>CM031614.1:51578250-51605795 GCA_018398815.1 Conus ventricosus
ATTCGAGAATGTAAGAATCAAGAACAATCATATAAGACAGTTGGTAAAATGAGCATGAAAAAAGAGAACAACAGAACAGCTTACAGTGGTTGGAGCTGAATTTGATAGAATTAGAACGGAACTGAGTAGAAAAGGACTGGATATAACAGAAGAGAACATGATACAATAACATGTTAGAAAATAGATCAGGACAGAATGAAATGGGATAGAATAGAACGATTAAAAGATTTTATAACCTATTACCTTGTGTGTATCACATGTTTATAATTACACTTCGAACATGAAGCTTTCCTGCTAAGTGTTGGATTATGGCTATGTTCTGAACTGTGTTTGCCGTGGAGGTTTATGTTGATGACGTAAAAGCCAGTGTGGTATCTGACGGATATTGCTGTTGTGTGAATACACGAAAGAGTTGTGTAGTTGTGAGTGTTGTTCTGATCCGTATCGCTCATCACCAGTGGAACGAGGCTCAGACTCTTCATATCTCTTGTTTAGAGGACACAGATGATCCTACGATTTGACAAAACATTGAAAAAAGAATCTGTTGGGGATATTTACAAGATCAGACTCTGGTTAGAGGTGACTGCGGTGTCGTGGACACCCATGTTGGCTGTTATGCTATTTATTAAGTGGCTACACTCCTTACGAATCTAGCGAGAGACCAAAGGCCAGCAAAAAATCATTATTTCGCCACAGACCATTTCGTTAAGTTATACTAAGCACTGATGAAACAAAGTCATCCTGAATTTGTAATCATTTGACTTCCTCATTCGGAATTTGGTGAAAACTAATATCAGAAATTTCGCTTCAGATCGTTGGCACAGGCAAGTTTTTAGGGACTGTCATCTGATGGACGTGGTGGAGCTCTCCTGAGGGAGATATTCATTGAAGTTTTTTCTGCTACTTAACAATTATTGTCGTTAAAAGAGCTTTTTTTAGGTGTTATCCTTGCATGTGTTAGACCACATCAGGAACCACAGAACACTGCCAAAGTGACTCGCAGCAGTGCAGCGTCCCCCCTTGTGGGTTGCTCCCTCATGACTTGATGGGGCGTAATGGATACGGGTGCGTGCGGAGGAACCGGACTGAGCGAGACATGAAAGAACAGAGTCAACAACAGATGAACACAACAAGAAGAAATGAAGATCTTTGACAAACTCTTTCTTGGTCATTTTACGGTGAATGTTTCTAAAAATATAAACCCACCGCTTATTCCGCGATGAAAGCATGATACTATGTTTTTTAAGATACGAAATTTGTGAAAATGAAAACAAAGCAATGTTAAACAGTTTGAGGAACAGATTCCGTAACTTGAAATCACTGAGGCCAATAAAGAGGAAAGTATGTTGCTAAGATCGAAATCAAAACGGATGACCGATAGGGGAAGATTGTGTAAATATTTGTCGTACGTCTTGGTGAAAAAAGGCACTATATCGGCTCCTAGACGTTAAAACAAGCAACACAACTCCAGCCAAAAAAGTACCGCGCAGTATTATTATGTCCCAGTCATATATTCATTTACATATCCAACGGTTTATTTACTTACTCAGTTCTGCTTTGTTCTATCTTTGAAAATACCGCATTTTGTCCCCTTTTTCACTAATCTATTCAATTTTCTTTGGTTACAATCTTCATCATATTTCATCTGTTTATTAATTTTGTATTTGCTTATCTATTACTCATTATCCATATATTCTTATTACACATTCGAATCCAGTTTTTTTTTAATTGTACCATTTATTTACTGATTTATTTGTTTGTCTTATCTAATGAGCATAATTGATATAGAGAGTAATGATGCCTTTACAGTTGCTATTACTACGGTTATAGTCAAAACAATATTCCTTTTGATCATTTCTGTCGAAATGATGATTTGCGTTCTCATGCTGTACTAAAATGACACTTTGCTTTGTTCTGTTAGTTACAAAATGACTCCTTGCTTGGTAAACTGACAGTTGACTTTGTCATGCTTATGGTAAACTGACAGTTGACTTTGTCATGCTTATGGTAAACTGACAGTTGACTTTGTCATGCTTATGGTAAACTGACAGCTGACTTTGTCATGCTTATGGTAAACTGACAGTTGACTTTGTCATGCTTATGGTAAACTGACAGTTGACTTTATCATGCTTATGGTAAACTGACAGTTGACTTTGTCATGCTTATGGTAAACTGACAGTTGACTTTGTCATGCTTATGGTAAATTGACAGTTGACTTTGTCATGCTTGTGTTAAAATGACTGTTGACTTTGTCATGCTTGTAGTAAAATGACTGTTGACTTTGTCATGCTTGTGGTAAAATGACAGTTGACTTTGTCATGCTTATTGTAAAATGACTGTTGACTTTGTCATGTTTGTGGTAAAATGACTGTTGACATTTTGTGTCTTGTGGTAGAATGACTGTTGACTTTGTCATGCTTGTGGTAGAATGACTGTTGACTTTGTCATGCTTGTGGTAGAATGACTGTTGACTTTGTCATGCTTGTAGTAAAATGACTGTTGACCTTGTCATGCTAGTGGTAAAATGACTGTTGACCTTGTCAAGCTTGTGGTAAAATGACTGTTGACTTTGTCATGGTTGTGGTAAAATGACAGTTGACTTTGTC
Source organism: Conus ventricosus (assembly GCA_018398815.1). NCBI lineage: Eukaryota > Metazoa > Mollusca > Gastropoda > Neogastropoda > Conidae > Conus > Conus ventricosus. The sequence goes on from CM031614.1 coordinate 51,580,857, forward strand.
ATGCTTATGGTAAAATGACTGTTGACTTTGTCATGCTTGTGGTGAAATGACTGTTGACTTTGTCATGCTTGTGGTAAAATGACAGTTGACTTTGTCATGCTTATGGTAAAATGACTGTTGACGTTGTCATGCTTGTGGTGAAATGACTGTTGACATTGTCATGCTTGTGGTAAAATGACTGTTGACTTTGTCATGCTTGTGGTGAAATGACAGTTGACATTGTCAAGCTTGTGGTAAAATGACTGTTGACTTTGTCATGGTTGTGGTAAAATGACAGTTGACTTTGTCATGCTTATGGTAAAATGACTGTTGACTTTGTCATGCTTGTGGTGAAATGACTGTTGACTTTGTCATGCTTGTGGTAAAATGACAGTTGACTTGTCATGCTTATGGTAACATGACTGTTGACTGTGTCATGCTTGTGGTAGAATGACTGTTGACTTTGTCATGCTTGTGGTAGAATGACTGTTGACTTTGTCATGCTTGTAGTAAAATGACTGTTGACTTTGTCATGCTTATGGTAAAATGACTGTTGACTTTGTCATGCTTGTGGTAAAATGACAGTTGACTTTGTCATGCTTATGGTAACATGACTGTTGACTTTGTCATGTTTGTGGTAGAATGACTGTTGACTTTGTCATGCTTGTGGTGAAATGACAGTTGACTTTGTCATGCTTATTGTAAAATGACTGTTGACTTTGTCATGTTTGTGGTAAAATGACTGTTGACTTTTTTGTGCTTGTGGTAGAATGACTGTTGACTTTGTCATGCTTGTGGTAGAATGACTGTTGACTTTGTCATGCTTGTGGTAGAATGACTGTTGACTTTGTCATGCTTATGGTAAATGACTGTTGACTTTGTCATGCTTGTGGTAGAATGACTGTTGACTTTGTCATGCTTGTGGTAAAATGACTGTTGACTTTTTCATGCTTGTGGTAAAATGACAGTTGACTTTGTCATGTTTGTGGTAAAATGACAGTTGACTTTGTCATGCTTATGGTAAAATGACTGTTGACTTTGTCATGCTTGTGGTAAAATGACTGTTGACTTTGTCATGCTTATGGTAAAATGACTGTTGACTGTGTCATGCTGGTGGTAAAATGACTGTTGACTTTGTCATGCTTCTGGTGGAATGACTGTTGACTTTGTCGTGCTTATGGTATAACGACTGTTGACTTTGTCACGCTTGTGGTAATATGACAGTTGTCTTTGTCGCGCTTGTGGTATAATGATTGTTGACTTTGTCATGTTTGTGGTAAAATGACTGTTGACTTTGTCGTGCTTGTGGTTGAATGACTGTTGACTTTGTCATGCTTGTGGTAGAATGACTGTTGACTTTGTCATGCTTATGGTAAAAGTACTGTTAACTTTGTCATGCTTGTGGTAAAATGACAGTTGACTTTGTCGCGTTGTGTAGTATGACTGTTGACTTTGTCAAGCTTATGGTAAAATGACTGTTGACTTTGTCATGTTTGTGGTAAAATGACTGTTGACTTTGTCGTGCTTGTGGTAGAATCACTGTTGACTTTGTCATGCTTGTGGTAAAATGACAGTTGCCTTTGTCATGCTTATGGTAACATGACTGTTGACTTTGTCATGCTTGTGGTAGAATGACTGTTGACTTTGTCATGCTTGTAGTAAAATGACAGTTGACCTTGTCATGCTTATTGTAAATGACTGTTGACTTTGTCATGTTTGTGGAAAAATGACTGTTGACTTTGTCATTCTTGTGGTAGAATGACTGTTGACTTTGTCATGCTTGTGGTAAAATGACTGTTGACTTTGTCATGCCAATGGTAAAATGACAGTTGACTTTGTCATGCTTGTGGTAGAATGACAGTTGACTTTGTCAAGCTTGTGGTAAAATGACTGTTGACTTTGCCATGCTTGTGGTAAAATGACAGTTGACTTTGTCATGCTTGTGGTAAAATGACTGTTGACTTTATCATGCTTATGGTAAAATGACTGATGACTTTGTCATGCTTATGGTAAAATGACTGTTGACTTTGTCATGATTATGGTAAAATGACTGTTGACTTTGTCATGCTTGTGGTAGAATGACAGTTGACTTTGTCATGCTTATGGTAAAATGACTGTTGACTTTGTCATGCTGGTGATAAAATGTCTGTTGACTTTGTTATGCTTGTGGTAGAATGACTGTTGACTTTGTCATGCTTATGGCAAAAATGACTGTAGACTTTGTCATGCTTGTGGTAAAATGACAGTTGCCTTTGTCGCGCTTGTGGTAAAATGACTGTTGACTTTGTCATGCTTATGGTAAAATGACTGTTGATTTTGTCATGTTTGTGGTAAAAGGACTGTTGACTTTGTCCTGCTTGTGGTAGAATGACTGTTGACTTTGTCATGCTGATGGTAAAATGACTGTTGACTTTGTCATGCTTGTGGTAGAATGACTGTTGACTTTGTCATGCTTGTGGTAAAATGACTGTTGACTTTGTCATGCTTGTGGTAAAATGACAGTTGACTTTGTCATGCTTGTGGTAGAATGACAGTTGACTTTGTCAAGCTTGTGGTAAAATGACTGTTGACTTTGCCATGCTTGTGGTAAAATGACAGTTGCCTTTGTCATGCTTGTGGTAAAATGACTGTTGACTTTGTCATGCTTATGGTAAAATGACTGATGACTTTGTCATGCTTATGGTAAAATGACTGTTGACTTTGTCATGCTTATGGTAAAATGACTGTTGACTTTGTCATGCTGGTGGTAAAATGTCTGTTGACTTTGTCATGCTTGTGGTAGAATGACTGTTGACTTTGTCATGCTTATGGCAAAAATGACTGTAGACTTTGTCATGCTTTGTGTAAAATGACAGTTGACTTTGTCGCGCTTGTGGTAAGAATGACTGTTGACTTTGTCATGCTTGTGGTAGAATGACTGTTGACTTTGTCATGCTTGTGGTAAAATGACAGTTGACTTTGTCATGCTTATGGTAACATGACTGTTGACTTTGTCATGCTTGTGGTAGAATGACTGTTGACTTTGTCATGCTTGTGGTAAAATGACAGTTGACTTTGTCATGATTATTGTAAAATGACTGTTGACTTTGTCATGTTTTGTGTAAAATGACAGTTGACTTTGTCATGCTTGTGGTAGAATGACAGTTGACTTTGTCATGCTTGTGGTGAAATGACTGTTGACTTTGTCATGCTTGTGGTAAAATGACAGTTGACTTTGTCGCGCTTGTGGTAGAATGACTGTCGACTTTGTCATGCTTGTGGTAGAATGACTGTTGACTTTGTCATGCTTGTAGTAAAATGACTGTTGACTTTGTCATGCTTATGGTAAAATGACTGTTGACTTTGTCATGCTTGTGTTAGAATGACTGTTGACTTTGTCATGCTTGTGGTAGAATGACAGTTGACTTTTTCATGCTGGTGGTAAAATGACAGTTGACTTTGTCATGCTTGTGGTAAAATGACTGTTGACTTTGTCATGCTTGTGGTAAAATGACAGTTGACTTTGTCATGCTTATGGTAAAATGACTGTTGACTTTGTCATGCTTGTGGTGAATGACAGTTGACTTTGTCATGCTTGTGGTAGAATGACAGTTGACTTTGTCATGCTTGTGGTGAAATGACTGTTGACTTTGTCATGCTTGTGGTAAAAATGACAGTTGACTTTGTCATGTTTGTGTAAAATGACAGTTGACTTTGTCATGCTTATGGTAAAATGACTGTTGACCTTGTCATGCTTATGGTAAAATGACTGTTGACTTTGTCATGCTTGTGGTAAAATGACAGTTGACTTTGTCATGCTTATGGTAAAATGACTGTTGACTTTGTCATGCTGGTGGTAAAATGACTGTTGACTTTTGTCATGCTTCTGGTGGAATGACTGTTGACTTTGTCGTGCTTATGGTATAAAGACTGTTGACTTTGTCATGCTTGTGGTAATATGACAGTTGTCTTTGTCGCGCTTGTGGTATAATGAATGATGACTTTGTCATGCTTATGGTAAAATGACTGTTGACTTTGTCATGTTTGTGGTACAATGACTGTTGACTTTGTCGTGCTTGTGGTTGAATAACTGTTGACTTTGTCATGCTTGTGGTAGAATGACTGTTGACTTTGTCATGCTTATGGTAAAAGTACTGTTGACTTTGTCATGCTTGTGGTAAAATGACAGTTGACTTTGTCGCGTTTGTGTAGAATGACTGTTGACTTTGTCAAGCTTATGGTAAAATGACTGTTGACTTTGTCATGTTTGTGGTAAAATGACTGTTGACTTTGTCGTGCTTGTGGTAGAATGACTGTTGACTTTGTCATGCTTGTGGTAGAATGACTGTTGACTTTGTCATGCTTGTGGTAAAATGACAGTTGCCTTTGTCATGCTTATGGTAACATGACTGTTGACTTTGTCATGATTGTGGTAGAATGACTGTTGACTTTGTCATGCTTGTGGTAAATTGACAGTTGACTTTGTCATGCTTATTGTAAATGACTGTTGACTTTGTCATGTTTGTGGAAAAATGACTGTTGACTTTGTCATTCTTGTGGTAGAATGACTGTTGACTTTGTCATGCTTGTGGTAACATGACTGTTGACTTGTCATGCTTGTGGTAAAATGACAGTTGACTTTGTCATGCTTGTGGTAGAATGACAGTTGACTTTGTCAAGCTTGTGGTAAAATGACTGTTGACTTTGCCATGCTTGTGGTAAAATGACAGTTGACTTTGTCATGCTTGTGATAAAATGACTGTTGACGTTGTCTTGCTTATGGTAAAATGACTGATGACTTTGTCATGCTTATGGTAAAATGACTGTTGACTTTGTCATGCTTATGGTAAAATGACTGTTGACTTTGTCATGCTTGTGGTAGAATGACAGTTGACTTTGTCATGCTTATGGTAAAATGACTGTTGACTTTGTCATGCTTGTGGTAAATTGACTGTTGACGTTGTCTTGCTTATGGTAAAATGACTGATGACTTTGTCATGCTTGTGGTAAAATGACTGATGACTTTGTCATGCTTGTGGTAAAATGACAGTTGACTTTGTCATGCTTGTGGTAGAATGACAGTTGACTTTGTCAAGCTATGTGGTAAAATGACTGATGACTTTGCCATGCTTGTGGTAAAATGACGTTGACTTTGTCATCTTTGGTAAAAGACTGTTGACTTGTCATGTGTGTGAAATGACTGTGACTTTCATGCTGTGTAATGACTGTGCTTTGTCTGCTTTTGTATGACGTGCTTGTCAGCTTGTGGTAAATGACTGTTGACTTTGTCTGTTGTGTAAATGAGTTGATTTGTCATGTTTGTAAATGATGTTGACTTTGTCATGTTGTGTAATACTGTTGTTGTCTGCTGTGTTAAATGACGTTGACTTTGTCATGCTTATGTAAATAGTTGACTTCATGTTGTGGTAATGCTGTTGATTTTTGTGAATGACTGTTGACTTTTCATCTGTGTAAATGATGTGACTTTGTCGCTTTGGTAAAATGACGTTGACTTGTCATGTTGTGGTAAATGACAGTTGCTTTGTCATGCTTATGTACATGATGTTGACTTTGTATGTTGTGGTAGAATGATGTTGACTTTGTCATCTTTGGTAAATACAGTTGACTTGTCATGCTTTTGTAAATGACTGTTGCTTTGTCATTGTGTAAAATGATGTTGTTTTTGCTTGGGTAAATGACTGTTGAATTTGTCTGTTGTGGTAAATGAAGTTGCTTTGTCATGTTGTGTGATGACTGTGACTTGTCATGTTTGGTAAATGACTGTTTTTGCTGCTGTGGTGAATGCTGTTGTTGTCTGCTTGTGGTAAGACTGTGACTTTTCATCTGTGTAAATGACAGACTTTGTATGTTGTGTAAAATGCTACTTGTCATGCTATGGTAAAGACTGTTGACTTTGTCTGTTGTAAAATGACTGTGATTTGTCATGCTTTGTAAATATGTTGACTTTTCATCTGGTGTAAATTCTGTTATTTGTATGCTATGGTGGAATTGTTGACTTTGTCGTTTGTGGTTGCTTTGACGTGTGTATTTGAATTGTCTTGTGGCTTGTGGTAATGATGTTGATTTGTCATGTTGTGAAATGACTGTGATTTGTCTGCTTGTGGTGAATGACTGTTGATTTTTTGCTTGTGTAAATGCTGTGACTTTGTCTGCTTATGGTAAAGCTGTTCTTTGTATGCTTGTGTAAATGCGTTGACTTTTCTTGTGGTATAACGTTACTTTGTCATTGGTAAAATGAGTTGACTTTGTCATGTTGGGTAAAATATGTCTTTGCGTTGTGGTAATTGTGCTTTGTCTTGTGTAAATACAGTTCCTTGTCATGCTTATGTAAATGACTGTTGACTTTGTATGTTGTTTAAATGACTGTTGACTTTGTCATGCTTGTAGAATGACAGTTGACTTGTCATGTTAAATGACTGTTGACTTTGTCATGTTGTGAAAAATGACTGTTGACTTGTCTTCTTGTGGTAATGACTGTATTGTCATGCTTGTGGTAAAATGCTGTTGACTTTGTCATGCTTGTAATGCAGTACTTTGTCATGTTGTGGTAAATGCGTCTTGTCGCTGTGGTAAATGCTGTTGACTTTGCATGCTTGTGGTAATGACGTTATTTGTCTGTGTTTAATTACTTTGTTGTTAAATGAATGTTTATTGTATGCTTGTTTTAATGAAAGTACTTTGTCATGTTATGGTAAATGACTTGACTTTGTCATGCTTGGTATACTTGACTTTGTCATGCTTTGTAAAATGCTGTTGCTTTGTCATGCTGGAAATGCTGTGACTTTGTAGTTGTGTGAATACTGTTGACTTTGTCATGCTTGTAAATGACTTATTTGTTTGTGTTGAAGTTTTGTCGCTTGTGGTAAAATGCTGTTGACTTGTCATGCTTATGGTAAAATGATGTTGATTGTCATGTTGTGGTAAAAGACGTTACTTTGTCTGTTGGTAAATGACTGTGACTTGTCATGTGTGTAAATGAGTGATTTGTATGCTTATGGTTAAAGCTGTTGATTTCTGCTTGTGGTAAAATGACTGTGACTTGTCATCTTGTGGAAAATGACGTGATTGTGTTGTGGTAAATGACTTGACTTGTGTTGTGGTAAATCTGTTACTTCTTTGTGGAAAATGCAGTTCTTTGTGTTGTGGTTCTTGTGATGTTGACTGTGCTTTTTATGGTAAAATATGTTGCTTATGTTGGTAAAATGAGTGTTTGTCATGCTGTGTTAAATGCTGTTGTTGTGGTGTAATTGACTGTTTTCATTATGGCTAATGTGTAGACTTTGTCTGTTGTGGTAAATGACGTTGACTTGTCCTTGTGGTAAATGAAGTGCTTTTGTTGTGTAGGATGATGGTTTGTCGCTTGTGGTAAAATGACATTGCTTTGTCATGTTGTAATGACGTGACTTTGCTTGTGGTGAATACTGTGACTGTCATGCTTGTAAGACATTCTTTGTCATGTTTGAAAATGATTGATTGTCTGTTGTGGTAAAAGATTACTTTTGTTGTGGTAATGACTGTGTTTGTCAGCTTGTGGGAGTACTTTGTCATGTTGTGAAAATGAAGTTGACTTGTGGTTAGAGACTGTCGATTTTGCTGTGTAGATGACTGTTGACTTGTCATCTGTAGAAATGTTCTGCTTATGGTAAATGCTGTGGACTTTGAGTTGTGTAGAAGTTGACTTTCACATGTGGATGCGTTGACTTTTAATTGAAATGAGTTGACTTGGTTTGGTAATGACTGTTTTTTTATTGGGTTTTTTTTTTTTTTTTTTTTTTTTTTTTTTTTTTTTTTTTTTTTTTTTTTTTTTTTTTTTTTTTTTTTTTTTTTTTTTTTTTTTTTTTTTTTTTTTTTTTTTTTTTTTTTTTTTTTTTTTTTTTTTTTTTTTTTTTTTTTTTTTTTTTTTTTTTTTTTTTTTTTTTTGTGTCATTTGTATGCTTTGTTGAGAATGAATTGACTTTTGTTTGTAAATGACTGTTGACTTTGTCAATGCTGGTGGTAAAATGTTGTTTTGTCATGCTTTGAATGATGACTTATGATTTAATGCTTATGGCAAATATAAAATTGGCTTTGTCATGTATTAAATGACAGTTGACTTTGTCGCGTGTGGAAAATGACTGTTACTTGTCATCTTGGTAGAATGATGTTGACTTTGTCATGCTTGTGGTTAAAATACAGTACTTTGTCATTTTGTAAAGACTTGACTTGTCATGCTTGTGGTAGAATGACGTTGACTTTGTCATGCTTGTGGTAAAATGACAGTTGACTTTGCAGTTATTGTTAAAATACGTTGACTTTGCATGTTTGTAAAATGACGTTGATTTGTCTAGCTTTGGTAGAATAAATTGTTGCTTTGGTAATGATGTTGACTTTGTCATGCTTATGGTAAAATGCATGTGCTTTTTGCTTGTGGTAGAAGACAGTCGACTTTGTCATTTTGGTAAATGACTGTTGACTTTGTCATGCTTGTGGTAAATTGACTGTTGACTTGCTTTTTTAAAATGATGATGACTTTGTCAGCTTGTGGTTAGATGACTGTGACTTTGTCATGCTTGTGGTTTAAATAGACGTTGACTTTGTCATCTTGTGGTAGAATGACAAATGTGACTTTGTCAAGCTGTGGTAAAATGACTGATGACTTTGCCATGCTTGTGGTAAAATGACAGTTGCCTTTGTCATGCTTGTGGTAAAATGACTGTTGACTTTGTCATGCTTATGGGAAAATGACTGATGACTTTGTCATGCTTATGGTAAATGATGTTGACTTTGTCATGCTTATGGTAAAATGACTGTTGACTTTGTCATGCTTGTGTAGATGACTAGTTGACTTTGTCATGCTTATGGTAAAATGACTGTTGACTTTGTCATGCTGGTGGTAAAATGTCTGTTGACTTTGTCATGCTTGTGGTAGAAAAGACTGTTGACTTTGTCATGCTTATGGCAAAAATGACTTTGGAACTTTGTCATGCTTGTGGTTAAAATGACAGTTGACTTTGTCGCCTTGTGGTAATATGACTGTTGACTTTGTCATGCTTGTGGTAGAATGACTGTGACTTTGTCATGCTTGTGGTAAAATGACAGTTGACTTTGTCATGCTTATGTACATGACTGTTGACTTTTTGTCATGCTTGGTAGAATGACTGTTGACTTTGTCATGCTTTGGTAAATGACAGTTGACTTTGTCATGATTGATTAAAATGACTGTTGACTTTGTCATGTTTGTGGTAAAATGACTGTTGACTTTGTCATGCTTTGGTAAATGACGTTGACTTTGTCATGCTTGTGGGGAAATGACTGTTGACTTTGTCATGCTTGTGGTAAAATGACAGTTGACTTTGTCGCTTGTGGTAGAATGACTGTCGACTTTGTCATGCTTGTGGTAGAATGACAGTTGACCTTTGTCATGTTGTAGTAAATGACTTTGACTTTGTCATGCTTATGGTAAAATGACTGTTGACTTTGTCTGTCATTGTGTTAGAATTGACTGTGACTTTGTATGCTTGTGGTAAATTGAACAGTTGACTTTTTCATTCTGGTGGTAAAATGACGATTGACTTTGTCATGCTTGTGGTAAATGACTGTTGACTTTGTCATGCTTGTGGTAAAATGACAGTTGACTTTGTCATGCTTATGGTAAAATGAATGTTGACTTTGTTCATGCTTGTGGTGAAATGACAGTTGACTTTGTCATGCTTGTGTAGAAATGACAGTTGACTTTTGGTAATGCTGTGAGTGATTGCTATGTATTGACTTTGTCATGCTTGTGGTATAAAATCAGTTGACTTTGTCAGTTGATGGTAAAATGACAGTTGACTTTGTCATGCTTATGGTAAATGACGTTGTTTGTCATGCTTATGGTAAAATGACTGTTGACTTTGTCATGCTTGTGGTAAAATGACAGTTGCTTTGTCATGCTTATGGTAAAATGACTGTTGACTTTGTCTGGGTGGTAAAATGACGTTGACTTTCAGCTTCTGGTGAATGACTGTTGACTTTGTGTGCTTATGGTTAAAAGACTGTTGACTTTGTCATGCTTGTGGTTATGACAGTTGTCTTTGTCGCGCTTGTGGTATAATGAGTGACTTTGTCATGCTTATGGTAAAATGACTGTGTGACTTTGTATATTTGTTTGTTGTTAAAATGACTGTTGACTTTGTCGTGCTTGTGGTAAATAACTGTTGACTTTGTCATGCTTGTGGTAGAATGACTGTTGACTTTGTCATGCTATGGTAAAAGTACTGTTGACTTTGTCATGCTTGTGGTAAAATGACGTTGACTTTGTCGCGTTTGTGGTAGAATGACTGTTGACTTTGTCAATCTTGTTAAAAGGATCTGTTGACTTTGTCATGTTTGTTAAATGCTGGTTGAAATTGTCGTGCTTGTGTGAATGCTGTTGTAAATTGTATGCTTGGTAGAATGACTGTTGACTTTGTCATGCTTGTGTAATGACAGTTGCCTTTGTCATGCTTTGTAACATGACTGTTGACTTTGTCATGATTGTGGTAGAATGACTGTTGACTTTGTCATGCTTGTGGTAAATTGACAGTTGACTTTGTCATGCTTGTGTAAATGACTGTTGACTTTGTCTGTTTGTGGAAAAATTGACTGTTGTCTTTGTCATCTTGTGGTAAATGACTGTTGACTTTGTCATGCTTGTGGTAAATGACTGTTGCTTTGTCATGCTTTGGTAAAATGACAGTTGACTTTGTCATGCTATGTGAGTAGATGAAGTTTGACTTTGTCAAGCTTGTGTAAAAACTTGTTGCTTTGCCATCTTGGGTAAATACAGTTGACTTTGTCATGCTTGTGATAAAAGACTGTTGACGTTGTCTTGCTTATGGTAAAATGACTGATGACTTTGTCATGTATGGTGGAAAAAGACTGTTGACTTTGTCATGCATTATGGTAAAATGACTGTTGACTTTGTCATGCTTGTGGTAGAATGACAGTTGACTTTGTCAGTTTGGTAAAATGACTGTTGACTTTGTCATGCTGTGGTAATTGACTGTTGAATTGTTGGGTGAATCTGTTGACTTTGTCATGTTGTGGTAAAATGACTGTTGACTTTGTCATGCTTATGTAAAATGACTGTTGACTTGTCATGCTGTGGTAGAATGACTGTTGACTTTGTCATGTTGTGGTAAAATGGACTGTTGACTTTGTCCTGCTTGTGGTAGAATAACTGTTGACTTTGTCATGCTTGTGGTAGAATGACTGTTGACGTTGTCATGCTTGTGGTAAAATGACTGTTGACTTTGTCATGTTGTGTGTAAATTGAACTGTTGACTTTGTCGTGCTTGTGGGAGAATGACTGTTGCTTTGTCATGCTTGTGGTAGAATGACTGTTGACTTTGTCATGCTTGTGGTAAAATGACTGTTGACTTTGTCATGCTTATGGAAAATACTGTTGCTTGTCATGCTTGTGGTAGAATGGCTGTTGAGTTTGTCATGCTTGTGGTAAAATGACAGTTGACTTTCTCTGCTGGTTGTAAAATGACTGTAGACTTTGTCATGCTTGTGCTAAAATGACGTTGACGTTGTCAATGCTTGTGGTAAAATGACAGTTTGACTATTTGTCATGCTGTGGTGAAATGACTGTTGACTTTGTCATGTTGTGGTTAAAATGACTGTTGACTTTGTCATGCTTTGGTAAAATGACAGTTGACTTTGTCATGCTTTTGTGAAATGACTGTTGACTTTGTCATGCTTGTGGTAGAATGACAATGTGACTTTGTCATGCTTGTGGTAAAATGACTGTTGTCGTTTGTCATGCTTGTGGTAAATGACAGTTGACTTTGTCATGTTGTGGTAAAATGACAGTTGCCTTTGTCATGCTTATGGTAAAATGACTGTTGACTTTGTCATGCTTATGGTAAAATGACTGTTGACTTTGTCATGTTGTGGTAAAATGACTGTGACTTTGTCATGCTTGTGGGAAAATGACGTTGCCTTTGTCATGCTTATGGTAACATGACTGTTGACTTTGTCATTTTGTTGTAGAATTACTGATGGCTTTGTCATGCTTGTGGTAAAATGCTGTTGACATTGTCATGCTTTGGTAAATGACTGTTGACTTTGTCATGCTTATGGAAAAATGATGTACTGTTGCTTTGTCATGCTTGTGGTAAAATTGACAGTTGACTTTTGTCGGCTTCTGGTAGAATGACTGTTGACTTTGTCAGCTTATGTTTAAAATGACTGTTTGACCTTGTCATGTTTGTGTAAAATGACTGTTGACTTTGTCGTGCTTGTAGTAGAATGACTGTTGACTTTGTCATGCTTGTGAAAAATGACTGTTGACTTTGTCATGTTTGTGGTAAATTGACTGTTGACTTTGTCGTGCTTGTGGTAGAATGACTGTTGATTTGTCATCTTGTGGTAGAATGACTGTTAGTTTGTCATGCTTGGTTAAAATGACTGTTGACTTTGTCATGCTTATGGTAAAATGACTGTTGACTTTGTCATGCTTGTGGTAGAATGACTGTTGACTTTGTCATGCTTGTGGTAAAATTACAGTTGTCTTTTCATGCTGGTGGAAATAAGACAGTTGACTTTTTCATGCTGGTGTTAAAATGACTGTTACTTTGTCATGCTTGTGGTAAAATGACTGTTGCCTTTGTCATGCTTGTGGTAAAATGACAGTTGACTTTGTCATGCTTATGGTAAAATGACTGTTGGACATTGTCATGCTTGTGGTGAAATGACTGTTGACTTTGTCATGCTTTTGGTAGAATGACAGTTGACTTGGTCAATGCTTGTGGTAAAATGACAGTTGACTTTGTCATGTTTGTGGTAAAATGACTGTTCACTTTGTCATGCTTATGGAAAATGACTGTTGACTTTGTCATGCTTATGGTAAAATGACTGTTGACTTTGTCATGCTTATGGTAAAATGACTGTTGACTTTGTCATGCCTTTTGTAAAATGACAGTTGACTTTGTCATGCTTATGGTAAAATGACTGATGACTTTGTCATGCTGGTTGTAAAATGACTGTTGACTTTGTCATGCTGTGGTGGAATGACTGTTGACTTTGTCGTGCTTATGGTATTACGACTGTTGACTTTGTCATGCTTGTGGTAATATGACAGTTGTCTTTGTAGCGCTTGTGGTAGAATGACTGTTGACTTTGTCATGCTTATGGTAATATGACTGTTGACTTTGTCATGTTTGTGGTAAAATGACTGTTGACTTTGTCGTGCTTGTGGTTGAATGACTGTTGACTTTGTCATGCTTATGGTAAAATGACTGTTGACTTTGTCATGTTTGTGGTAAAATGACTGTTGACTTTGTCATGCTTGTGGTGAAATGACTGTTGACTTTGTCATGCTTATGGTAGAATGACTGTTGACTTTGTCATGCTTATGGTAAAATGACTGTTGACTTTGTCATGCATATGGTAAAATGACTGTTGACTTTGTCATGTTTGTGGTAAAATGACTGTTGACTTTGTCATGCTTATGGTAAAATGACTGTTGACTTTGTCATGTTTGTATTAAAATGACTGTTTACCTTGTCGTGCTTGTAGTAAAATGACTGTTGACGTTGTCATGTTTGTAGTAAAATGACTGTTGACTTTGTCATGTTTGTAGAAAAATGCCTGTTGACTTTGTCATGTTTGTAGTAAAATGACTGTTGACTTTGTCATGCTTGTGTTAAAATGACTGTTGGATTTGTCGTTCTTGTTGTTAAATGACTGTTTGCTCTCTCGTGTTGTGGTTAAATGACTGTTTGCTCTCTCGTGTTGTGGTTAAATGACTGTTTGCTCTCTCGTGTAGTGGTTAAATGACTGTTTGCTCTCTCGTGTTGTTGTTAAATGACTGTTTGCTCTCTCGTGTAGTGGTTAAATGACTGTTTGCTCTCTCGTGTTGTGGTTAAATGACTGTTTGCTCTCTCGTGTTGTGGTAAAATGACTGTTTGCTCTCTCGTGTTGTGGTAAAATGACTATTGGCTCTCTCGTGTTGTGGTAAAATAAACTATTGGCTCTCTGTTGTGGTAAAATAACTATTGGCTCGTTCGTGTTGTGGTAAAATATGTGTTTGCTCTCTCATGTTGTGGTAAAATGACTGTTGGCTTTGTCATACTTGTGGTAAAATGACACATTCCCGTGCTTGTGGTAACCGGCGCTTTACTTGGTTTTGTCGCATCTGTAGCTAAATGACGCATAGCTTTGTACTGCGTTTGATAAAGTGGCGGTCGGTTCTGTTGTGTGGTGGTAAAATGTGCTGTTGGCTTCATCACGTTGGTGACAAAAGTAACACTTGATTTCATCGTCTTTGTTGGACCATTACTTTTGAATGCGGTGGTTGTGATAAATGACACTTGACTTTGTCGTGTTTGCGGTGAACTGACACTTGACTTTCTCGTGTTTGTGGTAAAGTGACACTCGTGTTTGTCATGTTTGTGGTAGAATGACACTTTGATATTTTAGGTTTCTGGTAAATGATACTTAGCGTTGTTACGTTTGTGGTAAAATACCAGCCGCCGTGGCGAAGTGGTTAGCATCGCGGACTCCCGGCTGGGAGGTCGTGGGTTCGAATCCCATCAGAAGTCATGTGGGTTTTTCTGCCCCGACCGGCTCCTACCCAGAGTTGAGTTTGCTGCGGACTCAGTTGGGAAGACTGGGACCACACAGTCGAGTTTCATCCACTTAATGGATGCGTTTCTGAGAGTGTTGCTCAAATTTCCTGACCAACACTGCAGGTGCCTGTATCTCTCGGGCTTGGTTGACGCCAGGATATATTATGAAAGGAAGCGTAGAGTACAGCCCTGTCATGTAGTCTCAGACCGAAATGGAAATCCGTAGCATCATCTTAATCATCCTTATTCTCATTGATCAGCATTAAAAAAAAAAAGAAAAAAAAGAAAAAATGTCTCAGATTCTGTGGCCCTTCATGCCCTACTCTCATGGTGACCTCAATTTCGATGTCCTCTCCACGTCTGTGGCCTTGGTTTGGTTCCGTCGGGGTCACCGGTATCGGCGAGTCCATGGAGGCTGTCGTTGGACGGACGTGGTGGCGCCCTTCGGAGGGAGAGCTCACTCGCGCCGGCTCCGCGACTAAGCAATTATTGTCGTCAGTAGGGGGCTTAGTAGGTGGTGTCCTGCGTATGTTAGATCAGAACAGGCACCACTGAACACCACCGAAATGACTCGGCAGCAGTGCAGTGTCTCCTCCGGTGGGTTGCCTCTTAACGACTTGACATTGACTGCTCCCTGTGGATTGCCGGTGCCGGGGCTGCGGCGGGACCGACCGGGCTGTAGCTGTGGACGGGGTGTCGGAATGAGCGGCGTGGGTGCACTGCCTCTGAGGTGGTGCAGAGGTTGGGACAGCAAAAAAAAAAAAAAAAAAAAAAAAGTTTGTGGTAAAATGAAACTTGGGTTTGTGGCATTTTGGCAGAATGACCGTTGGTTTTGTTGCGTTGTGCCTGCAGTGCAGTGCGCAGCGGGCACCATAGAAGTGGAGGGGTCGTGTAACCTGTGCCCGGTGGGGCACTACCAGGATAAGATGGGTTCTGCCAGCTGCGAGGCATGCCCGGAAGGTTACACCACTGACTTTGCCGGCTCCACCAACATCACACAGTGTATCCGTAAGTGTTTGCCTCGGGAAACGGGTATGGGGTAGGGATGGGTTATGGTCTCAGTTCAATTCATATTGCTTATGGACAGGGGGAAATGCATGTTATATACATGATGTGTGTGTGTGTGTGTGTGTGTGTGTGTGTGTGTGTGTGTGAAGCTGGAATGGAAGAGAACACAGCTCGAAAAGATTTTTTGAGTAGAGCAGTATAAGACAGAATAAAAACAAAACTAAAGACTGTAGAACAAAACAGAATAAGATGGAACAAAAGAAAGTAAAACATTATAGAACAGTATATGATGAAAAAAAACAGGACAGTCAAATATAATAGCATACAATATAACACTGTAGAACAAGAACAAGAAAGAATTGAATTGATCGGAGTAAACAGAATCCAGTAGAACAAAACATGATAAAACAGAAAGAAAGCATGGAGTACAACATAAAAGAATAGAACAGAGCAGTCCGGGATAAGAGAACGGACCAGAACAGAGTGGGGCAGAGCAAACCATGATAGAACGGAGCAGAATAAACAGAATCAAACGGAACAATCTGTAGTGATAAGGACAGAGTCTGATAGAGTAGAAATGAAAAATAGCATGAAAAAAGAGAACAACAGAACAGCTTACTGTGGTTGGAGCTGAATTTGATAGAATTAGAACGGAACTGAGTAGAAAAGGACTGGATATAACAGAAGAGAACATGATACAATAACATGTTAGAAAGTAGATCAAGACAGAATGAAATGGGATAGAATAGAACGGATTGAAGGTGACAAAGTACAATGGAGCTGAACAATGTGGAATGAAAACTGCAACATAGAATACAAAACAGTAGATTATACAGCTCATGATGAAAGGGAACAGGATGGAAGACAGCACAGTACATTACGGAATACAACACAGAATACAGCAGAACAAGATGCAATACAACACATAGAATACAAAAGAATAGGACAGACTACAACAGAATAAGATAGAAAATAACATAGAATGCAGCTTAACAGGAACAAATTCGACACAAAGGGACAGAATACAACACTGAAATATAACTCAGAGGCATAAAAAACGCGAAAACAAACTGTATAGAAATTTTGATGTAATTTGGCTACCGATTCCTTTGAACTGGTAATAGAAAGTGATAAAAAGCAATCGAACACCGCAAAAGTGTCCTTTCAAAGTTCATTCTGGTAGAAAATAAGGTCACATGAACTTGACCTTGACCCTGTGTTAACAGCAGAATGTCAGTATCTGGTGTGACCACCTCGAGCATTGATCACAGCTGTGCACCTGCGGTACATCGAGCGCACCAGAGTGTTGGTCTGCCTCTGGGGGACTTGCCACCACACCTGGCCCACAGCAACAGCAAGCTGAGCTGCTGTCTGGGGTCTGGGTTGAGCTGGTTCAACTGCCTCTGAAGGGCATCCCAGAAATGCTCTATTGGGTTAAGGTCGGGAGAACGGCCTGGGTGAGGCAGCAGATTGATGTTGTTCTGCCTCAGGAAGTTCTGCGTAGCACGGGCAGTGTGCGGCCTTGCGTTGTCCTGCTGAAACAGGTTCTGTGGATGCCGCTGGAAATGCGGCAGGATGTGGGGCCTCAGAACTTGGTCGATGTAATGAACAGCAGTGACCCCGTTACCACGTCCTGGACCCACATTCTGGAAGATGACTGGCCCAATACGGCGATTTATGCCGATAGCCCCCAGATCATGATGCTTTCACCACCCCATGGGTCCCTTTCGGTGATGTTGGCATCCGTGAAGCGTTCCCCCGCTCTTCTCCAGATCCGGATGCGGCCATCGCCTGGGTCGACGCAGAACCGGCTTTCATCACTGAAGAGGACTCGGCCCCAGTCCCGATGGCGCCAATGCACGTGGATCTGTGCCCACTGCAGACGGTTCTGGCGATGCTGGAGTGTCAGGATAGGTCGCCGGGCTGGACGCCTGCATTGGAGACCAACTGTGTTCAGTCGGCGACGCACGGTCCTGTTGCTGATTGGCCTGCCATGGTTGCCGACGGTGTTCCTGGCTGTGTTGGCAGCGGTTTGGTAAGGCTCCCGTCGATGCTGACGAAGAAGATGGCGGTCTTGGGCTGCTGTGGTGACCCTTGGTCTGCCGCTCCCGGTCTGTCATCAGTGGTGTTTTCTTGCTTGAAAGCGGTCCAGAAGGCGATAGACGGTGGAAATGTGGACTCCGAATGCGATAGCGACCTGCCTCATTGGAACCCCGGCCTGCAGTTGCCCCATTGCTATGCAACGATCTTGACGAGAAAGTCTCGGCATTATGTTGGCGCCTCTGGAAGGGATGATTTGAACTTTTTGGGGTTTGGAAATTTATAGCCCCACAATGGGGGCCACATTGAGTTGCAATTCACATTGATGCACGTGGCGTAGGTAGTCCACATGGCAAATGCACTCCTCGTGCCAAAAACGCTGACCCGGCAACATTCACCCACTGTTACAAGGTTACAACCGGCCAAGACACCACGTACTGCTAATGTTGCACGTGCCAACGACATTGCTTACGTCCTGTTCACAATGTGAACAATCGTGCACTGTCTCTATTTTTTCGCGTTTTTTATGCCTCTGAGTATACATCAGAACAGTTACAGTACAGCAGAACAGGATAGGAAACAACTGAATAGGACAGCATTCAAGAATAGAATATAAAAGAGCAGGATAGAATACAACACAATAGAAAAAAATAATACAGGGTAGAATAGAATGGAATACATCACAGGACAGAAAGAAAGACAATGAAATAAGACAGGACAGAATGTAACATAATAAAAAGAGAACCGGAGCATAATTAAGAACAGGAACAAAAATTAAAAAAATTCTATTTTTGCTAAACATCAAGCTTTTCGTGCATAGAAATAACGGACCAATTTCTTTGAACTTTTGTCTTTCAAAAGATTCTGTGTATTTATAATTTGAAATCTTGTTGTCACAGTTTGCTGCAATTGTTAAATTAACACGCCAGGAATGACATGTTATTGTCCACATAACAATTCGAAGAATGTTCTCAGTACACATGAATATCATAGAGTCCGAGAAACATCACATACCCTTTATTTCTAATTGGAGAGGGGGAAGGTGGGTGTGCATATCTGCTCCTTTCAGTCGAATGTTCAGCACTGTTTTGCAGGTAACAAAATGCCTGTGTCTGTTTCTGATCTGATTTTTTTTTCCGTTAAAGATGAACCATTGGTCTTCATAATTTATGGAAATGTGCCCATCGTTTAGCTGATTTTTTTTCTTGTCGTCATGGCAATGTTTTCGGTGTTTCGCATTTGCTCCAAGATACTCGCATTCACAAGCTATGTATAATTTGGTTACTTTTGTTCGGAAATAAGTTACAATCTTCCCTTTTCACCTAACAATGGAAGAACCGTGCCTATTTTATGTGTGTATTTGTTAACAAACATTTGAAATTAACGAAGTTTTACTTTTCCTCCTAGCTGTAGTGAAGCGAAACGTCTATTTCATAACCCTATATTGTTAATAAATACACATCATTTCACCGTATTTTGTATACATGTATGGCAAATATGTGACAAATATATTGAGCTGGGTGAAAAAAATTGAAAACAATCTTGATATAAAGTATCTGAGAAGTAATTGTACATGCTGTGCATAACTATTGTATAAGTGACCAGAGAGCGACAAATCTCGCTAACTCTCACGCGCGAAATGGCATCTGACTGCGTTTATGTCTCCGACAATATGTCAATACTTTGGTACAATAGGAAGGAGTGCAGGCCCTGGAATATAAAAAAAACATGTCTAAAGAGCATGAATTTGTGCTATTGAATGACGTTTGAAAGTGATTTGTCCTGGGGAAAAACTATGTCTATGGTAGGTACTGGAAGATTATGTATCTCTCTACCATCTGTCATGTGACTGCAGATGAAAATGAATCCCCCTTCCCCCTCTGCTCTTCCTGCTTTTACAAAATTTGGAACATCACCCCACCCCCATCTCCGTTGGATAAAAAAGAATTGGAAGATGTGTGAACATACTTTGTAGAAAATACATTCATGGTACTTGAAAAGTATACCAATAGCAGTTTAAGAGTAGACAGATTTGTCGAGGTCCTAACACCCTCCATCACTCCCCCCCCCCCCACACACACACACATACCATAAAGAGCAGGATGCAGGTGGGGAAGTGGACATTCCTCATGGCAAAAATGGTCCCACAGATAGACTGAGGCGTTCCCCTACTCACACATATGAAACGAACAAGAAACTAAGGAAACAGGTGCAGGTAAACAATTATACTGTCATCATGAATTGACTTTGTGCAACGATCTGTGGGAAACTGGTAACAGTTCGGGTACGGGATAAAGTAGGGATGGTAAGAGTAGAGAGGAGATAAGCAGAGGTTTTGTTAAATCTCTAAGTATTAAGCCGTTCACCTACAGCGTACGGCATCAGTGGGATTCTGTCTTATGAACAGAACCATTTGTTACACCTGCCTGGAGTGGATTTTCCCTTCTGGGTGATACTCATCAGTTGAATCGGACCTGGGTTGTTCACTCGCACAAATTGACGAATCCAGTGGCTTGCCAGCAAAGGACAGAATCATTAGAAGGGGAGAAAGTACACTAAATCAATTTAAACGAATTCGTTAAAAAAGGAAAATCTTTGAGCTTCAGAATCCAAGAAGATTCTGACGACCTGCCGATTGACTGCAGTTTGCCCAGCAAGGAAGAGATCAGGAAAGCCCTCGAGCAGCTGAAGACAGGCAAAGCCGCTGGGCATGACAACATTCCGGCGGAGGCGCTGAAGGCATACGTGGAAACCACTGTTGACATGCTCCACCCCCTCTTCAAGAAGATTTGGGAGGAAGAACAAGTGCCATCAGAGTGGAAGGAGGGGCACTTGATCAGGCTGCCAAAGAAAGGAGACCTCAGCAACTGCGCAAACTACAGAGGGATTACCCTACTGTCAGTTCCTGGGAAGGCCTTTAGCAGGATCCTACTGAACAGGATGAAGGATATTGTCGACCCCCACCTCCGAGACCAGCAGGCTGGCTTCCAAAAGACCGCTCGTGCACGGACCAGATTGCAATGCTGTGCATCATCCTAGAACAGTCCCTAGAGTGGAATGCCTCCCTCTATGTCAACTTCCTCGATTACGAGAAAGCCTTTGACAGGGGAGACAGAGAGACCCTATGGAAACTGCTACGACACTACGGAGTGCCAGCGAAGCTCACCAACATCATCAGGAATTCGTACGAGGGACTCACCAGCAGGGTAGTCCATGGACGTCAGGTCTCTGAGGCTTTTGAAGTTCGAACAGGGGTCATACAGGGATGTTTGCTGTCCCTGCTGGCCGTTGACTGGGTCATGAGGATATCCACAGCACAGAGGCGGAATGGCATCCAATGGATTCTCTGGTCACAATTGGACGACCTGGACTTTGCTGACGACTACTCTCGCACACCCAGCAGCAGATGCAGGAAAAGACCAGCATCGTGGCAGAGAACTCATCCAGGCTGGGCCTGAGCATCCATCGAGGGAAGAGCAAGGTCCTGAAAGTAAATGCCACCAGCACATCTCCAATCACACTTGAAGGCGAAGCACTGGAAGAGGTGGACAGTTTCACCTACCTCGGCAGCATCGTTGACACGCAAGGAGGGACAGACGCGGACGTGAAGACCAGAATCAACAAGGCTAGGGTAGCTTTCTTGCAGCTCAAGAACTTCTGGGTTCAAGAGACCTGTCAGTCAACACCAAAATCAGGCTCTTCAACACCAACGTGAAGTCAGTCTTTGTCATGTTTCCCGGAGTCGTGCCACACACGCACGCACCACCGCCAAAGCAAACTCCGCAAACGCGCGCAATCACTCCTTTCAGCCAGGCGCGTTAAATAAATACACAACACCGAAAAGTTGGGTTTTTTTCCCTCCCCCTCCTCCTACGGGAGAACAAATATAATTAGTACATACAATACTCAAATCAACTTATCCACACCTCCTCTCCAATGGGGAGGGAACACAAAATAAACACAAACACACCTCCTCTCCACCAAGGAGGTAACACCAAATAAATACAAACACACCTCCTCTTCACCAAGGAGGTAACACCAGGTACTGTTTCCCCTTCAATTGAAACGTTCATAAAACATGTGGGATATGTCACTATCCATCATCACCGTATTTTTACCATAAACCATTATCTTATAACCTCAACACAGGAGATCAATCAAATCACAATTCACAACAGTTGAGGTTATATAGTAGAGTCATAACATTATGGGGGAATGCGCCAGAGTCATTCTTCATCCACATGGGGAATGCGCCAGAGTCATTCTTCATCCACATGGGGGAATGCGCCAGAGTCATTCTTCATCCACATGGGGGAATGCGCCAGAGTCATTGTTCATCCACATGGGGAAATGCGCCAGAGTCATTCTTCGTCATCAACACGGATTATTGTCTTCTGATACCGATTCAGGAGGTATCCACTCCTCTCTCAATTAGTCAAATTATGAGGTCTCAATTCCCCTCGACATCTTCTTACCAAGTTTCTTCAGTCCCCCATAAATACCACCAAAACAGCCCTCTCCAGCCCAAAGGGGCGCTGCCTGGCTGGAATCCTCCTCCGTGAGGAAGGGTACTGCGGGCGAGGTCCGCCACCCGTCCCAGGCTGGGGTCAGGTCCGGCACCTCCACCACCTTCAAACACCCCCACCCGTGGCCCGACGTGAGACGGGCAACCTCAACGATGCATCAGCCTTGCATCGGTCTTCAATCGCCGTAATCAAACAGACCATGCGACTCCCCCGGCTGGCGTACAGCAAGTGATTATAACGTTTTCTAGCTAAGTTAAGTAACGCGCGCAGCGCTCCTAAGCAGTACGCACCAGTGCCACTACCAACAGAACGACGCCGTACAATCACACGATCTCTTTTCTCTCAATACCCCAATACCGCTGACATTCAATCTTAAGACTGTTACTATGCACAAAACAACATGTGCACACGACACTTTCACACATCCTGTGCACATGACAGTCCTGTTATATGAAGCCGAGACGTGGAGAACCACCATAACAACAACCAAGAGGATCCAGACATTCATCAACAACTGCCTGAGACGAATCATTCACATACGGTGGCCTGACAAGATCAGCAATGAAGAACTATGGCAGCAGACAAGACAGAAACCGGCGAGAGTTGATATCCAACAACGTCGCTGGAGGTAGATATGCCACACTCTGCGTAAGCCAGCCACCAGCACCACGAGACAAGCCCTCAGGTGGAACCCCAGGGAAAAAGAAAGAGAGGCCGGACGAGGAACACATGGCGCCGTGACCTGGACGCTGATGCCAAGAAGATGGGCCACACATGGGGGCAGCTTGAGTGACTGGCCCAGGACAGAGACAGCAGTAGGGGCCTTGTCGGCGGCCTATGTCCCAGTGGGGGCGATGGGCGTATTTGAAATTGAATTGACTTATACTACATCACTGTGAAAGATAGACCCGTGTTTAAACGGAAAGGGGGGGGGGGGGGGGGGGGTGTGTAGGAGGAGGGAGTCTTTTCCTGTGAACTCTCAACTTTAAAGATCCTCTAAAGTGGAAGTCAGCAAGACCAGCAAGTGACAGCATGTAGGCCTGTTATAGTGTACTATAGTTGTAATGTGTTTGGTGTTGCAGCATATTGTGGATTCGAGTTGATGTGTGATGTTATGGCGTATCATGTGACATTACTTTCTGCTGTGCTATAGCGCAGATTACAAGCACGGCAGAGACCACGTCAACCCTCACGGACCCATCAACCCCCGTGGACACCACATCAACCCCCGTGGACACCACATCAACCACGGAGGACATTTCAACGATGACCACACACAGGTTGTCCAGCACAAGCGACGGAGAGGCAGAAAGTGATTCCGGGCAGAGCAGCAGCAATGAAGGCTACATTATTGCGGGTGTGTGTGGCGGAGTGGCGGCCCTTGCCCTTGTCGTCTTGGCCGTAGCCGTCGTAATCAAAGCCATCCGGATAAGGGTGGCCTCCAGGTAAGGCTGGGGAGGTGAAGAGGGCGATGGTAGAGAACACGTGGGGGAAGGGAATGGGATGAGGGGTGGGAGAGAACGTGTCTGTGCTGCCTCCCCTTTTCTCCACAATGACTCACAGAAGGGTTATGGATAGGATGGTGTGGGGTCAGGAAGGTGGAGGAAGGATGCAGGGCGAGGGGTAAGGGAGAGTGGTAGCAAGTGTATGGTACATTGTATTAGTGCACTAGATGAGGTATGCATTCCTCTGTCTCTCTCTGTCTCTCTCTGTCTCTCTCTGTCTGTCTCTGTCTCTGTCTCTCTCTCTCTCTCTCTCTCTCTCTTAATTACTTGCGAGTTTCTTATCTAGTGTCTCCCATGGTTAAGAGGCAGGAGACTCTCAGATCGCTTCCTTGTCTCCTGTTTACAGTCCGAGTACCACGCCGGAAGGACCAGCCATATTGGCGGTGACCAACCATTCTCGTTGTTAGTGGAACAGGACGAGAACCACTCCATACATTCCAAGGGAGCTCATTCTACAGGAAGAGACGATGTCAACCAGCTCGAACCCCCCCCCCCCCCCCCCCTTGCTCCAGGGGACCAGCAAGTGACGTTCCTTCTTGGAGGCTATAATCCACCCCTGATAATCAGATCTGACTTATTCAGTGGTTATGAAACGTTTTGACATTGAGCCTTTGTCTCCATATCCATTGAATTCTTGTTCCCAGTAGCTCTCCACCTCCACCCCTACCCCAGTCTCCTGGTCTCCTCTGTCTCCATTACGTCATTACCCGTCATCGTTACAGAGTTGTGCTCGTTTCGGAGTATAAAACTGCTAAATGTGCTTTGGTTTGGTTTAAGGGTGATACTGCATGCTTCTGTTGTCATTCTTTTAACGGTGCTGTGTCTGAACCAGACAGAAATAAGACACCAGCTTAATTTTGTATATATTCTTTCCTGTTATATGTTTTAACATTTATTTGTCATTAAAAGAAAATCTGTAGCGCAAAAGTCTTAGCATTACTGAAATGAGCGTTTGATTTCTTTGTCTTGTGACGAAGAGGCTCCAGGCAAAAACTAAGGTTATGACAGACAACATCAGGGACTGTGTTTGCTAATAACTGCACTCTCAGTGCTGGCTCAGAAACTGACATGCAATCCAGCATCGACACGTTTTCCGTGGCCTGTGCCAACTTCGGTCCCAGCATAAATAAAAAAGAAGAAGTTCCGCACCAACGCGCGCCAGGAAGAACCAACGCTGAGCCTAATGTCACAGTCAATGATGGACTTGCTGCGGTGAATAAATTCACCTATTTTGGCAGCATATAGTCAGAGAACGTCCCCATCTTTGATAAAGTGAGCATCAGAATTGCAAAAGCAAGTGCAACC
>CM031614.1:51606795-51621795 GCA_018398815.1 Conus ventricosus
AAGATACATACACACTAGAATACAAAAGAATAGGACAGACTACAACTGAATAAGATAGAAAACAACATAGAATGCAGCTTAACAGGAACGAATTCGACACAACAGGACAGAATACAACACTGAAATACACCAGAACAGGTTAGAGTACAGCAGAACAGGATAGGAAACAACTGAATAGGACAGCATTCAAGAATAGAATATAAAAGAGCAGGATAGAATACAACACAATAGAAAAAAACATAATACAGGGTAGAATAGAATGGAATACATCACAGGACAGAAAGAAAGACAGTGACATAAGACAGGACAGAATGCAACATAATAAAAAGAGAACCGGGCATAATTAAGAACAGGAACAAAAATTTAAAAATCCCATTTAAGCTAAATATTAAAGCTTCTCGTGCATAGTAATAACGGACCAATTTCTTTGAACTTTTTTTGTTTTAATGTCCCAACTTCTGTGCCACCATACCCACGCCGCTCATTCCGACACCTCGTCCACAGCCACAGCCTGATCGGTCCCACCACAGCCCCGGCACCGGCAATCCACAGGGAGCAGTCAATGTCAAGTCGTCAAGAGGCAACCCATCTGAGGAGACTCTGCACTGCGGCCGAGTCACTTCGGTGGTGTTCATTGGCGCCTGGTCTGATCCAACAAACGCAGGACACCCCCTACTAAGCCCCCTACTGACGACAA
The DNA here is from genome assembly GCA_018398815.1 of Conus ventricosus. Lineage (NCBI taxonomy): Eukaryota > Metazoa > Mollusca > Gastropoda > Neogastropoda > Conidae > Conus > Conus ventricosus. Next base: position 51,607,493 of record CM031614.1, read on the forward strand.
TAATTGCTTAGTCGCGGAGCCGGCGTGAGTGAGCTCTCCCTCCGGAGGGCGCCACCACGTCCATTCAGCGGCAGCCTCCATGGACTCGCCGATATCGGTGACCCCGACGGAACCAAACCAAGGCCACAGACGTGGAGAGGACATTGAAACAGGTCACCATGAGAGCAGGGCATGAAGGGCCACAGAATTGGGGACATTTTTTTCATTGCTGATCAATGAGAATGAGGATGACAAAGATGATACTACGGATTTCCATTTCGGTCTGAGACTGCGTGACAGGGCTGTACTCTATGCTTCCTTTCATGATATATCCCGGCGTCAACCAGGCCCGAGAGATACAAACACCTGCAGTGTTGGTCAGTAAATTTGAGCAACACTCTCAGAGACGCATCCATTAAATGGAGGAAACTCGACTGTGTGGTCCCAGTCTTCCCAACTGAGCCTGTAGCAGTCTTAACTCTGGGTAGGAGCCGGTCGGGGCAGAAAAATTCCCACATGACTCTGATGGGAATCGAACCCGCGACCCCCCAGCCTGAAGTCCGCGACGTTAACCACTTCGCCACGGCGGCTGGTCATTTCTTTGAACTTTTGTCTTTCAAAAGATTCTGTGTATTTTATAATTTGAAATCTTGCTGTCACAGTTTGCTGTAATTGTTAAATTAACACGCCAGGAGTGACATGTTATTGTCCACATAACTCTTCTAAGAATGTTCTCTGTACACTTGAATATCATAGAGTCCGAGAAACATCACATACCCTTTATTTCTAATTGGGGAGATGGGGAAGGTTAGTGTGCATATTCGCTCCTTTCAGTAAAGTGGTGAGCACTGATTTGCAGGTAACAAAACGCCTGTCTGTTTCTGATCTGATTTTTTCGTTAAAGATGAACCATTGGTCTTTATGATTTATGGAAATGTGCCCATCCTTTAGTTGATCTTTTTCTTGTCGTCATAGCAATGTTTTTGTCGTTTCTCATTTGCCTCAAGATACCGGCATTCACAAGCTGTGTATAATTTGGTTACTTGTGTTCGGAAATAAGTTACAATCTTCCTTTTCACCTAAAAATGGAAGAACCGTTCCAGTTTTATGTGTGTATTTGTTAACAAACACTTGAAATTAGCGAAGTTTTTTTTTCCTCCTAGCTGTAGCAAAGCGAAATGTCTATTTCATAATCCGATATTGTTAATAAATTAAATAATAATAATAATAATAATAATAATGAATACTTATATAGCGCCTATTCTCGGCTAGAGGCCAAGCTCTAAGCGCTTTACAATCAACACTCGTTTACACAACGGGCTGCCTACCTGGGTAGTGCCGACTGAAGAGCTGCCAGCTGGCGCTTCATTCAGTCGTTTCCCGTGTCATCCAGTCAGTATCGTTCAATATCGATCACTCATTTTCCTTACTTCCTTCATTCTTTCCATTTTTCACGCAGGGTGCATGCTATGTGTAACGTGTCATCCATACCAACGGCCAAACTGGCCTACTCTTCCGAAAGTTGGTGATGGGATTTAACGTGTATGCAAGATGTAATGCGTGCGTTCACACACGGAACCTAGGTTTATTGTCTCATTCGAAGGACTGTATGGAAATGGAGTCAGAACCAATGTTAACTCCGAGGGAAAAATCCCCCTGCACCGAAACGCCCCGGCGGAGGTTCGAACCCGCAACCCCAGGATCACCAAGGTTACGAGTCAGGCGCTCTACCAACTGAGCTATTCCGGCTCTCCAAATTAGCATCTTACAAAAGGCACATGACATGTTGATATTAAAATCTCAAAATATTTGAATCAGATCATGTAAAGATTTATTTGGTATATTTGTCGTATGGAGCCATGGACGAGTTAAGTTCCTTTAAACAAAACTCTGAATGTCAGTGTTTTTCCATCGTTTCAGCTGACTTCTTCCTCTTGCTAAAAACATATGTATCTTTTAAGAGTCGTGTTTTAGAAAACAATACCTCTTTCTTTTTGGAGTATTTATTCATAACGCTTGTTTATTTTTAACATGCACGTATTCTCTCTCTCTCTCTCTCTCTCTCTGTCTCTCTGTCTCTCTCTCTCTCTCTCCTCTCTCTCTCTCTCTCTCTCTCTCTATATATATATATATATATATATATATGTGTGTGTGTGTGTGTGTGTGTGTGTGTGTGTTGTGTGTGTGTAAGTCTGTGTGTGCAGGAGTGCATTAAGTGTTGGATGTGTTTAATATTTATCTAGTCCTTGAGGCAGACATGTTTACACATATAATTTCACCTTATTTTGTATACATGTATGGTGAAAATATGACGAATATAATGAGATGGGAAAAAATAACTTCGAAGAAAATCTTGATATATAGTGCTTGAGTGGTAATTGCTCTTGCTGTGCGTAACCATTGTATAAGTGACCAAAGAGCGACAAATCTCGTTAATTGTCGCGAGCGAAATGGTGTCTGGCTGCGTTTGTGCATCCGACGACATGTCAGTACGTTGGTACAATAAGAAGGAGTACAGGCCCTGGAATATTAAAAAAAACATGTCTAAAGAGTATGAATTTGTGCTATTGAATGACGTTTGAAAGTGATTTGTATTGGGGAAAAACTATGTCTATGGTAGGTACTGGAAGATGATTATGTATCTCTCTACCATCTGTCATGTGACTAGATGAAAATGAATCTCCCTTCCCCCTCTGCTCTTCCTGCTTTTACAAAAATTTGGAACATCACCCCGCCCCCATCTCCGTTGGATAAAAAAAAGAATTGGAAGATGTGTGAACATACTTGTAGAAAATACATTCATGGTACTTGAAAAGTATACCAAGAGCAGGATGCAGGTGGGGGAAGTGGACGTTCCTCATGGCAAAAATGGTGCCACAGATAGACTGAGGCGTTCCCCAACTCACACATATGAAACTAACAAGAAACTAAGGAAACAGGTGCAGGTAAACAATTATACTGTCATCATGAATTGACTTTGTGCAACGATCTGTGGGAAACTGGTAACAGTTCGGGTACGGGATAAAGTAGGGATGGTAAGAGTAGAGAGGAGATAAGCAGAGGTTTTGTTAAATCTCTAAGTATTAGGCCGTTCACCTACAGCGTACGGCATAGTGGGAATCTGTCTTATGAACAGAACCCTTTGTTACACCTGGTTGGAGTCGATTTTCCTTCCAGGTGATACTCGTCAGTTGAATCGGACCGCGGTTGTTCACTCGCACAAATTGACAAAACGCTTCGCCTGTGGTTCTGCACCATTCTCGCCACCACGGGATCAAATCTCAACCCAGTGGCTTGCCAGCGAAGGACAGAATCATAGAAGGGGAGAACGTACACTAAATCAATTTAAACGAATTCGTTAAAAAAAGGGATTTTTTTTAGCTTGAGAATCCAAGCAGAATGCAAAGGAGTTCGAAATTTTCTGGCAACCTGACTGGTCTGTTGTACTGTTTCAAAGCTCAAGCTCTGTCGGCCAAAGCAGTGGCCGCAAATCGTGTAGAATTACTTTGCATGAGCGTGCATTGTGGACGGCTGTGGTTGATGGAGTTGCCGGCTGCAGAGCGGACGGTCGTGAGTTCAACCAACTGCAGGGCTGGATCTTTATGGAATGGCGACGTCTTTGTCCCCCAAGTCCTGAACGGGTCCCTGATCCAGTCCCTGGAAGGATAAAGCAGCGGCTAGAGAGGCTGGCCTTCACCTTTTCTAATGCTATGCCCTAGACACGGTAAACATCGAGCAGCGCACCAGCTACTGGTTATGAGACTTACGAGTTTTAACCTTGAACCAAGACGAGAGATGATATCGATATGGTGACCCCGACGGAACCAAACCAAGGCCACAGACGTGGAGAGGACATTGAAATTGAGGTCACCATGAGAGCAGGGCATGAAGGGTCACAGAATTTGAGACATTTTTTTTATATGCTGATCGATGAGAATGAGGATGATTAAGATGATGCTACGGATTTCCATTTTCGGTCTGAGACTACATGACAGGGCTGTGCTCTATGCTTCCTTTCATGATATATCCCGGCGTCAACCAGGCCCGAGAGATACAGGCACCTGCAGTGTTGGTCAGGAAATTTGAGCAACACTCTCAGAAACGCATCCATTAAGTGGATGAAACTCAACTGTGTGGTCCCAGTCTTCCCAACTGAGTCCGCAGCAAAGTCGGCTCTGGGTAGGAGCCGGTCGGGGCAGAAAAACCCACGTGACTGTGATGGGATTTGAACCCACGACCTTCCAGCCGGGAGTCCGCGACGCTAACCACTTCGCCACGGCGGCTGGTGACACCATCGTTTTAACCTTCATCTTACATAGGCCAGCTTCTATGCTGGTTGGCCAACATAAGGAACAAAGTAGTGTTCAATAGGCACTGCAACCGTGTGACTACCGTTCAGAGTGCTTGAATGCTTCATGACCCTATACTTTAGCACCGCGTTGTCATTTCCACCACCTCCTTAAGTGTATGGAGCATTCCTTTCGATGCATTGCAGCACCGGTTACAAGCACTACAGAGAGGGTTGACAGTACCACAGTCTCTGAAACCACTGCTGTGGCTGACACCACTATTGTCACTGATACCAGTCCTTCAACTGCTCCGGGCACCACACGGACTGAAAGCACGACGTCAACGTCTAGAGTCACAGCATCAGCCCCTGAGCCCAGAACATCAACGGACATCACATTATCTGTAGACTCCACATCGAATGCTATGGATGACACATCTACCACAAGGGTACGACATCAACTGTCACTGAAAAAGCATCATTCACCATGGGCTTCACATCAAAATTGCTAACGCACATGGATATCGCATCCAACTGGTAACACACATGGACATCACATCAATTGCTAACACGTATAGACATCACATCAAAATTGCTAACACACATAGACATCACATCCAGTTGCTAAGATACATGGACATCACATCGACTGCATGGACATAGATCTACTACATAAACATTACGTCAGCTGCATGAGCATCACATCACGTCAACTACGTAAACATCAAATCAGCTGCATGAACACGCTTGGATATAATCTCAATTGCTTGAGCACACATGGATATTGCATCAGCTGCATGAACACACACATACGCTCAACTGCATGAACACATGAAGATCATAATTATCGACTGAATAGACACGTTGATACTACCGCAGCAGCACGAGCATTGCATAATTTATATTATACGTGTGGACATCACGTCAACATTTGCAGAGATGTACAACGTGCTAACTTCATTGACATCCTATCAACTGCATGGACATGGATATTATACCAACTGTATGAATGCACATGTATCACTGATGGTAGGATGACAACAGCTAGAGACATGACATAACCCATTGAGACAGTAACATCACCTGCTATGGACACCACATTATATATAGACTCCTGTATCAACTGCTGCAGACGGCACATCTACCAGCGTAGGTACGACATCAAATGTCATAGGCAAGGCAGTATCCACCTTTACATCACATCAACTGCATGGACATCACATCAAGTATATGAGCACATATGAGCATCACATCATCTGCATGAAAACACATAAACATAACATGAAGTGTGTTAACACACATGGGCATCACATCACGTGCATAATTCTACATATATAGCAAATGAAAGTGTAAGAACACGCATGTACATGACATCAACTACATGGACACGCCCTGAACACCACTCTGACCTTTGCATCTAAATTCCGAAATGCACCCTGTGCCTTCCCGGTTGAGCAATCCATTAAACAAATGGGTGTATAGCAACGAATGTACCCATGTAAACACTGTGCAGAGTCCTCAAAGAAATCACTCTTCTTTGAATTAACAGTGTGTTGTCATTTCCTCTGCCTCCTCCATAAGTGAATGTTCATGCCTTCTGATGTGTTGCAGCACCAGTCACAAGCACTACACGCACTACAGAAAGGATTGACAGCACTAAAGTCACTGACATCACTACTGTAGCTGACATCACTACTGTAGCTGACATCACTACTGTAGCTGACATCACACTGTAGCTGAACCACTGTCATCGTTGACACCATTGCCATCGCTGACACTACTGCTACTGTGGCTGACATCACTACTGTAGCTGACACCACTGCTGTAGTTGACACCACTGTTGTAGTTGACACCACTGCTGTAGTTGACACCACTACTGTAGCTGAAACCACTGCTTCAGCGGGTATGGACACCACATTCGCTGAAAGCATGCCGTCAACAGCTATATCGAACACATCAACCGTTGCGGCCGTTACGTCCACTGCTATGGACACCACATTATCTGAGGACAACTCATCAGCTGTCACAGACGCCACATCTACCATTGTGGGTACGTCACCATCTGCCATAGACGTCACGTTATGTGCCATGAGCATCACATCGTCAGCTACAGAGCTGCCAAATCATCCCGCTTTCGGCAGAATTTATTGTGGTCAAGCACGAGCCATTCCGCTTGATGTTAAAAACAATTTGCTCCGGAAAGAAAAACAAAGTTCGTTTATTCTCAGAGTTTGCACATTTGCCGTTCGTATACCAAAGAGCTGCTTGGAAACTTACTTCTGGTTCAGCTTCTTCCGCCAGCATCATGTCCAAACGACCTGTTAGGCCGATTAACCCTTAGGCTGAAAAGAAGAAAAAGAATTTAGAACAGAAGTGCTGATTCAGGTTGCGTTCTGCTGTCATGATGGACGTGCTGCTGGTCCCAGTCAGTAATGCGGCCTGTGAAAGTGTTCAGCCGCGTCAGGAAGAACCTTAGAGGTTTTCGTCGCTCCTTGGGTCAAAACACTACAGAGGCACTGATGGTTCTGAAGTGCAAAAATGTGCCGAGTCAAAAGATAAAATTTAGTAACAGTGTACTTCAAAAATGTAAAAGAACAACAGTGTGTTGGGAGAGAGTGATTCCATGAAAGCGCTTGACAAAAGGAAAGAGAGTAAAGCGTCTGGAATGGCATCGTTTTGTTTTGGGATGTATTCCTCTCAGCTGTCAGAAATCCCGCTCGATTTTCAAAAATATTCCTCTCAAGTCTCTTCGGAGGTTGGCAGCTCTGCAGCCATAACACCACATCAGTTTCCATGAGCTTTACGTACGTCACCCTCAAAAACCAATACGTCATACATAACGACCGGGACATCTTTCTTAATGAAAACTGCCTCATGATCATTGATTACTACGTCATATCGGACGAATAGGGTGTCATCCTCAGTTAAAACTACGTCTTGAAGAATGATAGGCCGTCATCACCATTGAACACTACGTCATACACAATTAGTAGGACGTCATCCTTAATGAAAGCTATGTCATTCACAACGAATAGGATGTCAACCTTGGTAAACACGTTGTTCACAACGAACAGTAGGCCTATATTAAACTTGGTGAACTGTACATGATACAAAACAAACAGGACTTCATCATCATTAAACATTGATTAACACGTAATGACCAGGACGCCATCCTCAATGAACGCTATATCATGCACAACGAATAGGATGTCATCCTAAAGGAACACTATGTCATACACCATGGACAGTTTAAATGAAAACTGTGATGTCCGATGAGCATTACTTCATTCTAATAAACTCCGTATCATGGGCCAAAACAACGTGCAGGATGTAATTCTAACATGAACATAAAATCATACACATTGAACGGGATGTCATCCTAAATAAAACATTGCGTCATTGACTGCGAACAGGATGTCATCTTGAATAAACATTTGATTTTATACAACGAACAGGACATCAAATGAACTCTACGTCATACGCAATGAACAGGACATCATCTTAATGAGCACGTCACACACAAGAAACATGACATCATCTTTAACGAACACGACGTGATACACAACAAACATTACATCATTCTAAGTTGTCATATACGATGAACATGACATCATTCTAGATGAACTCAACACCATATAGGACGGACAGGATTCTATTAAAATGTTCAACGCATTGTGTGCAATGAAACAACACACACACACACACACACACACACACACACACACACACACACACACACACACACACACACACACACACACACACACAGTGCACGCTAGCACGTATGCGCGCACACACACACACATGCAAATACATATGCACAAACACATCGGCACAAACCCACGCTATAGATGGTCACGTACGGTTACACCGGAGGTATTAGAAACGATACAACTCAAATCGAGAAAATCTCTCTCTCTCTCTCTCTCTCTCTCTCTTCTCTCTCTCCTCTCTCTCTCTCTCTCTCTCTCTGTCTGTCTGTCTGTCTGTCTGTCTCTCTCTCTGTCTGTCTCTCTATCTCTCTCTCTCTCTCTCTCTCTCTCTCTCTCTCTCTCTCTCTCTCTCTTTCTCTCTTTCTTGTAGCCTACTATATGAGCCAGAAGGACACAAGTCATGTGCAATTACAAACGCAAGCCAAACCCGGCCCTTGTACCTTCCGTCTCCCTAGAAAGGACAATGCCAGTGTAAAAGGCCTTCCCACTTTTACTATATCACTGTAAAAGATAGACTAGTGTTTAAACGGAACGGGGGGGGGGGGGGGGGGGGGGGGGGGGGGGAGGGAGGAGGGGTTGTTCTGGTGAGTGGGAGGTTAAAGGGATCTCCAGAGAAGAGCAAGACGCACCAGTGACAGCATGTAGGCTGTTATAGTGTACTATAGTTGTAATGTGTTTTGTTTACAGCATGTGTGGATTCGAGTTGATGTGTGATGTTATGGCGTATCATGGGTATTACTTTCTGCTGTGCTATAGCGCAGATTACAAGCACGGCAGAGACCCGTCAACCCTTTTGACGCTACATCAACCCCATGGACACCACTTCAACCCCGCGGAACCACATCAACCCCGTGGACACCACTTCAACCTGCGACACCACATCAACCCCCGTGGACACCACATTAACCCCATGACGCCAGATCAACCCCGTGGACACCACATCAACCCCCATGGACCCCACATTCAACCCCCATGGACGCCACATCAACCCCCAGTGGACACCACTTCAACCCCGCGGACACCACATCAACCCCCGTGGACACCACATCAACCCCATGGACACCACATCAACCCCCGTGGACACACATCATCAACCCCGGAGGACATTTCATCGACGACACACACTGGTTGTCCAGCACAAGCGACGGAGAGGCAGAAAGTAATTCCGGGCAGAGCAGCAGCAAGGGAGGACTACATTATTGCGGGTGTGTGTGGCGGAGTGGCGGCCCTTGCCCTTGTCGTCTTGGCCGTAGCCGTCGTAATTAAAGTCATCCGGAGGAAGGGCGGCCTCCAGGTAAGGCTGGGGAGGTGAAGAGGGCGATGGTAGAGAACCGTGGGGGAAGGGAATGGGACGAGGGGTGGGGGAGAACGTGTCTGTGCTGCCTCCCTCTTTGTCCACTATAACTCACAGGAGGGTTATGGATAGGATGGTGTGGGGTTAGGAAGGTGGAGGAAGGAACTAGGACGAGGGGTGGGGGAGGACGTGTCTGTGGCTGCTCCCCTTTTGTCCACTATGACTCACAGGAGGGTTATGGATAGGATGGTGTGGGGTCAGGAAGGTGGAGGAAGGAACTAGGACGAGGGGTGGGGGAGGACGTGTCTGTGCTGTCTCCCCTTTTGTCCACTATGACTCAAGAGGGTTATGGATAGGATGGTGTGGGGTCAGGAAGGTGGAGGAAGGAACTAGGACGAGGGGTGGGGGAGGACGTGTCTGTGCTGTCTCCCCTTTTGTCCACTATGACTCACAGGAGGGTTATGGATAGGATGGTGTGGGGTCAGGAAGGTGGAGGAAGGAACTAGGACGAGGGGTGGGGGAGGACGTGTCTGTGCTGTCTCCCCTTTTCTCCACAATGACTCACAGGAGGGTTTTGGATAGGATGGTGTGGGGTCAGGAAGGTGGAGGAAGGATGCAGGGCGAGGGGTAAGGGAGAGTGGTAGCAAGTGTATGGTACATTGTATTAGTGCACTAGATGAGGTATGCATTCCTCTCTCTCTCTCTGTCTCTCTCTGTCTGTCTCTGTCTCTCTGTCTCTCTCTCTCTCTCTCTCTCTCTCTCTCTCTCTCTCTCTCTTAATTACTTGCGAGTTTCTTATCTAGTGTCTCCCATGGTTAAGAGGCAGGAGACTCTCAGATCGCTTCCTTGTCTCCTGTTTACAGTCTGATTACCACGGCCGGGACTACCAAGGATGCAGCGCAGGTGACCGCCTATTCTAGGTGTTAGTGGAACAGGACGAGAACCACTCCATACATTCCAAGGGGAGCTCATTCTACAGGAAGAGACGATGTCATCCAGCTCGACCCCCCCCCCCCCACCCTTGCTTCAGGGGACCAGCAAGTGACGTTCCTTCTTGGAGGCTATAATCCACCCTGATCATCAGATCTGACTTATTCAGTGGTTATGAAACGTTTTGATATTGAGTCTTTGTCTCCATATCCATTGAATTCTTGTTCCCAATAGCTCTCCACTTCCACCTCTACCCAGTCTCCTGGTCTCCTCTGTCTCCATTACGTCATTATCCGTCATCGTAACAGAGTTGTGCTCGTTATGGAGTATATAAAACTGCTAAATTTGCTTTGGTTTGGTTTAAGGGTGATACTGGATGCATCTGTTGTCATTCTTTTAACGGTATCTGTGTCTGAACCAGACAGAAATAAGAAACCAGCTTAATTTTGTATATATTCTTTCCTGTTCTGATATGTTTTTACATTTATTTGTCATTAAAGAAAATCTGTAGCGCAAAAGTCTTAGCATTACTGAAATGGGCGTTTGATTTTTTTGTCTTAACGGCCTGTAACAGTTTGTTTTTCTTATGAAATATCTCAGAAAGTACTGGACCGATCTTTGTGAAAAAGCAGGTATCTTTATTATGTGTCACGGATGATGCCCGGTGTTTTAGTTTACCGTTATAGCTGTTACTAACGGCTGTAACGGTCTGTAATGGTTTTTCTTCTTTATGGAATATCTCAGAAAGTACGTGGCCGATCTTTCTGAAAATCTGTAGGTATGTTCATTATGGGTCACGGATGATGCCCGACGTTTTACTTTACCGTTATAGCCGTTACTAACTGATATAACAGCCCCAAACGGTTTTTCTTCTTTATGGAATATCTAAGAAAATACTTGGCCGATCTTTTTGAAAATTTGTAGGTATGTTCATTATGGGTCACAGATGATTCCCGATGTGTTTAGTTTACCGTTATAGCCTTTACTAAGGGCTATAACGGCCCGTAACGGTTCTTCTTTTCATGGAATATCTTAGAAAGTATGTCGCCGATATTTCTGAAAATGTGTTGGTATGTTTATTATGGGTCACGGATGATGCGGATGTTTTAGTTTACCGTTATAGCCGTTACTAACGGCCCATAACGGTTTTCTTCTTATGGAAAATCTCAGAAGGTACATGGCCGATCTTTCTGAAAATTTGTAAGTATGTTCATTATAGGTCACAGATGATGGCCCATGTTTACCAGAATAGCCATTACTAACGGCTACACCAGCCAAGATGGTTTTTCCTCTTTATGGAATATCTCACGCGTATTCAGGATAAACTGGGAGTACGTTTATATGCTTTGCATCTTGTTTGTTTTTCTTTGAAGTTGGTAAGAGGGTAATAATGGCCTCAGTAGCACCAGATTCTGACAGCATGTATACATGTTGGGCGTGGGAAAACTGTTGACAGTGAGGAAGTTTGAGTTAAATTATTGGTTCGTAAACGAACCACTGGGCGGGGAAATCTGTATGAGACAGGTTTAGATATGTATTATGCTCTTCAATCTTTTAGAGAAAATACACTTTCATAACAAATACAACTATCTGTTGGAACTTTCCTATTATTCTAACACCATGCAAGTAATGCTTGGCAAAGAGTGTAATGAAATAAAAAGATATTATCAAATCTGATATACAGATGATTATCAAGTTCTAAATGTAATGCAAGTGATTCTATCGGTCACAGATTTTTTGCCACGTTCTCATTAGTTCAATCAAATTAGTAATCTTGATCTAAAACAGTTCAGAATATATTATCCATTAGTCTTTCTGGTTTACTCCCACGTCAATGTATACTATTCTTAACTGAAACTATTTTCATTTTATGTCATGTTTCATACGTGACAACAGAAAACATTATTTCGAACCAAGAAGTTCTAATACCACAGATTCCCTTGTCACAGAAGTTAGGTCTTCTGTTATTTTCAGTTGATAAGTCAGTAAAGTTTGGCACCTTCATGAATCGAACATAGTTCCTTAAAACACAATATAGATTTAAACATTTATTGCTGTCGTGAGTTATGCCACATTTCTGTATGTAGTCGTGGATTGCCGACGTGTATCTCGCAAAAGTGAGTCATTCGGTAGCTATGTTACATTGTCTTTCAATTAGATATTAGAACAGAATTTTCCGTCTCTGTCCAAACATTTGTGCCGTGTAGTGCACGTTTATATACACGTTTAAATTGCTACAAATCAGCCTCAATACCCCCGACCTGTAGACAGACATAGGCCTAATTCAAATACCATTTGCTTTTTGTGTAGTTTATCTAAAGAAGGCTTTCATACGTTGTTTATTATTTTGATTTATTAAACCAGTCTGTGTGAACATTGTATAGGTGTATGTGCGCGCGCGCGCGCGCGCGCGGCGTGTGTGTGTGTGTGTGTGTATGTGTGTGAGTGCTCTAATTACTGGTGTGGCAGTAGTGGACTTGGTTTTGTTACCCAGCGATACCAGTGTGTGAGTATCCTGTTTTTAAACAAAAAATCTATTATTAATATCCAGTCTGTAAACCAGCAGCGATTTGCACTCTCATATAAAATTTCGTTATTATCATCGTCAGTGCCTTTAATATCATCGTATTTCTTGTCGTTTCCATCATATCACTATCTTGTATTCATTATGCTCTTGTCATTATCAACAGGAGCTTGCCGAGGTCATGGAACCTTTTGTAGCAGTTAGTAACACGATTCATACTTCAGATCCGTTGTAGATGTGTCGTTAAGCCAGAAACCATCGGTAAATGAGGCATTTTATTGTCTGGAGTAGGTGCACTGTTTCCCCATTTTGTTCAGGTTCTTACTGTACACTACTTTTAGATGATGGTTCCCCGGTGTTAACCTATAAATTGATTTGTCCATATTGCCTTTGTAAACCGTTCGGACTAGATAATGCTAACTGGAAAAGTAGGCTGCCTGAGAAATTAAGCAATTAGCCGTCTTTGAATTTCAGTGTCCTACCATCAAGTCTCTCCAAAGACAGTGGCCACTCTTCGATCCCTCGCAAGCAGAGGTGGCAGACGCGACAGTTGGTGCTCGTCGCAGTTTGGCGAGGGAAACGGTCTTGAAATTGCATGGACCAAACGAAGCTGAGCACCAAGTTCTTTTGACGAAGTATCGCATGTTCGCATTAAAATCTTTTTCTTATACAACTCAAAGTCTAATGAACATTTTTTTTTCTTCATTATGAGAATTATGTCTGATGGGTTCACTCCAACACCTAAATTCGTTCTCTTCTAACTGAATAGCTATTGATATAGTCTGTGTTTAACGTTCAAGGCGTGAATCTTGGAATAGCTGGCACGATTTGTTACGGTCGAGCTTATCCAACTGATGGAAGAGGGGAGCGAGGGGTTATACCGACCGTCCATCGATTGTGGGTCAGTGAAGGGCATGTGATTGTGGTTTATCAGACTCGATTTTGTCTGGGAACTGTTTTGTCGAGTGACTGCAATCACGCCAGGAAAACACAGCTTTCGGCCAAACTCCATGTGAATTAGTCACACTCGCCATCTCTCAACTGCAGTTTATTGACTCATGTTGGACGGTCGAATGGGTCTACCCGTTACTCTCCCTCACATTCCCCACACACGGCATTCAGCTGTAACAGGAAGTATCCGGGATCTGTGACAGGACGCATTTGCTACAAGCTCTTGGCAAGCTGCCTTTGTGTCTGAAGGGGATAATGTTCTAATAAACATAAACGTATCTCCATTGTAAGAAACCGGTTTTGCAAGTTAGGATGGTGGCCCCTGACGATCCTGTTTGGCTAACGTAACACTGGATCTTCCTGTTTGACGGCGGGACGTCATCGAAGGTGGTAAACTTCTGGGCATGAACGGGAAGGGTGGTGGTTTAAGTCTGTGGACATTTTGTTGACAGCCAGCCCACCCACTCTCCTCTCTCTCTCTCTCTCTCTCTCTCTCTCTCTCTCTCTCTCTTTCACATCCCACGTCCCATCTCCTTGCGCCTCTGAGTTGTATTCATGGAGACTATGTTATATAAAATATTGAAGATTTTATGCGTAAAAAGCTGTGTGCGTGTGTGTGTGTGT
>CM031614.1:51626795-51644456 GCA_018398815.1 Conus ventricosus
AGATCACAAAAGGCGTTCTGGTCACAAACAGTAACGTTCTGTTCTGGAAAACTGCGTCGGTGTCTTTCATCGTTTTCATAGCTGTCCTTCATTTTGCTTTGCGATTGTCTTTATGTCTGTCTGTAAGTTTCCTTTTCTTTCCAAAGTTCTTCCGATGTTCTTTCGCTATATGGATTGTTCAGACCAGTTAGCTTTTTTATTTCTTTCCAGAGTTCTCCCTATTTATCTCTGCCGGGATCTTCATAACAAGAGACCCCCCCCCCCTTTTTTTTTTCTCTATTTGTTTTTTCTGCCTGGGATTTTTTTTTAAATTTCTACTTGCTCTTATTGTCGTTCAACATAGACACAGGAACAACAACAGCAACAACAACAACAACAACAACAACAACCAGAAATTAGGTACAAAGCAAGCCAAAAAATAAAATGAATAAACACATGAGCTCGCAGTTGATTGTCAGTCAGTTTATCGTAGTAAGTCTATGGATTGTCAATTTTCTGCGCAATTGAACTCAGTCTGTTCGTTTTCAGTATGCACTATCCTCTAAACGCTTGACTTCTACTGGTGCACCCCAAGGCACAGTTCTGTTTCCCGTTTTGTTTACGTTATCTACCAATGACTGTAAAGGCACAGAGAAAACTCCACTCATCAAATATTCCGATAATTCTGCTATTTTAGATATGTCAAACTCTGATTCAGTTTATTTTGACGAAATAAGTAAGTTCTGTGGCTGGTGTAAAGACAACTTTCTTGACCTTAATGTGCAAAAAAAAAAAAAAAACAAACAAAAGAAATCTTAATCGATTTTAGGAAGAACCCAGAACCTGTGCCAGACCTTAAAATTAATGATGAAGCTGTTGAACGAGTGAATGAGTTTAAATATCTGGGAATGATTGTCGAAGATAAATTAGCTTTGGATCACAATGTTACTAAAATCCATAGAAATTGCCAGTCAAGAATATTCTGTTTGCAAAAGCTACGAAATATTGCTGTTAACCTTGTGATCTTACCAGCTTATTACAGATGTTGTGCTGAGTCATTGCTTATTGCTTCTTTTATGTGCTGGTATGGAAGTTTGGGTGTGAAGAGCAAGCGAGTATTGAATGATGTGGTGAATGTGTGTAGTAAAGTGATTGAAAGGAAGCAAGTTGTTTTGGAAGAATTGTATGACAGACGAGTGGAGAGGAAAGCAAGAAAGATTGCCAGTGATGACAGCCATGTCTTAGCAAAACATTACGAAATTTTGCCATCTGGACGTCGTTTTAGGACCCTTAGGGTCAAATCTAGGGCACAAAAAATTTGTATACCCAGGTCGATCCATCTTCTAAGCTCATGATGTCTTTTGTATCACTTTTCATGCTTAGTGGTGTCAGGGAGTGGGAGAGAGAGAGAGAGAGAGAGAGAGAGAGAGAGAGAGAGAGAGAGATAGAGAGAGAGAGAGAGAGAGAGAGAGAGAGAGAGAGAGAGAGAGAGAGAGAGAGAGCGGGTGAAAGGGGGGAGATGGTGTGGGGTGGGGGTGGGGTAGGGTGTGTGTGTGTGCTTGTGTGAATATACGTGTATTTGCATATAATATGTGCTTGTGTGTATATGTATGTGCTTGTGAGTATAAGCCTATGAGTGTGTTTGTGTGTGTGTGTGTGCATGTGTATGGGGTTTTTCAAATGATTATGGTGTGTGTGTATATGTGTGTGTGTGTGTGTGTGTGTGTGTGTGTGTGTGTGTGTGTGTGTGTGTGTGTTGGATGGTGGGCGTGCTGGACTGTACATGTAAGGTATATAATTGGCCACTTGATTGTGATGATTCTTGTATTATGCATGTTGTCTTGTGATACTGTTTATTGTGCACCTGTTTTAATTTCTCATTTTCTGAGATATAAAGTATTCATATTATATATCATATCTTTGAGCCTTTATAGTTCGCAAACAATATCTTAGAACAAAGTGAAGAAGTAATACATTTATTGTTTTCGATAGTAATGCCAGATTTCTTAATGAATCCAGTCATCGCTAACTTATAAATCAATATTGACACAATATTCTTCCTTGAAATGTCTGTGGGAAAGAAGCTGACCATTTTCATAAACAAAATGTACGAGATAATAGACATTAGAGCCAACTTGAATACGTTTGTTGAAGCAGACTGGTTCAGCGGGTAGTTCAGCAGTGTTTTTTTGTTTTGCAGGCATTTGTAATTAAAATAAAGTTTTATAAGTTTCGAGGGCGTCTGCTCAGAACGGATTATATTTTGTAAATTTTGAAACTATATCTGGACCATGTTTGCTCATAAGAAGCCAATGAGGAAAGCTACTGAGTAAAATGATTATGTTTCCGTTTATTGTTTTATCTTTTGAGTTCTACTGATCCAGGATAGTTTTAGAGATGTGATGTAGCTTTTTAACTCCATACCATATGCTTTTGTGCACTGTTTTTCGATTATTTTTTTCTTCTTTTCATTCCACACAAAATTGTAACACATTTTCTTGCATAAACGAAAACGTCTGGTGTTGTTTTTGTGTGTTAAAAACAGCCAAAGATGAGTAAGCTTTAAAATGAGGAAGGATTTCAAAACTACTATTCTACCTAGGGGCGTAATTTAGTTTTACCCATATTTTAAACAAATGATTTATGTGTGTAAGTCTTCCTGAGTAATTTATTTCTACGCAATATTTCAAGCCATTTGTCAACAATATACCATGTATTAAAAATTTCTGTAGATTCCAGACAATTTTGAAGTACTCCATGTGGTGGTCTTGACTTTTTCTTTTCTTTTTGCACTTCCAAGCCAAATGCGCTCGTTTTACTGAAATTCATGATTATGAAGACCTAAGACACAGTCAAATCTAAAAAGTACTTCAATACAAGTTTCAAAAGATTTCTTATCCCCTGCGAGTAAAACCTCTGTGCCATCAGCATGCTGAGATATCTTCTATCCAGTTTCATTCATTCTAATTCCCCGAATATCTCGATTTTCTCTAACATAATGTCTAATATTTCGTCACAAATCATGAGCAAATGTGGTGAAATTGGGTCTCCTTGTCGACAACCTTTTTTTTGAAATATTGAACCAATTCAAAACCTGTCCATTAACAATAACGCAAGATCTGATATTTTTGTAAAATGTGCTTATCCATCAATAAATTTCTTTTTGGAAACCAAATGCTCTTAGGACTTAAGGACCGAAAATCCCAATTAATCGAATCAAAGACTTTTTCAAAGTATATGTTTAACAACAAACCAGGCAGATCATTTTCATTCACATAGAATATAGTGTCAAATATCAATCTTATGTTCTCACCGATGTATCTGTTTCTAATAAATCCAATCTGATCTTCGTTTATGACTTTTAGACAGCACAGATTTTATTCTGTTTTCAATGCAGGAAGATCCTATCTTTTAAACCACATACGACAATGCAGTAGGTCTCCAGTTTTTATTTACTGCTTGAGTTTATCGCCTTTTGGAATACAGGTAATGTTTCCCCGCTTTGCACACAGGACAGTTCTCCTTTTTGAAACTTGCGTTTAATGCACTAACGAAAAATACACCAATTTGTTTCAAGAGACTACTAAAGAATTCAGTAGTAAAGCCATTAGAACCGGGGCTTTTATTAGTTTTCAGTGTCTTTAAGACACATGTCGCTTCCTCTAATGTAATAAGACTTTCTAATTTTGCTGCTTCTATTTCATTTGAACGGGGGATGTCATCCACTAAATCTCTTATGTGACAATTTTCTACAGCATCATCTGTTTGTAGTGCTTTATAGAAACGGTACACTTCTGTAAATATGCCCTTTTGATTTGTTAAAACATTATTTTGTTTATCAGTTAGTGTATTTATGTTTTTACTGATATAATGCCGCTTTTCAATATTACAAGAATAACTGGTAACTTTCTCTCCATCTGCATCCATCTAGCTCGTTAATGACTTTGATATCATTTTCAAATTTCGTTCCTTCCTTTTTCAATTCAATGATGTCTTGAATTAACTGTTTTTCCTCTTCATTAGGCTTTCTTTTTCTCGCAGTGGCATACGAAATTGTTTGGACGTTTTCAGTCATAGTATTCATTTAATCTAAATATGACTTACCTTCCGAAAGAGGTGAGTTAAGTTTCCAAAAAGTATTGCGTTTTATGTCTTTATTACATTTTAGTTTTGATAACACAGCAGGATTATCTGTTCTGTAACCAGATTCAGTGTCTGCTTCATCAGGATAAGAAACCACTGTGTCTAATATTAAAAGGAAGTCTACCC
This sequence comes from Conus ventricosus, assembly GCA_018398815.1. Classification (NCBI taxonomy): domain Eukaryota; kingdom Metazoa; phylum Mollusca; class Gastropoda; order Neogastropoda; family Conidae; genus Conus; species Conus ventricosus. The sequence continues at coordinate 51,631,044 of CM031614.1, forward strand.
TTTTGAAATGGATTAGTTCTCCCCCACGTAAAATGGCGACACTCTATATTTAGTTCGCTCCAAATATCGTTCATGTCTAGATTTTGATCATGTTTTCGACAGCCTGTTTTGCATGAGAATTATTTGCATGTTTATAATTGTGATAATCTGTAGAAGGGTCAAGGACCAGATTGAAATCCCCACCAGCTATAACATTTTCTATACCAAGCGCAACAATTTTTTGTTCGAGACAATTGTAAAATTCTGCGTCATCCCTGTTTAGCCCATATATATATTAACGGAAAGGAAATAATTCATACGTATCTCAGCATGAAAAAAGACAAAGTTTCCAGAATCATCCTTAACAACTTGTTTAATATTAAATTCAAAGAAGTTGTTGAACAAAATTGCGAAACCTCTTGCTTTGGAAGATTAACTAAAAAACACGCCTTGCAGCCCCACTCAGATTGGATATACTTTTCTATTTTGTTTTTCGAAATGAGTGTCTTGCAACAAGAAAACAGAATATCTTTTAGACGATGCAAAACATCACGTCTCTTTTCGAACTATTGAGGCCCTGATAGAATAGGCATATTGCTATCCATTGTTATTTATGAGATAGCTTTGAAAAGGACAATGTACTGTGTAAATACGTCGAACGCAAAAGAGATCACAAACCTCATATATTATTATATATTATATTATATTGGGTATTCATATAGCGCCTATCCTCGGTCACAGACCAAGCTCTAAGCGCTTTACAATAAACACACTACCTCACTCACTCAACGGGCTTCCTACCCAGGTAGAGCCGGCCGAAGAGCAGCCTACTGGCGCTCATTCAGTCGTTTCCCGTACCATTCAAATATCAGTCACTCATTTTCATTTATCTCATTTATTCTTCCAGTTTCTCACATAGGATGCATGCGATGTTTTATACATGTCCTCCATTTCCACCGGTACATGATGGCACACGATAACAGTGACAATTTTTATGGCTTGGTAAGAAATACCAGGCGGCTATCTTCAATCTATATCAGTTTTGCCAGGGCAGCGGGGAAACCCCTGCTCTTTTCGATTTTCAACTGCCGTGGGTTCTTTAACGTGTGCAGGGGGCCAGGAAGGCACACGGGTCAGACTCGCTTATAGTCCCCATCCGATATACAACAGATGGCATAAGCTGAGCCCATCCAACCCGGTCAAACGAAAGGATTTATAATAGTTCTTTACAAACACATATCCCATGAACAAATGGAAAGTAACATCAAAATAAAAAAGCAAAAATCCATCATCACTACCATTATCAAACAAAAACAAAAATAAAAACATAACCAGCCACTGTGGTGAAGTGTTTAACGTCGCGGACTCCCGGCTGGGAGGTCGTGGGTTCGATTCCCATCAAGGTCTTGCGGGATTTTTCTGCCCAACCGGCTCCTACACGAAGCTGAGTTTGCTTTGGGCTCAACTGGGAAGACAGGGACCACACAGTCAAGTTTCATCTACTTAATGGATGCGTGTCTGAGAGTGTTGCTCAAACGTCCTGACCAACGCTGTTGGTGTCTGTATCTCTCGGACCTGGTTGACGCTTGGATACATTATGAAAGTAAGCGCGGAGTACAGCCCTTTCATGCAGTCTAAGGCCGGAATGGAAAAAACGTAGCATCATCTTCATCATCCTCATTCACATCAACCAGAACTTTATAAAAATTTCAAATTCTGTGGCCTTTTCATGCTCTGCTCTCATGGTGACCTCGGTTGTGATGCCCTCTCCACGTCTGTGGCGTTGATTTGGTTCCATCGGGGTCATCGGTATCGGCGAGTCCATGGGAGCCGTCGCCAGACGGACGTGGTGGCGCCCTCCTTAGGGAGAGCTCACTCACGCCTGCTCTACAACTACGCATTTATTGTCGTCAGGAGAGGGCAAAGAAGGTGGTGTCCTGCGCATGTTAAATCAGAACAGGCGCCACCGAACACCTCTGAAGTGACTCGGCAGCAGTGCAGTGTCTCCGATGGGTTGCCTCTTGACTGCTCCCCGTGGAGTGCCGGGGCTGCGGCGGAGCGGGCCGGGCTTTGGATGTAGACGGGGTGTCGGAATGAGTGGCGTGGGTGCACTACCACTGAGGTGGCACAGAAGATGAGACGGAAAAAGTACTTACCAGCAAAGGATACACGCACTAGAGATAAAATGTAAGGCTTTATGTCACATTAGTGAATTCAAATGATTTAGAACTAGAAGAGAGCCGGGGTTTAGCTCTGGCACTAATAGTTTACACTACCATACACACAGATCAGGTTTTTAACTTTATGATTGGACTTTGAAAAGAAGCAATAGAAAGATGAATTGAAGAACAGAAACAGAAACTGAAAAGCGAATTTCATAAGTCAAGCATGTAGTCAACAATTGAAACGTGTGTGCGTCAAACGCGCACGCGGGTATTAGAAAGGCGAAGGGTCGCTTAAAAAGAAAGAAAAAGGTTAGCATGGCCACCGTGATTTTACATAGTCATTACTAATGGTTCTGAACACATCTCACGGCAAAAACTGTATAGAGAATGCCAGGCGGTCTGGGGCTGAGACCGTGTCATTTTAATTTTACTCTGTCAGAGCGCATGAGCAAACGTCTCCAAAAGCACATACTCCCTCTGCACTCGCACGCGCCTGCTCAGGCACATGCAGAGGGGGGATGCATATAGGCGCGCGACACGCACACAGACCTGCAAGAGAGAAATCCTTTCTTCCCTTTGTTCATATTAGTTATAAATTGGATGTAATTTTTTGGTAAAGGGCAGAAGAGAGAGAGAGAGAGAGAGAGAGAGAGAGAGAGAGAGAGAGAGAGAGAGAGAGAGAGAGAGAATTTTATTATCATGAATGCATTCCCAGTGTAACACTTGATCACTCCCTCAAAGAAATTGTCTTGTTCCCTCAAACAATATTATCCATTACACTTACATCAGACATTTTTTTGTTTCCTTGATTCTCCTCACTCCTCCCCATCCCAACCGCCCCCTCCTGCCATCTTAATAAGCGACAGCCTTCCTTACAAACAAAACGCAATTATGGTCCAGATAGCACTTTTCCCTCCATGAACGTGGAAATAAAATCTGTTCGTTGTTGTTGTTTTTTTATTAGAAATTTTCACCTTTTTTCTTTTTTTATGTAACCGCCCCTTCTCTACCTCCCCCACCCCCTTACCTCTCCCCACCACCCTTTTTATTAACAAGAAAAAGGTTTCCATTGAAACAACAAACCTGGACCAATCTGCAATACTAATCAAAACAGAAAAATCATCATTTGCGCACCATAAAAGCGCATCAAAATTAAACATCGTCTAAGTATTCCATGAAGTAGGAAGCAGAGAGAGAGAGAGAGAGAGAGAGAGAGAGAGAGAGAGAGAGAGAGAGAGAGAGAGACAGACAGACAGACAGAGTGACAGACAGACGGACAGGAGAGAGAAATAGAGGCGTGGGGTGGGGTAGCTGACACCATTGTGACAATACATTACAAATATCCAAACTGGAAAAACCATAATCCTTTCAAAAGATGATCTTGTCCATTCTAAAAAATATCTTTCAGGACACTGATACACAGCTTTTTTCCCCCTTTCCCCTCTCTCCTTTTTGAAATTCCATCAAAACACATCAATGATCTCAATTGCAATTTGGATCAGTAAGCCGTTTTTTCCCCCACAGTTCTCCCGATCTTCCTTCACTGCCTGGATTTTCAGACTCGCGAGCCTTTTTTTCTTCTCAAAGTGTTGCCGATTTTCTGTCTCGGTCTTAGTTTTCAGCCCAGTCAGCTTTTTTTTTTTTCTCAAAAGGCCACCGATTTTCTCTGTTGAGATTTTCAGGCTGGTTAGCCTTTTGTTCCTCAAGATCTCTCAGTTTTCTCTTTCTGCAAGGATTTTTAGACCAATAAGCCCTTTTTCCACCAAAAAGTTCTCCCGATTTTTTTTCTCTGCCTACGTTTTTAGGCCGTTTGGATTGTTTTCTTTTCCAAGTTCCTCCTAAACACTTTTTCTCCCCCTGAATTTTCAAATCAGTAAGCCTTTTCAGTTTTTCCGAATTTTTATTCTCTCTCTGGATTTTCAGACCATTTAACAGACAAAAAACCAAAGATTTTTTCCAGTTTCCTTTGTCGCCTGGATTTTCAGCCCTGTTAGCCTTTTTTGTGTCTTTTTTATATTCTCCTTTCTTTCTCAGACTGGATTTTCAGACCAGTTCGCCTGTTTTTCTTGAAAGTTCTCCCAGTTTCTTTCTGTATCTAGATTTTCTCCATGGATTTACAGAACCTGAACTCTGCCGATCTTATTTCCATGCCTGGGTTTTCAAGTCAGTTTTGATTTTTCCTTTCCTTTTTTTCCCGATTCTTTTTTTCAGACCAGTTCACTCTTTTCTTTCTAGAGTTCTTCCTGTTTTCTTTCTCTGTCTGAATGTTGATATCAGTTAGCCCTTTTCCTCCAAAGTTCTCCCGATTTTGGTCCTCTATTTTTATTTCAGACCACTAGTTTTTCAAAGTGACTTGACTGCTTTATCTTTCCGATTTCTTTTTGTACTCTCAGTTCTTATAGAACAGGGAGTACTTTAGAATGGGAACGAAGAAATGCTGTCTGTGTGTCTGTCCGTCCGTCCGTCCGTCCGTGGTCAAAATGTGTTCCGCTCGCTCCAGACAAAACTACTGGATTGATCTTTCTGAAAATTTGTAGGTATGTTCACTATGGGTCAAGGATGATGCCCGATGTTTTAGTTTACCGTTACAGCCGTTACTAACGGCTGTAATGGCCTGTAACGGTTTTTCTTCTTTATGGAATATCTCCGAAAGTACCAGGCCGATCTTTGTGAACATTGGCAGGCATAAAGAGGATGGGGGACGGATGACGCCCAATGTTATAGTTTATCCCGTTATAGCCGTTACTAACGGCTGTAACGGCCTGTAACGGTTTTCCTTCTTTATGGAATATCTCAAAAAGTACTTGGTCGATCTTTCTGAAAATGTGTAGTTATGTTCAGTATGGGTCAGGAATAATGCCCAAATGTTTTAGTTTACCGTTATATCCGTTACTAACGGCTGTAACGGCCTGTAACAGTTTTTCTTCTTTATGGAATATCTCCGAAAGTACATGGCCTATCTTTGTGAAAATTAGCAGGTATGTTCATTATGGGTCACAGATCATGTCCGATGTTTTAGTTTACCTCGTTATAGCCGTTACTAACGGATATAACGGCCTGTAACGGTTTTCCGTCTTTTAGGAATATCTCAGAAAGTACTTGGCCGATCTTTCTGAAAATTTGTAGGTATGTTGATTATGGGCCAGGAATAATGCCCGATGTTTTAGTTTACCGTTATAGCCGTTACGAACGGTTGTAACGGCCTGAAACGGTTTTTTTCTTCTTATGGAATATCTCCGAAAGTAGTTTGCCGATGTTCGTGAAAATTAGCAGGTATGTTCATTATGGGTCATGGATGATGCCCGATGTTTTAGTTTACCCCGTTATAGCCGTTACTAACGGCTGTAACGGCCTGTAACGGTTTTCCTTCTTTATGGAATATCTCATAAAGTACTTGGCTGATCTTTCTGAAAAGTTGTAGGTGTATTATTCATTATGGGTCAGGAATAATGCCCGATGTTTTAGTTCACCATTATAGCCATTACTAACGGCTGTAACTGCCTGCAATAGTTTTTCTTTTTTATGGAATATCTCCGAAAGGACATGGCCGATCTTTGTGAAAATTGCAGGTATGTTCATTATGGTTCACGAATGATGCTCGATGTTTTAGTTTACCCCGTTATAGCCGTTACTAACGGCTGTAACGGCCTGTAATGGTTTTTCTTCTTTATGGAATATCTCCGAAAGTTCTTGGCCGATCTTTCTGAAAATTAGCAGGTATGAAGAGGATGGGTCACGGATGACGCCCGATGTTTTAGTTTACCCCGTTATAGCCGTTGCTAACAACTGTGACGGCCTGTAACGGTTTTCCTTCTTTATGGAATATCTCATAAAGTACTTGGCTGATCTTTCTGAAAATTTGTAGGTATGTTCATTATGGGTCACAAATAATGCCCAATGTTTCAGTTTACCGTCATATCCGTTACTAACGGCTGTAACGGCCTGTAACGGTTTTTCTTCTTTATGGAACATCTCCGAAAGTACTTTGCTGATCTTTGTGAGAATTAGCAGGTATGCCCATTATGGGGCACGGATGATGTCCGATATTTTAGTTTACCCCCTTATAGCCGTTACTAAAGGCTGTAACAGCCTGTAACGGTTTTTCTTCTTTATGGAATATCTCAGAATGTACTTGGCTGATCTTTGTGAAAATTAGCAGGAATGAAGAGGATGGGTCACGGATGACGCCCGATGTTTTAGTTTACCCCATTATAGCCGTTACTAACGGCTGTAACGGTTTTCCTTCTTTATGGAATATCTCAAAAAGTACTTCGCTGATCTTTCTGAAAATTTGTAGGCATGTTCATTATGGGCCAGGAATAATGACCGATGTTTTAGTTTACCGTTGTAGCCGTTACTAACGGTTGTAACGGCCTGTAACGGTTTTTTCTTCTGTATGGAATATCTCCGAAAGTACTTTGCCGATGTTCGTGAAAATTAGCAGGTATGTTCATTATGGGTCACGGATGATGCCCGATGTTTTAGTTTACCCCGTTATAGCCGTTGCTAACGGCCTGTAACGGTTTTCTTTCTTTATGGAATATCTCATAAAGTACTTGGCCGATCTTTCTGAAAATTTGTAGGTGTATTCATTATGGGTCAGGAATAATGCCCGATGTTTTAGTTCACCATTATAGCCGTTACTAATGGCTTTAACGGCATGTAACGGTTTTTCTTCTTTATGGAATATCTCCGAAAGGACATGGCCGATCTTTGTGAAAATTAGCAGGTATGTTCATTATGGTTCTCGAATGATGCCCGATGTTTTAGTTTACCCCGTTATAGCCGTTACTAACGGCTGTAACGGCCTTTAACGGTTTTTTCTTCTTTATGGAATATCTCCGAAAGTACTTGGCCGATATTTCTGAAAATTAGCACGTATGAAGAGGATGGGTCACGGATGACGCTCGATATTTTAGTTTACCTCGTTATAGCCGTTACTAACGGCTGTAATGGCCTATAACGGTTTTCCTTCTTTATGGAATATCTCAGAAAGTACTTGGCCGATCTTTCTGAAAATTTGTAGGTAAGTTCAGTATGGGTCTGAAATAATGCCCAAGTTTTTAGTTTACCGTTATGTCCGATACTAACGGCTGTAACGGCCTGTAACAGTTTTTTTCTTTATGGAATATCTCCGAAAGTACTCGGCTGATCTTTGTGAAAATTAGCAGGTATGTTCATTATGGGGCACGGATGATGTCCGATGTTTTAATTTACCCCGTTATAGCCGTTACTAAAGGCTGTAACGGCCTGTAACGGTTTTCCTTCTTTATGGAATATGTCAAAAAGTACTTGGCCGATCTTTCTGCAAATTTGTAGTTATGTTCATAATGGGTAACGAATACTGCCTAATGTTTTAGTTTGCCGTTATAGCTGTTACTAACGGCTGTAACAGCCTGTAACGGTTTTTCTTCTTTATGGAATATCTCCGAAAGAACATGGCCGATCTTTGTGAAAATTAGCAGGTATGTTCATTATGGTTCACGAATGATGATAGCCGTTACTCACGGCTGTAACAACCTGTAACGGTCTTTCTTCTTTATGGAATATATTCGAAAGTACTTGGACGATCTTTGTGAAAATTAGCAGGTGTGAAGAGGATGGGTCAGGGATGACGCCCGATGTTTTCGTTTACCCCGTTATAGCCGTTACTAATGGCGGTAACGGCCTGTAACGGTTTTCCTTTTTTATGGAATATCTCAAAAAGTACTTGACCGATGGTTCTGAAAATTTGTAGGTATGTTCATTATGGGTTATATTTTAGTTTACAGTTATAGCTGTAACTAACGGCTGTAACGGCCTGTAACGGTTTTCTTTCTTTATGGAATATCTCCGAAAGTACGTGGCCTATCTTTGTGAAATTAGCAGGTATGTTCATAATGGATCACGGATGATGTCCGATGTTTTAGTTTACCCCGATATAGCCGTTACTAACGGCTGTAACGGCCTTAACGGTTTTCCTTCTTTATGGAATATCTCAAAAAGTAGTTGGCCGATCTTTGTGAAAATTTGTAGTTATGTTCATAATGGGTAACGAGTAATGCCCAATGTTTTAGTGTACTGTTATAGCCGTTACTAACGGCTGTAACACCCTGTAACAGTTTTTCTTCTTTATGGAGCATCTCCGAAAGTACGTGGCCGATCTTTGTGAAAATTGGCATGTGTGTTCACTATGGGTCATGAATGATCCCTGATGTTTTCGTTCACCGTTATAGCCGTTACTAAAGGCTGTAACGGCCCTGTACCATTTTTTTTCTTTTTTGGAATATCTCCGAAAGTACTGGCTGAATCTTTGTGAAAATTACCAGATATTTTCCATTATGGGTTACGGATGATATCTGATGTTTTAGTTTACCCCGTTATAGCCGTTACTAACGGATGCAACGGCCTGTAACGGTTTTCCTTCTTTTAGGGAATATCTCAGAAAGTACTTGGCCGATCTTTCTGAAAATTTGTAGGTATGTTTACTGTGGGTCACGAATACTGCCTAATGTTTTAGTTTACCGTTATAGCCGTTACTAACAGCCTGTAATGGATTTTCTTCTTTATGGAATATCTCCAAAGTACTTGGCCGATCTTTCTGAAAATTGGCAGGTATGTTCATTATGGTCAACGAATGATGCCCGATGTTTTAGTTTACCGTTATAGCCATTGATAACGGCTGTAAAAGGCCTGTAACAGTTTTTTTAATGGAATATCTGAAAAGGTACTTGGCTGATATTTCTGAAAATTTGTAGGTATGTTCAATATGGGGCACGAATAATGCCTGATGTTTTAGTTTACCGTTATAGCCGTTACTAGCGGCTGTAACAGCCTGTAACGGTTCTTCTAATTGGAATATCTCCGAAAGTTCTCGGCCGATCTTTGTGAAAATTAGCAGGTATGTTCATTATGGGCCACGAATGATACCCAGTGATTTAGTTTACCCCGCTATAGCTGTACGATCGGCTTGTAACGGCCTGTAACGGTTTTCCTTCTTTATGGAATATCTCAGAACGTACTTGGGCGATCTTTTTGAAAATTTGTAGGTATGTTCATTATGGTCACGAATAATGCCCGATGTTTTAGATTACTGTTATAGCCGTTAGCCTGTAACGGTTTTTCTTCTTCATGGAATATAATACAGAACGTACTTGGCCGATCTTTGTGAAAATTACCATGTATGTTTTATTGTGGTTCACGGATTATGAGCGATGTTTTACTTTGCCGTTAGCCGTTACTAACGGCTGTAACGGCCTGTAACGGTTTTTCTTCTTTATGGAATGTCTCCGAAAGTGCTTGGCAGATCTTTGTGAAATTTAGCAGTATGTTCACTATGATTTTACGGATATGCCCGATGTTTCAGTGTACCGTTATAGCCGTTACTAACGGCTGTAATGGACCATAAGCTTTTTTTTTTTTTATGAAATGTCTCAGGAAGTACTTGGCCGATCATTGTGAAAATTAGCAGGTATGTTTATTATGGGTCACGGATCATGGCCGACATTTTAGTTTACCGTTATGGCTGTTACTAAGGGCTATAACAACCCATAACGGTTTTTCTTTTTATGGAATATCTCAGAAAGTACTTGGTCGCTCTTTCTGAAAATTTGTAGGTATTATGGGTCATGGATGATGCCCGATGTTTTATTTTACCGTTTTAGCCGTTACTAACGGCTATAACGGCCCTAACGGTTTTCCTTCTTCATGGAATATCTCAGAAAGTACGTGGCCGATATTTCTGAAAATTTGTAGGTATGTTCATTATGGGTCACGGATGATGCCCGATGTCCAAGTTTACCGTTATAGCCGTTACTAACGGCCCATAATGGGTTTCGTTTTTTATGGAAAATCTCAGAAAGTTCTTGGCGGATCTTTCTGAAAATTTGTAAGTATATTCATTAAGGTCACAGATGATGGTCGATGTTTACCAGAATAGCCATTACTAACGGTTAGACCAGCCCAAGACGGTTTTTCCTCTTTATGAAATATATCAGGATATACTGGGAGTACGTTTATATGCTTTGCATCTTGGTTTGGTTTTTTTAAAATAGGTTTTCTCCCTTTATGGATTCAGACCCAGCTGGCATATTTTCTATCCGATGTTCTCCTGAACATCCTTGTCTACATGCGTTTTCAGTCAGGTTAGCTTTTTTCCCCTAACTTCACACGATGATAATTTTCTACTTGAAATTTGAGACCAGTTCGCCCCCCACCCCCCAGAAAAAAAAGAAAGTTCCCCCAAGTATTGTTGCTCCTCTCGGATTTTCAGACAAGTGGCTTGTTTTCTTTCCAGTGTCTTGTGGGTATTCTTTCTTAGCCGGGATTTTCAGACCAGTAAGCTTTCTTCTGTCCAAAGTTCTCCTGATTCTCTTCCACTGCTTAGGTTTTCATCATTTAGCATTTTTCTTTCCAAAGTTCTCCCGATGTTTCTTTCCATATCTGAATGTTCAGCCAGTCAGCTTTTTCCTCCCAGAATTCTCCAGATTTTCTCCCATCTACCTGGAGACCAGCTAGGTAGATTTTCTTACCAAGGGTGATTCTTTCTCCACATGATTTTTGGCCAGTCAGCTTATCTATTTCCAAAGTTCTCTCGATTTTCTTTCCTTACCTGGACTTAAGTCCAGTCAACTTTTCCCCTTCCAAACTTCTCCAGATTTTCTTTCTTTGGCTATGTTAGTTTTCACCCCAAATTCTCTTGATGTTCTTTCTCTGCTGAAGTCTTCAGATCAGTTGGGTATTTGCTTAAAAAACGTCACCCGTTTTTTTCACACCAGGGTTTTCAGACCAGTTAGGATTTTTTGTTCGGTGTTCTGTACATGTCCTTGTTCTGCTAGGATTTTCAGACCATATATATATATATATATATATACAACAAACTAATAAATTCCAAGGATAAGTACCGCACCGTTCCAGCAACTTACAGAGCAGCTTGGTGTTGCAATGACTGCAAGAAATATTGAATTATAAACAAAGCTTGCTCTTATGTCTTAGATTGAAGAAATAGGGGGAGATTCGCATTCATATCTGCATATCTCCCCTATTTCTTCAATCTAAGACATAAGAGCAAGCTTTGTTTATAATTCAATATATATATATATATATATATATATATATATATATATATATATATATATATATATATATATATACATATACATACATACATATATATATATATATATATATATATATATATATATATATATATATATATGTGTGTGTGTGTGTGTGTGTGTGTGTGTGTGTGTGTGTGTGTGTGTGCATAGAGTGGAGTAAGGATGGTATTTATGGTGTCATTTCACGTAACAAACATAATTAGAAATCTGCGACTGCCACCAAAGTGTAGTTGAAACAACGAGAATTTCATTAAACAATTGTTACATCTGTAACAGTTTTGTCGGGTAGATCAAGGCAGATATAACGAGTAGAGTTACGTTTGATTGACATTAAGAAGATTGTTCCACCTTGGCTAAGTGCTCTTCAGGCTTGATCAAAGCTTTCGAGCAGGTTTGATTAACAGTCAAATTTTTCCGACAAATTTGATCAACAGTCAAAGCTTTCCAGCAGGGTTAATCAACGGTAGACACGTTCCAACACGTTTGATCAACAGTCAAAACTCACCAACAGTTTGGATCAAGAGTCTAAAGTTTCCAATAGGGATGGTCAAGATTCAAAACTTCCCAACAGATTTGATAACATTCAAAACTTTCCAGCAAGTTTGATCAACAGTTAAAATTTACCCTCAGGATTGATTAAATTCATAACTTACCAACAGGGTTGATTCAACACTCAAAATTTTCCCTCAGAGTTGATCAGCAGTTAAAACTTATAAACAGGTTTGATCAAGAGTCAAGACTTTCTGACAGGGTTGATCAACAGTCAAAACTTTCCGGCAGAGTTGATCAACATTGAAAATTGATCAGCAGTCAAAACTTTCGAAACAGATTTTATCAGCTATCAACACTGTTCAACAAGTTTTATCAGCAGTCAAAAGTTTCCTACAAGTTTGATCAGCAGTCAAAAAATTCCAGGTTTGTAAACAGTCGAAACTTTCAAATACGTTTGATCAGCATTCAAAACTTTTCAACAGATTTGACTAGCGGTAAAAATTATCCAACCTGTTACGTCAACGGCCAAAATATACCAGCAACTTTCATCAGCTGTCAAAACTACCCAATAAACAGTCAGAACAATAGATTCTAGTTGCAGTCAAAACTTTACAACATATTCTGTTAACGGTCAACACTGTTCAACAAGTTTTCTTACAGATTCCATCAATAGTCAAAAATGTTCGACATATATCTTCAGTAAAAATGTTTAATAAATGTGATAAGCAATTGTAATGTTCCAACAGATTTGATCGGCGGTTGTCTTTTCAGCAGCTTTTATCAGTAGTCAATGGTTTTCAGTAGGTTCGATCAGCAGTCGAAACTTTCCAACAGGTTTGATGAGTCGAAACCTTCCAACAGGTTTGAAGGACAGTAAAAACTTTCCTACAGGTTTGTTCAGCAGTAAAATGTTTTCCAAAAAGATTTATCAGCAGCCAAAACATCTACAGCTCTGATCATCAAACAAAATTTTCCAACAGCTTTGATCATCAGTCAGAAATTTCCAAAGTCAAAATTTTCAAACCGCTTTAATGCTCAGTCAAAAGTTTCCAACAGCTTTGATCATCAGTCAAAATTTTCTACAGCTTTGATTATAAGTCAGACCTTTCCAGCTGGTTTAGTCAAACGTTTCCAGAAGGTTTGATCAGAAATCAACGATTTCTAACAGGTTCATCAGTGTTTAAGATTTCCATAGCTTTAATCAACTGTCAAATCTATCCACCATGTTCATACTACATATACATACACGCACGCAAACGCATGCACACACGCATGAAAGTACACACGCATACACGCACGCGTATACAAACATACGGGTATACGGATTAAAACTTGTGTCTTTTTGTACACAAGTTAAACTGCTTTACTTTGTTTCTCTCGCTTCCTTGGCTAGTGCCTCCCTTCACTTGATCCCTCCATCCCTCCAGCCAAGCTGTGGTTCAAAACGGACAGTGCCATGAGAGGAGCTGGAAGAGGTAAGTGCGTTAAAAACAGAGACGGACAGACAGACAAACAAAAGCATGGTCAGACAGGCCTGGGCAGACAGCCATGCAGACAGACATGTACACAGGAAGGTGGATACAGAGACATGTGTGGGCCAAGGGATACGGGAAAAACGGGCAGGAAGATTACATTGACATGAGACAGACTGAGAGACAAATGTGGAGAAAAGAAGGCAG
>CM031614.1:51644556-51683135 GCA_018398815.1 Conus ventricosus
GCTTAATGGTTATTACAGATTGGTTTTTCCATCCCCCTTGCGTCAATGGTATTTTTTTCACCTATTAGTGGCGGATGCGTTTTTCAGAACCGAATTATACAGAGGCCCAAATGCGGCTAGAGATTTTTAAGCGCATGCAGCAAGTGCGCAATGATTTTTAATAATTGAATTTATCTGAAATATAATGGCGCTAAAGCCAAAACATTTGATCAGCCACGCATTGTTGGATTTGTGGTTTAGGCCTTCATGAGCGGAATCCAAAGTAAGACTGATCAATTGCGGAAAGTTCGGGAGCGGCGCTACAAATGCAATCTTCAACTAAAGTTTGACCCAAAGACATGGAAGCTGCCATCTTCTTTCTAATTGCGAGGTTCGCTCCCTTTAATGAAGCAGTGGAGGGATGCCTTTCAGGGTAGCATGCATTGCACAGTCATCAGAAAAGTACATGTGTTTCACTTTAAATAACATGTCTTTTATGACTCTATGCAGCCATGAGGGGCTCATTAGAGGCACTGGCTATGTCCTTAAAGTCCTGCCCAATAACGGAAGAATATTTTGATCAACTCTTGTTAGAAAGGGCGTTTACCCTTATGAGTACATGAACAGTTGGGAAAGGTTTGACGAAGACACATTTCCGCCTAAGGCGCGTTCTTTTCTAGTCTTAGAGGAAAGGGGACATCAGCGCCCCGATTCCCAGCATGTCAAGATGCTTGGCAAAGTTAGATTGTAAAACGATGGGAGACTATCATGCCCCCTATTTAATGGCGATGTATGTTTTGTTGGCGGACGTCTTTGAAAATTACAGAAAGACCTGCATGAAACATTATAGCCTGGATCCCGCGCATTACATTTCTGCGCCCGGGATGAGCTGGGACGCTTTCTTAAGTTTACTGGAGTAAAGATTGATTTATTGTCTGATTTACCAATGATTCAGATGATTGAAAACGGATTGCGTGGAGGAATTAGTATGGCATCGCATCATTACTGTAAAGCAAACAACAATTACTTGGATCATTTGATCCAAGTAAAAGGTCTAACTATCTCATGTATTTAGATGCAAAAAATCTGTATGGGGGGCTATGGCACAATCCTTCCATTACGAAACTTCAAGATGTACACAGGTACGAAAAATATTCAAAAGGCATTAAAGTGGTTGGGCAGTTTAACGCCTGATCACCAGCGTGGTTTCATTCTAGAAGTTGACTTAGAATATCCTCATGAACTCCATGACCTGCATAATGCTATCCATTGGCGCAGAAAGGGTCTAAAGATGGGCCCCAAAGAGAGCCGCCTAAACTTGTGCCTAATCTTCGGGGCAAAAAAAAAATTATGTCTGTCATTACGACTTCTACAATTTTATTTAAGACATGGTTTGAAGTTAAAAGCTGTTCATCGCATAATTGCTTTCGATCAAGAACAGTTCATGAAACCATACTCATGAAGAACATGATCTCAGAAAACCCAAATCCACAGTGCCCTTTAGAAAAAGACTTTTTCAAGTGATGAAAAAAACAGCTGTTTTGGAAAGACTATGGGAATCGCACAAGCGTAAGAGTTAGATGGTCACCAGAGGGGAAAGAAGCAATTAAGTGACTTCAAAACCTAATTATCAGGACTTCAGAAGTTTCATGATCAGCTTTTTGGGGATAATGATGAAAAAAAAGGAAGTCAAATTAGGGCAAACCTGTATTTATTGGGTTTATGTTTTAGAAATTTTCAAAGCTTTGATGTTTAGAATTTCTTTATGACTACTTTAAGCCCTGTATCCCGAGTCCCGAGTACTTTACACAGTTTCAGATAGTTTTGTTTAGATATTCCTACTGAAGATATTTATAAAGACATGGAAATCGAAGTAGCTAAAGGGCTTTCGGGATGGTATGATACATCAGATTACCCCAAAGATTCACCTTTACATTCAATTACTAACAAGAAAGGGTTTTTGGAAAGATGAAGGATGAATTATCTGGAAAGGTGACAAGGAGTTTGTGGGGTAAGGTAAAAAATGTACAGTATTTCGGAGCCAGGAGAAAATCATTAAGAAAGCAAAGGGAATATCTCGCAGTGTTGTTTCAGTCAAACCTATCACATGACAACTACAAAGAAAACATTGTTTGGCAATAAGACTTTTCATCATGACAACGTAAACTGCGATCTAATCTACATGAGATCAACACAACAGTTGTAACAAAGAAGTCATTAGATAGAACAAACACAAAACGGGTGTTTGTTAATCCAGAGTTTTCATATGCAATTTGGGGACTGGAGAACCGTAAATTAATTAAAGCGGAACTGTGTCTGGAGGGAAATTTTCTGCAGTTCTTCTTTCACAAAGATCTTTGAGGAGCTGGTTGTTTTGTTGTTGTCAGTTTCTGTAAATAATACACGGGCGGATTCATTTTTACAATTCTTTTTATTTCATATGGATCAACACTCCAAATGGATCTGTTGCCCCGATGCGAGTGTCCCCTTCTGCTTCCCCCGGTAAATAAAGGTACTTACTTTCAAAACCCCCAATGGTAATAGTTTGCCGGATGAAGATCTCCTTCAGCAACATTTATTGTTTTTCTTTTGGGTTTGTTGTACTGGCTTTACCCTTTTTAAATTCTTCATTATTCTTGCGCGAAAAACTGAGGGCGGGTCTTTAACCCTTTTGTGTTGCGAAAATTTGTCAAGAGCTCTCTGTGATATTTGGTGGGGAAAAAAAGTTTTCAGCTAACTGTTTTTTAAAGTTTTCAACAAAAAGCCTGTGATCTGTAAAACCCCCGGGGAATTGCCTCTTTTAAGGGTAACCTGTTTTTTAAACCAATAATTGATTCACGGGGCCTTTTAAATTTTTTTCCCATCTTTCGACTTGAATCTTTGCGGGGAAAATTTTAAAGGGGGCCCCCTCGCTGGTATATCGCTGTATGGCAACAGAAACAGCAAAAAGCCTTTTTTGTTTTTAAATGGTTTGCATCTTTGTACCTTGAAAGCTATGCCCAAGGGATGTGAGTGCGTATTTTAAATCTTTTTCGTTAACCCTATCAGGGGGAAATATAGAAGGTCCATTTGTTTGGGTTGCTTTTGGGTTGTTTTGGGAAAAAAGTTTTTGGTCTTGTATTCGTTCTGGGGGGGGGAAATTTAAATTTTGCCAGATTGTTGTTTAGATAACCTTCCCTTCGCTTTTTTGTTCATGACCCCTGCCGTTTGGGTTGGCTTTTGTATTGCGGGTGTTACCTTCCCAAATTTCCCTTTTTGGCAAATTTAAAATAGTTTTTGGGTTTTTTTTTTATTAGCCAATATTATGTGCAACAAAATACACGAGGGTTTCATCCAACGCAAAAAAACGCGTTTTCTTGCATTTTTTGTTTTTGTGGTTGATAAAAGTCACTAAATTTTTGGTGGGGGCAATGGGGGGAACCGGTTTGCTTTTTACTAGATAATATTTTTTAAATTGTTGTCAACTTTTTAAAATATGTAAGCTGCAGGGCCCCTGTCTTTTCAGTGTGTAAATTAATAAAACTAACTGTTTAAAGCCCTCTGCCTTTCTTGGCGTCTTGTGCAGCTGTTGTTCCTCCATACCCTTTGTTTGTCTTTTTCTCTCCCCGTCTTTCCCCCAAGTTTATAAATGCGAAATTACTTCCGCTAAAAGAAAAGCCCCATTTACCACGGGCCCCGCCTTCATTAGGCGAGTGAAGCCTTTTTAAAAATTGTTTTTTTTTCTTACTTTTTTTTTTCCCAAAAATTATTCCTTGCTTAACTAGAAAACCCTTTGAAAGAAAAATTGAAGCTGCAAAGGGATAGCAATCACCCTTTCCCTGAATCCTCAAAGTTAGTTTGCCAAGATCTGCGGGGCTTTTTTTTTAAACCCGGCTTTTCCCAAACCCCTTGGTATCCTCCTTAGACCTCCAAAAACAGCAGAATGGTATAAAAGGGTTTTGCAATAGTTTTTTCGGTGTTTTTTAAAAAAAAAATAATTATAATTAATTTTAAAAAAACATAAACAGCGATGTTTCTACAAACAGCTAAAAGGCACCCAAAACCCTTTCCTGAATTTAAAATGCCCAAAGTAAATGCCCAAAGCTATTTCCCCAAAAAAGGGGAGAGGCTGTATTTTTTGGGCCCAGAAAGGTAAAAAAAACAAAAAAAAGTTCCTGGGGCCCTGAATTCAGCATAGAACAGATTCAAAAAAGGTCGCCGAAAAGGACTTTTTTTAAAGTATCTTAACAGGTATGAAGGGGCAGCGGGGGTTTCTAAAAATGGTGAAAGTGTGGGGCAAACGGTTCTTATTTTTGTACCTAAAATAGTCGGGTAGATTTGCCCCCATGATTCTGAAAAAGTTTTACTATGATTTAACGCAAGACCCATTTTTAAAAAAGTCATTAGATTTTCTCTGGGTGGATTTATACTAAGTTTGGGGAACATTGTTATCGCCATTAATCAGGGGGATTAATAACTTTTAATCATAAGATTTTTTTTCCCCTTCAAAATGAACGATCTAAAAATTAAAGCAGAATAAAAAAAAACCCTAAACCCCGGGTTTTGGAAAAAGAAACCCAAAAGCCAGAAAATCTTTCGGAAAACACTGAACCAGGTGGAGCCCAAAAAAAAATTTCCTGGGGGGGTTGAAGCGGGAAAAAAAATTAGCAGAGTGGAACAGAAAAAAAAAAATTTAAGGTTACAGCATTATAAAAAACATAACCCCCCAAAACGCCAGAAAAATTTTGTTTAAATTGCCGCTATAAAAACTCCATGTGATTAAAGGGGCCCCCAAAGTCTTTGGAATTTTTGGAACTTAAAATTTTTTGCCATTTTGGCCCCATTGCTCCCTGTTGGGGGATTTATTATGGCTAAAAAATATTACACAATGGCAACAAAAACCCGAAAGAAGTTAAAAAAACCTAAACCCTTTAAAATACAAAAAAAGAAATGCACGCCAAAACCCAATAAAAAAAGCTTTCATTTTGTTTCCTTTTTTAAAATTGGGAATTTTTTAAAAATTTTTTAAATTTAAAATAGTCAGGGGTATTTTTTAAAATGATAAAGTAAAATAAATAAAGACATGGGAGTCTAAAAAAAAGACATTTCCATAGACCAGAATTGTAATAAATTTGGGGTTTTGTTTTGGGTGTAAGCCCTTTCCCTTTTACGATCTATGCAGAAAAAGTGAGAAAGGGAATCCTCAACGATGACCGTTTTTTGGGGGGTTTGTGTGTCTATATTGACATCTTCTATTTAAGATAAAAAATAGCTTTTTTATTTTTTTGTAATTTTAAAATAAATTAATAAGAACTTGGTTGACCCTTAAAAGGGTGACTTAATCAAGAACTTTATTAAGAACTTGATTTAAGAAATTAAATTTAAAAAATTAAACAAGAATTTTTAAGAATTGAAGTAACTTAATTTTAAAAACTTGGGGTGATTTGGGGGGGGGGGAGTGTGTGTGGGGTAAACAGGGGGGTGGGGTGGGGGGGTGGTTGCGTGGGGCGGGGGGGGGGGGGACGGCTTCGTGGGGTGGGGGTGGGGGCGGCGTGGGGTAGGACAAAACACACACCAAAAAAAAACAACAAAAAACCCAAAAAAACAAAAAACAAACACACAAGGCCAACCCTATTAGTTTTTTTGCCAGGGAAATTTTAAAAATCGGTTTTCCAGGCACACTGCGTTTTTTTAAAAAAATCAATAAAACCGAAACGGGCAGGCGCAAAGTACATGCATGATCGTTACTATATTTAGACCACGTCAGTGGGTGCATTGGGGTTTTGGGGGGGGGGGTTGGGGGGGTGGAGGGGGGTTTGGGGGGGGTGCAGGGGTGGGGGTAGGGCAAAACACACCACACACAAAAAAAACAACAAACACAAAAAAAACAACAAAAAAAACCCCAAAAAACAAACAAACAAAAAACACCCCAAAGCCATTGGAAACCCCACTGCGCCAACCACGTCAGCGGTGGCCCGCTGTGGGGCTTTCGTCGCCCCGGGTTTTTTTGAGGGCTTTTTTAGGTCAATCGGCGAGTCTGCGATTTGGCCCCAGTTTTTCAAACCCTTAAATATTTTTAAAACCCAAAGTTTGTTTTTTGGCGTTCCCCTGAGGGCCTTGCAGAAGCGGGTTTTCGGAGGGCGTTTAAACAAAAAAGTGCTACCCCCCCTATAAAATTTGCCAGTAAAAAAACGGCCCTGTCGGGGGCCCCGTCCCCAGGCGTTTTTCCCCGTTTGGGTTTCTTTGCCGTTGTGTCACAAAAAACCCCCGGTGGAGAAAAATTTTTTGAACTATAGGTAGTACACCCGGGCACTGAACATTTGGAGCTTTTTGAATTGGGAAACATTTCTTCAAAAGTTAAAAACTTTTCAAAGTTACTCTAATTAAATAAATTTTTGAGGGGGAAAAAAAAACAAAATGCTTCCCTTTTGGGTTTGAAGGGGAGAAAACAAGGTCGCCCCTCAAAATTTTTTTGTTTAAAAAAAATTTGCCATGGCCTCCCTGATAAACAATGGGTTTTTTTTTACCCAAAATCGGTTTTGTTGATCCCCCCCCGGGAAAATTTTCCCTTTCGGAAAATAACAAAAAAATTCATCCATTTCTTGGAGTAATATTAGTTTTCACTTCCAGCATGGCAGAAACATTGAAACCCCACTTCCGACTTTGCCCTGTTTTTAAACCACAAGTTCCTCCGCCCCGCCCCGCCCCGTCAAATGTAAAAAAACAGCACAGTAAAACCCCACGTGCTTCCCCGGCAATCAGTGGAAAGAATGTGTGGCCCCTGTGCGGGCCCTTTAAAGGGTACGCTTAAATGCCCGATTGGTGGCTAGAACAGCGCCGGCCCCAAAGGGGGAAAGGGTTTGAAAAGAACGTTCTAGAAGCTGATGTAATGCTAAGCAGGAAATTAAGGGGGGGGGGAAGGAGGGGTGGAGGAGGTGCAGCTGTAAATTTATTTTTTGGCCCGTGTGTGAGTGTGTGTTTTTTCTCGGGGTGTGCAGGTGTCCCTGTTTTTGGGGTGGGGGTGGGTGTGTGTGTTTTGTGTGGGTGTGTGTGTGGTGTTTGTGGTTTTGGGGGTGTTGTGGGGGTTTTTGGGGGTGTGTGTGTGTGTGTGGGAGGGGAGAGAGAGAGGTTTGTGTGTATGTTTTATGTGTGTGTGTGTGTGTGTGTGTGGGTGTGTGTGTGTAGTGTGTGGGCTCTCTGTCTCTTTCTCTGTCTGTCTGTCCCGTTTGAGGGGAACTTAACCTTAAAATGCTTTTTCGGGCTCTCCCACTCTGTAATTAAAAAAAACCCCGAAATAATGGAAGCCCGGTGAACCCCCCCCGTGTATTTTGGGGGGCGTTCGCCAAAAGGGTTTTCTCCCCGCGTTACTTATGGGGCGTGTTCAGTCCTGGCTACTTTCCCTACGTACTCTATAAAACTTTAGGGAAAATTTGTATTGAAACGGACCCAAACCCACCAAATATGTTTGGGTTTTTTGGGTTTGTTTTTTTTTTGGTTTTCTTGTCGAGAACAAGAATTGGCGGTTTTAGGCCACTTTGCCCAAAAAAAAGTGGTGGAGGGAAACCCAAATGAGTCAGAATCGGTGTTTTAACGGTTTTTCTCAAATATCGAAAAAACGCAATATAATTTAAACTAATTCTAACCAACAAAAAAAATTTAAAGAAATTAAACAAGTTTTCCCATTGGGTTTGCTTTTTCTTCGTTCCCAAAACGAAAAGGGAAAAAAAGGAAATCAAACGTAGAAACCCAACCCCTTTTTAATTTTATCAAAATTTATATTCCCCAAAAAATTGGGTTTTTCCCTTTTTCGTTGATATTTTTTTTATTGATGTTGGGTTTATGTTTAACTAAAACGCTTAAATGTTTGCTTGTTTCGATATAACTTATATTTTTCCCAACTTCCTGGGTTTAATATTCTTTTTGGAAACTACAAACTGACTTTATGTTAAAAGCGTTTGACGTCATTCGTTTGTTAAGGGGGGATTTTTCTTTTAATAATTTGGCCCGAAAAAAAACGTTTAAAAAAAATTTTTTTCAATTCTCCACATCTGCCCCTTTCTCTTGTTTTTCAATGCCCTCATTGAATCGAAAGTTGGGACAGGTGCTAGGATGGGTATATAACTCCACTTCCTAGTCAATTTCCTGTATTAGGGTTACTGCCCCTTCCAAAATATATAAAGTAAAATTTAATAATATTCAACACTTTTCTCCCTCCCCCTTCTCTCGATTATTCAAGGTCCTTCTCGAATGAAAAGAATAGAGTATATTTGATACTTCTTATTCTTTTTAAAGAGATTAGGACGATTTGATTCATATTGCTATCTTTAATAGGTAATATGTTAATCAACTATTAATAGAAGGGGAAAATCCCGATTATTCACGTGACACGTTCTTTTCATTCAGCTTGCGTTGTTGTTTAAACAAGGCAAACCGAAATGAAAGAATAAAATGAAGGCACTGATTCAAACTGCGTTATTTTATAAATAAGGCGAGTTTGAATCAGGGAATGGGGTTTGTTATGAAATTATAATTGAAGGCATTGATTCAAACTGCGTTATTTCATGAATAAGGCAAGTTTGAATCAAGGGGTAGAAGGAATTAATAGTTTAACAAAAAGGAGCTTTACGACTTATGATTATTTTAGGGGTGATTTGATTCTAGTGCAGAGAACTAATAAATATTCATTCTGGCTCACTTGCTCCTCAACCAAGTTTTTGGGCGAAAGTGGCCTAAAAGCGGCATTTTATAGTTCTCTGACAAGTAAGACTTCAATAACCAAAAAATAACGATTATCTACAAACAAACATCTGTGTAGGGTTATCCGTTTTCAATACTTATTTACTAAACTTTTCAGATTTTAGTTTTTGCTTAATCCTATGTTTTTCCTGATCATTTTCAATAACATCATTTTCACGCAAACATTCATCAAATGCATCTCTGTCTTTCATGTGAAATAGAACTACAGTCTTTAACTGTTCTCTAAAGTCTTTTAAAACCGAGTTATATTTCTGGCATAAAATCCACACACTTATCCCAGCATGTCTTCAACTAAAGGCTAGTTTTGACAAAGTTTTTCTTTTTTAACTATGTCTCTTTCTGCCGAACAGTCATCTATAATAAATAGTGTCTGCGTTCCCTCAAACAATCTATAAAAGTGTTCTAAACATTCACTCAGTTTATTGCTGGGATCAACTAAAAATATGTTATCATCAGTCCATATAAAACCTTCTATCATGATATGCTTTGTTCCATTTAAGTGTTGGGCAGAAAATCACAATATGATCAAAATTATAACGATAAACTGTTTGTAACAGGTCGAGGATAAATATTGTTTTTCCACAACCAGTTTGTCCACAAATTAATGAACAATGAGGGGTTTTTGTCATAAAGTTTAACTGCTCCATAGTTTTATAACAGAACTTAATCTAATCCAGTTATTGTTTTTATATGCTCTCTGTCAAAACTTGTTCAGTATAATAAATCCTATAAGTCTAAATGTGTAAGATTAATCCAATTCAGTTCTGTAAGATTGTTTCTATTTAGACTAATATTGATTTTGTTGCTTGTTGTTATGACTTAATATCCTCGCCATTGTGAAGAATGACGACGGTAACTTTAAGTTTTTCAACGTCTACGTTTTGCCAGCTAATTAGAATTCCTTTTAGAAGGACGTCCACTAACGCCCACAACCCCATCCCTCCCCTTATCGTTTAAGACAGAAATTTCAAATATCATTGTGAACGCATCTCCTAATTTCATTTGTGGAATGAATTGTAATCTTGTAGAAGCTTCCTTTAAAACCATTTCTCTTCTGTGGAGGATGTACTGTTTTTTTCCATACGGCGTTATTTCAAATCTCTTTCCGACTATTGTCCTCTGGCATAAGACTTACGTGTAAAGGACCAGAGTTGAAAGCTTTCTGAAACTTTTTTGACGGCTAAAAAATGTAAATGGGGTTATGAATTCAAATTTTATTTCCCATTCTAAATATGGTTTCTAAATGCCATTTAAGGTCAGGTTTTCGAACTATTTTATATTCATACTGGCCAACATTATTTGCGTCTAGATTGCGCAGTTGTTCTAGTTTAGGAAACTTTTTGTTGTCGCCAACCTCTTTGCGTTTATAATCACCATCTTTAGTGTACTCAAAACCATACAAAGTGCCTATCTCACCGTTCTGTTCAAAGTCCGCAACGTCTGCAAGGTCTTTTAATTCTAAGGTTTATACACCTTACAGGGGCCAATGTAAAATCCTGGTTCTTCTGGCCCCCGCGACATTTTTTAGTACAGTTTATTATTTTATTTCCAAAACAATGTGCAGGTTATCACATTTTACAACTTTTCCTGTTTTGTCTGTGATCTTTATATTAAATGTTCCGACCCTCCCACAAACTAATCTTTTAAACTGTAAATTAGGGAATTGTATAATTTCATAATCGCAATATGCAGCTTTCCCTGATGGAAGAGCTCTTAAAACAGTTGAGGGCCTTCCATCATGTAAGTTTTCATCAGTGCTTAGCTCGTCCAAATGAACATAGAGTAATGAATGTAATGCAAGATTGAGCGGACTTCCCCCTCATAAGTAGTTTTGTCTGGTGTAACTCTAAATCTATGATTGTCAGCTGCAAAGCCTAACATTTAGCTAGCTCTTTAGCAAAATAGTAACCTGCTTCTTCTTCAGCTTGAATGATAACATTGTTTCAGATTCGCATGGTTAGTTGTGATAATGTCAAAGTTACTCATTGCTTCTTTAGTGAGCAAAACCCGCAATAACCATCAGGTATTGTTAACTGGCTAACTTTGCCCCTGTTTTGTCAACTTTTAGAATCTATTATTATTTAGGATTTAGTAATATTAAACCATACGACTTTGTAAAAAATTTCATGAGTCGACATTTTGGTTCCACAATTGTTATCATGCATGTTCTAAAAACAAGGACGGTCTTGAGTTGGGTTATTTTCCCAAAACTTTTTTTAAAACAAATAAAAATGAGTGCGTTCAAATATAATACAAAAAAAAATTCTTTGGGGGCCGGCCTACAATTTAAAAATAAAAACAACTGATATCTGTATTTCGTGACCCTGACGTCGCTTTTCATAAAAAGGTGATACCCCAAATTAAGCAGACTTAACCCTCCTTTTAAAAAAAGCCCTAACATCCCCAAAAGGGGTTTTTCATCGTTTGCTTTTTTATCAAAAACCATTTAAAAAATTTTGTTTTTTTGGGTGCATAAAACGGGGTTTTGGAGTGTCGTATCCCGGATTTTTAAAAACTCCAAACCCTTTTGGGGTGGGCCCATGAAACAAAAATTTCTTTTTAAATTACACCCCCAGACTTTTTTTAAAGAACTCGAGCCCCATTCCCAAAGGGAAAAAACCGTTTTTTTCCCTTCCAGAAACCCAAAATTTAGCAGAAGGTTTTTGAAAGGATTTGAAAAACGAATTCAATTTAATGTTAAAAACATTTTTTAAACCCAAAGCGGATCTTAATCAGGGCTTAGGCCCCCCCTTATTTGGGGGGGGCGGGGCCACAAAAAGTATAACTAACGGAAAACCCCTCCTTACACATTTTTTTTTTCAGGCAAGGCGTTCACCTCGGGTCCTAGGAAAAAGAGCTTTTAAAAACAGCATGGAAAAAATTTTCTTGGGACATTTCAAAGGGGCCCCTAACAAAAAGCGGGAATAGTACGAATAAAACCATTCGTACTTACTTTTTGGTTTTTGGCTTTTTTTCGCAAGCACAAAAGGGCCCGGAGCATAACTAATTTTTCCCTCCCGGTTTTGATGCACAAAAAAAATTATTTTCCCTTTTTTAGGGACGCCTTTAAATTTTCACAGTTGTTTTGGGATTCAAGTATAAAAAGGTCCCAAAAATTTTTTTACAAAAACGCAAGATCAAAGAGACTTTGTGGGGGGCACGGGGTTTATAATGCTCCCTTCTGCCCTTAGACCCCAGGTGGGAAAAATAATAAACTACAACAATGAAATCTTGTGGCAGGCAATAAAAACAGAAGGTCGGGAAAAACGACTTTAAATTCTGGCCAAAATTAGTACAAAAAATAAAAAAACCCAGGGCCCCCCCAAGTTTTAATTAAACCAACCCCCCAAGGCCCAAAGCAAAAAGGGACTGTTGAAGCGTGGATTTTGTTCGCAATGCCCAGGGTTTATGAAAAAGACAGCGCTTTTTTGTTGGATTAACTGTCCTAGGTTTATTTGGGTCTTTTTTTACTAAAATAGAAACCCCAAATTTTAAAAGACAACTAATCCCCATAAGTGCTCGGCCCAAAAAGCCAAATTTTGCTTGCAGTAGACAAAAGCCAGTAAGGGAACCCCCAAATATCCCTGGTAAAGATCTATAGTTTTCCCCAGCAAATTTTTTTTAAAAAAATCGCAAGATGACCCAAGCTTTTTTTTTTCCCCAAAAAATTTATCGGGCGATGGTGATGGTGGCACTGAATTTTGCCCCCCCACCCCCGGGAATACCATCCCCGGGGGTACTTTTTTGCAAATCCAAAGGCTTTTATAACCCCTTGTAATGTGAAAACCCTGCTCTCAAAACAGTGTTTTTTTTCTTTCTGTTTAGCGTTGGGGCCTTCATAAAAAAATTCTTTGGATAGTTTCTTTATTCTGCCCCACTTGAAAATCGTAAATGATCTCGGATAGTAGACACCTTTTTTAGTTTACCGATCTTTTTTTTTCAAAATTTTTTATTTTTTTTGGGGGGCTATTCTTTCTTTAACATCAGATCTAAGTTGGGTTAAAAGCCTCCCAAAGAGTTTTTCTTTTTCTCTTTTTATCTTCCCTTTTCTAGTTAATTTCCGTTCTGCTAAATTGTCCCGTTAATTGCCCCTAAATTTTTTTACATTCGATCACGGCCCCTAAAATTTTTGCGGGGTATTTTGGGGGGTCATTAATTGTTTTTAAAGTGGGGTTTTTCTGAAAAAGTGGTTTTCTTCCCCTTTTCATTTCCCTTTATAAAACTGTCCCGGGTGCTGGGAAATTTAAAATTTTTAAGTTTGTTTTTTTGCATTTGGGAACCCCCCGTTGGGGGGTTTTTTGTGGTATTTTTTTAAGTTTTTCAACTGCCTTTCCCTTTTTTAATTTTGGGGGGTTTAGGAATGCCAAGGCCCATCTAGATCTTTGCCTTAATCTTTTTTTAAATTTTTACCCAAACCCACAAACTTTTGATGAGGGCTGTTTTTGTAAGCTTGGAAAAAGTTTTTTCCTTTTTTCGTCCCTTTAAAAAAACAAATGGGCCCTTTCCCTCTTTGTTCCCAAAAACCCCCAGGGGCAAAAAATTTGGGGGTTTTTGTCTTAAACCCTTTTTTAAAAAGGTTCGCCCTACTTTTGTTTAAATTTACGCCGCAATGAGAACGTCGAGCGATGCTGTGGGCAAAAGGGGCCTTTCATCCATGTCGTTGTCTTTAGGATCAAAAACTAATCCTTTTTCACCTCCAATTCCCGCCATGTTTTTAAAAAGATTAACTTTTTATTTTTTTTTATAAAAATGTCACAAGTTTTATGGCTCGGTTCTTGACCCGAATAGAAGGGCTGAAAGAACCCCCTGGGGTGAAGGGAAATAAACGGAAAATTACTGTTTCCAAATAAAACCCTCTACTATTGATCAGATTTAAAATTTTACTGTTAAATTTTCCCGACCCAGGAAGGGGGATTTTTATTGTGCCAGGGTCTGCACGGGTTACCCTTTCCCCAAAAAAAAAAACTCGCTTCAACAACAAACCCCCCCCCGAAAAAAGTCCCTCCCGAATCGGGGGGGCAAACGTTAAGAAAATTTTTTAAAATTTAAGGGGGAAAAAAGTATTTTTTTTTGGGACAAGGAGACATATTTTTAAAACCCAAATTTTTATCTAAAGGTAACCCCGAATGAAAAAGGGGAAAATTTGCGTTTTTTAAGGAATCGGCAAGGGAAAAAGCACTAAAAAATTAGAATAGGCCCCCGAAAATCGCCTCAGGGGTAAAAACAGCAAAAAGGCTTTTGCTTTTAAGTTATGGTATGGGAATCGCTTTTCCCTTCCCCTTAGATTTTTTAGTTGTTAAAAAGGGGCCCTGCCCCCTACCTTTAAGGGGCATTAAAAGGGGCGATTTTCAAAACGAATAACTTTTAAAGGGCTACAAACGTTTTTCAGATCAACAACCCCCCCCGGGAAGTACAGTTTTTTGACATCTCGTTAGAGGGTTTTATGTTGTTAGCAAAGATAAATTTTGCAAAAAGGGGATTTAGCAACAATAAAGAGTCACAATTAGAAAAATTTTTTACGAAAACGTGGGGCCCTCATTCAAAACATATTTCCCAAAAGCAGGGCAGACGGGGATATGGGGAAAAATTTAAAACTAAATGTTTGAGCAAAATCGATTTAAAAGGGATTTTATTTCCCGGGGTGAAGAGGGAAAAACCATTCGCAAAAGCAAATGAAAATTTTTTTAATCCAAAAAAAAACGGAAAAAACAATTTTACAATTTACGGCCCGTCCCAACCAAATCAGCTAGGGACTTTTGCCCTTTTAAACATTTTGGGGACAAATAAAAAAGTTTGGGGGTGGGAGGGGCCCCAAGTCCAACAGAGAAACCCTTTGGTTTTTAAAAAATTACACCTTACCGGTTTGCTTGATGATTTTTTTAACTTTAAAAAACGGTTTTGGATTGAAAATAAGGTCAAAAAAGGGTAATCAGTTACTGGGAAATGGGGGGGGAACGGGTTTAAAAAACGTAAACATTTAAATTTAGAAAGAAAAAAAAAGCCCATAAACCACTTTTGTACATTTGGTTTTTTTTAATTTTTGCGCCCGCTGAATTTTACAAAGAAAGATTAGACTTTGTTTGAATAATAAAAATTTTTTTTTTCATTTTTAAAAAAAAAACATTTTCGTTTATTTTATTTCCAAAATGTGCCTACAGCCCGGAGTCGCCAAGGAAGAGATAGTAGAAACCCCCGGGGATAAAAAAAATTTAAAAATTAAAAAACATTACAAAATGCTAAAAAAAACCCGGAGGGCCCCGGGGAAGCAGGGGGGGGAAAAAGGGGGGGGGGGGGGGGGGAATGGGTGGGGTTTGGGGAGGGTTAAAGGGGGGGGGGCTTCCTTTTTTTGGGGTTTTTGGCCTAAAAAGGGGGAATTTAAATTTTTAGCATCAAAAGGGGGGGGGAGTCTTTCCTCGGGGGAGGTTTTTCTTTTGCTTGGTCCTGGTGCATTAAAGCTGTAGTTGGTTTCTTGGAAAAAATTAAAAACTAAAATCCCAAAACCCCAAGATGGGGCAAAATTAACAGCTAAACAGTTTTTGTGATTATAAATGCCTAGGGGGACCAAACTTGGGGGGGGGGAAAATTTAATGTTTTAGGGTTTGGGGGGATCTTGGCAAGGGTTTTTTCTCGGGGGAAGGGGGGGCAAGGGTTTTTCAACAGCCAGAAAAACCCCTGGCAATAAAAAGGTGTTTTAAAAAATAAAAAACCCTTAAATTGGGGGTTCTTTAACAGCTCAACCTTTAAACGTTTAAAAAAGGGGAACCCTTTGGTTTTACTCAAACACCAAAAAGAATTTTTCGTTTTAAATTTGTTTTGATTTTAAAAAAAAAAATTTTGATTTTCAAAAAAAAACGAGGAAAAATTTTTCCAACGAAATTTTTAAGAAGAAAAAGGAAATTTTTAAAAAATAAAGAAAGATTAAATCCCCCCCACCCCAGGTACCAATTTGGTTTTTTTCTTTAAATTTAAACTAACCAAAAAACCCGAATTAAATTTTAATTTTTTTTTTTGATTTAAAATAAATTTTAAGGGAAAAGGGGGGTCCTGGGAAAAAATTAATAAACCCAAAAGAATTTTTTAAAATGCAAAAGGTTGGGAAAACCAATGAAATTGATTTGGCCCTTTAAGAAGCCAAAAAAGGGGGCCTTTTTGGTCAAAGGGGAATTTTTTCCGGAAATCAATTTAAACCCCCCCCTTTAAAATAAAGGGCCGTTTTTGGCAGACCAACGCTTACACAGTTGAATGGCCGCTAAGACCAAAATAGAGGCTCTGGTGGTCAGAGGCAAAGTTTTAGAGATCAGTTAAAACATCTAAGTATCCCGATTTTTGGGCAATCTTACATTCCACTCCCCCCCAGCTTTAGTCCAAAAAAGACATTTTTAAAACTAAAAATACAGACACAATGTTTTATGTGGTGTGTTTTTCCCAAGGCGCATTACCCCGAAAAAAAACCAGAAGAGTGTCAAACATCCCCCTTACATCAATGATCTTAACTTTAGCGGAATATCCTTTCCTGTTACGGGGGATTCCATTGATCATTTTTTGAAGAACAAAAAAAACCCAATAACGTTAATGTCTACACAGGGGATGAGGAAACAAATCACTGCCATTAAAGTGTCCAAGAACACCCAACAATGGGGTACCAACAAAAACTTTTACTTACGCGTGTTTTTCCCCAGCAGGGGCTCCCCCATTACCAGATACGCACATGATAGACAATGAACATCTTAAAAAGTCAGGGGAAACAAAATTTTTGAGAAAATGTTTAAAAAAATTTCCCATCCCCCAAAGCCGAAACAACAAAAAAACTTTGTAGCACCCATTTTCTGTAAACAAAACTAATTACGCCCCCAAAAGGCAGTAATTTTATTTTAAAACTGAAAACGGAGCAAAATCTCCATACATTTTTACGCAGACTTCGGTCGCTTTTTTGTTCCTTATGAAGGGCCGCGCCCAAAAACTTCGAAAAACAGTTTTAATAAAATCATCAATTTTTTCATTTGCCCCATATTTTAGGTCGGGTGCGCCATTCAAACCCCAAATAACGAGACCAGATGCGGGAAAAAATTTTTTTCGCCAGCAGCAAGTGCTAAAGTTGTTCTAAAATCTGAAATTTTTCTGAAAAACATAATGGGCCCCGAAGACCAAAAACAGTAGACTACCACCATGTTTTGGGTTTTTTGGTTTTGGGCCCCTATCAACGCGCCCAAACCAAAGAAGAGACCATGATCACATTTTCGGGAATTTAGAGGGGCTGCGCACAGTAAAGCAATCCAACTAAAGTTAAAACCCAAAAACATGGAAGCGCCTATATTTTTTCATAACTTCGAGGTTTTCGACTCCACCTTATAAAGAAAGCCTGACGATGCCTTCAGGGTACAGCATGCACATCACAGAAAAGTACATGGTTTCACTTTAAATAACATGTCTTTTTATGACTCTAGCGCACATGATGGGTTCATTAGAGTCGCTGGCTATGTCCTTAAAGTCCTCCCCAATAACGGAAGAATATTTGACCCAACGCTTGTTAGAAAAGGCGTTTACCCTTATGAGTACATGAACATTTGGGCAAAGGTTTGACGAAGATACACTTCCGCCTAAGGCGCGTTCTTTTCTAGTCTTAGAGGAAAGGACATCGGGGATTCTGATTACCAGCATGCTCAAGATGCGTGGCAAAAGTTAGAGTGTAAAACGAGGGGAGACTTATTATGATTCATATTTAATGGCTGATACATGTTTGTTGGCGGACGTCTTTGAAAATATAGAAAGACCTGCATGAAACATTAAGCCGGGATCCCGCGCATACATTTCTGCGCCCGGATGAGCGGGGATGCTTTCTTAAAGTTTACTGGAGTACAGATTGATTTATTGTCTAACCTACCAATGATTCAGATGATTGAAAACGGATTGCGTGGAGGAATTATATGGCGTCGCATCATTACTGTAAAGCAAACAACAAATACTTGACGACATGATCCGAGAAAAGGCTAACTATCTTATGTATTTAGATGCAAACAATCTGTATGGTGGGCTATGGCGCAAACGCTTCCACTACGCAACTTTAAAATGTACAAAGGCGGCGGTACAATAATGTCAAAGAGCATTAAAGTGGTTGAACAGTTTAACGCCCGATCGCCATCGGGGCTTTATCTAAATACTTAGAAAATCCTCATGAACTCCATGACCTGCATAATGACTACCCCTTAGCTGCAGAAAGTCTAAAGATGAATCCAAGAGAGCCCGGCCTAAACTTGTGCCTAATCTTCGGCAAAAAAATTATGCTGCCATTACGACTTCTAAAAATTTTAATTTAAGACATGGTTTTGAAGTTAAAAAGCAGTTCATCGTATAATTCTTTTGATCAAGAACAGTTCAGAAAACCATAACAAGAAAACACTATCTCAGAACTAAATCCGAGATGCTTCAGAAAAAAAATTTTTCAACTGATGAACAACAGCGTTTTTGGAAAAAACTATGGAGAATCCGCACAAGCGCAAAAATTTAGATTAGCTACCAAAAGAAAGAAGAATTAAGCTGACTTCAAAAACCAATTATCAGGGCTTTAGAAATTTCATGACACTTTTGGGATAAGGAAAAAAAAGAAGTCAAAAAATTGACAAACCCTATTTTTTGGGTTTTGTTTAGAATTATCAAAACTTTTTTTTCTTTTGACTACTTTAAACCCCTTGTACCCAGAGTCCAGAGTATTTACCAGATACAAAGTTTTGTTTAGATACCCCCACTGAAACATCAAAAAAAGACAGGAATTAAAAGTAGAAAGGGGCATGCAGGATGGAACCCATCCGATTATCCAAAAAGATTCGCTTTGCATTCAATTACTGCCCCTGCTACTTCACCCCATTTTTGGCTTCACAAGGGGAGTATTGTGCATGTTTATGTTGTATTTTTTTTTTTTTGTTTGTCCGGGGAAGGCATTTTCCCAAAAAATTTCTTGTCCTGTTTGTGTCGGCATTAAATCGTCGTTTTTTTAAAACCTTTTTTTTGTTGCTTTCTGTTTTTTGTCGTACAACAAGAAGGTTTTGGGGAAAGATGAAGGATGAATTATTGGGAAAGGTGATCAGGAGTATGTGGGGTTTAAAGGTAAAAAATGTACAGTATTTGAGCCAGGTGAAACCATTAGAAAGAAAAGGGGAATACCCCGCAGTTTTGTGCTCGAGCATATCACATGAAACTACAAAAAGCGTTTTTTTAAATAAGACTTTTTCGAAACGAAAAAAACTGCGACTTTCTACATAAAAGATCAACACAACTGTTGTAACAAAAAAGTCTTAGATAGAAAAAACCAAAACGGTGTTTTTTTACCCAGAGTTTTCTATGCAACTAAAATTATAGAACCGAAAATTTAAAATTTAAAGGGGGAAAAACTTGTTTGGGGGGTTTAAATTGCAGTTCTTCTTTCACAAAGATCTTTGGGGGCTGGTTGTTTTGTTGTGTCAGTTTCTGAAAAATAATACACGGGCGGATTTCATTTTTAATTCTTTTTATTTCATGGTCATTCCAAAGGGATCGGTTCCTGATGCGGGTCCCTTTGCTTCTCTGTTAATAAAGGTACTATTAAACCAAACGGTAATAGTTTGCTGGATGAGACTCTCCTTCACATTATTGTTTTCTTTTGATTGTTGTACTGGTTTTTACCTTTAATTGAATTCATTGCGGCAAAACTAAGGCAGTCTTTAACCATCTGTGTTGGGGTTTAGTATCAGCTCTTCTGTGAAACTGAAGGAAAAACTTTCGCTACTGTTTGTAAATTTTCAACTAAAGCCTCTGTGATCTGTAAACTCTGGGTGCTTCTAATGGTTATGTTTTAACAAATTGATTCACTTGGCCTTTAATTCTTTTCAAGTCACAACTTTTTAAATAAGATATTGGCCTCTTGGTATATCAGTTGTAACAACAGCAGGAAAGCACTTTTTGTGTATGGTTCAACTGTATATTAAGCTATGTCAATGACTTGTGATGTTCTTAATCTTTGTTCGTAAGTATCATGGGTAAATAGTACAATCCTTTGATGGTGTCGTTTGGGTTGTTCACAAGTGCAGGTCTTCGTTTGGTCTAGGGCAGTAAATAAATTTTCCAGATTGCTTGTTTAGACCATTTTTGCCATAGCTTGTTTCACTATCCATGTTGCTTGTTTTTATGCCTTACGCTTGCAACTTTATGGCGAATCATCAATTTGTTGCATATATTTTTTCATTATTACATATTATGCGCAACAAAATAGACAACAGTCATACCAACGACAATAAACGCGATTTCTTGCATCTTTTGTTTTTCTGATGGTTGATAAAGTTGCTGAATTTTGGTGGGGGCAATGTCTCGATTGGTTTTCCGTTACTAGATAATACTATTTTATTGCTTGATCAACATCTTAAATGTATAAGCTGCGTGTCCCTGTTTTTTCAGTGTGTTATTAATAAAATCTAACTGCTCAATTCTCTGCTTTCATAGCGATCTTGTGCTGCAGCTAGTTGCTCCACAAGATCGCTATGAAAAGCAGAGAATTGAGCTTTGTTATGTCTTTTTTCTCTCGCCATCGTCCCGTAGTTTACTAAATGCGTAATTACTTCCGCTAAAAGCAAGCGCATTCACCACAGCGCCACCTATCATCATTACGAGTTGAAGCCATCTTTTATAAATGTATTTTTTTTACATATTATATTCTCTGGAATTATTCCTTGCTTAACTAGAAAATCTTTCGTAGCGAATGAAGCTGCTATAACAGCAATCAGTTTTGCTGAATCCTCAAAGTCTAGTTGTGCCAAGATCTGCCGGTTTTATTTTTAACAGGCTTTTACCAAGCATTGAGTATCCTACACTTAGACCTCCAATAACAGCAGAATGGGTATACAAGGTTAGTAATAGTTTTTTCGGTGCTCATTTTAAAAAATAAAATAATTATAATAATAAAAAACATGAAACAGCGATGATCTGCTAGAGCTACAGAGCGCCTACACAGTCTTGGACTACAAATGAAGAAGTTGATGATCAAGCTATTATGCCCAAAAAGGAAAGGCTGTATTCTTTGGCAGCATGTGGAAAAACAAAACAGTTCCTCGAACTGAATTCAGCATAGAACAGATTCAACAGATGTCGCCGCAAGACATTTTAAGTATCACAACAGTATGAAGCGCAGCTGGGGTCGAGAATGGTAAAAAGTGTGGGCAAACGGTTCTTAGTTTGTACACTAAACTAGTCAGTAGATTTGCTCCCATTGATTCTGAACAAGATCTTACGTATGATTTAACGCAGGATCCAGTTTTAAACAAAATCATTAGAGTCTCTAAGCTGCGATCTGTATTACAGATTTGGAACATTGTTTATCGCCGCTAATCAATGGGATTAATAACTTTTAATCATATAGATTTTATTTCCATTCAAAATGAACGAGTCGGAAAATCAGCAGAATCAGGAAACATTGAATCAGAAAACACTGAATCAGGTAGAGATAGTGACAAGTGAAAAGCTAAAGCATCCTGGGTGTGTTGCAGCAGGAAAAAGAGTAGCAGAGTTAAAACAGACAAAGAAAATTAAAGTTACAATCACAGAATATAACTCATATGAAAACATAACACCGCCAACGCCAAAACAAGTTGATTCAATGCCAGCTCCAAAACAGAACAAGTTAATTCAAGGTCTACAGCACCAAAGTCTTCATGGAATATTGAACTTAAAACTGTTGCCATTTTGGCGCCCTTGCTGCTGTTGGGGCGGTTTATTACGGTTATAAAAAAATATAAAGAATGGCAACAAAAACAAAAGCAGCCAAAAAAATCTGAACCACTAAATACAGAAGACAACAGCACGCCAGCACCGCCAAACAACAAAAATCATTTTCATCCATTTCAAATGGAATAATATTTTTAATAAAAATAGATCATGGCGGATTATTATTTGCTTAAAATGATGAAGTCAATAAATAAAGACATGGAGTCTATAAAAAACATTTCCATAGACCAGAATTGTAATCAATGCGGTTGCTTAGGATGTAAGAACTTCATTAAGATCTATGCTGACCGATCTCACACCAAGGGCGTTAAGCAAGACATCCTCAACGATGACGCGTTTTTTGAGGCGTGTGTGTACTATATTAGACATCTACTATTTAAGATAAAAACATAGATTGTATTGTTTTTTGATAATTATAGAAACTTGAATAAGAACTTGGTTGTACTAAAGGACGACTTAATTACTATTTTGAGGTAACTTAATTAAGAACTTAATTAAGAACTTAATTAAGAACTTGAAGTAACTTAATTAAAACTTAATTAAGAACTTAATTGAACTTAGAAGTGACTTAAATTGTGCATCATGGGTGGGGGTGTGCATCTTTGGGGGGGGGGGTGTGCATGCGGGGGGTGGGGGGTGTGCATCCCGGGGGGTTTAGGACAAAACACAAAAAAACACCAAAAAACAAAAAAGAAGTAAACACGGGGGGCCACTTCTTGTTTTTGTGACAAACGGGTTTGTTCCCGCGCGCAACCTCAAAAACTCCAAGGTTTCACATAGGGTCTTTGGGCCCCTATTTTTGCCGCTGAGCTTTGCAGGTGCTCCCGCGCTTTGCAGTCAAGCGTTTCAAAAAGGGGTCGTTTGGCCAAATTTGCCGCCGACTTGCGGTGTGACGTCTTTGGGGCGGCAAGCGATAACATGGGTTTTTTGGGGCTAGTTTGGGCTGGGGTTTCCCCTTTTTTTCAACCAGGCTTGAAAATTTTTTGGGCAGATTTTTACACAAAAAAGCTGTACCCGGGAGCTTTTATGGGGTTTAAAAACGCCAGAAAGTTATTTCTTTTCCGCATTGTATTTTTGGGAGAAATTTTTTTGGAGATAGTGCTGGCTACCCCACTACTCCCTCATACGGTAGTGTACAAAGGGTTTGCCTATCCCCTATCTATTTGTTTCCCAAAAACCTCCAAAAAATCGGTCATTCATTGCTTTAAGTTTAAAAAGGGTTTTTGGCGTTTGCTACACTTCATTTAAAAGATTCCAAGCTTGTAAAATTTAGGATTTTAAAAAAACCCACAGGTTAAATTGATTTCCAAGATACGAATCGACATGTTCCCCTTTGCCTTGAGAAATGAACGCCTTTTTTTGGTAGCGTTTTTTTTTTTTTAAAAAATAACTTGAGCTTTCAACCAGCCCCAAAAATAAACCCGTGAAAAATTTTTTTTGTTTTTATTTTTTTTATAAACTTAGCACCGTTTTTTAAAAAAGGGAAGCACCCCTTTAACATTTAAAACCCGTTTTGGAAAAATGGAAAATTTCTTTCGCAAAATGTCATTTTAAATTTTAAATTCCCTTTTTGGGAACCAAAAAACCCTTTTAAAGATATTGACCTTTTTCTAAACCCCGTGGGTTTCCAAATTTTTTTCCCCTTTCCTCCCCCTTTTCCAAAAAAAGCAATCTTCTTTGGGTTTAACTGGAAAAAAACATGTTTCGCCTCGTTTTTTTTTAAAAAATTTCCTTTCAATACGGAGCCTGTTTTTTCCAGTGAACATGTTAGCCTTTTAAAAATAAAAACCCAGTCGGAGCACAGTCAAAAACCAACCTTCTTGTGCGGCAGCCCCAGAAAAAAAGGGCAAACCCCGGGTGGGCCTTTCCGAGGGCAGCCTCGAAGTGGATTGTACGTGGGGTCTAGAATGTTCCAAAACATTTTCTGATGCAATATGTTTTCAAGTTTGTGCGCCCCGGGCCCAGGAGGCTCGCGGGTGTGCGCTGGGGTTTTACGTTAACAAAGGGGGCCCCTTGTCTGGGCTGGCCGGCCAGCTTTAAAATTTAAATGATCAGGGTTTTAGCCTTGGCGGGGCTCAAAACCCCCCCGCCTCGTGGGCGTTTTACAAAGTTTTGTAGGTAGAAATTAAATCAGAAAAAGTGTTTCGGATTTTATGTCAAAAAAAAAAATTAGTTTTTAAAAAACAAGCAAGTTTTTGTAAATTAAAAAAAAAAAACGGATAATCCCAACGTAAGTTGTTTTTTAAAAATTTGTTATTTTTTGGTTATTGAAGTCTTACTTTTCAGGGAACTATTAAAATTTCCGCTTTTGGGCCCCTTTTTTCCCCCAAAAAAAAAGGGTTTAGGAGCAAGGAGCCCGAAATAATTATTTATTTTTCTCTAGTGCTTTTTTTTTTAAAAAAGGCACTGGAATCAAAAAGGGAAAAGGGAAAGGGAAAAATTTTTTTTCGCCCTTTTTAGCCAAAACCAAACCCAGAGATGAAAAATTTTAAAATTTTTAAAATTTCCCTTTTAAGATCTTTTTATAAAATAACATTGTCAAAAAAAAAATTTAAAAAATTTAAAATTTTAGAAAGATAAAATTTTTAAAAAAATATAAATTGTTCTTTTAGAGGTTTTTTGTTCCCTTTCGACTTTTCCTTTTTCTTTTCTCCAAAAAAGTCCTTTTCTGCTTTTGAAGAGAAATGCCTAACTTTTTTAAATTTAATCTTGCTAACTTTTTTTTTTTCCCAAAAGTCTCTTTTCTGGGGAATGCCTTTTCTTTCTATTCCTAACCCCTATTTTTAAAAAAAAAATTACTGGATTCTCAGAAAAACACCCTTTTTTTGGTTTGCTGGCAAAAACTTAAAAATTTTTTAGGAAGCGGAAACCCGGGGTAGGGACGGAAATGGTTTCTTCCCTTTTAGGAGGGCTGGGGGAAATTTTATCATTACGAAATCTTCCCCGGATTCCCCCTGTTGGGTCTTCTTCCCGGTGGGGGTGGTTTTTGGGGGCAAGTCCCCGCCCTTTGAGTCTTCCTCGGGGGTTTGCGGCTGGCCCGCATGTTTCCTGTTGCCCTGCCCTTTGATTCCCCCCACCCAATGGTCGTACCACTAGGCGTCTTGTTATAGGGGCCCTTTTGACACCTGGAATAGTTGAGGCTTTTCCCGGGATCTTGCAACTTCCCCCCTCCCGGGTTGCGAAGGAAAACCGGTCCCCCTTTAGCAGGGGAGGAGAAAGTCTTTTGTCTGGCTTGTTTTCCCTGGCGGCGATTTTTGGGGCTGTTGGGGGTGCCTTCTGTAAGGGGGTCTCTCGGCGGCCCGGTGAAGATTTACCCCGGTGTCGAAATTCCCAAATGGCTGGTTGTCGTTCCCCAAAAGGGCCCTCGACTGGGAGTCCCTTGGGGGTTTTCCCGAATTTGTAGGAAATGTGGTTTCAAACCCGTGGTGCGTGAGGGTGTTTTGTAGGGCCCGGACCAGTTCCCGGGAGGTGGACAGGCCAATTCCTTTTCTCCCTTTTTGGGTGAGGGAACGAAGGGCTTGAACATGGGGCGGTTTTAACCTCTCGCAATTTCCCCTTTTCCCTGGGGAAGGAGGGGTCTGTGGGGTTTTTTATGTTGTCCCTCGGCAGAGCCGGCGATCGGTTTACTCGAAAATTTTTTGCCCCGGGCCTGTGGATACGTTCTGGAACCCCGACCCTTCAGGGGAACCCTTTCCTTTTATCAGATTTTGGCCAAGTGGGGGGCTTTTGGTTTGGGGGGGGTAAACCCTTGTGTAAACTTGGGAAGACTCTATCATTATCAGGACGTTTTTCTCTAAAAAGTCGCTGGCAGGGTTCTAACTTGGGGAAATCTATGGCCCCAAAACTTTTTTAAAGGGCGCGATGCTTGAAGGTGTCCTGACGTGGGAAAGTCTTTTTGGGGTTTTCCCCAGGGGGATCTCGGCAGTTGGAGTGTGGGCGCCCCCCCCGTCCCCCTGCATTCCCGGGGCCTTTCGCCGTGTGCGCGGAGCCCCCAAAGATGCGGGTTTTTCCCTGGTGGCCCCTGTCGGCCCTGAAGGAGGCAGGGCTTCTTCTTTCTTTGTCCTTTGGGAGGGGCCCGTTGTCGGGAGGGCCATGTTCAGATCCCTTTGACCTTCCTGAGGGTTGGGATCATAATTAGAA
Organism: Conus ventricosus; assembly: GCA_018398815.1. Taxonomy (NCBI): domain Eukaryota; kingdom Metazoa; phylum Mollusca; class Gastropoda; order Neogastropoda; family Conidae; genus Conus; species Conus ventricosus. The sequence continues at coordinate 51,670,159 of CM031614.1, forward strand.
GAAAACCTATAAGGGCAGCAGACCAGACCAGTAGCCCGGGTGCGGTCCCCGACCAGCTTCTTAGATAAATTATTTGGGCATCATTGAAATTGGGGGAACCCCCAAAAACAAAACAACACTGATGCTGGCAAACCGTTCCAGCAAAACGGGACCCCGCCACTCTACAAGCTGCGTAAATTTTAGGCCCTGGGGACGGGGGAGGGCTTCGCCCGGAGGTGGCCTATCCGCAACTTAAACCCATCCCCCTTTTTGACACCCAAAAAACGTGGCAAAGTGGACTTGGGCAAAGCAAGAGCTTTGACAAACCCCAAGAATTTTTAATTTAATTTAAATATGGGTTTTTTTCCAATCTCATCTTCGGGGGTGCCACTTTGCAAATTAAACATGCAGATTAAAAAACTTGGGTGAGGGGTTTAAAAAAAGTAGCAGAGACAGCAAGCAACCAGCGCTCAGATCAGCCAGCAAACAATCTTGAGACCAGACCAGAATCGATGCTTCTCTTCTCTTTTATGTCAGCAAGGATGGTCAGCAAGCATCTGTCAGCGAGACCCGTCAGCAAGAACAACGCAAGAACAACAACCAACCCGAACACACAAACACACTCTCCTTTTATACATGCTCGTCGTCAATTGATCGGACGACCAACACTACCACATCACCCTAACAACATAACATCGAAACAAATCTAACGACCAACTCTACGACATCATCCTACCAACATGACATAGAAGCAAAATAATACTATAACAAACTATCGATAAACGCAATATAATAATCTAATTCTAACCAACAACTGTTAAATGAAACTTAATCAAGTTTCCGATGATTTTGCTTGTCTTCGTTCCTAAAACGAAATGTAAACAAGTAAATCATCGTAGCAACTAACCCTTAGCAACTGTATCAAAATTTATATTCCCAAATAATTGATTTCTCTTCTTCGTTGATATTTTCGTTATTGATGTATGATTTATGTTGAACTAAAAACAGCTTAAATGTTTGCTTTGTTTCGATATAACTTATATTTACCTATCTTCCATGGAAACATATTCTATTTTGGATCTACAATCTGATCTTTATGATTAAAGAGCGTTTTGACGTCATTCGTTGTTAAGAGTTATTTCTCTTGTAATAATGGCTGAAAAAATCGTAAATAACTTTTCTTTCACTTCTCCACATATGAATACACCTACAATAACAACAACAACAGTAATCATCATCATCATCATCATCATCATCATCATCATTTTTACTATTATTGTTGAGTACTTTTATAGCTCCTGCTTTTGGTTTGAGACCACACTCTAAGCACTTTACAATCCACCATCATACATGTAAAGTAGAAGATCAGTTATGTGTCGAACAACGTATACAGACTAATATATGTGTTGCCCTGTTTATACAGCGTTTAAATATTCATAAGTTGCGATGTGTGCAAACCTGTGTTTGTGATACTCTATGCGAACCCAAATCTAAAGAACAGGCAGATCTACAGATGTAATCTGTTTGCATGTTTCATCTGCTTGTAATCAGAGATGTCATGTTCTTGTTTCTCAGCTGTAAGCTGTACTTATAATGTCTACTCACCGCTTGGAGCTGCTGAGAGCTGTTCACTGCCGCAGTCAGCTGAGCTGAGGTGATGTTAGGTAGAAGAAGCGCCTTTGTCACCCTGATTGCCGCCAGCCATGTCGTGTACAAGGTGCTTGAGGGCGATCTCCTGGTTGTCCAGCTGCTTTATGGCCTTCGTGACAACCCTGACGATGATCTGGTCCTGGACTGCTGGTGACTGTGTAGAGAGGTGCTGCCCTCCCCCAACAGATTTGACCTCACCTACCAGAATGCCATACTGGCGGTGGAGAATGATGATGTCACACTCCCCGTCAGCAATTTTGGGGGGATGGACGGGTGGGTGATGGAGGGAAGTTGGGAAATGATATTGGTGGGGTTGATGTGATGTTGGGGATTATGTTGGTTGTCCAAATACCCACGGAATTTCATTTGGGAGATGATCATCATGGCTTCCCCAATACTCCCCAGGGCCTGGAGACACTGGTGCTGTGCAACGTCATCTTGAAGATCGCTCTCCTGGAAGTCTTCATCCTGCAGGCCTGCTGGGTTTTCTGTGAAAACTGTGCCTGCTGTTGATGGGGGTGGGGGTGCGGGTGGGGGTTACGTCTGAAAAGTCGCCGAAGTCCGCGCGAAATGCGTTGAAGTGGATTCTGTCTGACATGGACAGGCAGTCCGGCGACAGTCTCTACAGTGTGCGGAGTCCGGTTGAAGAAAAGGGAGGGAAGAAATAGGGTGTGGTGAGGAGATCGGGGAACAGTGATCGATGAAGGGATCCAGGCGTCCTCTGGAGCACTCGCCGCCTGCAATGAACAATCAACCCTGTTTTTTTTTTTTTTTCATCAACGCTTGGTCATCATCATCATCATCATCATCATCATCATCATCATCATCATCATCATCATCATCATCATTATTATTATTATTAATGATAATAATAATGTTATCATTATTATTATCATTATCATCATTATTATTATTATCATTATCATCATTATTATTATCATTATTATCATTGTTATTATCATTATTAATCTATTTATTCCTTCATTTATCATTTTGTGGTTGTTGCATACTTTAGTTACGCACAGTCTAAAAACACACCCCATCATGAAATGAACTGCTCGATGTTAAACGTTCAGCCTGACCGATCTGTATCTGTCACCACCAACCAGTGATAACACCAGGCAGTTCAGGTTCAATCCTCTCTATGCCGTTAAACGTTCAGCCTGACTGATCTGTATCTGTCACTGCCAACCAGTGATAACACCAGGCAGTTCAGGTTCAATCCTCTGATGATAACACCAGGCAGTTCAGGTTCAATCCTCTAATGATAACACCAGGCAGTTCAGGTTCAATCCTCTGATGATAACACCAGGCAGTTCAGGTTCAATCCTCTAATGATAACACCAGGCAGTTCAGGTTCAATCCTCTAATGATAACACCAGCAGTTCACGTTCAATCCTCTCTGTGCCGTCCAGTGATTGAGGCGATGGCAAGGGATCTCTGCCTATCTCTGTCTGCTGCTGCCATCTCCAGTGCTAAAACTTCCCCTCTGTGTCTGTGTCTGTATTTGTCTGTCCCTCTGTCCATCTATCCGTCTGTCTACCTGTCTGTCTGTCTATCTGTATCTCTCTCTCTCTCTCTCTCCTCTCTCTCTCTCTCTCTCTCAGTGTTTGTACATCAGCTCTCTCTCTCTCTCTCTCTCTCTCTCTCTCTCTCTCTCTCTCTCTCATCCTCAGTGTTTGTACACCAGCTCTCTCTCTCTCTCTCTCTCTCCTCTCTCTCTCTCTCTCTCTCTCTCAGTGTTTGTACACCAGCTCTCTCTCTCTCTCTCTTTCTCTCTCTCTCTCCTCTCTCTCTCTCTCTCTCTCTCTCTCTGTTTTGTACACAGCATCTCTCTCTCTCCTCTCTCTCTCTCTCTCTCCTCTCTCTCTCTCTCCTCTCTCTCTCCTTCCAAAACAAGCATATGAAATGAAAAATCAAAATTATTTCAATGGACAAGAAATCTGAGTAAACAAACAGACTGAGTATACTTCGATAAAACATTGTCTGGATTCTATACGAAAACCTAACACAGAGTAATCTTTATTCAGTCTGGCACAGCCTAATGAAGAGTTTTTCATATCTATAATAATTAAATTCTTAATTCCATGTTCCCATTTTCTTTATCTTCAAACCCCCCCCCCCCCTCCTCGTCCAAATCTTTACCAAGTCATTACTATGATGGCAGAGGAGTTTTTTGCCTGCCTTGTTTTTCCCCCACTGTTACATGTTCGTCTTTGTATTTGTTTGACTTTATTCAAGTTTTTAAAAGGCTCAACCAGTCTTGAATAAAAGTTACTCTGTGTTAGGTTTTCTTATGGGAGCAAAGGTTACCCACTTGTTTACAGTTTTTTGTTTACTGTTCCCTGCCTCATTTCATTCCCAATTTCGTTTCAATATAAACCATGTTATTTTATTTGTTTTGTCAGTCTTTGTGCTTGTCTTTTGATCTTCCTGCATCCTTGGGTGGATCTTCAAGCGTAGGCTCAAAGATTGTCCCCGACATTTATACTGTTTACATAATTGTCTTTAGTTTTTCAGCAACTTTTTTCCTCCCCACATTTTCGTTTGGTTTCATTTACTACCCTTCACTGACTGCTTTTTGGGGGTGCTGTTGGATTCTTTTTTTAACCCTTGGTGGTGAGAACACCACGGTATTATGGACTGTGGTGTTCTCTATTTGACGCCAGGAGCACAGACACAACCAGCCGTGTCTCCCTAATGAGTTCCGACCCAACGAATGAAAGCCTAAGAACAGGAATATGAACAGATCTGCCTTCGAGAGGGATTACGATGGTTCCCTCATGCAGCTAACAGGAGTTTTCGTATCTAGAAGAAAAAGAAACACCCGAAGGTGCTGGGGAGACCAGAGAAGCACCGTCTTCACCGCCTTTAGAGCAGTCCTGTACCACCCTTGGAGGCCTGCACTGTGTTGACGATGGGTACAGGCACGCGCAGGACACTCCATTAAGATATCAAGGGACATAACTGCTCCTGAACAGAGTAATATTAGACTACAGGATGCAGCTCATAACAGCCTTAAAGTAGCATCCCCATGGGTGTACCAGCCCTTATTTCATGACCGCAGAGCCCACCGGCGAAAAACACCACCCTCCAGCTGCCGAGCACACCCCCACACCGACCCAAACCACCCCTGCCCACGACAGATCAAGACGGTGCCACTCCAGACACAGCCAAGCTTTCGCATACGGTCTTATGTGCCCTCAAGAGAGAATCCAAAGTTGTAGTCTTTCCCACTGTCAACAGGACTTTCCCTGTGGTCAGTGGGTCTTTCCTCACCGTCACTGGACCTTTCTCCAGGGTCAGCCTATTTAAGGCAAAGAAGAAAAAGAAACACCCGAAGGTGCTGGGGAGGACCCAGAGAAGCACCGTCTTCACCCACCTTAGTTTAGAGCAGTCCTGTACCACCCTTGGATGCCTGCACTGTGTTGACGATGGTACAGGCACGCGCAGGACACTCCATTAAGATATCAAAGGACATATCTGCTCCTGAACAGAGGTAAATTAGACAACAGATGCAGCTCATAACAGCCTTAAAGTAGCATCCCCATGGGTGTACCAGCCCGTATTTCATGACTGCAGAGCCCACCGGCGAAAAACACCACCCTCCAGCTGCCGAGCACACCCCACAGACCCAACCACCCCTGTCCACGACAGATCAAGACGTGCCACTCCAGACACAGCCAAGCTTTCGCCATACGGTCTTATGTGCCCTCAAGAGAGAATCCAAAGTTGTAGTCTTTCCCACTGTCAACAGGACTTTCCCTGTGTCAATGGGTCTTTCACCACCGTCACTGGACCTTTCTCCAGGGTCAGCCTATTTAAGGCAAAGAAGAAAAAGAAACACCCCATGCAGCTAACAGAGTTTTCGTATCTATAATATACTTCTTAATTTAATGCTCCCATTTTTTTAAATCTTCAAACCCCCCCCCCCCCCCCCCCCCCCCGTTCCAAATCTTTGCCAAGTCATTACTATGTTGACGGAAGAGTTGTTGGCCTGCGCTCGTTTTTTTCCCCCACTCTTAGATTGTATTTGTTTGACTTTATTCAAGTTTAAAAGGCTGTGCCAGACTTGAATAAAAGTCACTCTGTGTTTAATAAGGGAGCAAAACTTGCCCTACTTGTTTACTGTTTGGATTCTTATGGCTTTTCTATTGTTGGGTTGAATGGTAGAGTCAGTTACGAGAAACTGCTTTTATGTCAACTTAAACAACGCATGACTGACTGTTATAGACAAAATTGAGACAGTAAAATACTTAATAGTGACAGATATTCAACATACCGTTCCTTCAGATCCTTACGGCAGCCTGAGAAATATTTAACTGAATTACAATTCCTAAATTTCGCAAAGTGTTCGTGAGAATTCGACTTGGAATTAGTGATTTGAATGTCCAAAACTGTCCATTCTGTAATCAAATCGAGGATGAAAAACAATTTTGATTGTTTGTCCATCGTACAAAGATTTAAGAGATAATTACATTTTGCCTCGTACTAGAAATGTTCATCAAGTGTCATTGCTTCTTTTACTGCAAAATGAAAAGAGAATTATAACTCGCTTCTGCAGCTGTGTTCATTTTTCAAAGCACTAAAACGAAGAGAACTGCTGTCAGTTAACATAAAAGGCCAAGTAATGTCAGGAAGAACAGTTTGTTCTGCAAATCTTTTCTGTCATCATTTTCAGTATCTGCGCCGAGCGCGTGTGTGTTCTACTTTTGTTCTTGACCTCATCGCAGATAGTCGGTGGCCTTTGCAATTAAACCAATTTGAGTTTGAGTCTCTCTCTCTCTCTCTTCTCATCTCTCTCTCTCTCTCTCTTCTCTCTCATCTCTCTCTCTCTCTCTCTCTCTCTCTCTCTCTCTCTCTCTCATTCTAGCTCTCTCTCTCCAGTGCTTGTACATCAGGTCTCTCTCTCTCTCTCTCTCTCTCTCTCTTTCTCTCTCTCTCTCCTCTCTCTCCTGTTCTCTCTCTCTGTCTCTCTCTCTCTCTCTCTCTCTCTCTCTCTCTCTCTCTCTCTCTCTCTCTCTTTCTTTCGCCCTCAGTGTTTGTACACCAGCTCTCTCTCTCTCTCTCTCTCTCTCTCTCTCTCTCTCATCTCTCTCTCTCTCTCTCTCTCCTCTTCTCACCCTCCGTCTTTGTACACCAGGTCTCCTCTCTCTCCTCTCCTCTCTCATCCTCTCTCCTCTCTCTCTCTCTCGTCTCTCTCTCTGTCTCTTCTCTCTCTCTCTCTCTCTCTCTCTTCCTCTCTCTCTCTCTCTTCTCCTCTCTCTCTCTCTCTCTCTCTCTCTTATGATTCACGGAACTGTTGCCGAACAGAACGTTGTCTCCACGTTGCAGTCATCAATAAAGAAGACTAGTGAACAGCTGGGTCACATGAAAGAAGATCAGCGTCAGTTTGATTCCAGACTGAGACATCTTGAAGATGAAGTGGAGAGGCAGGAGCGCTATTCTCGGCGATCCAACTTGCTGCTGTATGGATTACGAGAAGAGAAGGCGAATCCCACGATCGATGTATGGAGAGAGTGATTCAGCATCTGAATCACTATTTCCGTCAGAAAAGCTGGACGATGACGACATCGATAGGGCACATCGTCTTGGCTTACCATCTCCCAACTCCAGCAGGCCACGCCCGGTCATTGTAAAGTTCCACAGATGGAGGGACGCTATGGTTGTTATGAAAGACCGCGAGGGGAAGAGCCAGATGCGGGACTCGGACGGCATACGAGTGGCAGGGGACCTGACGAGGCAGCAGAGGAACACCATGGCGCAGCTCCATCAGGAAGGCAAGCATGGCTACTATTCCAGAGGCAAGCTGATCGTCACAGAATCCCGAAGACACCCAGACAGCAGTTACAGACGTGACAACAGGCCCCACCCCAGTCTTTACCCCGCTGATCATCGCCCCTCTGTTACAACCCTTTTCCCACCAGTGTCCCCGGCCCCTACCTACGCTGATGCTGTGGCACAAAGCCAGGACACCACAGCTGCCTGTCCCCATCAGATGGAAGATGCCGACGACGCCGGTCTCTCCGAGGATCACACGCAGGACACAACATCAGGCGGAGTGCAGCACCGGGCCAACGCAAACAGTCCACAACGTGCAGGAGACGAGACGACACTGCCGAGGAGGGTACCAGCTTCCAGCCGTTCTCATTGCCTCCCCGTGGTCATGGTCGGGGCTCTCCTCTGAGGACTCCGACGAGCAGTCATCAACGGCAAAGAAAGATGCCAGTGGAGGGAGGGGACAAGGGAGGTCACGTTTGTGGGACAGCCACGTTCTGATTGCAATCAGCCGCCCCCGGTGACACCTGTGCGAACCAGAAACCAGAGGTCTGCTCTCTCTGCGTCCAGCCAAGCAACACTTCCCAAGGACTGGCACCGGAACACACCAACTCAAAATTCTGGCATGCCGAATTCCAGTTGTGTGAAATAGCAATCCGGCCATCGCCCTAGCTTTGATCCTTTTAACCGACTTAATAGTGACACAACAAATCTCAAACTGTTTTGAACTCGACGATAACTCTGATGTGAAATGTAGCAACTGTTATGACGATAATGTGCATGCCGTCATTAGTGTCGATGATAATGACTGCCCACTGTCCGAAGTGACTCAGTGTGACCGCTTTGGACAGTGCTGTTGAATCAGCCTTGTTCGTTAGTACACATCAAAGACTTACGTTTTGTGTCATTTAATGTAGAAGGCATATGGAGGATTGCGAATGAACTTGATTTACCCCATTTTGTTGCGAAGTATGACTTTGTCCACTTATTGGAAACTTTTTCCCACACATTTCCTGATCATTTAGCTCCTTCACATGTAGCATATGTTTAACCTGGTATTAAAGTATCAGACAGTGCACATGGTCGTCTATCAGGAGGTGTTGTTTTCCTTGTTCGAAAATCACTTAGTAAATATGTACGTAGAGTTGAATGTGAAATGGACAATATTGTTATTCTGAAAGTGTCTCGCCAGCTATGGAACCATGTCTGATTGCTTGGTAATTGGAGTTTACATTCCCCCTGAAAACTCGCCTTATTACCAGGAAACGGACATTTATAATGGTGTTAGTTTGTTGGAAGACTGCGTGCTCGATCTTGGAAATGAATATAATGATGTTCCAATTATGATTTGTGGAGATTTAAACTCACGAACTGGTTCCCTAAATTCACAAAAAAGCAACATATCAAACGAATTTTATGATTTACGAGCACCTGTGGACACGGAGGATGCAACTAATTCCCATGATAGATTACGTACGTCTTCAGATAGCATAGTCAACCCCTTTGGTCGCTTGTTACTATCTGTATGTGACCAGTAGGAGCTTTGTATCTTGAACGGATTGGAATCGAAGTCTTTTCAGGGGAATATACATATATATCTGCAACTGGATGTAGTGTTGTGGATTACTGTTTGATTTCAAACCGGTTGCTAGAAAGATGTTATTGTTTTAACGTTGTTCCTATGGTTGAATCGAAGCATGCGGCTATCGAAATATCTCTAAATGTATTTGCCGATGCGGTTCTCCCAAAACTTGATTTCACCCATAAAGTCGTTTCAGTATGTATGTATAAATGGGACGAGAACAAGTATGAAACGTTCTCTGACCTGATGCATAATGAAAATGTCAAAAATATCATGGACGAAGCTGTGTCACTTATTGAAATTGATATAAATCAAGCACTAAGCAAATTCAACGAATGCTTTACATATGCTGGTCAATGTATGAAAAAAACTATACATGCTGGGTCAGAAAAGAGAAAAAGATGGTACGATCTTGAATGTAAAACAAACTAGGACTCTTTTGCGCAGAAAACTGCACCAGTTGGGCAGAGCTCACCTCGATACCGACAGAATTGCTTATTCTGAGAAAAGAAGGCAGTACAAAGAGCTACTTGAATGTAAAAAGAAATCTTACAAGGAAAATGTTTTGCATTCCTTGCACGACAATTTGAATAATCCAAGAAAGTTTTGGGATACGGTCCGTTCTGCGTCACCCTCAGTTAGTGGACAAAACAATAACTAAAACTGAATGGTTCGAGCATTTCACCAATGTTTTCAACGCCAGTGGCAATGACCGTAGCGATGATGATAGCATTGAGGGTAATGAAGATGCTAATTGTGACGCTCATGATGCAGCGCAAGTCACATTTAACTGTGACACACTGAATGAGGCAATCACTGCAGGAGAAATTCGGGAGGCAGTACGAGCACTCAAAAGCCGAAAAGCTGCAGGTCCGGATGGTCTCATAGGAGAGTTTTTATAAAAATGGTATAGAACATATTTTGCCTTCCTATTGAAATTCTTTAACTACCTGTTTGATCATGGACTGTTTCCAGATGAATGGTCCTTGTCAATTATCCAGCCCCTGCATAAAAAGGGTGACTTAAATATTCCTGACAATTATCGAGGAATCTCGCTTCTTAATATTTGTAGTAAACTGTACAGTTTTATATTAAACAAACATATCTCAAGATGGATTGATGTAAATGGTATTTTTGGCGCGGAGCAAGCTGGGTTTAGGGAAGGTTATTCCACAGCAGACCATGTTTTCACTATGTTCGCTATGGCTCAAAAGCAACTTTTGAGGCATAGAAAACTTTACGTGGCATTTATAGATTTCCGCAAAGCTTTCGACACTGTGTGCAGAGCGAAATTATGGGCTGTTTTACGCAAGTCTGGATTGCAAGGCAAGATATTTAATGCTCTAAGATCGATTTATCATGTCGTTAAAGCAACGGTACGTGTCCATGGTGAATTAAACTGATGTATTTATGTGCCCTCGAGGCTTGAAGCAGGGAGAGGTGTGTTCACCAGTTCTTTTCTCCTTATCATAAATGAGCTCACAAAAGACGTAGTTAATTTTGGCCGGCATGGTATCCAGTTGTCCCCAGACTTTATACAAATATTGATACTGTTATTTGCTGATGACGTGGCATTAACATCTGACAGCATCATTGGCCTTCAGACACAGCTGAATATCCTGTCTGATACAGCAGAACGCCTGGGTCTTATTGTAAATATGGAAAAATCAAATGTTGTTATTTTTCGTAACGGCGGACACTGGGCGGCGAATGAAAAATGGTGGTTTAATGGAAATGAACTTAAAATTGTGAACATGTACAAGTACCTGGGCATTTATTTGTCAACAAGATTGAGTTTTGTGTATACAATGTCTGATATTGCAGAAAGAGCCAAGAAGGGAACAGTAGCATTGATAAGAATGTTGTGGTCCATTGGTGAACACTCACCTAAGATCTTTTTTAAGCTTTTTGATAGCCAAATACAGCCGATCCTGACTTATGGATCTGAAATATGGGGTTTAGTTGAAATCAAGAATTAATCGAGAAGGTCCACTTGTTTGCATTAAAACGATTGATGGGTGTTAACCCCAAATCGCCTAAACATTTGATATACGGCGAAACAGGCAGATACCCCCTGTATGTTACAACGAATTTGAAATGTATAAAGTTCTGGTTACGCCTTGTTTACATGGATGACAATAGATATCCAAAGAAAGCTTACCATATGCTACTCAGCCTACAGAGTCAAAACTATCAAACTTGGGCATGTAAAATTAGAAATGTTTTGTATAGACTTGGGTTTGGAGTAGTCTGGGAAGCTCAAGGGGTCGGAAATATAAGTATGTTTATGGCAACTTTTAAACAGAGACTTGTAGATTGTTTTCAACAGGATTGGCATGCGAAATTAGAGTCATATACTTTCTATAATTTTTATGCATCTTTCAGACAATCCCTGTCAATTAGTACTCATTTATGTCAAATCATGAACATCAGGGTGCGTAACACGTTTTCCAGGTTTAGAATTGGGATGTCCCCACTGAATTGTCATTTTATGCAGTACAACGTTGGCTCGAGCAGAGACGTTAACTGTCCATTTTGTACCAATGTGCCAGAGACAGAAGTGCATTTTTTGCTTGTTTGTCATACATATGAAACTCTTCGGAAAGAACTGATCCCAAAAAAGTACTACATCCGCCCATCTACGTTTAAATGTGTATTGCTACTCTCCTGTAACAACGAAATAATTGTAAGAAAAAATGGCCTTATTTATTTTCAAAGCCTTAAAATTGAGACAAGAAAGAATGAATGTGGTTACATGCTGTTAACATTGTGTTTCATTAACCTCACTCCATTGTATGGGCGATTGGCCTGACAATTAAACACTCGTGACTCGTGACTCGTGACTCTCTCTCTCTCTCTCTCTCTCTCTCTCTCTCTCTCTCTCTCTCTCTCTCTCTCTCTCTTTCGCCCTCAGTGTTTGTACACCATGTATCTCTGTTAATGTTATAGAAAGATGTGTGGGATGGACTCACGATGTTTTGAAGGAAGTGACAATTTAACGTGGTTGAGCTTGTGCATGCGCATATTCAAAAGGGCGATAAGTACAGAGGATGTTTGGGGGGTGAACGGTTGTGGGGAAGATCAACGAAGATGGCGTTGAGGATGCTGGTCGACAAAGGAAGCTAGAGGCTGGTGGAACTTTCATTTGGGAACAGAGGGTGGTTTGTTAAAAAAAGGGAAAAAAAGGAAAAAGAAAATAGAATGGCGTACGGGTACAAGGACCCTCCAGTTTTACAAAGTGACAGTATCTATGAAGATTGGAAAATCGAACTTGAAATATGGAGGCGCTTGACAGATGTTCAAGGAGAACAACAGGCCCTCGCCGTAACTTAGAGTTCCTTGTCAGGACAGGCTGCAGCAAAATCGCTTGAAATTCCCGTTGATAGATTAAATCAGAGAAATGGACTGACAGTTCTGAGTACAGCTCTAGACGAATTGTACTTGAGAGATAAGGTGGATTTGTCATACTCAGCTTTCCGAGAGTTTGGCACAGCTATTAAAACAGACAAGATGACAATAGATGAGTTCATTATTGAATATGAGAGACGCTATGGACAATGTAAGAAATATGGAATGGTAATGCCAGATGCTGTTTTGTCATTCAAGCTGCTTGATAGCTCTGGTTTATCACAGAAAGAAAAGCGACTGGCATTAACTGCAGCACAAGACAAAATCTGAATCAATGAAGCCAACATTGAAAAGAATATTTGGTGGTCAGAATGAACAAACTTCTGATTCAGCTGTTACTATCAAACAAGAGTCAGCATTCTACACTAGAAACAATAGATGTAGGCCTACAAGGAGGAGGTCTGAATTAAGTTCAACATATTTACAAAGGAGAAGGAATAGCAAATCAGACTGAGAAAGGAACAGATCCTATCAATAAATTTGGAAACAGAAGTAGATGTGCCATATTTCTGTTAACTTACCATTGGGCAAAAGCCTGTCCTCATAAGGAAGAAGTGAAATTGACAGAAACAGTTGAAGA
>CM031614.1:51683235-51738795 GCA_018398815.1 Conus ventricosus
GATCGAGACCCATTATATAGCCAAACGCACTGAATCTGTCTCAGACAAACCTCTCTGCCAGACAACAGAGAAAATTGCTAAATTGTCAAATTACTTGTCCACATCCAAAAGCCATATGAATTAATCTGAAACCTGAGAATCTCAAATCTGATAACATTTTCATCCACTTACCCTGAATGCCACAATATGATTTGACCTATGGAACACTGGAGGAAGAATGATCTGTCCTTTACAGTACCAACAGACTTGTACTCAGGAGCAACACTTGTACCAAAACAAAATGGCTCTGTCCGAATATGCATTGATCTGACCCACTTAATACATCAGTTCAACAACAAACATCCAGTGCATCCAGCCGATGAGCCCTCTCAGACCTGGCAAATTGAAAACTGTTTATAAAATAACCTGCTGCCAAAAATTTCTACAACTCCAAACTTGCTGTGCTTCAAAGTTACATGTCACTTTCTTCATACAATTTGGAAACTTTGTTTCAATTGCTTACCATTTTGCATCAGTTCCACCAGCGAAAGCTTTCGTGAACCGTGTCTGAAAGACTTATTGGCAGAAAAGGATCATAATGTCACGTGGATGACATCCTTCTCTATGCTGCTGACCACGAAGACTATGACTAGACACTCTGGGAAGTCTTTAAAGATCTGCAAGATTCTAGACTGACTCTAAACAAAACGTGCGAGTTCTGGAACCCATCAGTGAATTTTCAGAACCATGACAAAAAGCAGCCATCAAGAATTCCCAGTCTCCACAACAATCAACAAGTTGTGGCGCTTCATGAGCGTGTCAACCAAAATACCTCCCATTTTGGGTAAAATGGAACGTATCAATGTGGCAACTGCCACCCCCCCCCCCCCCCCCCCCCCCCCCCCACCACCACCAACCATTCTACACACCAAGGACAGTGCATGTTTTTGGGGTGAACCTGAACAAACCCAGTCTGTTTGCAATAAAATAGATATGCTGACTTCAACTCCAGCCCTGGCGTATTACTCTCCTAAGCGCAAGACGGTCATCGCAACTGAAGCATCTGGTGCAGGTACTGGAGCAGTCCTGCAACTACAGGAAGATGAAACGTGTCGGACATTTACCGTAAAGTACCGAGTATAAGCCCACCCCCCCTCCGCACGAATTTCGGACAAAAGTGGGGGTGGGCTTATACTCGGTACTTGACCCTATGCACAAACATATTCGTCATTGCAATGGAGACATGATTCATATAATGATACTATCTGGTATATAAAATGTTATGTTTGTTCAAACTAAAGCAAATGTGTAAGCAACATTAAGATATTTTGTGTATTATAAATTGTTGAACTCGCAGACAGACATACGTAAGGCTTACACACCATCACTCGTAAATGAACATTTTTGAAAGCATGTCTATTCAACAAAAACGGCTTTTATTTAAAAAAAACAACTTGAAAAACTTGAAATTGAAATTGAAAATTGAAATTGAAAAACAAAACAACTTGAAACTTTCAACAACAATCGTCAACTGTCTACATTGCTTCATCAGAGCTGAAGCAGGTGATTCTTCATCACTAGTCAGACTGGTGTCGCTTGCGCTCTCCTCGCAGCAGCAGCAGCAGCGGCGTCGCCGTCGTGAGGAAGTGCCACCCCGATCTCCTGCGGGAGCCACTCCAGGTCTGATCGTCTTCGCTGCCGTCCAGGGCATTGGACACACCGCACCTGAGGAAGGCCTTGGTGATGACGTTACGTCCAACGCCGTCCCAGGCTCTCCCCACCCAGTTGACGACGTCCTGGCGGGTAGGTTGCCTCAGGTTGCCTGCAGCATGGGGGGTCTGGGCTCTGCCATCCACGTTACCCAGCTGTCGCGCACCCGACCCCTGCACAATCAGAATCAGGAACAGCCGTCAGATCTTCCGTTGAATGTCAAAGAGAAATTATGAAGCAACAATTGTCATTCCACTGCACAACTCCAAAAAGATGACCACACACACTCACACACACACACACACATACACACGCACACACACACCACACACACACACACACACACACACACACACACACATACACCACACAGCCACGCACGCACACACCATGCACGCACGCACGCACACACACAAAACACACACACACACACACACACACACACATACACACACCACACAGCCACGCACGCACGCACGCACGCACGCACGCACGCACGCACGCACACACACACACACACACACACACACACACATTAAACTTAAAGTCTCATTTACCTTGAAAGCTTGACGAATGCAGATGTCGATGGGTTGGGCGAGGCTGTGCAACCAGCAGGCACGAGCACAAGATCCACGTCCTGCTCGTCGAGAGCTGCTTGAACATCAGCTGTCTTGTGAGGGCGGCGAAGTTGTCCAGCAGAAGCAGCGCCGAGTCTCTGGGGGCCAAGCACACGCTCTGTCCAGGACAAAACTTGGTCCCGTGTCATCCAGCCATTCCGTGTTGCTGTGACGCGGACGTTGGCTGGAATCTGGAGGTGCTGGCGGACACGGGGGGGAATCCTCCAGTGCGTTCTTTGAAGATCAGATACGCTGGCAGTTTGCTGCCGTCAGTAAACGGCACAGAGGGCGACTGTAAAACCCCCCCTTCTCTGCTTTCGTTGTCTTGATGCGCACCCGCTTCGATCCTTTGATCTCATTTGTGCGGTTGGGGGGCCATGTCAAACCTGACCATTGTTTGTCCATGTTTACATTTGTCCTAATGCGTACATGTGGCGGTGACGAAGTCGCAGGATATTCTTCTGAAGTGCAGGAGCTGCTCCTCAAAATCTGCCGGCACCTTCTGGTTACTGGACGTACCGAGACGAATGGATACATTGTGCCGTTTTTTTCCACCTTTGTAGCCACATGTTTGACGCATCAAAGTCTTGAAGGGTTTACACCCCCCCCTATCTCTCGCGCTTTTCTCTGCAAGTCTTTGTTTCTAACAACTCGCCCTTCGCTTCTTTCTTCTTGTAGAAACTCAAAAAGTCTCACCTCCAACTCCACCGACTTCACAGCCCGACCAGGGTGCAGTTTCAACTTTCGCTTTTCTCCGCCAGTTTCATGCTGCAGAAGGACATCTCGTTAGCTCCCCCACATCCTAATTTGTTTTCTGTCCACACCAAACTCTTCTGCCGTGGCACTGACATTCCCGTGTCTGTCAAGGTGCTCCAGAGCACTCAACTTCAATTCTACCTGGTTTAAAATTTTCGCTTCGGCATTTTCTTGGAAACAAACACCATAAGCAAGCGGGAAACAACTCTAACACGACATTCATCGGTATTCCTTTTTTCTCTCCCTGTTCTCGATTTTTGGTTGTTGTTTTTTTTAGCCATCCAAAAGTGGGGGGTGGGCGTTTACTCGGTACTTCACCCTTTGCACGGATTTTGCTCCAAAGTGGGGGGTGGGCGTTTACAATGTTATGGGTTTATACTCGGTACTTCACGGTAGTTTCATCTCAAGATCACACAATGACTCAGAGAAAAACTGTGAGACCATTGGAAAAAAAGCACTCGAAGCAATATGGATATCACAGAAATTCAGGAGTACATTTAGTGTCTAGAATAGAAACTGATCACAAACCTCTTGTCAAAGTCTTTATACCACCGGGATTGCCAAGATGCCAGCCAGGATGTAGTATTTTCGTCTGTGCCTTATGAGATACAATCCCACAGTAGTTCATGTCACATGCAAAGAACAAATCACAGTTGATGCACCATCCTGTGCACCTGCAAAAAACCGACATCAGTATTCTGGACGATATTGCGGCACATGTCAAACACGCCACTGAAATCTTACCGGCATTATCTCAGAAATGAGAAGAAACCAGGATGTTGCAAAAATCTGAAGCGAAAACACCCTAAGCCAGGAAATACCACGAGATCGCCAGAATCTCAAATACCGAAACAAGACTGGAGCAGTCGTCAACATCTCGCAATCATCGACGATATCCTTCTGTACGATGATCGTATTGCTATCCCCCAAAAAGCTGAGACTGGACATCTTGAACGGACTCCATGAAGGTCACCTGGTATCACTGGATATTGACCACTCGCCAGATTTCAGTTTGGTAGTCCTCAGTTTCCAGTGAACAAATGGTTAACAAATATACGACGTGTACAAAGATCCGACCAGAGCACCGAGATTCCCTTCTCCCCTCATTTTCCCCAAAAAGAATATGGTTGCGTGGCGTGTTGGAATGGATCTCTTTGATATGAGCAGGGAAAACCTACATCGTTGTAGTCGACTACCTTTCCATATGGACTAAAATACGTCGTCTTGAAAACAGAATCTGGGCAAAAGACCGTCACAAAAATGTGCAGTTTTGTGGCTCATAGTATCTCCGATGTGTTTTCAGTCAATAGTCAACAGTTAAGTTTTGAGGTCAGATACTTTGCTGCAGAGCAGGGTTTTACCCATACCACAAGCTACCCAAACTTTCCTGAAAGCAACAGAGAAGCCGAATGCGCTGTACAAACTATGAGCAAGCTTCTCAAATCAAAAGCTCCACACTGAGCTCTATGTATGCACAGTGGCATTCCACTCAAGAATGACTTTTCACTGCGTGAACTTCCCATGGGAAGAAAACTGAAAACAAAACTCCAATCAGCCCAACAAACTTTTGTCTTAAAAATTCTACATCTGAAGAGCATACAAGAAAAAAGGTTATGAAAGAACAACAGTCAAAACTACGGCAAACGATGTGCGGCGAAAGAAGCTAAACAAAAGGCGACAGTGTTTATCAAGGACTTGGGAAATCTAGGGGGAGTCATATCAACGGGCAACAATCCTCGTTCCTTCGTCCTCAGAACCCAGAACGGCACCATACGTCAAAATAGGCCACATCTGGTGTCCACTCCAGATCAGCAACCACCATCCCCTACACCAAGATGCCGGTCCAGTTTAGTTTTCCCTCTCACGCACAATCATCATCGCTCTTTCTATCAGTATGGATCTGATCCCGATGCAATCACAGTGCCCACAAACACCTTCCACATCAATGCTCTTACACACTCGCTTTGGGAGAGTAGCAAAGAAACATGAGAAACCGGACCTACAAATCATGTATTCACTCATTCTGTGGAGAGAAGTTAAAGACGGACGTTAGTTGGCAAGTGCCATTAATTCGTATGCATAGGTTTAATAAGTCTTCACTCAATCCTTGCATTTCACGTTTTAATTTACACACATTCACCTTTTTAACATTATGCATTTCATATGTTGATTTAAACACATCTACCTTTGTAACACTATTTAACAAAGAATACATTTTTGTTAATGAGAGAAACTCCAACAAAAAACACTGACTATATTTCAGTCCTTGCATTTCACGTGATCATTTATACACATCTACCTTTTTTTTTAACACTATTTAACAGAGAATACATTTGATTGAAAAAAAGATAAAATTGAGAAACTCGAACAAGAAACATTGACTTTATACAACATTTTCAGAACGAAACTTATAAACTGAAAAGATGAATAATCTAAAAAATAATTTTTAACAAGATGCAAAGCATACAAACGTACTCCCAGTTTATCCTGAATACGCGTGTGATATTCCATAAAGAGGAAAAAACTGTCTTGGACTGGTGTAACCGGTAGTAATGACTATCCTGGTAAACATCGGCCATCGTCTGTGACCTATAATGAACATACTTACAAACTTTCAGAAAGATCGGCCAAGAACTTTATGAGATTTTCCATAAAGAAGGAAACCATTATGGGCCGTTAGTAATGGCTATAACGGTAAACTTAAACATCGGGCATCATTCGTGACCCATAATGAACATACCTACAAATTTTCGGAAAGATCGGCCAAGTGCTTTCTGAGATATTCTATTAAAAAAAGAAAAACGGTTACAGGCCGTTACAGCCGTTACTAACGGCTATAACGGTAAACTAAAACATCGGGCATTATTCGTGACCCATAATGAACATACCTACAAATTTTCAGAAAGATCGGCCAAGTGCTTTCTGAGATATTCCATAAAGAAGAAAAACCGTTACAGGCCGTTACAGCCGTTAGTAACGGCTATAACGGTAAACTAAAATATCAGGCATTATTCGTGACCCATAATGAACATGCCTACAAATTTTCAGAAAGATCGGCAAAGTATTTTCTGAGATATTCTAAAAAGAAGAAAACCGTTACAGCTAGTAACGGCTGTAACGGTAAACTAAAACATCGGGCATCATCCGTGACCCATAATGAACAAACCTGCTAATTTTTACAAAGATCGGCCAAGCACTTTCTGAGATATTCCATAAAGAAGAAAAACCGTTACAGGCCGTTACAGCCGTTAGTAACGGCTGAAACGGTAAACTAAAACTTGGGGCATCATCCTGACCCATAACGAACATACCTACAAATTTTCAGAACGATCGGCCAAGTACTTTTTGAGATATTCCATAAAGAAGAAAAACCGTTACAGGCTGTTACAGCCGTTAGTAACGGCTATAACGAGGTAAACCAAAACATCGGGCATCATCCGAGACCCATAATGAACATACCTGCTAATTTTCACAAAGATCAGCTAAGTACTTTCTGAGATATTCCATATTCCATGGAGAAGAAAAAGCGTTACAGGCCGTTACAGCCGTTAGTAACGGCTGTAACGGTAAACTAAAACATCGGGTATCATTCTTGACCCATAATGAACATATTTACAAATTTGCAGAAAGATCGGCCAAGTGCTTTCTGAGATATTCTATAAAGAAGAAAAACCGTTACAGGCCGTTACAGCCGTTGGTAACGGCTGTAACGGTAAACTAAAACATCACGCATTATTCGTGACCCATAATGAACATACCTACAAATTTTCAGAAATATCGGCCGAGTACTTTTTGAGACATTCTAGAAAGAAGAAAAACCGTTACAGGCTGTTACAGCCGTTAGTAACGGCTGTAACGGGGTAAACTAAAACTTCGGGCATCATCCGAGACCCATAATGAACATACCTGCTAATTTTCACAAAGATCGGCCAAGTACTTTCTGAGATATTCCATGGAGAAGAAAAAGCGTTACAGGCCGTTACAGCCGTTAGCAACGGCTGTAACGGTAAACTAAAACATTGGGCATCATCCTTGATCCATAATGAACATACCTACAAATTTTCAGAAAGATCGGCCCAGTAGTTTTGTCTGGAGCGAGTGGAACACATTTTGACCACGGACACACAGACACACACACACAGACAGACAGACAGACAGACAGACAGACACACAGACAGCATTTCTTCGTTCCCATTCTAAAGTACTCCCTGTTCTATAAAAACATTTACACTTTGTATACGTTTGAGAAACGAATTCCACACACATTTTTATCACTACTTGAAAAAGGAGAGAAACGTAGTGTTAAAAAGCGTTTTCAAAGTGCAGATGAAAAGTGTAAGAAGTAGCAGACGGACGTGTTACCGGAAGAACCCTGCAAGTTAACTTAGAAACAAAACGCTCTATCATCTAGAAGCTAGCGTCAACACGCATCGTGCAAGATCTCTTGAATAATAAAATCACCCTAATTATGACGATGAAGACGATGACAATGACGACGACGACGATGATGATGACGATCATCATGATCATGATGATGATGACGACAACGACGACGACAATGGCGACGACGACGACGACGACGATGACGATGATGATGATGATGATGCCTTCTTACCGGAGCAATCCGGAACAGTGCTGGGTTTCCATTCTCCCACAGCGTTATTGCAGATGAATAGGTCACTGACGGCGCTCGGCACGTCATAGGGGTCCATGCAGGCCATGTAGCAGAACACACTGTTCAGGCCAAGAAAGCACTGGAGGGCTCCGTTTTGTGGTGGAGACAGATCTGGACACTTAGTCACTGGAACAGAATAAGCAAGACAGGTTGTAAAAATATACCGGTGAGACACTGCATGGTTCCACTGCATGGGAGAAAGAAGTCAGGACACTGACCAACCCTGTAGGTGACTGTATTTCTTGGGCCTGGTTGATGCCAGGATAGATTAGGAAAGTAATTGTATAGTGCAACCCTGCCAAGCAGTCTAAGTGTGTGTGTGTGTGTGTGTGTGTGTGGGGGGGGGGGGGGGGGGGGGGGGTATTTGTGCACATGTGAGTTTGTGTGCTGTGTGTTAGAGTTGCATTCCAATACATTTTGTGCCCCCGTGCATATACAAATATGTAATATGTATATAATTTACACACGTTCACGCGCACATATACACACACATATACACATACATACACACACAGATACAAACACACATACACATTTACATGAACACACACTTATCACAGACACGTACTCTCTCTCTCTCTCTCTCTCTCTCTCTCTCTCTCTCCTCTCTCTCTCTCTCTCACACACACACACACACACACACACACACACACACACACACACACACACACACACAACACACACAAACAGTATTGTAAACATGATCATGACACAATTAGAATCCCTCTCCTCTCTTCATACACAACCAGACATACCGATACAAGTCGGAGTAGTGTTCCCCTCCCAGACCCAACTGGCGGTTGCGGGATAAGTGTCGTCATCTTTCTCACACGTAATGTTCGTGGGGCCGTCAAACACACCGGCCGCAGTACAGCCAAGGGAGCAGGAAGCCCCATACACATGGCCCTGAGGGCACTGGAAGGTCATGACCGCGGCAGCCCAGTCCTCGAGGTCAGGCTTAGGGCACGTCAGCTCTGAAGCAATGCAACAGGACGTGTGTGAGGAACATCCCAACAGAATGTAAACGAGTCAGGAAACGTTCCAACAAAAATTTGATATTCATCAGGAAACATCCTAAAAGAATGTCAGTGTGTAATCGTGGTTGACTTAAGAAACATCTCTAAACCTTGTGGCTGAGTCAGGAAAAAATCCCAAAAAGATGTGACTCGTTCAGTCAGGAATTATCCAACAAAGACTGGAGTGTCAGGAATCATACTACCAGGATAGGAGTCAGTCAGGAATCATCCCACCAGGTTGAAAGTCACAGTCAGGAATCATCGCACTAGGATGGGAGTCAGTCAGGAATCAACCTACTAGGATGGGAGTCAATCAGGAATCATCCTACCAGGATGGGAGTCAGTCAGGAATCATCCCACCACGATGGAGGTCAGTCACTCAGGAATCATCCCACCAGGATGAAACTCGCTGTCACGAATCATACCACCAGGATGAGAGTCAATCAGTCAGGAATCATCCCACCAGGATCAAAGTCGCAGTCAGGAATCATCCCACCAGGATGGGAATCAGTCCGTCAGGAATCATGCCACCAGGATGGAAGTCAGTCAGTCAGGAATCATCCTACCAGGACGAAACTGCAGTCACGAATCATACCACCATGATGTGAGTCATTCGGTCAGGAATAATCCCACCAGGATGGGAGTCAGCCAGTCGGGAATCATCCCACCAGGATGGGAGTCAGTCACAGAATCATCCCGCCAAGATGGGAGTCAGTCAGGATTCATCCCACCAGCATCGGAGTCAGTCAGTAATCATCCTAACAGGATGGGAGTCAGTCATGACTCTTCCCAGCAGGATGGGAGTCAGTCAGTCAGGAATCATCCCAACAGGATGGGAGTCAGTCTGTCACGAATCATCTCTCGAGGATGGGAGTCAGTCAGTCAGGAAACATCCCACTAGGATGAAAGTCAGTCAGGATTCATCCCACCTAGATGGGAGTTAGTCAGGAATCAACCCACCAGGATGGGAGTTAGTCAGTCAGGAATTTTCCCACTAGATGGAGTCAGTCAGTCAGGAATTATCCCACTAGGATGGGAGTCAGTCAGGAATCAACCCACCAGGACGGGAGCCAGTCAGGAATTATCCCACTAGGATGGGAGTCAGTCAGTCCGGAATCACCCCACGTGGATGGGAGTTAGTCAGGAATCAACCCACAAGGATGGGAGTCGGTCAGTCAGGACTCTTCTCAGCAGGATGAAAGTCACAGTCAGGAATCATCCCACCAGGATGACAGTCAAAGTCAGAAATCATCCCACCAGGATGCGATTCAGGCAGGAATCATCCCACCAGGTTTGGAGTCCGTCAGTCAGGATTCTTCCCAGCAGGATGAACGTCACAGTCAGGAATCATTCCACCAGGATGGGAGTCAATCAGTCAAGAACCATCTCACGAGGATGAAAGTCAAAGTCAGAAATCATCCCACCAGGATGGGCGTCAGGTAGGGATCGTCCCACTAGGTTGGGAGTCAGTCAGTCAGGACTCTTCCCAGCAGGGTCAAAGTCGCAGTCAGGAGTCATCCCACCAGGTTGGGAGTTAGTCACTCAAGAATCATCCCATCAGGGTGAAAATCGCAGTCAGGAATTATCCCACCAGGATGGGAGTCAGTTAGTCCGGAATCATCCCTCCAGGATGGGAGTCAGTCAGTCAGGAATCATCCCACCAGGATTGGAGTCAGTCAGTCAGAAGTCATCCCATCAGGATGGGAGTCAGTCAGTCAGGAGTCATCCCCCCAGGATGGGAGTCAGTCAGTCAGCAGTCATCCCATCAGGATGGGAGTCAGTCAGTCAGGAGTCATCCCACCAGGACGGGAGTCAGTCAGTCAGAAATCATCCCACCAGGATGGGAGTCAGTCAGTCAGAAATCATCCCACCAGGATGGGAGTCAGTCAGTCAGGAGTCATCCCACAAGGATGAGAGTCAGTTAGTCAGGAGTCATCCCACCAGGTTGGGAGTTAGTCACTCAAGAATCATCCCCACAGGATGGGAGTCAGTCAGGAATCATCCCACCAGGATGGGAGTTATTCAGGAATCATCCCACCAGGATGGGAGTCACTCCGTCAGGAATCATCCCACCAGGATCAAAGTCGCAGTCAGGAATCATCCCACCAGGATGGGAGTTAGTCCGTCAGGAATCATCTGACCAGGATAAGAGTCAGTCAGAAATCGTCCCACAAGGATGGGAGTCTGTCAGGACTCATACCTCCAGGATGGTAGTCAGTCAGAAATCGTCCTACAAGGATGGGAGTCAGTCAGGAATCATCCCACCAGGATGGGAGTCAGTCACTCAGGAGTCATCCTACCAGGATGCAAGTCAGTCAGTCAGAAATCGTCCCACAAGGATGGGAGTCAGTCAACCAAGAATCATCCCACCAGGATGGGAGTCAGTCACTCAGGAGTCATCCTACCAGGACGGGAGTCAGTCAGTCAAGAATAACACAACCAGGATGGGAGTCAGTCAGGAATCATCCCACTAGGATGAGATTAAGTCAGGAATCATTCCACAAGAATAGGAGTCAGTCCATCAGGAATGATCCCACCAGGACAAAATCGCAGTCAGGAATCATTCCACCAGGATGGGAGTCAGTCAGTCAGGAATCAACCCGTCAGGATGGAATTCAGCCAGGAATCATTCCATCCGGATGGGAGTTAGTTAGTCAGGAATCATCCCACAAGGATGGCAGCCAGTCAGGAATCATCCCACTAGGATTGGAGTCAGTCAGGAATCATACCACTTGGATCAGAGTCAGTCAGGAATCATCCCACCAAGATGAGAGTCAGTCAGGAATCATCTCATCAGGATGGAAGTCAGTCAGGAACCATCCCACCAGAATGGGAATCAGAAAGGAATCATCCCACCAGGATGGCAGCCAGTCAGGAATCATCCCACTAGGATTGGAGTCAGTCAGGAATCATACCACTTGGATCAGAGTCAGTCAGGAATCATCCCACCAAGATGAGAGTCAGTCAGGAATCATCTCATCAGGATGGAGGTCAGTCAGGAACCATCCCACCAGGATGGCAATCAGAAAGGAATCATCCCAATGGAATTGAAGTCGGCCAGTGAGGAATCGTCCCACCAGAATGGGACTCATTCAGTCAGGCATTATCCAACCAGAATGGGAGTCAGTCAGGAATCATCCCACGAGGATGGGAGTCAGTCAGGAATCATCCCACCAGGATGGGAGCCTGTCAGTCAGGAATCATCCAACCAGGATGGGAGTCAGTCACTCAGAAATCATCCCACCTGCAATGGGAGTCAGTCAGGAATCATTCCACCAGGATGGAAGTCAGGCAGGAATCATCTCACCAGGATGGAAGTCAGGCAGGAATCATCCCACCAGAATGGGAGTCAGTCAGTCTGGAATCATGCCAACAGGATGGGATTCAGGCAGGAATCATCCCACCAGGATGGGAGTCAGTCAGTCAGAAATCATCCCACCAGGATGGGAGTTAGTCAGCAATTATCCCACTTGGATAAAAGTCAGTCGGGAATCAGCCCACCAGGATGGAAGTCAATCAGTCAGGAATCATCCCACCAGGATGGAGTCAGCCAGGAATCACCCCAGAAGGATGGGAGTCAGCCATGAATCATCTCACCAGGATGGGTGTCAATCAGCAATCATCCCAGGAGGATAAGTGCCAGTCAGGAATAATCCCATCAGGATGAAAGTCGCAGACAGGAATCATCCCATCAGGAGTCATCCCACCAGGATGGGAGTCAGTTAGTCAGGAGTCATCCCACCAGGTTGGGAGTTAGTCACTCAAGAATCATCCCCACAGGATGGGAGTCAGTCAGGAATCATCCCACCAGGATGGGAGTTATTCAGGAATCATCCCACTAGAATGAGAGTCACTCCGTCAGGAATCATCCCACCAGGATCAAAGTCGCAGTCAGGATTCATCCCACCAGGATGGGAGTCAGTCGCTCAAGAATCATCTGACCAGGATAAGAGTCAGTCAGAAATCGTCCCACAAGGATGGGAGTCAGTCAGGACTCATACCTCCAGGATGGTAGTCAGTCAGGAATCACCCCACCAGGATGGGATTTAGTCACTCAGGAGTCATCCTACCAGGATGCAAGTCAGTCAGTCAGAAATCGTCCCACAAGGATGGGAGTCAGTCAACCAAGAATCATCCCACCAGGATGGGAGTCAGTCACTCAGGAGTCATCCTACCAGGACGGGAGTCAGTCAGTCAAGAATAACACAACCAGGATACGAGTCAGTCAGGAATCATCCCACTAGGATGAGATTAAGTCAGGAATCATTCCACGAGAATAGGAGTCAGTCCATCAGGAATGATCCCACCAGGACAAAATCGCAGTCAGGATTCATTCCACCAGGATGGGAGTCAGTCAGTCAGGAATCAACCCGTCAGGATGGAATTCAGCCAGGAATCATTCCATCCGGATGGGAGTTAGTTAGTCAGGAATCATCCCACAAGGATGGCAGCCAGTCAGGAATCATCCCACTAGATTGGAGTCAGTCAGGAATCATACCACTTGGATCAGAGTCAGTCAGGAATCATCCCACCAAGATGAGAGTCAGTCAGGAATCATCTCATCAGGATGGAAGTCAGTCAGGAACCATCCCACCTGAATGGGAATCAGAAAGGAATCATCCCACCAGGATGGCAGCCAGTCAGGAATCATCCCACTAGGATTGGAGTCAGTCAGGAATCATACCACTTGGATCAGAGTCAGTCAGGAATCATCCCACCAAGATGAGAGTCAGTCAGGAATCATCTCATCAGGATGGAGGTCAGTCAGGAACCATCCCACTAGATGGCAATCAAAAAGGAATCATCCCAATGGAATTGAAGTCGGCCAGTGAGGAATCGTCCCACCAGAATGGGACTCATTCAGTTAGGAATTATCCAACCAGAATGGGAGTCAGTCAGGAATCATCCCACGAGGATGGGAGTCAGTCAGGAATCATCCCACCAGGATGGGAGCCTGTCATTCAGGAATCATCCAACCAGGATGGGAGTCAGTCACTCAGAAATCATCCCACCTGCATGGGAGTCAGTCAGGAATCATTCCACCAGGATGGAAGTCAGGCAGGAATCATCTCACCAGGATGGAAGTCAGGCAGGAATCATCCCACCAGAATGGGAGTCAGGCAGGAATCATCCCACCAGGATGGGAGTCAGTCAGTCAGAAATCATCCCACCAGGATGGGAGTCAGTCAGTCAGAAATCACCCCACCAGGATGGGAGTTAGTCAGCAATTATCCCACTTGGATAAAAGTCAGTCGGGAATCAGCCCACCAGGATGGAAGTCAATCAGTCAGGAATCATCCCAACAGGATGGGAGTCAGCCAGGAATCACCCCAGAAGGATGGGAGCCAGCCATGAATCATCTCACCAGGATGGGAGTCAATCAGCAATCATCCCAGGAGGATAAGAGCCAGTCAGGAATAATCCCATCAGGATGAAAGTCGCAGACAGGAATCATCCCATCACGATGGGAGTCAGTCAGGTATCATCCCATCAGGATGGGAATCAGGACATAACATAATTTCTTGGGGATCAGAATGGAGAGATAGGGATCTGTTGTGTGTTTAGTTAGTGATAGGAACTGGATATAGGAAGAGTAATTGTAGCGCGTGGGTGGTTGGAGGGAGCGCGCCGTTAGTAGGGGAGGAAGCGCAGTTACTTGGCAATCCTAGTGACATAGTTGCCGGGTAACATTGTCTTGTTTTGTCTCGGTTTGGTGCAACCGAGGTATGAATGGTGTGCTTGTGTTTTTCCTTCTCTTCCAGTTACATGTGTTTATGAGAGCTGGAATGTATTGATGGTCGCAGTAATATTTGATGACATGAAATGTTGAAATGAAATGTTTCAAAGGTATGTTGGTCATTAATTTGCTCAGTAATTGAACTGTGCCGGGGGTGCTGAAAGATAGGTGTTTAGAAAAGGCACTGTGAAGTTGCCAGGTACTAATTGTATCCATTTAACAGTAAACAAGTGGGATAACTTTTGCTCCCATTTGTTACCCCACTTGTTTACTATTTATTGTTTACTGTTCCCTGCCTCATTTCATTTCCAATTTTGTATCCATTTAGCCCGTGGACAATCGGAGATATTCGTTTTACGATTGAAGGAGTGGATGTTCTCTTGTGGGAAGTTCTGAGGTTAAGAAATTCTGGTTTCCTTGGGTTGAGACTTGATAGTCCATCCAAATGGTGTCAAGAACCGATCGCAAGCTTAGGTGTCAAGGTACCGTAAGTCCGGTTGAGTCTGTCGAGGAGAAAGGGGATGTTTCGACTCCTGTGAAGCAGCCAGGGGGAACTCCCATGTCCCGTACAACTTGCGGCTGGTAAGCCTGGGTCAGGAGAGTCTCCGGGGGCGCTGCTAAGTTTGTGTCACCTAGCTGTCTTGTTGTTCAGTACTACTCACGCCTAGGGATGGAGTTAGGGTTGAGTACGGTGGAACTGGCCCGGTTTATTGCTGACAATGTAGCAAAGGATGCAGAAAGAAGTGAGGAAGCAATCATTAGGAGGGCGCAGGTGGCTCGGGTTATGTCATGGAAGGAGAGGAAGAGCATGAGGAGTTAGCCGTGTTAACTGCCAGGCTTAGGAGAGAGGAAGCGGAAGCTGCTGCCAAGCTTAGGAGAGAGGAAGACGAAGCTGCTGCCAGGAGAGAGGAAGCTGCTGCCAAGCTTAGGAGAGAGGAAGAAGAAGCTGCTGCCAGGAGAGAGGAA
Organism: Conus ventricosus; assembly: GCA_018398815.1. NCBI lineage: Eukaryota > Metazoa > Mollusca > Gastropoda > Neogastropoda > Conidae > Conus > Conus ventricosus. The sequence continues at coordinate 51,698,692 of CM031614.1, forward strand.
GCTGCTGTTAGGTTGGCTAGCCTTTTGGCAGAGAAGGAAAAGAAGGAGGATGAGATTGCTTTCCAGAAGTCGAGAGAGGTCCAAGAGATGGCTACCAGGCAAGAGGACGCGGATGCCAGGAGGAACGTCGACCAGGATGACATAGCATTAAGGAAGTTAGAGTTGGATCTCAAGCAACGTCGGGCGAGTGAGATCGTGTCTTTGAAACAGGAGAAGTTGAGACTGAAAGAGCAAGAGTTAAAGGAGGCAAGAGAGAGGGCTGAAGAGGAAGCAACAAGCCATGTAGTAATTGATCCTTTAACAGATGCTGATGACGTTGTCATGTATTTAGCTCATTTTGAGCAGGTTGCCACGTTGTGCCGTTGGAAAAGAACTTCGTGGTCCTCTAGGCTAATAGCTCTTTTAAGAGGGAAGACGAGAGATGCTGTTCTGCGACTTAATGCGGTTGATCTTGCAAGTTTCGACCAAGTGAAGAAAGCGCTGCTAGAGTATTTCCGGTTAGACGCTGAGGCATACCAGAAGAAGTTCAGGGGAATGAAGAAGGATAAAGGAGAAACGTTTCAGCAGGTTTTAGACCGGTTAAAGTCTTGTTTCAGTCTATGGTGTGCTGCAACCGGCAAAGACGAAACCAAAGCTGAGGACTTGAAAGATATCATTTTCGAGGAACAGATGTATGGAACCTTTACTCCTGACTTTGTCACGGAAGTGCGTCGAGCCTGTCCTAAGAATGCTGAAGCAGTGGCCTTGGAAGCAACTCGTCTAGCAGAAGCACGACGGATAGGGCGAGAGAGCAGAAGAGGCCCATCTGTAATAAGTCACACTCATGAGATCAAACTGAAGCACCTAGGGGGTAAAAATCAAGGCAGTTCCAGCGAAAACAAGGACCAGGGAATAGCGGGAGAGCGTAAATTTAGTGGGGTTCAGCCAGCGATCAGTGCTGCACCCAAAGGGGCACCTAGGTAAGGGGTGATTTGCTATGTGTGCAAGCGGCCAGGCCACGTCCAGCGTAATTGTCCGAATCTTGGAAGTGTAGCTATCCAATACGTTATCATGTCTTGGAAAACAAGTATACTCAGAGGCTACCCGTACGCTGTGTGTACCGTACTCCAGGAAACTTTTCAGTCCGAGATGTAGGGTGAGGGCCGGAGAGTCGTTGTCATGCTATGGGAACGCATGATATATAGACCAGAAAGGGTTAAGGTGAAAAGGACGATAAAGGGTTAATGAGGGTGAACACAGAGCTACAATTTTGTTAGTAAGTGGACAGGCAATATAGTTCAGTGCCTCTGTATGTTTTGCGTGCAATTTGTTTTATTGCAGCAACTTGCCCTTAACTGGGGTGAGTAGGGTTCGATAGAAAGGGAGAAAAAAGCAAGTTAGTTGGTGTGTGGGGAGAAGAGAGATGAACAAATGGAGAGAAGGGTCAAAAGGTGTACTGGACCAAAAGGAAATGCTTGAAGAGACTCTTTGATTTAGAGATGGTGATCGAGGAAGAAAGGTTACCACAAGAAGATACAGTAAGCGACGGTGAATGAAAATGAAGAGACAGTAGATGAGGAAGAAGAGACAGTTGACAGGAAGAAGAGAAAATAAATTGGGAAGAAAGGACAGAAGTCAAAGAGGAGGAGGACGAAGACATAAGTAAAAGAAGAAGAAGAAGAAGAAGAAGAAGGAAAAGAAGAAGGAAAAGAAGAAGAAGGAAAAGAAGAAGGAGAAGAAGAAGTCGGAGAAGAAGAAGTCGGAGAAGAAGAAGTCGGAGAAGAAGAAGTCGGAGAAGAAGAAGTCGGAGAAGAAGAAGAAGGAAAAGAAAAAGGAGAATAAGGAGAAGGGAAAGAGGAAGAAGTGGAACGAGAAGAAGAACTGACGACTGGACGTAAATGTGCTGAAAGGGCGAGACTGTGAGCAAGATCAAGACTGAACATGTGCAAGAGGAGACTGGGTATGTTGGTGTGGAACTTGGGGAAAAATACTTAGGGATTCACAGAATTTTCAGGTCATAGAATTCTTTGTGCTGAAAGGACATGCCATTCAAAAAATAGTAATGGCGGTTTGAAAGCCTTATCCCTGAAAGAACGTGGGTTGTGGAGAAAGACTAAATTAGAGGGGTTACAAACGGAAATTCTGCTATGTATGGAAATGTGTAAGTGAAAGGTGTTGCTGACATGTTGATAAAGATGTGAACTGTTGACATACTATGGTTGTGTTATTTATGAAATTATAGAGAGGAATTACACATTTGTTGGACTTGGTTGAGGAGTCGGATAGTGTTTTTGCCGTACGTAGTTAAGATGTTATGGTGAGGGTCTAGTTTGTTATAAAAACAGAAAAAACTGAATGGTATAAGTGTATTTCTGTATGTTGACCAGACCCACAACATTACAGTCGTGGGCAAGTGGTATCAGAGACACAGGAGCATGGCAGACCGTGGTCGCGGCGAGGCTGGTATCATGTATGCCTATACAGGGAGGACTCAGACGGTTGTATTGGCTGAATCCAGGTGTCGTAGCGTACAACACGTGGTCTGTGTATACATGGACACGCCGTACTTGAGGGAAAGATCGAGGCTCTAGTGATGGAGGATCCAGTTGTTGAGGTGCCGTGAGGGAGAGCATCATCCTGAGAGAGTCCCAGTATACCCATCAGGGAGACAAACTCTTCGGAGAATGTCAGCAATCAGATACATCCTCAGGTCGCTATGTTGACTCGTGCTCAGGTCAAGGCCAGGACAAGCCTGCTCAACCTTTGTCTTTAAAGGAGCAAGTGATGACCGTCTCAAAAGACGGGCTGATTCGTGGGCAGAAACAGGATGATAGCCTTGCACATGCCAGAAGAGCTGCAGAGGAAAATTTAGTGTTCCATCCCCATGGAAATAGGGTCTCCTTCATGTGGAAAGACCGAGTTCTCGTGCGCAAGTACGAGAGTGATAGTGGAACAGCAACCCAGGTTTGTGTGCCGAAATCCCTAAGGAAGACCATATTAACTCTCGGACACGATATTCCTATGGCTGGACACTTGGGGGTAACAAGACAAAGGAGAGAAATATTCCCACACCTCTATTGGCCTGGGATGCGTGGTGACATAGGCAGGTATGTGAAGGCATGTTTAAAGTGCTAGCGTACCTTGGATAAAGGACGAATCGGCCCACGTCGTGGTGTGGAATCCGGAGTGTGAGAAGGCGTCCCAGGCAGCTGAAGATTGCTTCTGCACGCGCCGTATGCCATTTACCAGTTCCAGGAGTCTTCCAGACTTGCCTGGGTCTTCTACGTTGGAGGCGTGCAAAATCAGTGAATTTCACCCATTCCGTTTGTAGTGGAGGCAAATTCCGGGAGTGAAATGTGGTGACAGATTTACTTGAGTCCGTATGGAGTAAGGGGCTTATGTGCGAGAGCTTAAAGCAGTGACGAAGAGTGGGTTTGTTGTTTTTTCTCAAATGCTGTAACACTATGGACTTGTTCATGCGTTCAGGCATTTATTCAAAGTGTATAAGGAACGGGGAAACCACGGATTCAAGCTCACCCGCTCTAATAAACGGTCTTAACCGGTTTGCGTGCGGCGACCTTGAATCGTGTTTCCCGTCTCTGCCAAGTAGACTTCACAACGAATAAAAATAATAATCCATCACACATTCTTTTAATAACCAAAAAATAACGACCTACAACAAACATACTGTGTTACGGATTGTCCGTTTTTAATTAAGTTACACTTAACTTTTCAGATTTTAGTTTTTGTTAATCCTGGGTTTTTCATGGTCATTTTCAATAAATCATTTTCACGCAACATTCATTCAATGCATCTACTGTCTTTATGTAAATAAAAACTTGGTCTTTAACTGTTCTCTAAAGTCTTTTAAAAACGGTTAATTTTTGAATCAAATCACTCACTTATCCCTAGCACGTCTCTTCATGAAGCACAGTTTTGACAAAGTGTTTCTCTTTTTAACTTGTCTTTTTCTGCTGAACAGACATCTATAATAAATAGCGTTTGCCGTTCCTCATAACTATATAAAAAAGTTTTGTCTAGACATTCACTCAGTTTATTGCTGGGATCAATCTATAAAAAATATGTTATCATCTTGCCAATAGTAAAACTTCTATCATGGATATGCTTTGTTTCCATTTAAGTGTTGGGACAGGAAATCACATATGATTATAATTAAACGATTAAACTGTGTGTAACAAGTTGAGGATAAATATTGTTTTCACACCAGTTTGCACTATTTTATGAAAAATGAGGGGTTTTTGTCATAAAGTTTATGCTCCATAGTTTTTTCAACAGAATTTAAGCTATGCAGTTATTATGTTTCACATCTCTATGTTAGAACTTGTTCAGTTTAAAAATCTATGAGACTCTAATTGTGTAAGATTAATCCAATTCAGTTCTGTAGATTGTTTCTATTTAAAGTCTTAATCCTGATTTTGCTGACTTGTTGTTATGACTTATATTTCCTCACCATTGTGAAGAACGACGATGATAACTTTAAGGCGTATAACGTCTAAGATTTGCCAGCTAATATTAATCCTTTTATAAGGTCGTCACTAACGCACAACCCATCCCGCTCACATCTTTAAAGACAGAAATTTCAAATATTATTGTGAACGGGTTCCTAATTTTCTGCTTGGAAAGAACTGTTTCATTTTTGTAGAAGCTTTTTTTACAACTGTTTCTTTTCTGTGGTGATGTACTGTTTTTTCCCATACGGTGGTATTTCATTTCTTTTCGACTATTGTCGTCCGGATAAGACTTCATGTAAAGGGCCTGAGTTGAACTGCTTTTCTGAAAATTTTTTGACGGCTAAAAAATGTTCAATGGGCTTTGAATTTCCAAAAATTTCTCATTGTCCCATTCTAAATATGGGTCTCAGGGCCCCACTTGAGGTCAGGTTTTCGAATATTTTATATTCATACTGGCACTTTATTTGCCTCTAGGATTGCGCTGTTGTTTAGTTTAGGAAACTTTTGCTGTCGCCAACCTCTTTGCGTTTATAATCAACCATCTTTTGTTGTACTCAAAACCCCATACAAAGTGCCTATCTTCACCGTTCTGTTCAAAGTCCGCAACGTCTGCAAGGTTCTTTTTTTCTAAGGTTATTCACCGTAATGGCGCTAATGTATACTCCGGTTCTTCTGGTTCCAGCGAATGTTGTAGTAAATCTAATTATTTTATTTCCAAACAATGTGAAGGTTTTTCTACATTTTTAAACTTTCACTTGCTTTGTCTGCAATTTTTATATTAAATGATCCGACCCTCCACAAAACTAATCTTTTAAACTGTAAATCTAGGAACTTGTATAATTTCATAATCGCAATATGCAGTTTTTCCTGATGCGAAGTGCTCTTAAAACAGTTGAGGGCCTTCACATCAATACGTTTTCATCAGTGACTCGCTCGGTCCAAATGAAATATAGTAATGATTGTAATGGCAAAGATCGAGCGGAATTTTCTCCTCATTAAGTATTTTGTTGGCGTAACTCTAAATCTATGATGTTTGCTGCAAAGCCTAACATTTTAGCTAGCTCTGTTCAAAATAAGTAACCCCTTCTTCTTCAGGCGTGAATGTTAACATGTTTTTAGACGTTGGCAATTGTTAAGTTTGAGAGTAATGTCGAAGTTACTCATTGCTTCTTTTAGTGAGCAAAACCGAATAAACATCAGGATTGTAATGGTAACTTTGGCCCTGTTTTGTCAATCTTTAGAACCTTATTATTCTCCTTGGCTTCTGCTTTTATTAAAACCATAGACTTTGTAGATATTTTCATGGGCGCACCGTTCTGGTTCCCGCATTCGTTATCATTGCATGTTCTAAAAACGAAGGACGGTCTGAGTTGTTATTGTTACAAACATTGTTTATACGAAATAAAAATGAGTGACATTTAAATATACTGATGCAAATTATTTCTGTGGCCGCACTACAATCTTAAAAATCTAAACAACGATATCTTGACCATTCTGTGGCTCAGTCGACGCTTTCAAAGCAAAGGTGAGTACTCATAAACAGATATTCTTTAACCCCCCTATTAAAAAAGACTACATTGCGAAAGTGTGTTCAGTCATTCGATGCTGTTTTATCAGATCCAGTTATACTTGGCTGGTGTTTTGAGCATCAAATTGGGTGTGGAGTGTCGTATGTTGATCATTTAATTCATCCTGATCCTTTGGTGTGGTCGGTGTACAGATTTCATTTCTATTACACTTCTGAGTCATTTTGACTGAACTGACAGCACCATTACTCATGCCAACCGTTTAATCATTCAGCAACAGAATAGACATGATGGCTTTGAAAAGGATCTGTCTACGAATTCAATATTCGACCAAGCCAGACTTTAGCAAAAGTGGTCTTAATCATGGCTTAGGCCCCCTTAGTATTGGGCGTTGAACAGAAAGTATAAGTATGAGTGGAATCCTCCTATACACATCTTGCTCTTCAGGCATAAAGCTGTTACCTCGGAGTCCATAGAGCAAGTGAATCTATAAACAGCATGGCAACATTTATCTTAGACACTTCAAAGGGCCTAACTTAAAGCAGGAATAGAACGAATAAATGACTCTATTCGTAATTAGGTTTGGTGTTTGATACGTTCACAAGCACAGCAAGATCGGAGGCATAACTGATCCTTCTACTGGCTTTGAATGCACCAAAAAACTATACTTAGCAAATTTAGAGGATGCCTTATTCTACAGTTGATTTACCTTAAGTATAAATAGGTACCCAAGATGTTTTACAATACGCAAGATCAAAGTAGTCTTTGCTGTTGGCATGGTTTATACATGCTACCTTTGACCTTAGACTCCAGGTAAGGAACATTTATGAACTACAACAATGAAATTCTGTTGCTGGAAATGAACAGAGGTTGGACAAAACGACTAAATTCTGAGCAGTAATATTGATAGGCAGTAAAAAACATGATGACCCCAAGAATAAGTGATCCAATCCCGTGGCTCAAAGCCCTAGACCGTTTGAGTAGCGGGACTCTGTTCGCGATGACATGAATATGAAAAGAACAGCGCTTGTTCTGGGATTACTGCTAGGTTACTGGTCTGTATCTACTATAAATTAAACACTATTAAAGAGATCTATTGTCCCATAAGTGCTCGGCCTTAAAGCAACTTCTTTGCTGTGCAGTAGACTTATGCCAGCTAACACACCACTAAATATACCGGTAATCGAGTCTATAGCTTTAATGGATTATTTTTTTAATAAATCGCAAGATGATCAGATGTTTTTTTAACCATGATGTATCCAGGCGGCGATGGGAGGCGATGGTGAGTGGAGGCACTGGACTTTGACACCGCGCCTGTAATAGCCAAACACCAGTGTACTTATTGCAAATCTATTGGCCGTTTATCGCGTGCTAATGTGACTCCTTGCTCTCTCAAAACAGTGATTCTTATTCTTCTGCTAGCGTTGTGTCTTGCAGATAAAATTCTTTGGAGAGTTTCTCTTATTTGCTCACTTGGTTCGTAATTGTTCTCGGTTAGTAGACAACGCTTCTTGTCTGTGCTGATTTTCGTTGTTCAGATCTTTTAGTCTTTGGGTATTCTTTCTTTAATAATCAGACCTATGTTGGCGTCATCAGCCTCAACGTGTTTTTCTTTTTCTCTTTTTTAGATGCTCATTATTTCACCCAGTAGTTTGGCTAATTGTTTGTTAATTCGCTCTAATGTTCTTAAAGCATGATCATGGGCTGTATTTTCGCATGGGTAGCGGTGAGCTGTGTATAGTCTTTAATGCTGTTTTCTTCTGAAAACAGGTATCTGATTCTATTGATTTCTATTATTAGTCTGACGATTGATTTAATTCTTTAAGTTCACAGTTTTGCATTTGGTTATCTGTTGGGAGTTCTTGTAGTGGTTTGGATTGTTTAGCACTGCCATCTTATCTATTTTGGTTTAGTAATGCCAAGGCGTTTTTGACTCGCTCACTCAGAGCCTTGGTCTAATTGTACTCTTTCTTTAATACTTTTGATGTGTCTGGTTTAGTTGTAAGCGGTAACAAGTTGTCCTTGGTCGCCCTCCTCTAAAACAATGGTCATCTTTTACTTCAAAATCATTGTGTCTATAAATTCGGGAGGTTCGTGGCCCTTAAATTGGTATGATTATCTGACCTAATTTCTGGTAATTTTCTCGCCGCATAGAGAGCCCCGAGCGATGTTGTACCAAAGGAGTCTTGTCACTCATGTCGGCTCAGGATCTTAAAACATCATATCTTCATCTTAATGCCTGACATGTTTCTTTAATATTAACTTTTTTATTTGTTTTTGAAAAAAATGTCACAAGCATATTGGGCTCGATTTAACCCGCATTGAAGACTGAAAGTGCCCTTTGGCGTGAATGGAAATTAAGCGGAATATTACTGTTCAAAAAAAGCAATCTACTATTGTTGCGGATCATTTTCTGACTGTCACATTTCCAGACTAGGGGAGGGATCGAAGTGTTGTGCAGCTCTGCGTCTTACTATCAAAATAGAACTCGCTTCAACAACAGACACAACAGGACAGTTGTCAGAATCGGGGACGGGCAATCGTAAGAAAAAATTTTCTTTAAATAACAAATCTTGAGGGGCAAGAATTATTTTCTTTAACATAATGCAGACATATTTTTTAAAACCTATTCTGTTCTATGGCTAAAAGGTGAACGAATGGGCTGATCAGCGTTTCAAGGAATCGAATATGAAGAAGCACTAAAACATAGAATAGGCGCCGCAGATATTAAAAGCTGGCAAAAAGTATGCAGCTGTTAAAATTTGAGTAGGGGAAATCGCTTTTCCTTTTTCCCCTTAGTATTGTTGCGTTGTTATTACAAAGAGCTTGCACCGTACTTTTCATAGGGCCATTAAAGGGATCAGATTGTTCATATGAACTTAACTTTTAATGAATACAAACGCGTATCAATCATCAGACACCGAAGCAAAGTACAGCATTTCTGACTTCTCGTTTAGAGTTTTGACGTTGTTAGCAAACCCTGACTTAGCGAGCTGATCCCGCATCAATATCAGACAAAAAATTAGCAATATTACGAAAATGTGATTCATCTTACAACTTATCCTAGATTGCAGGCAGACACTATAATGGAATTTAGTTTTAGTGTCGCAGCAAGATCGCATTCCTTACAAGGTATTTTATTGCTGTGTGAAGATGAAGAACGTTCAAAAGAGGAAGTGAAAGTTTATTATCTAAAATAACGAAAGTACAATGTTCGATTGAGGGTAGTCCTAACCAAATTACGCTAGCGGGCTTAACACCTTATCAGCATTTGATGAATAAGAAAACAGTTGGAGGCGGGAGGTGTAGTAACTCAAACAGTTGACCTTGTGTTTTTTTCCTTTAAAAAAAAATAAATGAAATTTTTTTAACATTTTCTTAACAATGTTAGGCTTGATGTTATTTAATTAAACAAATAAATACGGTTTATGGTTTGACTTCAAGGTCAACATAGGAATAATCAGTTGCCATGGAGCGGGAGAGAACTGTCGACGAGACGTAATAAAACATTCAAATTGATTAATGGCAGAAGAAGCCGCTAATACCGCTTAATGTACATTTGTTTTTATTATAGAAGCGAGATGAATTATTCACAGAAACGATTAAAAGATATAATTACTAACTTATTTTTTTTTTCATTGTTTAATAAGCCTGTTGTTCAGGTATATCCAAATGTGCCTACCGCGCAGAGTCGCCAAACAGAACGGGATAGTAGAAAGCCCTAACACCCCCATCTATTAACCAACATTCACAAATGCAACAAAACTAGAGCAAGACCTTTCAAAATACAGCAACCAAACGAATGGTTATTTTGCTGCTGTTAATGCTGTTAAATTTGTTAATACTGGCACATATAATATTATGCGTCTATCGGCAGGTCAAGTGTAGGTCTCTTAGCAAACAGGTGTTGGTGCACCCGCAGCTATTACCTATAGGGGTTTGTCTTTAGCTCTTGGCTGTGTTCATTAGCTGTAAAGTGCTGTAGCAAAAATTAAAACTAAACTCCAAAAGCACACAGCTATGGTTCAACTAATAACAGTAAACTTAGCTGTTCAAACTGACAATAAATAAAGCGCTAGTTGGACTCAAACATCAGGATGAGAAATTAACTCGTTTACAGGGCCGATTTTGGATGACTACAAAAGACAAAAGTTTGTTTCAAGAAAGGCCGAGGACAACTTGTTATCTACAGCCAGACCCGTAGCAGATAAAAAAGGATTGTTTAAAAAAAGTAAACGAGACATTAAAACTCTGTTCTAATTAGACCTCACAGTAACAACCATCGAGGGTGTTTTACTGCTAGTTTATGAGTCAAGCACCCCAAAACGACCGTTGATATTTGAATCTGATTAATATTTTTTTTTTAAATTTAATTAAATAGTTTGTCAGTTAGAAAAGAAACTCAACATGGCTATGATATATGAAGGGCAAGACGAATGTTTGCAAGGAATGCTTGGAGAGTGGTTTATCAAGAGTCACTGTATGATATTGATCTAGAAGTCATTGATCCAACAAAGTACAGGCAAGCGTTGTTCATGCTATTTCTCAAGTTCCAAGTAAACCTAACAATTAGACCGCCAGTTAAATTACTGTTTAGCTGTTTTAAATTGACTATTACACCACCATCTTAAAAACTAGAAGTCTGGGTCTCGACTAAACAACAGACTTTTCTTTCTCGTAAATGACTTAACACCGGTTGGGCAGACGAAATGCTTACACAGTTTGATTGTGGCCGTGAAGAAGCCACAATGAGAGGCTCTGGTTGGTCAGAGGGAGAAGTTTTTAGAGATTAGATTAAAAAACAGGTAACGTATGCACCGATTGTAGGCAAGGTTTACATTCGCTATCCCAGCATAGTCGCAAAAAAAAGCAGTTCTAAACATAAGGAATTCAGGACGACAAATGTTTTAGGTGGTGTCGTTCTCGCAAGCTGCATCACGCCCGCAAAAAACGCAGAGCAGAGAGAGTGTCTAACTATCCCTTTCATCAATGATCTTAACTTTAGCTGGGGTTGTCCTTTCCTGTTGGTATAGACCATTGATCAGTTTGAAGAAACAAAACTAACAATAACTGTTAATGTCTACACATGGGATGAAGGAAAAAAATTACAGCCGATTAAAGTGTCAAGACCAGTCCAAACGTTTGGCGAGAGAACCACACATGTTCGTCTTACTGCTGATGCTTTGCCAGCAGGGTACCACATTACCAGTAATTGCACTATGAGTAGATCTATTGCGGATACTTAAAAGCAAAATAATAACAAGAATTCTGCAGAAAAGTTTAACAAGAAATTCCATCTGTTCAAAGCCGGCGGAGCGGAACATAAGAAACATTGTATCGGCCCAGTTGGACTGTAATACGGTACTAATTACGCCCCCAGAAGGGCAAGTAAAGATAGTTTTAAGAAATGGAAACACGGAGATGCAAATTCTCCATAAGTAGTTTACGCAGGACTTCGAATGCTCATTGTTCCTTATGAAGGGACCAACCACAGAGACTTCCTAAAACAGCATTGTGGAGAATCCCAGATTTGTTCCTTTGTTCTTAATTGTCAGTTCGGATGGGTTCATTCAAGCCAGAATTATATAGAGGGTCCTAATGCTGCAGAATACTTCTTAGAACGCATGCAGGCAAGTGCCGTCGTAACGCCTGTTTAATAAACTGATTTATCTTGAAATCATAAATGACGCCTGAAGACATGAACAGTATGACTTAGCCACACATTGTTGGATTTGCGGTTTAGAGTAATGTCTCACAGTGAGACCAATAGACAGTAAGAGACCATGAGCAATTAGCGGATAGTCAGAGGGAGCAGCGCACAACAACTGCTATCTTTCAACTAAAGGTTTTGATCAAAGACATGAGCTGCCAGTATTCTTTCATAACTTGGAGGTTACGAACTTCACTACTTATATTGAAAGCAGTGGACGATGCTTTCAGGGTGTAATGCATTGCACTAGTCATAGAAAAGTAATGGAGTTTCACTTTCAAATTACCATGTATTTTAATGACTTATGCAACACATGATGGGTTCATTAGAGTCACTGGCTATGCTTAAAGTCTGTCCCAATAACGGAAGAATTTTTTGACCCAAAACTTGTTAGAAAGGGTTGTTTACCCTTATGAGTACAGAACAGTTGGAAAAGGTTTTGCGAAGATACACTTCCTCTAAAGGCGGCGTTCTTTTCTAGTCTTAGAGGAAAGGAAATCAGTGTTCTGATTACCCTAGCCATGTCTCAAGATTGCGTGGCAAAAGTTGAGTGTATACAATGGGAGACTTTCATGACTCCTACTTGATGGCAGATACATGTTTGTTGGCGGACGTCTTTGAAATTATAGAAAGACCTGCATGAAACATTATTGCCTAGATCCTGCGATTACTTATGTTCTGCGCACGGGGTTGTGTTGGGACGGCTTTCTTTAAAGTTTATGGTCTTAGTTACAGATTGATTTATTGTCTGAACCTACCACGATTCAGATGAGTGAAAACGGATTTGCGTGCGTGGAATTGTATGGCGTCGCTTCATTTCTGTAAAGCAAACAACAAAATATGGACGCTATGATCCGAGGTAAAAGGGTCTAACTATCTCATGTATTTTGATGCAAACATCTGTATGGTTGGCAATGGCGCAATCACTTGTTCGCAAACTTTAAAATGGCACACAAGCGTCGTTCAGAACAATATTCAAAAGGCATTTAAGTGGTTGGTAGTTTAACGCAGATCAACAGCGTGGATACCTTCTAGAAGTTGATTTAGAATATCTCAGGAACTCACGACCTGCTAATGATATCCATTAGACAGCAGAAAGTCTAAAGATGGCGATAACAGTACAGCCTAACTTGTGCCTAATCTTCGAGGACAACAAAATTATGTCTGCGATTTCAGACTTCTACCATTTTATTTAAGATGGGTTGAAGTTGACCGCAGTTAATCGATTAAGGCTTTTGATCAAAGTAAACAGTTCATGAAACCATAAATCATGAAGAACACTGGATATCAGAACCAAATCGAAGATGCTTCAGAAAAAGACCTTTTCAAGCTGATGCACAAACAGCTGTTTGGGAAAGACTATGGAGAAATAGCACAAGTGCAAAGTGTCAGATTAGTCACCAGCGAGAACGAAGCAATTTTAAGTTGACTTCAAACCTATTATCAGGACCTTCAGAATTTCATGATCACCTTTTTGGAAATAATGATGAAAAAAAACAAGAAAGTCAAATTTGGACAAACCTGTTTTTATCGGGTTTACCGTTTAGAATTATCAATGCTTTAATGTTAGAATTTCTTTATGACTACTTTAATCCCGTGTATCCTGAAGTCCAGAGTACTGTACACGATACAGATAGTTTTGTTTTAGATATCCCTACTGAAGACATCTATAAAGACATGGAATTAGAAGTAGCTAAAGGGCATGCAGGACTGGGATGATACATCTGATTACCTAAAGATTCGCCTTTACTTCAATTACTACAATAAAAGTTTTTAGAAAGATGAAGGATGAATTAATCAGAGAGGGGTGATTAAGGAGTTTATTGGTTTAAGGGTCGAAAATGTACAGGTATTTCGTGGCATGGAGAAAATCATTAAGAAAGCAACGGGAATATCCCGCAGTGTTGTGCAGTCATAACCATATCACATGCATTACAAAGAAGCATTGTTTGGGCAATAAGACTTTTCCTCATGACTACGTAAACTGCGATCTATTCTACATGAGATTCAACACAACAGTTGTAACAAAGATGTCGTTAGATACAAACAAACACAAAACGTGTGTTTGTTAATCCAGAGTTTTCATATGCAACGGGGCTCGGAGAAAACCCGCATAAACAGGGGAGGGTATATTTTTCCATCAACATTTTATTATAAGTCAATCATATCTTCATCATTCATTTTATATCTTTCTCAGTTTGCTTTGACGCAGTTCGAATTTTTTTTATTATTTCAAGATATTCTTTTTCCCAATTTGGGGTTTGAGTTGTAGGCGATCTGTGATTTCTGCATGCATTGGTTAATCCCGCAAATGTTTCCTTAATAACTATTACACCTTGAATATGATTCCGTATTAATTATTCAAGGTTCTTCCTTTACTCCATCTGTATCGTTCTGCACTTCCTTCGGAGCTTTCCTTTTTAAAACGCTATTATTATTTACCGTAAATTAATTAAGCAACTGGAAACTGTGTTCTGGTGGGATTATCTGCAGGTTCTTCTTTCACAAGATCTTTGAGGAGCTGGCTGTTTTGTTGTGTCAGTTTCTCGTAAATAATACACGGGCGGAGTCATTTTTTCAATTCTTTTATTTCTTATGGATCAACACTCCAAACTGACATCGGTTGTGCCTGATGCGAGTGTCCATTCTGCTTTCCCCCGGTAAATAAAGGTACCTTACTTTCAAACCAAACGGTAATTGTTTGCTGGATGAAATCTGAAGTCTTCAGCAACATTTATTGTTTTTCTTTTGATTGCGTGTACTGGTTTTAGACCTTTATATTCTTCATAATCATTGCGCGCAAAACTGAGGGCATCTTCTAACCCATCGGTGTTGCGAGAGAAAATTGTCATTCAGCTCTCTGTGATACTGTAGGAGGAAAGTTTTTCAGATAAGGTTTGTTAAAGTTTTCACCAAAGGCTGTGATTCTGTGAAACACCCGGAATGCCTCTTTTAATGGTAACTCTATGTTTTAACATTAATTGATTCACTTGGCTTTGTTAAATTTCTTTCCCTCATCGACTTTGAATCATGCGAGGATAAGTTAGCGGGCTCGTTGATATTTTTAGTTGTATAGAAACAGCACTGCTGAAGCCACTCTTTTGTGTAATGGTCCGCATCTTTGTATCTGAAGCTACGTCAATGACGAAAGGTGCGTACTTAAATCTTTTTGTCTAAGAGTATCAGAGGGTAAATATAGAAGGACCATTTGACGGGGGTCGTTTGGAGTTGTGTTCACAAGTGTGGTATCTGTATCTTGTCTTAGGCCTGGTAAATAATTTGCCTGATCGCTTTGTTTAGATAAAACATTCTCGCTGTTTGTTCACTGAATCCTGCCGCTTCGGCTTACGCTGTTTAATTGCTTGTTTGAATGCCCTTCCTATATCCTTTGGGCGAATTTTATATTTTGTTCATTTTATTCAGCCAATATTATTGCGATCTAAATTCACAACGGTCATCCAAGACAATTTACGATTTCTTGCTCTTTTGTTTTTTGATGGATGATAAAAGTCGCTAAATTGTTGGTGGGGGTTATGTTCGATTGGTTTGCCCGTTACTAGATAATATTGTTTTATTGCCTGGTCTTCTTTATTTAAATGTGTATGCTGCATCGCCCATGTTTTTTCAGTGTGTTATTAAGTAAAATCTAACTGCTCAATTCTCTGTTTTCATAGTGTCTTGTGCTGAAGCTAGTTATCACAGCTCTGTTATTGTTCTTTTTCTCTCGGTGCTCATCCCGTAGTTTACTAAACGGTAATTACTTCGCTAAAAGCGAGCGCATTAACACTGCGCCGACTATATCTTTACGATGTGAAGCCATTTTTATAAATGTATTTTTTTCTTATATTTTAGTGTCCGGAATTTGTCCTTGCTTAACTAGAAAATCTTTGTAGCAAAGAAGCTGCAATGATAGCAATTTGCTTTGCTGATCTCATAGTCTAGTTTGCCAAGATCTGGCTGGCTTAATTTTAAAAGGCTTTTACCAAGCATGTGTTTCCTACCACTTAGACTCAATAACAGCGAATGGTAGACAAGTGGCAACAGTTTTTTTCGGTGCTCATTTTTTAGGGAAATTAAATAAATATAATTATAAAAACAAGAACAGTGATGATCTACTACAGCTACAGGCAGCTTAACCTTCCTGAACTTAGAATGATTCTAGTTGATGACCAAGCTATTATGCCAAAAAAAGGGAAAGGTTGTATTTTTGGCATCCTGTGGCCCCCAATAAAACAGTTCCTCGGACTGAATTCAGCATTGAACAGATTCAACAGATGTCGCCACAAGGAATTATAAAGTATCATAACAGGATGAGGCGCAGTTGGGGTCGAGAATGGTAAAAGAGTTGGGCATACGGTTTTAGTTTGTACACTAAACTGTCAGTTAGATTTGCTCCCATTGATTCCTGAACAAGTCTTACGTATGATTTAACGCCAAGATCCAGTTTTAAAAAAGTCATAGAAGTCTATAGGATGTGATTTATTACTTTACGATTTGGAAAACATTTGTTATCGCATTATCATGCGGTTTAATACTTTTAATCATATAGATTTTATTTCCCTTCAATTGACCCAAGCGGGCAAATCAGCAGAATCGAAAAACACTGATAGGTGGAGAATGTAACCAAGCGAAAATCAAGCAGGCAAAACATGAATCAGGTGGTGACCATTGAAAAGCATCCTAATCCTGGGCGTTGTTATAGCAGGGGGAAGGAAATTAGCAGAGTGGAACAGAAAAAAAAATTATTGTTCCCTCCCTTTACAGATTATTAACTATAATGAAAACATAACACCGCCAAAGCAGAACAAGTTGTTTCAATGCCAGCTTTTAAAACTCCATGTGATTCAGGCCTAACAGCTCCTAAGTCTTCATGTATATGAAACTAAAAACTGTTGCCATTTTGGCGCCCTTGATGCTGTGGGGCGGCGGTTTATTACGGTTATAAAAATATATACACATTGGCAACAGTAAACTAAAAGCAATCCAAAAAAATCTGAACGCCTAAATAAAAAAACAACAGCCGCAGCACCGCCATTACAAAGATCATTTTGATCATTTCAGATGTGAATAATATTTTAAGAACGTAAAATTTAAATTTTTTAATAAAAATAGAAACATTGGCGTATTATAAAATGATGGTGTCAATAATAAAGACATAGGTGTCTATATAAGACTTTCCATAGACCAGAATTGTAATCAATGCGGCGTGCTTAGGATTGTAAGAACTTAATTTCTGATTATGCTGACCAAATTACACAGCCAAAGACGATGGAGCAAGTCATCCCTCAAACGATGACGCGGTTCTTTTGAGGCGTGTGGGGTACTATATTAGACATCTCTATTTAAGATAAAAACATAGATTGTATTTTTTTTGATAATTATAAGGATAACTTGAATAGTAATTGGTGTACTTAGAGGATGTCTTGAGGATGACTTATTAAAGAACTTATTACGGAACTTGATGTAAATTAATTAAGACCTATTTAAACTAAGAACTTGGGGTGATTTAATTAAAAACTTTATTAAGGGACTTGGGTAACTTAATCAAGAAGTTACTTATGAACTTGATGTAACTTAATTAAGAACTTATTTAAGAACTTAATTAAGAACTTGGTGGTGACTTGATTAAAAACTTAATTAAGGACTTGGGGGCTGAATATTCAAGAACTTATTTAAGCGACTTGGGGCTGTGACTTGGGGTGGTGTCTTGGGGTGACTTGAGGGGGTGAAGGTATCAAGTGTCTCAAGTAGAACTGGGGCCACTTTATTTGATGAGACTGAAGGCCAGCAATCTAAGGCTCAAACGGTTTTTTTGTCATAGTCTTACTGCTGCGCTTTGCAGTCAAAACGTTCTTACAGGAAACGTTTGCCTTGTTCGTGCTGTGCTCTCTTTTTCTCAACCCAGGCTTGCCTAATGGCTTTGGCAGAGTTACAGCAGTTATGTGTAGCGAGCTTTATGGGGCTCTAATCACCAGTAGTTGTACATCCGTCATTGTATATTTGAGCATTTTATATGGAGATAGATGATGGCTAACACTATCCTCTCCATTCTGGTAGAGGGTACTAAGACCTGCTAACCCTATTATTCTTGCCTGAACATTCGAAAATTCGTTATCCCAGTTGCTAAGTTAATACTTACTTTGACGTTTAATATACAGTTCAGCAATGCTAATCCCCAGCTTATGGAATTTAGGATAGTGGTAAAAACATATTGAAGCTGTATAAGTTGTTCTTGCATATGAATCAGTCATGCACCTGTGCCTGAGAAATGAACGCATTGGTTGATGCGTTTTTGCTCTTTTCAAACATGGCTTTAGTGTCCAACAATCAACGCGGGTGATGAATTGTTTTGTTTTATTTTGTTTTATCAACATAGCACTGCCTTTTAAATAAGGAAAGCATGCATCAACAGTTAACACTTATTTTAATTGGCCTCAAATCTTGTTTCGCTAATGTCATATTCATTTTCCTTGAACAACAAACCTTGAAAGATAGTGTTCATTTCCAAAGCAGTGGTTCCCCCCTTTTTTCTTTTTCTCACCCTCTGGGAATGCATACTTCTTTTCGGTTTAACTGGTAAAAAACATGCTTCACCTATTCTTTTTCGACAATACTTAACATGCAGTTAAAGTAAAACTTGTGATCTTGTATAGCCAATTCTGTTCCTTCAGGTAATCCGGTTCGCCATTGTAGAATAACACAACCAAACACACAGCAACATAAACGCGTCCTGCTAGTCCGGGAGTCAGTAGAAGAATGTGTGGTCATTGTGAGCGCCGTGACGTGGCCTGAGCCGGGTCGTTGACACCGCCGGAAGGTTGACAGTACTGAAAGAGAGACGACCTCTTCCAAGTTCAGCCGTGGGACGGAAGTGAAGGGTTCTAGAGGCTGATGTCATATGGGCAGGCTGGGCGGGAGGGAGTGGGTGTGAAGAGGAGGGGAAAAAAGAGGGGGAGGAGGTGGGGGTATGTTTTTTTGGCCTACAGTTTGTCAGCAGGGCTGAGCGACCGGTAGAACTTAATAACGCAGTCACTTATTTATATTGATGACTGTACAGCAAGAAAGAAATCTTTGTCAAAACCCGCGCTTTCTGGTGGAAGAATGCAGTGAACTATAAATAGTGTGTGTGTGTGTCTGTGTGTGTGTGTTGTGTTGTGTGTGTGTGTGTGTGTGTGGTGTGATTCTGTGCGTGCGGCGTGCGTTTGTGTGTGGGTGTGTGTGCTGTGTGTGTGTGTGATGTGTGTTTGTGTATGTGTGTGCTGTGTGTGTGTGGTGTTTGTGTGGTGTGTGTGTGGGGTGGGTGTTTTTGTGTTTTTGTGTCTGGTGCGGTGAGTGCTGTGGTGTGTGATGTGTGTGCCGTGTGTGTGTCGTGTGTGTGTGTGTGTGTGTGTGTGTGTGTGTGTGTGTGCGCTTACGCACGTATGTCTATGGCTCCAAGGACTGGCTTTCCTCCCGTGTCTAAATTAGAACTATTATTTAAACTCACATGAAACTCCTTCACACACAGAGGGCAACTATGGACCTGAACGGGGCTTTGGCTGCGGCCTCTTCTCTCTTGCTGACAAACTCCACGCTGTAATTACAACGCGAAGTAATCGGCATAGCCTAGTGCACCACCGGTGTATATGGCGCGTTCAGCCACGGTGCTTTTCCCCTACGTTTCTTCTATTGGGGAGGGTTCAGCACGGCGACTTTCCCCTACGTTACTCTATTGAAAACTTTTGTTTATTAGTATTTAAAACGGATAACCCTACACAGTATGTTTGTTTGTAGATAATTGTTATTTTTTGGTTATTGAAAGAGAATGTGTGATGAATTATTATTTTTAATTCGTTGTTAAAGTCTTACTTGGCAGAGAACGGGGAAACACGGATTCAAGGTCGGCCGCTCGAAACCGGTTAAGACCGGTTGAGAGCGGGTGAGCTTGAATCCGTGTTTCCCGTTCTCTGTATACCTTAAATCTTGGGGGAAGGGTATTGTCACGCACGAACTGGTTACAGGTCGCCTCAGCGACAATTGTGGAGTGGCCCATCTGTTTCTGGGTGGACAGTGGACAAGAAGTGCGTGACTCCTGTCGGAGGTATGCTTACCTGTAAATTCTTGGATAGGGGAAGGAGGAGAACGCATAAACTCGTCGGAACAGTGGGTTTTACGTGCGTAAACAAACACTCGTGAAACTGGAGTTCTTCGATGTGATCAGGGAATTCCGTGCATGCGAGTGCTGTCTTGTGAGTTCCCGAGGTGAATTGGGAGTGTCGTCGTGTGTTTGCAAGTTAGTACGAATTGAGGCTTCATCCGCGAAGGTTGGGTTGGCCTAGTGCTCAAGTTTATTTCTGCAGTTGGGGCAGAGGTTCTGGGTATGCCCTCGACCGACTTGTGAAGGTTTGGCTACCTGAGTTTTTGACTCGGTGTTTGGGTGTTCAGTGACGGTTCTGCATCTACCAGGGCATTGGCTGTCTGGCAGTGTCCCGGTGACTGAGGTGTCGTCCAGTGTGTGTCGTTCCTGTTTTGACCCTATCTGAGTTTTTGACTGTCGGTGTTTTGATGTTCAGTAACGGGTTTCTGCATCTACCAGGGCGTTGGCTGTCTGGTAGTGTCCCGGTGACTGAGGGTGTCGTCCAGTGTGTGTCGTTCCTGTTTTGACCAAGGTGAGCGTGTAAAGTAGCGGAAATTCTGGAGGGCTGTAAAGTCGGTTGTTTGCTGATATTATTTCATCAACTTTTGTATTAAGGTCCCCAGAACTGGAGGATTTTTAATTTATTTTTATTTGCAAAGTTTCTTTTTATGTGAGTTCGACTAAGGGGGAAATTCTGTGGGAGAAGAGAAGACAGTGAGGACATTTAAATGTGCGGAAGTTTGGGAAAAAAAAACTTGAACTTAAAGTCGAGGAAAACCGTACATGTGGGAATAAAATGTGTTTTTTTGATCTACATTGATGCAGATAGGTGGATTAGTTACACTAGTATTGGTGTGCTAAGACATATGTTGATGTACTTGGTAGTGGTCGTAGGTGTACAAAAATATTGTCTTCAAATTTGGTAAAGATCGGTTATTTTTTTTAGTGTACTTTGGTGTCGGAGGACCGAAACTTTTAGTATTAAAAAGGGAAGAGTCTGGCACGCAGCGCGTGGCTGGTACAGAGGGTAGACTGCATGCACTGTGTCCGTGCGTGTGTGAGGTTTATCGACCCATAGGTGACGGATGGTGGTACCTCGGATAGACACGTCTTGTAGAGGTTCACTTGGTGTTTGAGCGGTTTTTTCCGATTATTATTTAAGATTTGCAGGTGAATTAATGATTATGTTAAATACAATAGTAGTATCAGTTAGATTACTTAGTATAGTTTATCACAATTGAAATAAAGGAGAGAAATAGCAGATGATAATAAAAAGATGTTTCAGATACTTAGGGATTGTGCCTCAGAGGTCTACTCTTGATTATATATATATATATATATATATATATAATATATATATATATATATATATATATATATATATATACACACACATATATATATATGGTCCTTGTTTTAGTCGACGGGGTGCGCCAGTATTCAAAAGTTTTCCTCAGCATTGTGGTGTCAGTAGGCAATGTTTAGGACAATGTATAGAAGCGCTCGGAAATCCTTGTCGAGCTTACGTAATTGGTAATGGTCCTAGCGCTTGATTTCTGTTGACATTTGCGGATTACGATTGTGTCTGCTAGGAAATTAGGGTACCCCGGGTTCAATTTTATTATTTTGTTCTGCTTGAGATGTCTTTGATGGTTCAGTTAAGCATGTTATTAGGTGACAGGCCCTGAACTGTGACTGGTACTGGTAGTCACTAACGGTCAGTTGTTCGTTGGAGTAAATATGATTTATGATCTTACTGAATCATTGTGTCTTGGAGACTTCGACGGGGACTGAAGTCATAAAAAAATATAATTCGGACAGTATAACCACTGTTATGAAGGAACGGTTACAATTATGTTTGCGGCCATTGATTGAAATGGAAAGTCAATGGAGTCGGTTTAAATTTGTGATGGAAAGTTTCTGGTGAGAGGGAATTTTGATGTCAAGGTGGCTGATTGTGTAAGTCAAGGTTTAAAATTCCAATCAGCTGTCGCACTTTGGGTTGTGACGTGTACATCTCAGGACTATGTTTAATGAGTGAATGTGAAATGCTAAAAAAAAAAGGAAAACACTCAGAACCGTTTACTTAAGTGAAGCAGCAAAAAACTTTATTTTTCTGTGGTAGTAAGACATTTTCCTTCTTCACAGGTTCCGGCGAGTTTTCTGACTTCTCCTGCACAGCAAATCCGTGAGGGTCGGCCTCTCAGGTTGGGGGGTCGTCTTACCCCCACCTCCACTGTCATCCCTGCCCATTCCTCTGCCTGGAATGGGGACGCACCTGGATCCGGCAGGGTGGGTTCTGGACTGGGTGCTGTCCCAGTGGTTGCAGTTCCTCCGACTTCGGTTCTATCCTTCCTTCAGGTGGGCAAGCACCTCAAGGGCCCACTGCGGTACATCATCTGTGTGTGAATTGTGAGTGGTGTAGTTGGTGCCTAGTAGGTAGGGGACAGGACTCTTCGATTCATCACTACTTTGTTCAAGCTGCTTCGTCTCAAGCGCTTCAGTGTAGGTCTTGTGTGTTTTTTTTCTGTCGGTACAACGATGTGAGGGCGTGGTGAATCAGAGACAGACTTTTACGTGGTAATATTGGAAAATACTTACTGTATTGCTTTTTTTTTTAGTTTTTTTTTTTCGTCAAGTGTCCGCCAGGGACTTTGAGCGAGATACTTAAAGAGCAAGATTGGGTTTCGGGTCACTTGAACAATTTAAGTGTTTTGAATGATATTTTGGGGTTGAGTTTGGGTGTAGGGATAGTCTGACACCGGTAAAAAAAAATTAGTATAAGGATTACAGCTTGGGAGAAGCACCGCGTGGGCATCTTGGGTTTGATGGAATATCAACCTTGTTTGATATTTCAGCCTGGGATTACCAGGTGATGTAGTTCTTCACCCTTGTTCCTTCTGGTATTGGCCTTCAGTGGGCTGAGGTGTGTGTGTGTGTGTGTGTGCCTCTTGAGGGAAGGGTCATTACCTATGAATGCGCAGCACATGCATACACTGGTATGCATAAGGGGCCATGTGATAAAGGTCGCGCATTGGTGTTATTAGTATAGTTGGATTCCTTTTGCTTTGTTTGTTTGTTGTTGTTTTTTTCGTGTGGGGAAAACTGCGTGTGTGTGTTAGATGTAAAGATTTTGGTGTTTTTCATCTGCCATTCTCTTGGTGAGACTGCGTGTGTGAAAGCAAATAAAGCCTTCCGTTTGTGCACCATATTTCCCTTTGTTTGTTTGTTGTGTGGCGTTCGTACTCTCAGGTAAAGGAGGGGGGTTATAAAGGGGGGTATATTCATACATATATCCCTGTCTACTGTCTTATACAGTGACAGAGACCATCGGTCCGAAATCATCCCACCAGGATGGGAGTCGGTCAGGAATCATCCCATCAGGATGGAGTCTGTCAGTCAGGAATCATCCCATCAGCATGGGGGTCAGTCAGTCAGGAATCATTCCACCAGGATGGGAGTCAGTCGGTCAGGAATCATCCCACCAGCATGGGAGTCGGTCAGTCAGGAATCATTCCACCAGGATGGGAGTCAGTCAGTCAGGAATCATCCCACCAGGATGGGAGTCAGTCAGTCAGGAATCATTCCACAAGGATGGAGTCAGTCAGTCAGGAATCATTCCACCAGGATGGAGTCAGTCAGTCAGGAATCATCCCACCAGGATGGAGTAAGTCAGTCAGGAATCATCCCACCAGGATGGAGTAAGTCGGTCAGGAATCATTCCACCAGGATGGAGTAAGTCAGTCAGGAGTCATCCCACCAGGATGGGAGTCAGTCAGGAATCATCCCACCAGGATGGGAGTCAGTCAGTCAGGAATCATCCCACCAGGATAGAGTCAGTCAGGAATCATCCCACCAGCATGGGAGTCAGTCAGTCAGGAATCATCCCACCAGGATGGAGTCAGTCAGTCAGGAATCATCCCACCAGGATGGAGTCAGTCAGTCAGGAATCATCCCACCAGCATGGGAGTCAATCAGTCAGGAATCATTCCACCAGGATGGAGTCAGTCAGTCAGGAGTCATCCCACCAGCATGGGAGTCAGTCAGTCAGGAATCATTCCACCAGGATGGGAGTCCGTCAGTCAGGAATCATCCCACCAGGATGGGAGTCTGTCAGTCAGGAATCATCCCACCAGGATGGGAGTCAGTCAGTCAGGAATCATTTCACCAGGATGGAGTCAGTCAGGAGTCATCCCACCAGCATGGGAGTCAGTCAATCAGGAATCATTCCACCAGGATGGGAGTCAGTCAGTCAGGAATCATCCCACCAGGATGGGAGTCTGTCAGTCAGGAATCATCCCACCAGGATGGGAGTCGGTCACTCAGAAATCATCCCACCATGATGGGAGTCAGTCAATCAGAAATCATCCCTCCAGGATGGGAGTCAGTCAGAAATCATCCCACCAGCATGGGAGTCAGTCAGGAATCATCCCACCAGTATGGAGTCAGTCGCTCAGAAATCATCCCACCAGGATGGGGGTCAGTCAGTCAGAAATCATCCCACCAGGATGGAGTAAGTCAGTCAGGAATCATCCCACCGGGATGGGAGCCAAACCAGAGTCATCCTCCCAGGATGGGAGTCAATCTGTCAGGAATCATCCTACCAGGATGGAAGTCGGCCAGGAATCATCCTACCAGGATGGAAGTCAGTCAGTCAGGAATCATCCCACCAGGATTGGAGTCAGTCAGGAATCTTCCCACCAGGATGGGAGCATGTCAGTCAGGATGCATTGGAACAAGACCTTTAAGTTAGTCAGGAATATATACAGGATCAAAACCAGTCCAAAAACACGACAGCAGGATGTCAACAGTTGCCCAAGAAACATCCCAAGAAGATGTGAAGCAGTGTAGAAATATCCCAACAGGATGTGAATGAGTTGGGCAGGAAGACATCCATCAGAATACCGTCAGTCAGTCAAGGAATACCACCTATTTGTGTGTCAGTAATGAAATGTCTTGACAGATTTGAGTCAGTACGTCAGAAAATATCCCAACAGGATGCAAGTCAGTCAAGAAACATCTCAACAGGATGTAAATGAGACAGCATAACTTCCACAAAGATGCACATCAGTCAGTTTGGAAATGTCCCTCCTAAAAGTGTGAGTCAGTCCAAAAGGAAACACTCTAACATAACATGACAGACGCATTAATACATCAACAGCTCTTCATAAAGTAAACAAGTTAAGAAAGAAAGGCAGAAAACAACAGAAAGAAAGAGAGCAAGAAAGCATAAACCATGTGAACTTTGATATGCATAATTTGAATTTGAGGACAAATTGTGTGATCGCATGTGAGTTCAAAATAAATATATGCCACAGTTCTTTTCTGATCAGCTTAAACTGATTTCATCGGTTCTTAACGGACTAAAACTTGCTTTACTCAATATGCCGCTTTACCTGATGTGAAGCTCTGACTTGAAGGTAGTTTGTCAGGGAAAATGCATCAAAAAAGATATATTTTAATGCATGAAAAGACTGGTGTGTACGTGTGTGTGTGTGTGCGTGTGTGTGTGCGTCATTCTTACATTTTTATTCTTATCACTTGTTTTGCTGTGATTTTGTCAGTTTGTTCTCACTCGCACACACACACACACACACACACACACACACACACACCATGGAGAAACACGCGAATAGATAAAGAACGAGTCAAACAGACATTGAGAGGCTCACGGGTAACAATAACCCTGAAAGTGCAGCTGGCCTTGTTTCCACTGATATCCGTGGCGGTATATTTCACGTTGTTGTTGCCCACTTCAAAAGATGACCCGGCCCTGGGAGAGCACTCGAGCGTGACCTCTGATCCTGAGCTGTCCGTGACCTCGGGATCGTCCCAGCTGATCAAAGTGGGCTGACCAAGCCGTGGGGCTTGCAGCTGTTTATTGTCTGGGCAGCCACTGACAAATTCTGGTCGGGTCACGTCTGTTGACAAGAAATTAAGTGGATGGAAAAGAGATAACAGAAAGGAAAAGAGACAGAAAGAATACATATGATTAGAGAAAGAAAAAAGAAAGAAAGAATATGAACTAAAAAGTAAATTTGTAAATGAGATAATGAAACAAATAAAATGTGTGTGTTTTTTCGCAAATGTTTTATGGTAGATTTTCCGTATGGAAAAGACATAATCAAAACTCAGACGCTGTTTTCCAATGTTTGAAGAGTTTATTTTATGCTTATAAGCTCCAGTTTTATAGCTGTGAGAATTTGTTAATCATTCATCATGTACCAGTTGCACACTCTGCTAGGTTTAACAGCAATCCTTATCTACTCTATGACATTGTAAACTAGGGGCAATGGATACCACCATCTCCTGACTGACGTTGTTCACTGAATTGAACATATACCTCTGTGTCTTCACTGGCACTGTATAACCATTCTTTCTTTACTGCCATTGAAAAAAAGTTGTTTTTTTTATATAAATAACACCTTACCTCACTGAAACTGTGCAGCAGCTGTAACAAACTGCATCTTCTTTCTACTCATACTGTAAACTAGTCATACCATACAACATCCCCACATCACTGAAACTGCAAACTACTTTTTACATTACCACCCTTGTCAAAAACGAACACTGGCTTTACCATATACGAGCCTCTTTCCATTAGTATTGTAACTCAGACTTCTCGTATACCATATTTTTTCTCACTGACAGTATAAACCAGCTTTAAACAATACCTTCCTCTCCTCACGGGCATCAAAAACCAGCTTTTACAGATACCTCCTTTCTTCACTGACTCTATAGTTCAATTTGATCAGATGTCATCCTCTCCTGACCAATTCTATGAATTTACTTTAACAGACACCACTACCAGTCTCCTAACTGTCATTGTCATTTAGCTTTCCCGGATATCGCCGATTCCTTACTGACACTGTAAACCAAATATAAAATATCACCACCTCCCTGCTCACATTATAAACTATGTTTAACAGATACCATTTTCTCCTTACCGACATTGTGAACTATGTTTAACAGATACTGCCTTTTTCCCTTTACCAACATCGTAAACTAGATCTAACAGATACCACAATCTCCTAGCTGACATTGTAATCTAGTTTTTATTTTATACCACCTCCGGAATGTTCTCCTTGATAGTGTTTGAGACTGCTTTCTCAGACACCATCTTCTCCCTACTGAAATTGAAAACTAGCTCAACAGATGGCACCACCTTCTTACTGTCATTGTAAATAAGCTCTACCAGTTGCCATCATTTTCTTACTGACATTGTAAACTACGTTTAACAGATATTACCATTTCCTTACTGATATTGTAAATGAGGTTTAACAGAGACCACATTCTCCTTACTGATACTGTAAACTAGCTTTCACAAATGGCACATTCTCTTTACTATCATTCTAAATGAGCTTTACCAAATACCATCGTCTCCTTACCGATTCTGTAAACTAGCTTCAATAGATATTGACCTCCCCTTACTGACATTGTAAACTAGCTTATCAGATACCACCATCTCCTTTTGACATTGTAAACCAGGTTTAGCAGGTACCACCATTCTTACGGGATACTGTAATGTACCTTTAACATGTACCACTATTTCCTACAAACAATTAACCAATTTTAAGAGATAACATTGCCAGGCGCGATTCTGATGAAAACTGCGCTGCACTATTTGCATGTATCTTAAGACACCTTATTCGTAATTTCAGCTTCTTTATGTAGACTCTTGTAATCCAATTTCATGACAACTACACGTTACAAGATTTCTCTGTAAAACTAGTGCTAGATGCAAGGAAGAGGGAACATTTCTACGGACTTGATTTTATTTGAAATGTTCTTCATTTTTCAGTATATTCACATAGACCCTAGTATCTGAATTTGATGAAATCCACAAACCTTCCACAACTCTTCTAAAACATTACTATCAGGTTTGGACCACAGGTACATGAATTCCATTACATGAATCTATTACATGATTCTTCTACAAATACTTTTTCTGCTTCATTCTTCTTTCAGTTGCGTGTTACCTGTAAAACGTTGTCCAATTTAACCTGATTATATGACAATAGTTGCATAATTTGTTTTAGAAATATGCTATACATCATAACCAGTAAAGTTTTGGATTGGCACGAACGTGATTTCCGTTTGTCTGTGTCCCTGTCCGTCTGTCCATGTGTAAGATCAAAAAGCGTTATGACCGCCACAGTAAAAACTATTGGATGGATGGTCAACAAACTGCCCACGCAGAGAGCATGCACGTTTGCTCAGCGCCTTGTTGGGCACATCTAAGAACTTCGAGTGCATAAAAACTAGGTGCATACAGAATATGCACATTATTTTTCTAAAGTACATAGTGAACATAATTCAGATTTAAAAAAAACCAGAAAGATACGTAAATACAAAGGATGGACACGAAAAATAAATAGATAATGGCATCTGTCTGTAACAAGTACATATAAATTGTTTAAAACCACCTGAGAAAGTCCAGGTATCATGCTCTAAATACTGAGTCATGTGTTAGGTAATAACATGTTAAGAGAGTATACGCTTAGTTTACCTTTGAAACTACCCGTGGGAGGCCAGATACAATCCTATTTTCATCATGGCATGATCCAGGTAGGGACATCTGTACATAAAATGTACACTAACTTACCTTTGCAGATGCCCATGGAGGTCCAGGTACCATCCTATTTCCATCACGGCATGATCCAGGTACGGATATCTATACATTAAAGAAATGCATAAACGTACCTTTACAGATGCCCATGGAGATCCAGGTACTATCCTGTTTCCATCATGGCATGATTAAGGTACGGATATCTATACGTTAACGAAATACATAACATACCTTTACAGATGCCAATGGAGGTCCAGGTACCATCCTATTCCAACATGGCATAATCCAGGTATGGATATCTGTATAAAGCTATATAAATATATATATATATATATAAAAAACATCCAAACAAAGAAGATAACAACAATCACGTAAAATATTTCCCAATATTTCGACCACTTTCGGTCTTCTCAAGGGACTTTAATGATAGAATTGCATGTAGCAACTCCGTTCACACTTAAAAACAGTTCACCACCAGTTCCAAAGGTTAGAGAAAGGACAACGGTGGAAGGGTAGTAAGCTACGGGAACACGAGAAAATAGGGGTAGGAAAGACAGACAGAGAGAGAGGAGAGAGAGAGAGAGAGAGAGAGGAAAAAAAAAAAAAAAAAAACGGGGGGGGGAGGGGGAAGGGGTGCGAACGGGTGGGAAGGGGGGAAAAAGCCGGGGAGAGGGGAGGTAGGGGGCACGAATACATCTCAAGTAATTCTTTTTCAACGATCCCAAGAACAGCATTTTTGTCTGTATAAAATGTCCCTATCTAAGACAACAACAAGTTCCATAAAAGACAGATTTTCCCGACAAGAGTGTGCCTCAGCAGTACAGTTGAAGATCTCAAAGAGTTAACACAATACGACATAAAACGTTACCATATTTTAAACTGTACAGAATGTCCAAGTTAAAAATCATATACTTTCCATTAAGTCGTAAGTTCAAACAGTGTAACGTCATAACAAAACTGTTCCCTGTGGTTACACAAGGAATAACATACAGATATGTTAAAAAACATATGCGAGAACATATCCAGCCACATAATGAATATGGTTTGTTACCCACTATTTTTTTCTATGGTCATATCGCGACAGAGGGGGAGGCAGAGAGGGAAAGAAAGGAGTAAAGGGGGGGGGGGGATTTGGAAAGAGAGAGAGAGAGAGGGAGAGAGAGGGGAGAGAGAGGAGAGAGAGAGAGAGAGAGAGAACAGAGAGACAGAGAGAGAGAGAGAGGCACAGTGGGGGGGGGGGGGGGGAAGGGTAAAACTAGGCAGGCAGACACAGACAAAGAGGGAGGAAGAGAGACACGGGGAGGGGGGGGGGGAGAGTTTGTTGAGAATAGGCTTGAGAAAGGGAGAGAGGAAGAAAAGGAGAGAGACAGAGAGAGAGAGAGAGAGAGAGAGAGAGAGAGAGAGAGAGAGAGAGAAGAGAGAGAGTGTGGGGTGTGTGTGTGTTAGATAAAGAGAGAGAGATGGAAGTATATAGGGGGTTAACAGATAGGGATCAGGGAGCCAAACAAAACATAGAGGAGGAGAGGGAGGGGAAGGGGAGGGGGGGGGGGGGGTAAGGGGTGAAAAAGTGAGAGAGGAAGGGGGGGGGTAGGTTGTTACGGTGGGAGGAAAAAAAAAAAAGAGGGGGGGGGGGGGGGGAGGGGGGCGGGGGGGGCGGGGGGGGGGGGAGGGGGGGGGGGGCTCGAATGCAATATAACAAAACAAGAAGAGATAAGAAGTGCATTGCAAGACACAAAGTCTGATCATACCTTCCACACCAAATAAGAGATGCCGATAGGACGGAATGGCAGAAAAATGGTACACAGATGTAAAAATTGAACATATAGAATAGAAAATGAGTCACCCCACTCATCCCTCCCCCCCCCCCCCGCCCCGCACCCCCCACCCCACCCACCCACCCACCACCCACCCACCACCCACCCATATTCACATACACATACTCATTCATCCACTCACTTACTTTAATCAGTAAAAGAGATTAAATCTACATTAGAAATAGTATTGCGTGGAGCCCTTTTAAAAAAAATTTAAAAAAAAAAAAAAAAATAAAAAAAAAAGGTTTTAGTAGACACAAACCGTGATGATTAAATAGATACATAGACTAAATTAAGATGACAGGTGAGGGGGGAGGGGGGGGAAGGAAAGAAGGGAGAGGAAGGGAAACTGACAATTATGACTCCAAAGTATTGAGGCCCAAAGGAAATAAAGTCTTTAGTTTGTGGATCCAGAATAGTTCTCTTTTAAGCCTTGAATTGAGGTTAAGATACCACACTCTTTCTATTACAATACATTTCATGTCAGTCAGAGAATGGTCATTTTGATTAAAATGTCGAGTGACTAAGGTACCGGTGTTCTTTTTTATATTTGATCTGTGCTGGTAGAATCTTGTTTTCAGAGAATTTTTGGTTTCACCCACGTACTGTGCATGTTGGCATTTATCACAGAATAACAGATAGATGATATTACTGCTCTCACAGTTCAGTTTGTCTCTTTGGTAAACTGTTCTCCAGTTCTGGAACTAGTAAAATATTTACTTTGCATCATGTGTTCTACACATATTACACATTTTTTCAAGCATTTATAACATCCTGTTTCACCTTGGGCTGCACCTGAGAGTGGTAGGGCAGAGGGCATTAAATGTTTTTCAGTGAATTACAGTTCCTTTCCCCCACAATTGGTGGTACTGGCGCAGCCTTTCTCATCTTAGTGCTATTGTGCAGAACCGGTAGTTGTTCTTTCAGCCAGGTTCGCAGAGGGGGGTTTAAAGGATTATGTGTTACAACTAAAGGTACTCTGGAATTATTTCTTTTAGACCTGTATTCTAATGTATCCAGTCTAGGGGTGTTTTCTGCTTTCTGTCTGGCTCTTAGAAGGATGGAAAGGGGATAACCACGGCGTAGGAAGTGCTGAATCATGTCTTCACTGTTAGTTTTAAAATCTGCCATATTGGAACAAATACGCCGTAAACGTAAGAACTGGCTGACAGGTACATTATTTATGCAATGGCGTGGATGGCAAGATTTAAAATGTAGGTATGCATGGGCATCGGTCTGTTTCGTATACAGATCGGTGCTAATGTACCCGTTCTCAAGTTTTAAAAGGATATCTAAGAAGGGTATTTCAGTAAAAGAGCTATTTACTGTAAACTTGATGGAAGGGTGAAAAGAGTTCAGAAAATCACTGAAACGATCAAGGTCCGATTCAGTGCCCGTCCACAACAGTAAAATATCGTCAATAAATCTTGCCTATACAGATACCCATGGAGGTCCAGGTACAATCCTTTTTCCATCAGAGCATGATCCAGGTATAGATATCTGTATAAACAATATCTATATAATGTACCTTTACAGATGACCGTGGTCCAGGCACCATCCTATTTCCGTCACGGAGTGATTCTGGTACGGACATCTGTACCTAAGGACCTATAACTTACCTTTATAGATGATCGTCGGCGTCAAAGTACCATCCTATTTCCTGTCATAGCATGATTCAGGTACGGATATCTGTACTTAAAATATACATATAACTTACCTCTACAGATGTCTGTGGGGGTCCAGGTACCATCTTCTTTGCACTGAGTGAAGGACAATCCCTCGATCTGGAAGCCAGTAGCACAGAACAACTGGCACACGGACCGGTAGCTCTGGCCGGCGGCACAGCTCACATAACCATTTTGCACGAGCGGTAAGGTACTGCACTCTTTCTCTGCCAGACCAGCAAAGGGACATAAATATCTTGGATAAGAATGATGGACAGAACCCGAGTCATTTAAGCTGAAAACCAGAGCTCATTTCGCACGAATCATGGTTGGGGAGTCAATTATAGTCCAGCTAACACAAGGTATAAATAAAACATCCCCATTGAACTCAGGTATTGGCTTTCATTAATCAGAAAGAAAGTTATATCGTCGCAGGTATATAATCATACCCATTCGGCGCACATTGGATACAGTAACCTATGCCTGTGATCTCTACAAGCATGCTTCTGGCCATGATCTCTGACCTTGAGTCTACTGCTCATTATGATGATGCTTTTACAGACACTGATGAACGAAGAATCATGTACAATAAAATGACTGCTCATCATTATTGACATAGTATCTCTGAACACATTTTTCTTGTATTTCTCCCCATTTATTACATGATTTTCCTGCACTCATAACATATAGAAGCATCAATACAACGGCGTTCAAATCAGTATACTTAATTGGGATGGGGGTAGGGAGGGGGGGAGAAAGATATAAGAACATGAGGGGAAGAAAACTTTGAAACACTTCAATTTATAATCTAGGAAGTAAGAAGGAAAAAAGAAAAACTCACAAAACAACCTTTTCTCATCTACAAGGCACGCAAGGAACATACCTCCAATATGCCTGAAAATGTAGGGTACGGTGGTTAGGTAGAATTTTTCTTAAAATTCATTAGTCTAGTCGGACACTTATTGCTCGCTCTTTTTATCCCTCCTTCTCTGACTCATTCCGTTCAACACATCAAGTTTTTCATAAGAGTATTACTTTCTGTTAAATTTCATGTACTTCGTTTCTAAACAATGTTCAAACCTCATATATATTATTAAGCTCTCTCAAGAAGCGTTTGACAGTAGGCTTTCTTTAGTGTATATATATATATATATATATATATATATATATATATATATAGTTAAAAAAAGTTAAAAGAGGAATCTTAAAACTATCTGCAAATTTGTTTCGAGCGTGTTGCGCTGTCATCAGGATGGTTTTTGGTTTGCCCACCGCCGATGTTATATAGCGTGTGGGCTCCCGTTTGCGGTTGTTTGCACGTGCGGGTTGGCTGCACGTGTTTTTGGGGGGCTTTCAGGTTTTTGTTTTGGGTGTGTTCACTAACAACGATTTCCAGTTATGCCTGCAGTTGTTTACTATTTCTGTTTTGGTGTTTAAAGTTGCTAAGTGTGGTTTGCATAGTATTAACCATTTTTTCAGTTAAACATAGGTTGCACCTTTTTGAAACATTGCTGTATGGTGATGCTCTTTTTATGATTTTCCAGGATATATTGTAGCTTGTTTTGCGTCTTTAAGTTTCCAGATATATTTGCTCAGTTCTGTTTGGTTTTTATATTTTTCTTTATTAAAGGACTGCTGGTGGTTTGCATATCTGGTTTTGAAGTGGTTTTCAGTGATCCCTATGTATGTTTCTTTTTCATTTTCTGATGTCACAGTAGCCTGGTATACAATGTTGTTGTGAAGACATTTATTGTTTAGTGGGCCCTGCTCCTTTCTGGTGCAATTGCAAGATTTCCTTTCTTCACCCTTCTTTGCTGTGTTGATTTTCATTTTGTTGGATGCGTCAATCAGGTTTTTGAGGTTGGGCATACATGAGTACGATAGTTTGACAGTGTTTTTGTTAAATATTTTGGACAGTTTGTGTTCTTTTGGAAATGAAGTTGTTAGGATTTTGAAGAATTCTTTCCCTATGTTTGTTTTGAGTTTCCCGTCGTATGGGGGGTTATACCATATGATTTTTCTTTTCCTATTTTTCTTGCTTTTATTTGTGTTGTTGTCTGGGTTGTATTGTAATTTGTAATTGTATCCACTTGTTTGTAGTGCCTCCTGGTATTCTACTGCTGCATTGTTGAACACTTCCTCACTGCATGACAGGTTTGATAGTCTCTTGTTTATGCCACGGGGTATGGTCTTTAATACAGATGGTGGATGGTTACTTTTGGTGTGTACATAAAGAGGTGTATCGTTGGGTTTCTTGTATGGTTTATATATATGATTGTTGAGATCCAGTGTTATGTCTAAGTAGTTCACTACCTTTTTGTTTGCTTCAATGGTAATCTTTAAATTGTGGTTTTGGAAGATTTTGCATAGTTCTTTCTTCTTGTTTTCGATGGTTCTTGGATTGTTGGTTAGTGCAGCAAGGCCATCGTCTCTGTATAGTCCGACTTGTTTTCCGAGTTTTTTTCTTTATGTTGGACAGCATGAATAGTCCGACCAGTTCACATGTTTCTGCACCATCATATGATCCCATGGTTACGTCGAATGTTGAGTTTCTGTTGGTTTTCCTGATCCATGTTTCATTTTTGCTGTGTAGTAATGTTTTCTTGGTGTGGAGAATGATTTCCATTTCTGACCCTGTTATGTCTGTGTGGTTACTGGCAAACTTCAGGGCTTTGGTGAGTAGTTCCTCATCTATAAATGGGTAAAAGTCTACTATGTCAAATGTGATGAATACTGTATTACTTTGTTTATTGAGTTTTTTGAACCATTGGATAACTTCGTATGTGTTCTTCCAGAGGTTGTATTCAGAGTTTGATTTTACGTTCTTTATTATTTTTTCCAGAATTTTCTTGCTTATTTTGCCTAATTCAGATTTGGATGGGTTTATTAGTCTACATGTTGGATTGTTATGAAAATTGGGCTTGTGGTCTTTGAGTGTTATGAAAGCTTCTGTTGTTGCTGTTGCTTCTATCCTGTCACTTAGGTCTATGCGCTCTGCAAGTTCTTTTTCTTTAGTGCGGGTACTGTCATGTATATTTTTGTCGGCTTTTTTGTAGTTTTCTGGATGTTTTTGTCAAGGAGTTGAGAGTATTCTTTTGGTTCCATTTTAGAGAATGTAAATATGCGGGTTCACGACCACCCATGTGATTCTGCCTGAAAACCCCCTTTTTCACATCCAAATCACGTCCATCACATGTCAGTTTTGGCCACATTTAACACCTGTTTTACAAAAAAATTAACACCTCAAAACTGTCAAATATTGACGAAATTAGCACATTGAAAACGGGGGGGTTCCGCGATCCGTGCTAGATAAGATTTGGTGATCGTGAACAAACATATTTACATTCTCTCCAATGACATAAAAATTAAGGGGTTACAGTGCACTCTTCTACTTCTAACACCATTAATAAATCAGAACAAACAACTGGCTCTCCATTTTGGTTAGTTATTTTTACATCTAATGAGTTTATAGGCCCATTAATTAATTCTTTAAATTCACTGTTTTTTTCCAACTAAGATTAATCGATAATCGCAAAACCCTGCCTTAATTGACGGCAAAACCTTTAGAACTGTAGATGGATAGCCATCAAACAAATTAGTTTCTGTTTTTAACTGTTGTAAATGAACATACAACATTGGGTTCACAAGAAAAATCAAAGGTTTATTACCTTCAAATTTATAAACGCCTTCTCTTGTGCTAAATCTATAAGCTCTGTCACTACTGTGAAAGCCTAAGATTTTTAGCCAGGCCCTAGGGAAAGTGTAATCTCTCTTTCTTCTAGTGGAAAATGTATAGTAATTCTAAGGTTGCTTCGTTAATTTTTAACAATATGCCAAATTCGCTAAGTACTTTCTTTTAAAGAACAAAAGTTGTAGTAACCTCAGGTATTTGCACTTGAGTTTTTGATTGCCCGCCTCGTTACTAATATTGATCCAGTTATTTGAGCCCCTTCATATATGTTAGCCCACATAACTTTAAAGCCAATTTCTTTAAGAGCAATCCTACAACTCTCGCGCCAATTGACAATTGGTAAGTTAAGAACACACGTTCGTTTTTGTTGGGTTATATAGATGAACATCTATTTTATAACTATTTAAAAAACTAATTAAAAAAATGGAACCTTTTAAATATAACGAAAGTGCCACTTACAATGTAGGGGCGTTTTATAATCCCAAATCGTTAGGCTTCAGCAATCTAACTATTGCAGTAGACGAATTATACGGCTTCCAAGTTAGACTTGTAAACCCGCTAACTAGATATTTAAATCCGCCAATAAAGAATGATAGAGTGCCATCAGCATGGTCATCCCACCCTATGGCTTTTTTCCAGAATCAGTTAAATTTTGCCATTTACTGCGTAACTACTGGCTGTGGGGTTTCATATGCAAACCATTTAAACCATCCCAATCTTTTAGTAAGGTCAGTATATAACTTTCATGTTTATTACCAGTACAGGCGAATACTAACTGAACTACAAGTGCCCTCCCTAACGACATTGCGTTTTTTCCATTAAGCCAATGGACAATAATGCATATGAAAGAATCTGCAATGAATTTAACATTAATCCTTCAACTGATTTTAGACAAAAGTTAGACCGCAATCATGGGTTAGGCACATTGTATTTGTGGGGCACAAAAAGAAGAATATACTTATGACTACTGGCCTGGCCACACCTCTTTTCAACCAAACAAACAAGTTCGATTTGGGATCCATAGAACAAAAACCCCTAATGCCTGGACAACATTTATCTTAGATAAAAGTGAGGGTCTAACAATGCCAGGAGTGCAAAGACTTAATGACACCATACGGACATATGTTTGGTGTCTATTAGGAGCACAAGCCAGACCAAGTCTATCATACTAGATCAGTCTACAGGCTTGACGCCAGAAAAACAATTTCTAGCCAATTTAGAAGATGCTATTAAACTCTGCTGTTGATTTGCCTGCCAGCATACAAGGTATCAAGACGTTCTTGCACACGCTAGGTCAAAGGTTGACTTGTTGAGGCCATGGATTATACATGCTACCCTCTGACCTTAGACTGCAGATTGGCATGATACAGAATTATAACAATGAAATCCTCATAGCTGGAGACGATCAAAACCTAGGACACAATCAAGGCTTAAACACAAGGCCCGCCCCATCCATTTTAAAGAAAGTACTTAGCCCTGAAGAAAGCGATCCAGTTATAAGCGCCCCACAGCCAGAAAGCCGCCCAGAAAGCACTCCGCCTGTTAATCTACCTCACACTGACAGTCACACTAGCGAAAAGACAGCCCTCATTGTGTTTTTAACTTTTACTGGATTAGCTGTACTTTATTTCACGAAAAATTAATCCAGCAGCTAAACTCCTAACGTCCACAGATGGTCAGCCATATAACCAGCCACCTTACCTATAGTAGACAAAACCCAACTAACAACACTACCTATTATGCCAGGCAGAGCATCAAGCGCTTTGGCTGCTAACTTCTTTAATAAGTTTGCTAGATGATGCAATTGTTTTCTAATCCAACTTTTACCAGGCTGAGGTGTTGGAGGCGTTACTGGCCCTGTTGGTGCACTGCCGGTTTAAAGCATAAACGAGTGTAGAGATAGCACAACCCTACAGCTGTTAATATACTAACTATTGTAATCCCTTGTTTCTCTGAACAGTGTCCTTATTCTTTCTGCTAGCGTAGTATTTCAAAAGTATTCTGTTTATAGTTTCTCTTACTCTGCTTGTTTGTGATGCTAGCTGCGCTCTGTTAGTAGACAGCACTTCTAACCTAGCTGACCTTTGATAGCAATTAAATCTGTATTTTCTGCTGTATTCTACCTTTTTCTTCTTGCCCTAAATTGTTATCATCTGCATCAGCCAGTTTATTTTTTTCTTCTTCAATTTCTCTATCCAGCTCGCCAAGTTTTGCCAAATTGTTTGTTAGTTCGCCCCTTATTGTTCGTAAAGCCTCAATAAGCCCCAGGATTTCACGCATAGGTAATGGAGAATTGTCAATTGTTTTTAACTGCGTCTCCTCATTAAAACTTGTTTCAATTTCTGCTATTAGTTCTTCTGCTCTTTTAACTGATTCATCTGCTTCTTGAGTTAAATCTTGAAGAGGAAGAATGTTTTGTATTTTAGATTGTGTTGGCAACTCTTGTCCAAAGCTCTGTAAAGACTAACAACTTCGGCTCTAAGCTCTAAAAGGTTTAAGTGTTCTGCCTTAGCAATAGGGAGTTTTCGCCTAATTGTGCTTAGTTTTAAAAACTTGTTTGGGTTTTGCGTTGAAGTAACTTTTACGCGGTCTCCTGCACCGGTTCTTATATACAAATGCCCGCCATCTTCCTCAAAATCGTTTAGGGTCAACTACTTCTGGTAGCTCTCGTCCTATGCTTTTATAGAATGATTGAATTCTTTCTCGCAATAGTTCTTTACGGGCTTTAGGAGTGAAGAACCTACTCCTTCTAGTTCTTGACGAGCTTTAAGGAGTGAAGAACCATATCTTTAGGCCCTTTACTTAATGGGCCCGCCGCTTCTTCAAGCTCTTCTTGCAATGAGGGGACTAGTTCTTCATCTTCTTCTTCTCACACCAACAGGATCAATCGCGTCAAAATCTTCATCCATATTTTTTATTTATATTCTTTTTTGTTTTATAAAAATGAACTCATACGGTTGTGACCTCGATCCATACAGAAAAGAGAAGGAACCCCACGGCGTAAAAGGTTTAAGGCAGACTGTAATTAGTGTAAAATACTCATCAACATTGACCTTGGACAAGATTAACAGTTAGGTTCCCCGATCTTGCGCTGATGAGTTATAATGCCATGGCACTGCTAAACTATCATTCAAAATAGGTATTAAATCGGCAGACCCTAATGCTACTGATGTTGCTAATTAGGCAGGGCTATCGTTAATCATATAGAAATTGACTGTGAGGGAATACGCGTCGTTATACTAAGAGAGGCAGACATTTTTGCCCTTATATCTGATCTATGGCTGCCTAAAAAAGAAAGAAAAGAGAAAGTTTATCAGGGAATTACAAAGCCCAAACGGTCTCAGCACAGGTTAAAAGCGGGGGATGCAAAGAATGATGTTAAAGATGAGGCAGTAGCAGAAGCATTTGGCAACAGATTCTGCATCCATCTAGATTTGAACTGTATAACGCATATGCCATATTACCAAGGCGCACATAAAAAAAAACTTACATATCATACTAACATTTAATCCTAGCGGTTCTGTCGTTCTATCTGAAGATCCTTTAGCTAAATACACAGTTAGTGATATTTCTCTTGAGTTTGAGGTTGTTACTAACCCTGAACTGGCTAGAACAATCTTAACCCAGTATAAAAGTAAAACGGTTATTTATTGTGAAAACGTTATGCACGCCATTACAGAAAATAGAAACAAGCGAGACACTCTCTGGAACATACATCTAAATCAGGCTTTTAAAGTCTTTAAAAGGAATTTTGTTCTTGTTTACTGAAGAAAACAACTCCTTTTCAGAGAGAATCGAAGCGTTTTATAATCCAAAAATTGAGAAGGTTGACTGTGCAATAAATGGTAAGTCTGATCAGTTGTATTCAGGGGCGTGGACTTTTACCTCACCAACACTTTGATGAAATAAGAAAGTTGTTCGCTGGAGGTAGGCAAAGGGATCCTGCAGTTGATCGGGTATGTAAAAAACTTCGCCTTTATGATGTAAGACTCGAAGACTACTTAATAACTAAATATGGGCTGTGGCTGGATTTTAGATCCACATTTGACAACAGATTGTTTGGAAGTGGAGAAAGGATAGGGCAAGAT
Source organism: Conus ventricosus (assembly GCA_018398815.1). Classification (NCBI taxonomy): domain Eukaryota; kingdom Metazoa; phylum Mollusca; class Gastropoda; order Neogastropoda; family Conidae; genus Conus; species Conus ventricosus. Next base: position 51,738,321 of record CM031614.1, read on the forward strand.
GGTATAAAAATAAATATTCACAAGAAAGCAGACGGAAACGGCCCAATAAAAATGCACATTTTTATGGTTTTGTGATGCTCAGTTAAACATTACAGAAAACAGGCTAAAAGGCCACACCTTTTAAAATGCAGAAGAAATATTCTAATAAAAACAGATGGATAGTTTGAAGTTTCTACCAAAAGATCCACACTGTTCTCTCATCTGCGGGATTACTGGGTGGTGGGAAAACTGTCTTCGTACTTGATTTGTTACAAACAATATACAGGTTTCATTACGAGCACATTGTTATATTCTGCACAACCATTAAGCACAACAAGTCTATAAGGAAAGGAAGTTTATTTGGACAGACGAGAATAATTTCTAGTTGATCCTAGCGACAAACTGAGCGACGTTTAGAACATTACTATAGACTATTTGAGGGAACTGAAACACTGTTTATTATTGATGACTGTTCAGCTGAAAAAGACATTGTTAA
>CM031614.1:51740081-51752581 GCA_018398815.1 Conus ventricosus
TAGGCTTCCAGTCTATGAAGTAGTATTGTCAACCATATACATTTTTAGTTGATTTTTCTGTTAAATGAGAGATAAGTCTCAGTCTGAGTATGAACTATATTTAGGATTTATGTATGGAATGTAATTGTGGTTCACGATCACCAAATCCTATTTTGCACGGAAACCCCCGTTTCAATGTGCTAATAACGTCGATTTTTAGAGGTTTTGAGGTGTTAATTTTTTTGTGAAACAGGTGTTGATTTTGGTCAAAATTGATATGTGATGGACGTGATTTGTATGTGAAAAAGGGGGTTTTCGTGCAAAATAAGATGGGTGAGCTTGAACCAACATATTTACATTCTCTGAAAGGGAAGAGAAGAGAGACATGACGATGGAAGGAATAGATAGAATATGACAGAGATAAAGACAGAGTTACAGGAAAGGAAAGAGAGAGGGGGTGATTGATTGATTGAATGATTGATCTTTAAAACGCAAGGATGAAGATTTTAGGCCAAGGCCTAGTCTTATAATCCGTCTTTATTGTATAGAAATTATTTCAACACATATCATTCATGCTGACAATTCAACATAGCAACACTGTAATGTAATTCTGCAATGACAGGCAGACTATTCATAAACGTAATAATGTCACGGTGGATAGTCAAACAGAAGACACCAAAAAACAAACAAAAAAGCACACAGAGAGAGGGAGGGAGGGGTAGGTAGGGGGAGTGGAAGAGGGATGGTAGACAGAGTGGGAGTGGAGATGAGCGTTTTAATAGAGTAGGTAACATGTTGAGACGGTGTATGCAATGTATTGTTAACAGAAGAATTTTAAAATGGACGTTAATGATTTAATCGAATAATCAAACCGTTGAGACATAAAATGTTCATGTAAATTTTTCCTGAAAAGTATTGAGTATTTGTATTTGTAGACTCGATGGAAATGAATTCCAGACATATGGTCCAGAGTAAGGCCGGTTTGTTTTGTATTGATCAATGCGTTGGTAGGGGAGAAGGAATTTATTCGAGCCAGAACAGATTTTCAGTCTTGTAGAAAGGGCATTCTAACGTGGCATGGTATTTGCCGATATGGTAACCATAAATAACGCCTTGTTGACTTCCATTTGCTTACTCAGAGGAAGTATGTTCAGTGCTTTTAGTTTTCCATCGATTGTTAGAGGTAAGGCTGGAAGAATTAGCTTTGCTGCACGTCTTTGGAGAGAATTTTTCTGGACGTCACTACTACCATCCCATACTGTTGAAGCATAATGGATACGTGTCATTATGTGTGCGTTGAAGAAAAGTTGAAGCACAGTACTGATGACATAGCGCTTGAATTGACATAACAGGAAAAAGTTATTTTGAGATTATCTTTTATACATTATTGAAATGAAATTGCCATTTCAATTCTTAATACCCTAAAACACGATGTTCATGTACCTGATCGATGGAAGTGCCATTCAACTGAAGTTTTAGGCAGCTTTTTGCGGATGGCTATAATCATAGATTTGGTTTTGGTTGGGCGTAATACCATTCAGTTTGACTTACACCAGTCTGACACATCATTTAGACTTTTCGGGAGAGACCTTTATATTGTTTGTAGATCACTACCATTTGTTTGGATTGCTGAGACATCAGCAAGCAAATCTGTCAAGACCTTTTCATCTGATATGGATAAAGATGCAGAATGGGAGGGGACCTAGTACTGAGCCTCCATGCGGGGGTTTCAACCTTGCCGTGGTCAAAGGGCTCGCGCGGTCCAGTGATCCCTTAGGGTCCGCTGGCAGGAGCATCAATACTTGGATGAAAGACTAGCTCCAGAAAATGCTTCTAGGCTTGTAAAGTCAAGTTGCTCTCTGGCCTAAGCACAACATGATAGGAGTTGATGCCTTTGGTAGGGTCTCCCATATCAGACATGTCAAGGGTGAGGGCCCTGTCAAATAGTAACCCGCCTTTTTCCTATTTTATCTTCTGTCGTCTTTAATTCATCTTGTCTATATTCGTCTCCCCTTTAAACCTTCTTTTCCACATTCTTCTTTGTGGTCTTTATAAGATCCGCCGCGTTTGCTGTGCGGTGCAACATGTGATGGAGGGGAATGAGATCCTGGTGATTGAGAGGGCAGGTGCCCTTAACACATCTCTTTTGCTCGGACCTCTTCCAGACAGGAGGCACACTCTGGTCTAGGTGTATTGATCGACTACGCCTCCATGGGGTTCTTACCCGACTGGCCAAGGTAACCCCTGCAGTGCTCGGGTCTCTGTCCCTGGGAGTTGAGCATGATGAGTGGGGATAGGGTTGGTGGGGTCCTGTTTGTTGTGTTTCTCTCCCGAAACCTGGAAGGGGTGAAGACTGTGACTTCTTGACCCAGGCCTCGAAGTTGGACTCCATGGTGGGTGAGTAAGGGAGAGATGGAGAAAAAACACAAAAATAGCTTCTACACCTAAACGTACCTACTACAAATAAACGTAAACTAAATTCCAATATTAAAAGAACATCGCAGGAATCTGAGATGGACAGTGATTCCGAAACGGAAACAAGGAGAATATCAGATTGTGGTCTCCATAGTTGATTGTCGATGGTACAGAACAGGAAAAACCGATTTCCGCATTAAGCCCATTTGCCATTTAGAAGGGCTTTCAGGGAATAGCAGAAGACCCGCAGTCAGTAAAGAGACTTATAAATGCATCCTTCCTCGTCCAATGTAAATCTAAGAGACAGTTAGAATATCTGCTGAGTGCCACAAAGCTAGTAGACAGAGAGACTCGCCATAAACAATAGATCACGTCCAAGGGGATCATTAGATGTCCGGATCTCAGAGGCGTCTCAGAGACTGAGATAAAAATTGAACTTGCATCCCGAGGTGTGGTAGACGTGCATAGGGCCACAGTTCGCAAAGGAACAGAAAGAGTAACCACCAACACCTTCTTTCTGACATTCTGTGCCCCTTCATGGCTTCAAGTGATCAAAGTGGGTCATTTGAACTGTATTTTGTGTCTCCGATGCGGTGCTTCAGGTGGCAGAAGTTTGGGCATGTCAAAGATCGTTGTTCTGGGGAGGAGGTGTGTGGTGTTTGCTGCAAAACAAACCATGATGGGCCGTGTGATGATCCAACCCATTGTGCAAACTGCGATGGCGACCACCCCTTCTCTTCACTCAACTGCCCACTTTGGATTCAGGAAGCTAACACTCAAGAAGTTAAAACTGAAAACAATTTTATTTTTCGAGGCATGCAAGCAGGTCCTTGGCAGTCAATCTACTTCATTTTCTTCGTACGCTTCGGTTGTGAAGAAACTTTCTGTACGTTCTGTTTCCTGTCAAACGGATGCATTCCATGTGATGAAAATGTCTGGCCCTGGTGGAGGTAAATCCACCACCTCCCAACCCAAAATCAACGTCCCTGGTAGAGGCGCTAAATCCACCACTTTTCAGACTGCAGAGCAGTCTAAACCAACTGTTGCTTGGCAGATTAAGAAAAGCAGCACTCCCGCCTCCACATGTTGAGGGCAGTGCCCGTGCGGGCAAGGGAGCCCAACGAAGCGTCGAGATGGTCTGCCAGTGGGTCTGGAGACCCAACAAACCGGTCCCTCTTTAAAATGAAATTGCTCTATTAGACGCAGACGACAACTTGGAGATGAACTGACTTCTCTCCGTTTTTTCGTCTGCACCGTGGACGGTACATTAGTCCATTGGAATACCCGTGGTTTAAATATTAATTTTGAGGAGCTACAGTTTTTGTGTCGTACACTTAGACCGCAGGTAGTAGCTCCTCAGGAAACAAAAACTTAAAACCAGAAGACCTTCACTCTTTCTGGCTTTAATATTCTTTCAAAACTAGCGCAACCTTCCACGTTGGGATCAACGGGCGGCGTTGCCCTTCTTATCCACAAAGCTTTGATCTTTAGCACTGTTGCTCTTATTACCCCTCTTCAGGCAGTAGCTGCGTGAGCCATTCTCCATGAAACTGTTACAGTTTGCTCGTTCTATCTACCACCTTCTCTCTGGATTAGTCGTCAGGACCTTGTCAGTCTTATCGAAGACCTATCTCGCCCTTGTTTGCTGTTGGGTGACTTTAATGGCCATAATCCCCTCTGGGGTAGTGTGAATTCTTCATCTGGAGGTCTGCTTCTTTGAAGATGTCTTTTCAGAGCTGGATTTGTGTTGTCTGAATGATTGGTCTCTAAATCACCTCCATTCTTCGAAAGGTACACATTCATATTCAGATTTGTCTATATGTGACCCCTCCTAGTCTTGGACCATGTGTAGCCTGTCCATGACGATCTGCATGTAAGTGACCATTTCCTGTAGTGTTAAAATCCGTAACAACTGAAAACGCCTCTGTTCCACAACATTTTAATTACACAAAAGCCAATTGGGATCTTTTTGCTGCAAACATTTCAAAAGAGCTCCAGGACACTGACATTCTTCAAAGCCAAGACCCAGCAGAATCTCTAATACTGATTAATTCTGCAAAAAACTTGTATACCGATGTCTTCAAAAAAAACCTCCAACTGCCGAAAACACCTTGGTTTAATTCTGACTGTCAACAAATCTCAAGAGAACGCAAACGGGCTCTGAGTCGGGTATTCCAAAGACCTTCTGCACCCAACGCTCGAGCCCATCAAAAACTCTGAGTCAAAACGAGACACACTTTTAAAGTCAGTAAACGTCAGTCTTGGAGAGATTTCTTCTCCAAGCTGACATCTAAAATATCCAAGAAAAAGTTTGGAAAATTATAAAGAAAATCAAAGGGAAGAACACCAACCCATCAACTGATCGCCTGACATTTGCCAATATTCTGATAACTGACAAACAAGCTGTTGCCAATCTGCTGGCCTCTACCATTCAGGAAAACTCAACCTCCTCAAGTAAATCTGCTTTTTAAAAAAACCAAACTGAGAGAAATATCGTTGTACATGTCTACTTCAACTTTGAAGTGTACAACTTACCATTTTCACTCGATGAACTGAAATCAGCTCTGCAAACCAGCAACGATTCTGCTTCTGGGATGGACGATATTCATTCTCAGCTTTGAAACATCTCCAAGAGAGCTGTCCCCAGACCCTTCTTTAAGTCTACAACCACATTTGGATCACAGGGTGCATTCTGCCCTCCTGGCGAACAGCCCAGATCATTCCGATCCCTAAGCCTTGAAAAGGCCTTACCAACCCTTCAAATTATCGTCCAGTAGCTCTGACCAGCTGCATATGCAAGCTAATGAAAAAGATTGTCAACTCCCGTCTGGTGTGTAAGCTGGAAACCGGTGGCCTTTTGGCCAATGAACAGTGCGGTTTCTGAAAGTACCACTCTACCGTTGACCATCTATTCCGTCTTTAAACCACTATCCACAACGCCTTCGTCGATAAATAACATGTGGTTGCTATCTTTTTTGATCTGGAGAAAGCGTATGATACCATTTGGAAATCTGACATTCTTATGGATCTTCATGAATTTGGTTTTCATGGTCACCCGCCTTTATTCATTCAAAACTTTCTGGCTGATCGGCAGTTCCAAGTCCGTATTGGCACTACGCTGTCTGACATCCACGGGCAGAAGTTGGTTGTACCTCAAGGAAGCATTCTTTCTCCTGCTCTGTTCAGTATCAAAATCAACGCGATTGTCAATTCAGTGAACTGGGGTTCCGAGTCCCCTCTGTTTGTTGATGACTTCGCACTCAACATAGTTGGAACCTGTTATGCCAGCGAACAGTGGCGACTCCAACTTTGCGTGGATAAGATTCGACAGTGGGCCGAGGAAAATAAATTTAGATTTTTAAGCACCAAAAGACAGTCTATTCATTTTCACAATTTTCGTCAGTTCTTTGCCGATCCTGAAATTCGTGTAGACAAATCCACCATTCCAGCTATGAAAAGAAGCCAAACTTTTTTTTAATTATCAAAAACTGAACTTTTAAAGCAACAACCAACACTTAAAAATTTCTTGTCAGAAAACACTGAAGATTCTGAGAGTTGTGGCACACACGGACAGCGACACTGATAAGAAAACTCTTCTCCGTATTTACAGGGCTCTGATCCATTCCAAACTGGACCGTGGGTGTGTAGTGCACGGCTTGGCCAGACCTTCCTACCTGAAAAGTCTAGATCCCATTCACCATCAAGGGCTTCGACTCTGTCTGGGTGCATTCCGCACCACCCCATGTATGCTGAAGCAGGAGAACCATCCCTCTCGAACCGTTGGCTGAAACTTAGCTTGAACTGCTGTTTGATTCGCTCTTCTGAACCCCCAAATCCTGAATATGACTGTGTTTCTGACCCCAAGTTCCAAAAGAATTTCGATGACCACTCCAGTTCTATTCCACCCTTGGGCATTTGTATTTTTCCCCGTTTGAACAATGCCAATAGAGACCTTGGTGTCGTGTGTGATTCATCCAAGTTTACTGATGACCCACCATGGACTTTCTTCACTCTAGAGATCCGGTTTGATTTAGCCTCGTGTGGTAAAGATAATCACTAGCTCCCTGGCGAAGTTCCTATCCTTAACACAAATTCTAACTCTAAATCCAAACATAAAGATCTCATTTTGTCGGATTCACTTTCTACTTTGGAGACCATTGCCAGCCGTTAACCTCAATCACCCTCAGCTGCTGAAATTATTCAAATAGTACACCTCTCTGAAATCAGATGGATACAACATAGTTTTTGCCTGGGTTCCCAGACATGTGGGCTTTCGAGGCAACGAGTTGGTTGATAAACTTGCCGAGAGTGCCACAAGGAAAGAGTTGAACAGATTGTCTATCCCTCACACTGATCTGAAACCCAAAGCCCAGGCTTAGGTCAAAGAACTCTGGCTAGAGGAATGGAACTTGCAGACAGATAACAAACTATTTAAAATTCATCCAAAGCTGAAGAAGTTTTCACCATGTTCCCGAGGCGGCCATAAAGCGGAAACAGTCTTGTGCCGTTTGCATACAGGCCACTCCTCTTACACCCATTCTTATCGTTTAAAATGTGAAGAAGCTTCATGGTGCATTCCATGTTGTGCACCACTCACAGTGAAACATATTCTTTTAGAGTGTCGAGACTTGCATGATGTGAGACATAAACATTTTGCAGCAGACTCCATAAAATCTTGTTCAGAGATGTCTCACCTGAAATGATCTTTGAGTTTCGGAGAGAGATTAATTTTTTCCTATAATGATCTAACATTTTACAGAAAAAAAGAGTTTTAACATTTCCGGTGTGTTTTTAGAAGGTGTATTTTAGAGGGTTGTATGACTGAGGGGCTTTTTTTTTTAATGATTTGTGAGTTGACTTCAACGCGGTGACAGCCCAGATATGGCCTTTGCGGTTGGCTTGGCTATAAGCAACATCACCTTACCTTACCTGGCACTGAGCTTTGTGGACTCCATGTCTGACAAAGTCTTAAAAGGTTTTGTCATTAAGCACCACATATTGAGTCCTATCATTCAAGTATGATTGGAATAATGAGACTGTCGAGGAATTGTTCAAATAGATAGAGTCTTTAAAAGAATGGAATGATCAACAAGATCAAACGCACCAGCCGCCGTGGCGAAGTGGTTAGCGTCGCGGACTCCCGGCTGGGAGGTCGTGGGTTCGAATTCCATCAGAGTCATGTGGGTTTTTCTGCCCCGACCGGCTCCTATCCAGCGTTGAGTTTGCTGCGGACTCAGTTGGGAAGACTGGGACCACACAGTCGAGTTTCATCCACTTAATGGATGCGTTTCTGAGTGAAGCTAAACAAGATCAAACGCCTTTCTGAAGTCAAGAAAGACAACTCCTGTCATTTGTGACTGATTTATATTTGAAAGCCATAAGTCACACATTCGCGATAATGCTGTGTGGTAGGAGTAATTAGATCGACATTCCGGTTGTATTTGGTAAAATAGTTTGTTTTTTGCCATGAACTGAGATACGTGTGCTTGTATATGTCTTTGGAAGGGGAGTTGGGTGGTGGTGGGTAGAACTGATGGTAAGACTAATATGTCTGAAATTCTTTGGATCCTACTGTTATATCATATGTCGACGTCATTAATAAAATCGATTTGAAGAATGAAGGATGTCTAAAGTATTTAGGTGAAATACACTGTTGTCTAAGATCACTTAACTCAGGACAAGAAAGAACAAAATGAACTTCATTTTCTTGTGATTCCTGACAAAATGGACAGTACTTACACGATCGTTTAGATGCCTATAACGCTGAGAATGTACATAGACATCCGGAATACCAAATCGGACCTTGGTCATAATGTATTTAGAATGTCTGTCTATATCTATTGACAAATACTTCGGAACACAAAGCATACGATTTGACATTCTGTAAATATCAGATCTACTTCTGTTTTCAATATGTGAGTTCCATATTTGCCAACTGCAATCAATCAGTGTTTAAGAGAGAGAGAGAGAGAGAGAGAGAGAGAGAGGGGAGAGAGAGAGAGAGAGAGAGAGAAATGGGTAGAATGTAAGTACATAGATGAAGTATAGGAGTGAGAGAGGCGCAGGAAGGAAGAGATAGGAGGAAAGAATACGAGAGAAGGAAGAGAGACAGTGTTATAGACAGAGAGACTAGGAAGGAAAGATTGACGGTACGGGGGAAAAGGGCAGAGGGAGGAGATGGGGATGAACAGTTCCTTTGTGTTCCCCCAGAACACGAGTTCAAGCTACAATGCCCCTCATCACTACACGTATATGCCCTGGCCAGAAGGACTGGGGCTCACGTCTCCTGGACTGCCCCGGCTTCCCCTAACGACCGTGTACTTAGGTATGCTATTATCCCGACGTCCATGAACTCACACATGATATATGCTGATGTCTATGTACTTTGATATGCAAACTCCTGACGTCCATATACCTTGAGATGTTATCCTGATGTCTATGTACTTTAATCGTTATTATCGTTGTCACGAGTTTGTCACGAGGCCTACGACGTTTGACCCATCTAGGGTGGCGGAATTATTCATTTGTTTATTGTCGTTGCTGTTGTCGTGTATCCGTCCCTTGATGTGGCTTGTGGTGCGGTTGCACCTTGGTGTAGTTCAGCTCAACTTCGGTTTGCTTTCTCTCTCTCTCTCTCTTATTCCACTGCCCGTGCTATTCATCCTGTAGGTTCACGGGTGGCTGGTACCTTTCTCTCGAACTTGCTGTCTATCGGCCTCTCGCCTGTCTTTTTACCTGTCGCACGTGCTTCATTTCTTTTAGTTTGAAGTATGCTCACTCTGTGACGCAGCATGGCATGTTGGCCGCCATTGCTGAGGGAGGTTAGCTCTTCACTCGAGCGGAAGATGTCTCTGGGAGCGCCTGCTCCGGTCTTGGTTCTTCACCGTATCATCGAGGGTACAGTCGGTATCTTCAGTTCCTACAGTCGGCCTGTAGGAGAGGGACATCACTTCTTCTTTTTCCGCTCCTGTGCCTCTGTCCTCTCGACTGGACAGAGGGCAGAGAGAGTCGTTTGACCCGCCTCTTCTGGGTCACCCACGGGTAGCTGGTAAGCATCAGTTTCGTGGTTTGTTTGTTTTGGTTTGTTGTTGTTAGCCGGCTTAGTCTTCTCTTTTGCGCAATTTTCTTTTGTTTTCAAAATTGTAAAAGAAATATTGTTTGAGACCTTTTCTCTGGTTAATTCAATCTTTAACCTGGCCATTCTAAATTATATCCAAAATTCTTTCTCCTGTTTATGCATCTGGTGATGCGGTAGTCGGTGGGGATGGGAGAGAACCTGGTGATTCAGGGTTGGAACTTGCTTGGTCTCGCTCGTCCGCCCCTGTCACATTCGCCGGACTCTTATTCTTCGGCCACCGTCTGTTTGTGTGTGCAAGGAGAACGAGTTTTATGTTCGCGAGTGTGCGTACGCATGATTTGTCGTTCGGATGCGTGGTTGGAGATTTGTGTTATTTTGAAATGTGGCTATAAAATGTGACAATTATGCCATTGAATTATTATTTGCAAATGTGGTGGCAGTTATTAAGCGATGGTCGCTGTGTTGGTTTATTTCCTAAGAAAGGAAATTGTTAAACGTGAGAGAAGGGTGAAGATAATTCATATTTGTTTTATAACCTGTTGATTTAATGCAGTCTTTTACCTGCATCGTGTGAGAAGACCCTAGTGAACATTCCTGATTCGATGGGTTTACTGTGTGCGTTTAGTAGACTTCCCCTCGCCCATCATGCGAGTGGCTGTTAAGATTTGACAGCATGGGTCAGACTGTACTGACGGCAGGGTTCCAGTACCCTTCTTCCTTCCTCCTTCCTTCTTCCTTCCCTCCCTTTCTTCTCTCCTCCCAGCTACGTTTCCCTCCCCCCTCCCGGGGGCTTCACCCGGAGTACGGACTGGATGGTGCCACGTGCTGGTTGAGGCCACGCTCTGGCTGAGACCACGGACTGGATGGTGCCACGTGCTGGTTGAGGCCACGCTCTGGCTGAGACCACGGACTGGATGGTGCCACGTGCTGGTTGAGGCCACGCTCTGGCTGAGACCACGGACTGGATGGTGCCACGCGCTGGTCGAGGCCACGCTCGGGTCGGGACCGCGGACTGGTAGAGGAGCCCGCCGTCTTGACTGGCCGGCCCTGACCCCCGTCCAGGACCTCCAGTAACAGCGCCACGTTTCTCCCCCCCCCCCCCCCCTCCGGGACGCGCTCTTCACTGCCTGCTTGTGAGTCGAGGGTGTCGGCTTTAAGCGACTCCCTGCGAGAACCGACCCGGTTCGGAGCACCTAGTGCGACAGGGTGCTCCCAGTAGACTTGACAGAGGCAGGGGTGTGGACGCACTCCATGGTGTTAGAAGGGATCGATGCTGGAAATGTTTCTTTATAATTGTGTATATGTTATATGTGCTGGAATGCTGTAATTGTGATTGTGTACGTCGTATGGTGAAATGTTTATTTATAATCGTGCATGTTGTGGGTGTTGGAGTGCTTGATTGTGATTGTGCATGTTGTGTGCGTTGGAGTGCTTGATTGTGATTGTGCATGTTGTGTGTGTTGGAATGCTTATTTTGCTGGTGTGAATAAATGGGGTGTTGTATCGTAATCTTTATTGTGTGGTCTCTTGCGGGGCGTGTGAGGTCAGTCACTCCCTTCACTCCCACCTAGACCGATCCTGTCAGGGCAGACCTCCAGGGGTCGGTCGTGACAATCGTGATATCTTGTACTTGGGTACGATGTTAGCCCGACTTCTATGAAGTTTCATATGTTGCCATCATGGCGTCCATATGCTTTAGTATGTTATTGTAATAACTCTATATTCTCTGATATGTTATCACCTGAACATTCTGTGTACTTTGCTGTCCTATTGTTCTGAGGGGCATGTACTGGTGTGTTATCATAATTATGCCTTTTCAGGAATGTTATTATCCTGGTGTTCCATATAGTTTGCTGTGTTATCACCCTGAGGTCCATGTACTTTTTGTATGCCTTCATTCTGACCATGTAAGAACTTTGGTAGGGTCCAAACTTTTCGCCCCAAGGGCTCTCGTCTCCTAACAAGGACAATATTAATTACTTTGATATTGCATAAACTGAAAGATGAGAAGGGAAGATTCCCTTCCCCCCTTTGAGTAGTTTTTCTCCCTTCTCTTTATGAAAATATATGTTTAGTTACTTCATGACAGCGAAAGAAGAAGTGTTGTTTCTTTTATAGCTTTTTTTTGCCTCGTGGGGATCGATCGCAAGTTGATGCATATATACCAACTAACTGATTCAGGGACTAGGAACCAAAGAGTAAAATGTAAGTGCGTTTAACTTTAAATGATAATATAATGGAAGAATCCCATATCATCTTTCTTACTGCCAACAGGGGAGGATGGTCTTTGTATTAAATACTCTTTTGTGTGTGTGTGTGTGTGTGGGGGGGGGGGGGGGAGGGTTGGAACAAAATGAAAGTGAGTGCAGACAACCACGACTTGGACTTAAACTCACGAAGGGCAGCTCTCCATGTCAGAGAAAAAACCGAAACTGAGGTCACTACGAGAACAGAGTATAAAAGGCCATGGAATCTGAGTCTGAATCGCCAACTAAATGCTATATATACTACGCACAAAAAGTTAAGGATCGGTATGTGAAAACAGGTGCGTAATAAACTCAGTTCGCTACTGTTATTCATTTCTTAGTCCAGCCAAATTGTCATGAATTCTTGTTCAGCTGTAAGTGGGCGTTGTTGTGTTAGTGCGAAAATTGCACGGGATTCTCTACTACTGAGCTGGGTCGCAAACGGAAAAGCGGAAATTTGCGAAAAAATGACCTTGTTTTGGACCGTTCTGCCTGAACACATTACACTTGCCAGATGGAAAAACCATTATGCACGTGCAAGCACTGCTGTTTATGTGTGAGATGCTGTCGCTCCCTTGGCTTTATAAGAAGACATTCCACCAGTTGTAGGCCTGATCTGACAATGCCTCCACGACGAAAATTAAGCGAGTTGGACAGGGGACGAGCTGTTGCATGGTTCCAAGATGGTGTTCCCAAGCGAGAAGTAGCCAGGCGACTTCATGTGTCCATCTCAGTCATTGTCCGACTGATTCAACACTTCACAGCCACTGGGATTGTCCATG
>CM031614.1:51757581-51785081 GCA_018398815.1 Conus ventricosus
ATGGTCTGTAGTGCTATAACCTGATCGAAACCCAGCCTGTTCTTCAATGATTTTTTCCTCACGTTCTGCCCATGTTGTCAGCCTTTTATTTAAAATATGAGTATATATTTTGCTAATGACACTTGTAAGCGCAACACCACGGTGATTGTCTGGGTTGTTGGGATCTCCCTTTTTATGAATAGGAATAACTATAGACTTGGCCCAAGATGCAGGGAAGTTTCCATCATTAAACAGTCTGTTAAATAACATGACAAGGAAATCAATTATCTTTGAGTTGGCATGTTTCAGCATTTCACCTAAAATCATATCGGGGCCTGCACTTTTTCCCGATTTTTAATCTTTTTATACTGTCAATTACCTCTGTTCTGCTTATCCGATCATTAAACAACGGTTCTTCAAAATCTCCAGCATTCTCAATCACTATATTATTATCATCGCTTCTGTCGTCTGTAGCCCCAAAGACTGCAGAAAAGTGATCACACCATTGTTGCGAACTTATATTATTATAAATAAACGACTTTCTATTAACTGATCTAATTATTGTCCAAAATAAACTTGAATCTTTAATTGAATTTTTCAGCATTTGCAATTTTGATTCTTCAAATTCATGTTTCTTTTTCTTTTCAAGTGCCCATATTCCCTTCTTTCGTTTACATACCTTTCCCCGTGATGTTTTTTATTTTCTTCATTTTACACCTTTGGAAACTTTTTAAAAGACCTTTGACTTCTCTTTTCTTTTTTTCACACTCATCATCAAACCATTCATCGCATTCTTTCCTTCTCTTTCCAACTATTCGGACCATGCAGGCAGCGGCTCCACACAACGCACGTGAAAAAGTATCAATACAAGCATTAATGTCAATAGGTAACAAGTCAACGGCATTTTGTAAACCATCTTTGAAATGATCACTGTTAAGTTCATTTTTATAACATTCCACGTACTCGTCGGACCATACTATCCATTCTTCACCTTTCTGAGATGAAATACATTCCTTTTGCCCCAAAGCGTTTTTCCATTTCATTTCCACTGGCAAATGCCAGGAGAATAACTTGTCACCAACACACATATTGCATTTTCTTTAACAGACAATCTGAAACAAGGAAATAATCAATTACACTGCATCCTTGTGGTGACACAAAAGTAAAATCTCCTTCATAATCACTTTCACAAAAACCATTCAAAATCATAAGATCAAATAAACAACTAAGGTCCAACAGGGATTTCCCGAAATTATTTATAGTAGTATCTTTAGAATGACGCAAGTTCACATCAGATTCGTTGCTGTTATGACCGAATTTACAACAACCCATTTCTTCCACATCCGATTGTTCACAGCCTGTCCGTGCATTTAAGTCTCCCCACATTAACATGTATGCATCTTCATCCTGCATAATTATGTTCCAATAAACTTTCTTCCAACATTAATATGCCATCTTTCAAATCTGTTCATTCGTACAATGGTCCCCCTTCTGGTCCTACATAAGTTGACACAAGGACAACATCTTTTTCTAAGCTGAAAACACTTTTATCAACTTTTAGAACGACAGTATTTTCACATTCAATATCTATTTTTTTCACAAACCGTTCTAAGCATTTCTTTATTAATACTAGTACACCACCTGGTTTTCTCCCGTGCTGTGATAATTTTTTTGCAGGACCAAAAAACTTTACATAATCAGGAAAAATACTGTTTTAATCAAAGGAAGCACCAGCGAATGTTTCTGTTAGGCAAATGAAATGAAATGAATTGACATAATTAATAAACATAGCATCTGTCAATTTTGTATAAAGATTTTCAACATTATAGTTGAGAAATGTCCATTCATTTGGATGGTCGAGCCTGTCCTATTTATTCCTGCTCCGCAAGTGTCTGTCAGCGTCACGACCACGGTTTGCCCAGTGTGTGTGAAGTTCAGTCTGTCTGCCGGCCGACCCTCTCCGTCCTCCGCGCACACCGCTCGCAGCACCCGTGACGTCACGGTGAGAGGAAACCCCACCACCCCTCACTTCGCCACCCTGTTTCACCGGGGAAACCCCCGCAACACGCAGCGAAAACACGGTCACTACCGGCCCCCTCCGTCACACCTCGCTGCACAGCTGGCGAATCTTCCCCTCACGATGCGACCCCCCACCATCACGCGCAAGGTCACGGCAGTGATGTTCACCTTGTGAGGCCGCACACAGGCAGGGGACCCCCCACCCCCAACAGCCACCCCAGAACTTGACTGCCTGCCGACATCAACAGCTGAAGGAGGCGTGCGGTCAACATTGCACGTGGAAGTCGTGCACTTGTCCGCTGTGTTGTTGTGTTGACCCTGGCCCTGGCGTGCCGTGTATCGCCTGTGCTCACTGGTACCCGCGTGTTGTTGTGGTCCCCTCTGCTGCTGACTGGTGCTGCCACTTCCGCATACGTGCGTGGGTCAGGGAGAGCAGGCCCGATCACCATCCTCCCTCTTTTGAAGTAGGCTCTCCTCCCGTCTCTCCTTGCCTCGGCCACCATGTGGGCCTGGGCTCTGGTCAGATCGTTGGCCACACTTACACCGTTTTGCCTCAGTTGATCCCGTACTTCCTTATCTGTAAGAAGAGACATCTTGTCCCTCGAACGATTGAAGCGGACGATCATGGGCCTGGGCTGTCCTTCTCTGGCCTGTCCCACCCGATGAGCTCTGACGACATCGTCCAGGCTCCACTCCTTTGGTCCATCAACACTGTTCAGAACGTCGATCATGCCTCAGCACACGTGTCAAAATTTTCGCGTTCGCCTCTGGGGGGAATCCCGAACAACCGAAGATTATCTCTTCTTGAGTGTTGTTCTAATATGTCCATTTCCGTTTTCATGTGTGTGATGTCCTCTTTCAGTTCACTCACAGCCTTGGTCAACGCCCTGGTTTCTTCTTTTCTGTCTGTCATTTCTTCATGTAGTTCTGACAGTCTGACGATAAAAGAGTCACTGTTCCTGCGATGTCTTTCTGATCTCTTTCAAGTCTGTCACACCTTTGATTGATTTCTACACACTGGTCTTTCACATACGCAAGTTCAGATTTGATGTCTCTCAGATCGGTTCTAATCATATTGGTTGATCGTTCAGATGTTGGAGTGACTGCATGATCTTCGTGACGATGTCGTCCGCGTCAACTGCTGCAACCATTGCACCTATCTCCTTCCCCTTTTGACTTGGGTCTTTCATTAAACGGTCCGGATTTTCTTCCACGTCACCACCGAGTCGTAGACGCCATACGGAGTACGCAGTGTGTAGCGCGCACATCATGACAACAAGCGCTGTCACGTGCAGAACGCACGGACTGACACTGTCACCGTCATGGTTACAGAGCTCTAACCCATTTCTTCCCCACAACATAGTTCCAACCATAACTTTTCCATCGTCTACCCACATAGCTTCAGAAGAAAAAATTCTTTTAAGGTTCAATTCGAAGCTAGCCGCAAGTGCAATCACCAGACCACAACAACAAAATGTCAAGACAACATCTGCGACCGACACACCCCTGCGACTGCACGCTTCACTGCTCACCTTTCTGCCTCTCAGCAGATTTGCTGCTTTCCATGTCACGGCCGAATTACAATGTCCAATTCTCATCCTCCACGTCAGTAAATCGCACATACTGATAGACCTACAATTTTACTGACGTTGGAACAGTTTTCTTTTAACAAATATCCGGAGCAGAATCACTGAAGACGTTGAAATACAACAATTCAAACAGAGAACATTACAGGGCCTGTTGTCACTCCGCCATCTTGCACGTGCCCCCCCCCCCCCCCCCCCCCCCCAGAGAGAGAGAGAGAGAGAGAGAGAGAGAGAGACAGAGACAGAGAGAGAGACAGAGACAGAGCGAGAGATACAGACAGACAGAGAGCGTGAGAGAGAGAGAGAGAGAGAGAGAGAGAGAGAGAGAGAGAGAGAGAGGCTATAATTTTGTAAATATGTAAGAGTGTGAGTGAGCGAGCGAGCGAGCGAGTGTGTGTGTGTGTGTGTGTGTGTGTGTGTGTGTGTGTGTGTGTGTGAGTGTGTGTGTTTGCGCCCTGTGTTTTCACGCGCCCGCGTGGTTCTCCTCAATGTTATTTGTTTTGTCCCTTTGGAATAAATCTTTAGACTCCTCTCTCTCTCTCTCTCTCTCTCTCTCTCTCTCTCTCTCTTCGGAATTATATTCGAATGTTCGTGTTTTCTTTCTCTTCTACTTCTTATGCCTCCCTTATTCATTCTGCCTTCTTTCTTTCCCTTTTCCACTTCTCATTTCTTCTTCGTATTTTTTTTTGTTTTCTGTTAACGCTTTGTTTACGGTGATTTGACGATTGACCAGAATGTTTCCCTTTCTTCAAAGGATTTCGTACAAAGTGACGTACAACGCAGGCAGTTATGACGTCAAATCTGACAACTGCCACTTCAACGTCCACATATCAGGTATAGCTTTTTTGTTCCCTTTTGTACTATCGCCTTTCTTCTACAAGTGTGTGTGTGTGTGTGTGTGTGTGTGTGTGTGTGTGTGTGTGTGTGTGCGTGCGTGCGTGCGCGCGTGCGCGCGCGCGTGTGTGTGTGTGTGTGTGTGTGACCAAATTAAGCAGAAGCACTTTACTGACCTGCTTGTTAAATCTGATCGATGGAATTGTTGATAGAATATTTGAAACACGAAAAGAACTGTGACAAGCTTAATGTATTGGTGATGGATGAGAAGGGGATTATGTTCTCAATCTGTGATTATACACACGCAGATGAGTGTCTGTACTGATGGTGAGGGATGGTGTTGTGGAGAGAAGTTGGCGGCGGTTGAGAATAGTCTTGTTATAAACTATAGACGAACCCGTAGTACTAAATGAAAACAATCGCCTGATACTGAATATTTTTCCATTACTAATGTCAGTAACACCCATTACTGATACTGGGACAGGTTATCGCTGACACTGACCATATGTCATATGGTGTGGTGTCAATTGTGCGTGGAAAAAACAACAACTTTCACACCTAATTATGGGTAAACTGTGTCAAAACATGACAGGTCATCTACAAAATATCTTGGATCAAAAACGGAGGACGACATTGAAACGAGAACGTGTTTTTTTTTTTTCCAGCCATTAGAAATTGTAGCATAAAGGTGTTTTTCTTTTTCTTCTGAGTCTTAAATTCAGTTCTGGCATTCTATTCAGATAGAGCAATCATAATCTGACTCGTAGGTTGCCGTGTATGTCTATCCACAGAAGACAGACTGCATGTCAAGTTGTTGATTACCTTTATTGTCATGCCAAATATTTGCCTCAGAGAAAGTAAAACCAAAGCTGAAACAACAGAGCTGCCAAGTAAAGGAGCGAACAAATTACAAAACAGATATTACGCGCTTCGAACTATCGGGTCTTAATTACTCAAACAAGACAAGCAATATTCGGAACAGTGGAAACAAAGGACACATGAATAGTTACTCATCTCTTCGATCTTGTTGCAAAGAACGGCTTGAGGCAAAGACTAAAAGCACGGTGTGGGCAAAAGAAGGGGGAAAAGGTTAGAGGAGAGAGGGTACATATTAAAACGATCATAACGAAAGGATGAAATTACGGACAGACGGCCAAGTGGGTAGCATTGTCGCCTTAGTAGCAAGGCAATCCCGAGTTAGTGGTTTGAAACTTGTTGGGCGCATTTTTTTTTCATCCCATTTTCCACTAAACCTGAAGTGTTGGTCTAGGAGTTAGGTTTTAAAAATATATAAATTTGTATTTGTGATTTTTTAATAGGCTAGGCAGTAAACTGACGCAATTTACGTACTTATCAGAACTACGACAAAAAGGAAGTTTTCGCTGGCCAGATCTGCTCGGGAAACGACGAGTCAACAGAAAAGTACCTAGACTTGCCAAGAACACGTATGGCGCTGTCCTACTGGCATGCGCTGTCCTCGGGCAGAGAGTCGGAATATGACACAGAGAAAGCTCACGATTTTTGCTTCAAGAGCCTGACGCCAACAGGGCGTAAATCACATTTGTACGGTTCAGTGATCCATGCAGAACACGCGCTGGAGCTCCTCCAGATGAATCCCACGTCTTAGGGACGCTTTATATCGGCGCTGCTGTAGTATGTGGAAGCCTTGCTTCGTTGATCCATGTTTCAGACACAGAGAGGCATTACTATAGTAGTCCAGTGCCTCGTCCTCGAGTGTTAATGGCTGAGTATCTTTTTATACCGATAGCACATTGCATTTTGGCACAGTGTTTTCTCTTTTTAGTGAGTCCATAAATCATCCTTGTTTTAGAACATCCAATTCTTGTTTTAAAGATGGTGTGTGTGGAATATTTAATACTTGTTTAGATATTGTGTGTGTTTGTGCATGTGCGCGCGCCCGCGCACGCGCGCGTGTGTGTGTATGTGTATGTGAGAGTGAAAAGTACTTAGATTAAATTCTGTCAAATGTCATTGATGACCTGTCCCCATGTCGGTTGTGACATGTCCCAATTCCAGTGATGACCTATCAGTGATAATGAGTCCATCGTGATCACCTGCTGCACTGTTGGTGATACTCTGTCCCATATCGATGAGGGACCTGTCCCAGTTTCATTGATGACCTGTCACAACACCTTTGATAATTGTTCCAGTGTCAGTGATGACGCGCCCTATGTCGGTGATGACTTGTCCCACTCTCAATGTTGACCTGAGCCAATGTCAGTGGGCGAGCTGTCACAGAGTCAGTGGTGACTGTCCAATTTTTAATGATGACCTGTCCCAGTGTCAATGATGACGCGCCCTATGTCGGTGATGACCTGTCCCCAAAGTCAATGTTAAAATGTCCCCGTGTCAATGATGACCTGTCCCACTGTCAATGTTGACCCGAACCAATGTCGTGACGAGCTACCCCACTGTCGGTGATGACTTGTCCCATTGTCAATGTTGGAACTGTCCACTGTCACTGATGACCTGTCCACCGTCACTGATGACTGTCCACGTCTCTGATGACCTGTACCAGTGTCAATGATGACCTGTCCAGTGTCAATGATGACTGTGTTACAGTGTCAATGATGACCTGCTCCCAATGTCAGTGTATGACCTGTCCAATGTCTGTGACTGTCATTGATGACCTGTCCAATGTCAGTTGATGACTGTCCCAATGTCAGTGATGGACAATCCCACTGTCAGTGATGATTTAGTCCCAGCTGTCAATGATGACCTGTCCTAAAAGTGTCAGTAAATGACTTGTCCCAATGGTCAATTCGGACTTCCTCTTTGTCAGTAATGGCCTTTTCCATGTGTCAGTGATGACTGTCTGAGTGGTAAGTCATGACCTTTTCTATGTACAATAATGATCTGTCTCAAGTGGCAGGGATAACATGTCCCAATGTCAGGGTTGTCTATCCCATGTCAATGATGACCCTTTCCCTATGTCAGTATGATCTATCCCAATGTTCATTGATGACCTTCAATGTCAATGATGAATTTTCCCGATGTCTGTGATGATCCCTATTCCCAATGTCAAACGATGACCTTTCCTATGTCAATGATGACCTTTCTATGGCTGTCGATGATTTATCCCAATGTCAATGGACGACCTTTCCCCAATGTCAAGGGTGACCTTTCCCTATGTCAGTGATGATCTATTCCCAATGTCAATGATGACCTTTCCCTAATGTCAGTGATGAATCATTCCGAGGTCAATGATGACCTTTCCCAGTCAAGTGAGATCTATCCAATGTCTCAGTTGATGACCTTTCCCTATGTCAGTGATGATTATCCACAATGTCAATGATGACATTTTCTATGTCAATGATGCCTTTCCCTATGGTCAGTGATGATCTATTCCAATGTCAAAGATGACCTTTCCCCTATGTCATTATGACTTTCCCTATGTCAATCATGTCAATCCCAATGTCAATGACGACCTTTCCCTACTGTCATTGATGACTTTCCGTATGTCAATGATTGACCTTTCACCTATGTCACTGATGACTATGTACCCTATGTCAGGGTTGATCATTCCAATCTCAATGATGTCCTTCCTTGTCGTGATTGATCTATCCCAAATGTTCACAATGATGATCTATCCCAATGTCATGAATGACCTTTCCCTATGTCAATGATGACTTTTCCTTGTCAGCGATGATCAATCCCATTGTTCAATTGATGACCTTTCCCTATGTCAATGATGATCTATTCCAATGTCAGTGATGATCAATCCCAATGTCAATGGATGACCTTTCCCTATGTCAATGATGACTTTCCCTATGTCAGCGAGATCAAGCCCAATGTCAATGATGACTTGCCTATGTCAATGATGACCTTTCCCTATGTTTCAGCGATGATCTATCCAATCGTCAATGATGACTTTTCCCTATGTCAATGATGACCTTTTCCCATGTCAGTGATGATCATCCCACTGTCAAGGATGACTTTTCCCTATCTCAGCGATCTTCAGTCCCAATGTTAATGATGACCTTTCCCTATGTCATGTGATGATCTATCCAATGTCAATTGATGACCTTTCCTATGTCAGTGTGTTCCTATCCCAAGGTTAATTGATGACTTTCCCTATGTCATTATGACTTTTCCCTATGTCCAGCGATGATGAATGCCAATGTAATGATGACCTTACCCTATGTCAATGATGACCGTTTCCCTATGTCAGCGATGATAGAATGCCAATGTCAATGAAGACCTTTCCCTATGTCAATGTCTGACTTTTCCTTTTCAGCGTTGATCAATCCAATGTCAGTGATTGACCTTTCCCTATGTCAGTGATGACATTATCCCTATGTAGCGATGATTAATCCCAATGTTCAATGATGACCTTTCCCTATGTCAATGATGACTTTTTTACTAAGTTAGTGGATGTTCAATCCCAAAGTCAATATGACATTTCGCTATGTCGATGATGACCCTTTCCCTATGTCAGTGATGATCTATCCCAATGTCAATGAGACCCTTTCCTATGTGACTGATGACTTTTCGCTATGTCTGCGAGGATCCAATCACTAATTGGTAATGATGACCTTTCCCTAAGTCATGTTGACCTTTTCCCTAATGCTGTGATGATCAATCCAATGGTCAATGATGGACTTTCCCTAATGTCGCGATGATCAATCCACTGTCATGTATGACCTTTCTCTATGTCAGCCGATAATCAATCCCAATGTCAATGATGCACTTTTCCCTATGTCAGTGATGACCTTTCTTATGTCAGCGATGATCAATCCCTTGTCAATGATGACCTTTCCCTATGTTAGCGTGATCAATCCCAAGACGTGATATGTGACCATTCCCTATGTCAATGATGACCTTTCCTATGTCAGTGATGATCTTCCCAATGTCATTGATGACCTTTCCCTATGTGAATGATGACCTTTTCGCTATGTCAGCGATGATCCAATCCCAATGTCAATGTGACCTTTTCCTATTTCAGTGATGATAATCCCATGTCAATGATGACCTTTCCCTATGTCAGCGAAGTGATCAATCCCAATGTTCAATGTTGACCTTTCTCTATGTCAGGATGATCCAATAGGCCCAATGTCAATGATGACTTTCCAATGTCAGCGATGATCAATTCCCAATGTCAATGATGACTTTTCCCTTTGTCAGCGATTGATATTCCCTATGTCAGTGAGATCAATCCCAATGTCAGTGATGACCTTTCCCTATGTCGTCAGCGATGATCAATCCCAATGTCAATGTTGACCTTTCCGTATGTCAGGCGATGATCAATCCCAATGTCAATGATGACGTTTCCTATGTCAGTGATGATCTATCCAATGTCAATGATGACTTTCCCTTGTCAATTGATGACTCTCCCTTATGACAGTGATGATCGATCCCAATGTCAATGATGTCCTTTCCCTATGTCAGTGATGGACCTTTCCCTATGTCAATCATGAACAATCCCAATGTCAATGACGAACGCCTTTCCCTATGTGAATGATGACCTTTCCTATGTCAGTGATGATCTATCCCAATGTCCAATGACGATTCTTTCCTATGTGATTGATGACCTTTCCTATGGTCAATGATGACTTTCCCTATGTCAATGACGGACTTTTCCCTATGTCAGCGGGATCCATCCCAATTATCAATGATGACTTTCCCTATGTCAGTGATGATCTATCCCAATGTCCAGATGATGATCTATCCAATGTCATTGATGACTTTTCCCTGGGTCAGTGATGATCTATCGCAATGTCAATGATGACTTTTCCAATGTCAAAGCTGTCCCTTTCGCTATGTCAGTGATTGATTATCCAATGTCCAATGATGACCTTTTCTATGTCAATGATGACTTTCCCTATGTCAGCGATGATCAATCCCATTGCAATGATGACCTTTCCCTATGTCAGCGATGATTAATCCCAATGTCAATGATGTCCTTTCCCTGGTCAGTGTGATCTATCCCATGTTACGGATGACTTTTCCCTAAGTCAGCGATGATCAATCCCAATGTTAATTGATGAACTTTCCCTATGTCAATGATGATCTATCCCAATGTCAATGATGACCTTTCCCTATGTCAATGATGACTTTTCCCTTTGGTCAGCGATGATCAATCCAATGGACAGTGAGGACCTTTCCCTAGTGTCAATGATGACTTTTCCCTATGTTAGCGATGATCATAATCCCAAAGTTAATGATGACTTTCCCTATGTCAATGTTGACCTTTTTCTTTGACAGAGATTATCTATCCCAATGTCAATGATGACCTTTCCCTATGTCATTGATGACTTTTCGCCATGTTCAGAGTTGATCAATGGCAATGTCAATGTTGACCTTTCCCTCTGTCAGTGATGATCAATCCCAATGTCAATAATGACCTTTCCCTATGTCAGCAGTGATCATCCAATGTCAATGATGACCTTTCTCTATTTCAGCGATGATCAATCCATGTCAATGATGACCTTTCCCTATGTCAATGATGGACTTGTCCCTATGTCAGTGTTGATCATATCTCCAATGTCAATGATGACCTTTCCCTATGTCCAGAGATGATCTATCCCAATGTCAATAGTGACCTTTCTCTATGTCAGCGATGATCAATCCCAATGTCAATGATGCGACCTTTCCGTATGTCAAGCGATGATCTATCAAATGTTCAATGTGACTTTTCCCTTTGTCAGCGATGATCAATCCAATTGTTAATGATGACCTTTCCTATGTCAATGATGATCTATCCCAATGTCACTGATACCTTTCAGTATGTCAGTGATGATGTATCCCATTGTCATATGATGAGACCTTTCCTGTGTCAATGATGACGTTTCCCTATGTCAGCGATGACCCATCCAATGTCATTGATGACCATTCCCTATGTCAATGATGACTTTTCCCTATGTTCAGCGATGATTCAATCCCAAATGTACAATGCTGACCTTTCCCTATATCAGTCGATTGAGCAATCCCAATGTCAATGATGACTTTTCCCCTAGTGTCAGTGACGATCCATCCAATGTCAATGATTGACCTTTCCCTATGTCAGTGATGATCAATCCCAATGTCATGATGGACCTTTCCTAAGCAATGATGACTTTTCCTATGCCCAGCGATGATCAATCCCAATGTAAATGATAGACCTTTCCCAGGTCAGCGATGAGGAATCCCAATGTCAATGATGACCTTTCCCTATGTCAGTGATGATCTATCCATGTCAATGATGACCTTCCCTATGTCAATGAGCACTTTGCCCTATGTCAGCGTTGATCAATACCTAATGTCCAATGATGGACCTTTCCCTATGGCAATGATGACATTTCCTATGTCAGCGCTGATCAATCCCAATGGCAATGATGACCTTTCTCCCTGTGTCAATTATGACTTTTCCCCTATGTCAGCGAATGATCAATCCCAATGTCGATGATGACCTTTCCCTATATCCAGTGCATGATCAATGCAATGTCAACGTTGACCTTTCCCTATCGTCAGCGATGATCAGATCCCAATGTCAGTATTGTCAGCGATGTTCCAATCCCAATGTCAATGTGACCTTTCCCTCAATGTCAGCTATGATCAATCCATTGTCAAACGATGACCTTTCCTCTGTCAAGCGATGATGAATCCTAATGTCAATGATGGACCTTTCCCATCATGTCAAGTTGGATGATCATCCCAATATCAATGATGACCTTTTCCCTACGTCAATGATGACTTTTCCTATGTCAGCTCGATGGTATCAATTCCCACTGTCAATGGTGACTTTCCCTATGTCAGACGATGATCCATTCCCAATGTCAATGATGCCTTTCCCTATGTCAGCGATGATCAATCCCCGTGTCCAATGATGACTTATGTCAGCGATGATCAATACCAGTGTCATTGTTGAGTTTTCCCTATGTCAATGATGACCTTTCCCTATGCTCAGCGATGATCAATCCCATGTTCAATGATGACCTTTCCTATGTCAATGATGACCCTTCCCTATGTCAGTGATGCTCAATTCCAAGTCAATGAGACCTTTCCGTTTGTCAATGATGACTTTTCCTTATGTCAGCGATGATCAATCCAAATGTCAATGATGACCTTTTCCCTCTGTCCAGTGATGATCTATCCCAATGTCAATGAATGACTTTCCCTATGGCAATGATGACTTTTCTATATGTTAGCGATTGATCATCCAATGTCAATGGTGACTTTCCTATGTTAATGATGACTTTTCCTTTGTCAGCGATGATCAATCCAATGTCATTGATGAACCTTTCCCTTTGTCAGCGATGATCATCCAATGTCAATGATTGACCTTTCCCTATGTCTGCGTTGATCAACCCAATGTCAATGAGCGACCTTTCCCTATGTCAGTGATGATGCTTCTCAATGTCAATGATGGCCTTTACCTATGTCAATAATGGCCTTTCCCTGATTGTCAGCGATGATCCTATCCAATGTCAGTGATGACCTTTCCTATGTCAATTTATGACCTTTCCCTATGTCAGCCGATGTCGATCCGATTGTCAATGTATGACTTTTCCCTATGTCAGTGATGATCTATCCCAATGTCAATGATGACTTTCCCTATGTCACGATGACTTCCCTCTGTCAGCGATGATCAATCCCATTGTAATGATGACCTTGCCCTATTCAATTGATGACCTTTCCTATGTCAAGCGATGATCTCTCTCCAATGTCAATGATGATCTTTTCCCTATGTCGTTGATGATCAATACCATGTCAATGATGAACCTTTCCCTACGTCATTGAATGACTTTGCCCTATGTCAGTGATGATCAATCCCCACGGTCGAATGATGTCCTTTCCCTCTGTGAATGATGACCTTTCCCTAATGTCCAGTGATTGATCTATCCCAATGTCAATGATGACCTTTCCCTATGACAATGATGACTTTTCTCTGTGTCAGGATGATCAATACCCCATGTCAATGATTGACCTTTTTCCTTTCTGAATGATGATCTATCAATGTCAAAATGACCTTTCCCTATGACTGTGATGATCCTATCCCAAATGTCAAATGTATGACTTTTCCCTATGTCAGTGATGATCTATCCCAATGACAATGATGACCTTTCTATGTCATGAGACTTTCCTATGTCAGCGATGAATCAATTCCAAGGTCATTGATGACCTTTGCCCTATGTCAATGAGACTTTTTCCCTATGTCAGCGATGATCATGCCAATGTCATGATGCCTTTCCTATGTCAATGTTGACCTTTCCCTATGTCAGCGAGATCTATTCCCTAATGTCAATGAAGACTTTCCCTTATGTCATTGATGACTGTCCCCATGTCAGTGATTGTTCAATCCAATGTCAATGATGACCTTTCCATATGTCCAATGATGAATTTTCCTATGTCAGTGATGATCAATCCCAATGTCATTGATGACCTTTCCCTATGTGAATGATGGCCTTTCCCTTGTCAGTGATGATCTATCCGAATGTCATCATGCAACCTTTTCCCTATGTCAATGATGACCTTTCCCTATGTCAGCGAATGATCTATCCCAATGTCAATGATGACTTTTGCCTATGTCAATGATGACTTTTCCCTTGTCAGTGATGATCAATACCCAATGTCAATGATGACTTTCCTCTGTAAATAATCACTTTTCCCTATGTCAAGTGATGATCCATCCTTGTCAAGTTGATCCTTTCCCTCATGTGAATGATGACCCCTTTCCCTATGTCAGTGATGATCTATCCCAATGATCAATGATGACCTTTCCTATGTCAATGATAACTTTTCCCTTTGTCAGCGAATGATCCAGTCCCAATGTCAATGATGACCATTCCCTATGTCCAGTGATGATCTATCCCAATGTCAATAATGACCTTTCCCTATTATCAGCGATGATAATCCCAATGTCAATGATGACTTTCCCGATGTCAATGATGACCTTTCCCTATGTCAGCGAATGATCAATCCAACGTCAATGATGACCCTTTCCCATGTCAATGATGACACTTCCCTAAGTCAGCGATGATCATTCCCAATG
Organism: Conus ventricosus; assembly: GCA_018398815.1. NCBI lineage: Eukaryota > Metazoa > Mollusca > Gastropoda > Neogastropoda > Conidae > Conus > Conus ventricosus. The sequence continues at coordinate 51,771,991 of CM031614.1, forward strand.
TCATGATGTCTTCCCTAGTCGTGATGATTCTATCCAATGTCAATGATGACATTTCCCTATAGGCAATGATCGACTCTTTCACTATGTCAGCGCTGATCAATCCCAATGTCATGGTGACCTTTCCCTATGTCACTGTGACTTTTCCTATGTCAGCGATGATCAATCCCAATGTCATTGATGACCTTTCCCTATGTCAGCTGATCCATACAATGTCAATGATGACCTTTCTATGTCAGCGATGATCAATTCCCAATGTCAATGATGACCTTTCCCTAGTCAGTGATGATGAATCCCAATGTCAATGATGGCCTTTCCCTATGTCAATGATGGCCTTTCCTATTTAAGCGATGAATCAATCCCAATGTCAGTGATTGACCTTTCCTATGTCATTATGACCTTTCCGTTTTATGTCAGCGTTGATCTATCGAAATGTCAATGATGACTTTTCCCTAGTCAGTGATGAGCTTATCCCCAATGTCATGGATGACCTTTCCTATGTCAAACGATGACTGTTCCTATGTCAGCGATGATCAATCAAAGTCATGATGACTTTTCCTATGGCAATGATGACCTTTCCTTATGTCAGCGATTGATCTATTCCAATGTCAATGATGGATTTTCCCCTATGTCTTGATGATCAATCCCAATGTCAATGATGGACCTTTCCTACGTCAAATGATGATCAATCTCCATGTCAATGAGACCTTTCCTATGTGATTGATGACTTTTCCCTATGATCCAGTGATGTCTATTCCCAATGACAATGATGACTTTTACCTATGTCAATGAAGACTTTTCTCTTTGTCAGCGATGATCAATCCCAGGTCAATGATGGACCTTTCCCCTATGTCAGCGATGATCAATCCATGTCAATGATGACTCATTTCCTAGGTTCAATGATAACGTTTCCCTTTGTCAGCGATGATCAGTCCAATGTCAATGATGACTTTCCCTATGTCCAGTGATTGATCTATCCCAATGTCAATAATGGACCTTTCCATATAGCGATGATCAATCCATGTCAATGATGACTTTCCCTTGTCAAATGATGACTTTTTCTATGTCAGCGATGATCAATCCAATGTCATTTGATGACCTTTCCCAATGTTTTGTGATGATCAATCCAATGTCAATGATGACCTTTCCCTATGTCAGCGATGATCTATCCCAATGTCAACGATGACCTTTTCCCTATGTCAGTGATGATCAATCCCATATGTCAAGATGACCTTCCCTGTGTCAATGATGGACCTTTCCCTATGGTCAGCGATGATCAATCCCAATATCAGTGATGACTTTTCTGTGTCAATTATGACCTTTCCCTATGTCAGCGATGATCTATCCTAATGTCAATGATGACTTTTCGTTTGGCAGTGTTGATCTATCCCATATGTCAATGATGACTTTCCGTATTGTCGGCGGTGATCTAGCCATTGTCAATGATAGTCTTTTCCTATGTCATTGATGATCCATACCCAATGTCAATGATGACCTTTCCCTTTGTGAATGATGTCCTTTCCCTATTATCCAATATTGATCAATCTTAATGTCAATGGTGATGACCTTCCCTATGTTCAGCGATGATCAATCCCAATGTCAATGATGACCTTTACTATTGTCAGTGATGATTAATTCCAATGTCAATGTTGACCTTCCCTAGTGTCAGTGTTGACTTTTCAATGTCAAGCGATGAATCAATCCCAATGTCAATGATTACCTGTTCCCTATGTCAATGATGACCTTTCCCTTTGTCAGTGATATTATATCCCAATATAGGTGAGAACCGTTTGCAGAATGTTAGTTGATGAACTGTCAACAGTGTCGGTGGACGACCTGTCCCAATGTCGTGACGACTGCTCCCAATGTCAGTGACGAACCTGTCCCAATGTCAGTGACGACCTGTCCATGTCAGTGCTGAACTGTTCCATGTCGGGGGACGACCTGTCCAAATGTCCGTGACGGACCTGTCCCAATGTCAGTGATGAACTTTTCAGTGTCAGTGATGACCTGTCCCAATGTCAGTGACGACCTGTCCCTATGACAATAATAGACTGTCATGTCATGAGACCTGTCCCAGTGTCAGTGATGACCTGCCCTATGACAATATGACTATGTCAGTTCAGTGATGACCTGTCCAATGTCAATGATGATCTATCCTGTTTAAGAGATGCCCTGTCTTTTTGTAGTGCGAACCTGTCCAGAGCCTCCAGTCTTTCTTCACGGTTTTAGGAGCTGCACGACGAGTCCAAGAAAATATCTATGGGGCGGTGTGCAGGCATACATGTATGGTTGGCCGGGTTCTGAACGGATCCTCTGCAATGAAGTGCCTTAAGTCTGGTCAATGGGCGCCTGCTGACTTTCCCACCTGCCAGTGTGAGGACTCTCTTTCTACTTTCATTAATCCATCTGTTTATTTTTGCTATGAAAGCTTCCGTAGGGAAGATCCCAGTTTCAGTTCGCCCTTTCCTATGTCGCTAAAGTTTCATTTCAGCCCTGATGTGTTTTGTGCGTCGTTTCGCCCCGACTCAACCATTGCAATGAATATAAATGCAGTTATCATACTGCTCTTTAGCGAACGAAAGCTATTGTTTTCTAGGACCCAGAAGGTACTTGCATGCACGCATGCAAACACGGACGAACGCGCTCATATGCACTCACATGCATGCACGCACACACGCAAGCACCACGTGCGCACGCGTACACACGCACGCACGCACACACACACACACACACACACACACACACACACACACACACACACACACACACACACACGCACGCACGCACGCACGCACGCACGCAGGTACATACATACACGCACACATACAAGCACGCACGCGCACGTTATGTGCATTGTGTATGCATGCATATTCGTGTGTTAATGAACATACTTGTCGGTTTGTGTGTACAATTCATGGAAAAAGAATGAAAGAGTATGTCAGTGTGGATATTATTCTATGGTAAGCATACTGTGTATAACTTGCATTTCATCATGTGTGAATTGCACAAACGTTTATACCACCTCTCTCTCTCTCTCTCTCCTCTCTCTCTCTCTCTCTCTCTCTCTCTCTCTCTCTCTCTCTCTCTCTCTCTGTTTTTGTTTCTTTTTCTCTTTTTTTTTCTTTGTTATAGTTTTTGTTACTTTCCTTTGTCTCCCTCGCTACCTCCTTTCGTTTCTTCTTTCCTATTATTTTCATTTTTAAAATTACCACGATTTTCTTGGACACAACACACACACACACACACACACACACACACACACAACACACACACACACACACACACACACGTGTGTGTGCGTGCGTGCGCGCGTGCTTGCATAAAAACACAAATTCAAAGTTTGACAGTGCTTGATTACTAGTACCTCCCCTGATAGGAAATCATTTTGTTTTCATTCATGATCTGTTTCTACTTTGGCAGAAGCCTGCGCTTTCCTGCGTGTTCTGCTTTGTGGAATGATCTCCCCTGTCTTGCTTCCACAGCCGTGTCTTGCGGAAACCCTGCAGTGGTGGAACGAGGAAGTCTGTCGTGTCCACAGGGCCACAGCTACCCAGCGTGTGTGGAGTGGTCTGTGACCAAGGGTTCCGTTCCCGGGGCGTCCCCTACATTAAATGTCAAGCCAGTGGTTACTGGACCCAGGCTGGCCCTTGCGTGGGTTAGTGTGTGTGTGTGTGTTGTGTGTGTGTGTGTGTGTGTGTGTGTGTGTGTGTGTGTGTGTGTGCGTGTGTGTGTGTGTAAAATGCGACTTCGTGTACTTCTTGCGTGTGCGTGCGTTCGTGTGTGTGTGTGTGTGTGTGTGTGTGTGTGTGTGTGTGTGTGTGTGTGTGTGTGTATGTGTGTGCTTGAGTGCTTCTGTGTGTATGTGTGTGTGTGTGTGTGTGTGTGTGTGTGTGTGTGTGTGTGTGTGTGTGTGTGTGTAAAGAGAGAGAGAGAGAGAGAGAGAGAGAGAGAGAGAGAGAGAGAGAGAGAGAGAGAGAGTTTAATGGACTATGCATTTTACCGTTGCTCTGTTCTGTCTTCAAAGTTGAACAAGAAGGGAAAAAAGAGAACAGTCTTTCTTTCTCGTCTTATCTCGTTTTTATGACCTAAGTGGTCGTATGAGGGACATGAGGGACGACACAGCCGATCTTCCTCTCCAGCCTGAGGTTTTTCCATTCCATCACCTTCTCCGACCAGCTCTTTCTCTGCCTGTCTTCCTCTTTCAAGCGTGCCTTAATAGCAGGATTGTCTTTGCCAGTGAGTCGTATATTGTGACGTTGCCAAATCACACCAGCTTTCTCCTCTTGATCGTAGCCAAGAAGAGTTCTGTGGTCTTGCCAGTGTGGTCATCTGCTCACGGACAGAGTCGTTGGTTCTGTGCTATGTCCAGATATGGAGTAGTCTTACAATTTGTATGCCTTCGTTCCAATGGCCTGGACCCTTCTCTTTAACTCTGTCGTCAAAGTCCAGCTCTCGCTACCGTATAGGAAGATGGAGAAGAGGAGCGCTTAGTTTAACTTGAATTCGTCTGGGAAGCTGATCTCTTTGCTGCTCCACAGGTTTGTGAGCTTTGCCATGGCTGATGTGGTGAGAGATAATCTGACCTTGATTTCTGTCGTGCAGCGACCGTCTTTTGTGAGTGCGGAGCTGAGGTATGTGAACGCTTCCACCTCTTCCAGGTTTTGTCTGTCCATTGTGTTGTTTACGGGCTGGTCTTCATTGCTGCTGTTCACCATCACCTTGCTCGTTTTTAAGCTGATTTCAATCCCATATGCGCTGACTCGGTCGTCCTAACCTGCTAGTTAGGTCTTAGAGTTCGTTGTTGCTTCTGCCACTGAGGCCTATGTCATCGGCGGAGTGCTCATTGGATATAGGCCTGCCCCAGCTGAGATGATAGTGTTGAAATTTTCGATGGCTTCGCGCATGATATTTGCCAAATACAGGTTGAAGAGGGTCGGGGAGAGCAAACAGCCCTGTCGGACGCCGACAGTTGTTTGGAAGAAGTCCCTATTTGTTCATGAGCACGGCGCTCGTACGGAGCTGTGCGGTGGCTGTATGATTTGGACCAACCCTTCCTCCACGTTGAAGTGTGTAAGGATATGCTACAACCCTTCATGCCAAACTCAATCGAAAACTTTTTTTAAAAGTCTATTAAGTTGTAGATGAGGTCTGTTCGGTGTTGGAGGTGTTTCTCAATTACCAGAGGGCAGTTGAAGATGTGCTCCACTGTGCTCCTTCCTGGTTGAAAGCCCACTTGCTCTTCTGCGAGCAGTTCCTCTGCTTGTGTCTCGAGCCGATTCAAAATGATTCCCAGCAGAACTTTGGTGGGTTGCCAAATCAAACTGATTGTTCTAGTTCTGACACAGTCTGGTGTCGCCTTTCTGTGGAATGGGGATAATTAGAGACTGCGCCCACTTTCGGGGCCACACCTTGGCCTTCCAGATCTTCTGACAGAACACAGTCAGCACGGTAATCATCTCCTCGCCTCCAGGCCGTAGCAGCTCTGCGGGGATGTCGTCCATTCCTGGCGACTTCCATCCTCTCAAGCAGCGAGCTGCTTCCTCCACTTCTGCTCTCAATATTGGAAGAGGGTCTGGTTCTCCGGCTGCTAGTTGGTCGGACAACCTGGTGTCAGATTGGAGCGGGTCATTGTTCAACTGCTGGCAATACTCAGTGCATCTCTTCATAATCTCGATGTTATCAGTCAGTTTATTGCCAGCATCATCCTCAGTCACTGGCACCTGTTCTGGTCGGCTATGGGGAGCTTCCTCAGCGTGTTAAGGTCTTTCTGGTGTTCACATGCTTCATGCTCCATGTCCTGTTCAATGGCTTTTCACTTGTCTGTTATCTAGTTTTCTTTTGCCTGTCTCGTTTTCTACCGCATTCCTTTGCTCTTCTGTCTGTAGCTGTTGAATGCTTCTGGGTTCTTGAAGATGCTGGGGCCTTTCGTGCTCTCCTTTCATCGCAAAGGTCAAGGATGTCGTTTGTGATCCAAGGCTGGATCTTCTTCCTCTGTCTGCCAAGTACTTCTTCGGCTGTTTCATGAGGTACGCCTTTGACGTTCTTGGTCAGGATGTTAACATCCGCATCTACAACATTCAGTGCAGCGAATTTTTACCCCATTTAAGTTTGGAAAACTGCAGCTATCTCAGGGTCTTTTCATTTTTTTCAAACCGAACTGATGCGAGGGTGTGATATTCTGTAATTTCTTCAGCTTCATTTTGATGATCATGAGCACCGTATTGTGGTCACTACCAATATCCGCCCTTGGATACGCTCTAGTCTGGGCTTTGTTGATGCTTGATTTAAAGCGGCATGGTGCTGGAGTGAAGTCAATTTGATGTACACCAGCCCGTTGTGTGCATGCCAGGTTGTCCTCCTTGTGAGCCTGTGGGGATGGAGCGTGTTGGGGCAAATTCCAGAAGGCGTGTGCCTATAATGATCGCTTGCACTCCCGGCAGTTCCAGCCCATAGTTGGAGGGCCGATCTTTGCATTTTAGCCCCCATGTACGACGACCCAGGCCTTCTAGGGGATCTTGTATCCAGTGTTTTCTAGCTACTTATGAAATTCTTCAACTTCCTCTTCGCTGTGGGTTGATGTTGGCGCCAGGGTTATGGTAATATTTTGTTTCGCCTACAGCCTGATGACGCAGGAGGCCATGTTCTTGTTGACAAGGAAGGCTACTCCATGCTGATGACTGGTTGGATCTCCACTGTACCACAGCTTGTTTCCCTCATCTGTCACAGATTCCCCAAATCCTGTCCACCTCACCTCTGACAGTCCTAGGATATCCCATTGCTATCTTGAAAGCTCATGTTCTGGTTCCTTGACTCTTCCGACCATTTGTAGAGTACGTAGGTTACATGTTTCGATGATGATGTTCTCTGACAAGAGTTTGATGGTAGCTTGGACCCCAGTAGCACTCTTTGCACATCCACCCGTGGAAAGCGTGGCTGTTGGTGACCCGGGCCTCGGCCAATCCGATATTTGTTGTCTTGCATTGTATCCTCCATATTCTCGCTGTGGGCTTGGGGTATCCCTAGCGGCGCTTGTCTCTTCTCCAGGTCTTAAACTGGTAATTAAGAGCGCACCAGCCCAGCCCCTTGTGCTCGTCTTGTCCGCAGCAGAAGCGGTAACCGGGGTGTGGTTAGGAAAGGGGTCCCGGAGCAAGTCGAGAGAGTTGCGTGTCAGAGGAGAACCAGTGATGCCCATCCGTCTTATAAAGGACGCTGCTGCCAGACACCAAAGGTACTATGCTTCCTTCACACTCCATATAGCCTTTCTAACCATTTGTAAATTTATACTTTGCACTACGTCTGTAAAACGTTACTCGGAGATATATCTCATCTTTCAAACCCCTGACAAACAAGACATATAAGCCTCGTATGGTACTTGCCAGGGCAATTAACCACGCGTCCTTCGGATTCAGTTAATACAAGGTACACGATGGTAATTCTTATGCACTTTTTCAGACGTAGAACCACCCAAATTTCCCTCCGGCTGTCCAGCCCATCAACGGCTGTTCGTTGGACCACAGAATTCGTCAGTGACCTTGACCTGGCCTGACCCTGAAGTGACAGACAATGACAAGGTGGAGAGCCTGGGCAGTAACTCGCCCCGAGGGACCCCGCTGTACCCTGGGTTTCACATTGTGACCCTTGTGGCCAAGGACAAGACCGGAAACAGCGCTAAATGTTATTTCACAGTCACTGTGATGGGTAGGTGGTGCAAGTCTCTTTAGCTGTACCATCTTTTCGTTCAGTTTATTATCGTTACTATTATTATTATTATTGTTATTATTATCATCATCATCATCATCATCATCATCATCATCATCATCATCATCGTTACTTTTATTTTCATTATTATTATCATCATCTTCATCAACATCATCATCATCGTCATCAACATCATCATCATCATCATCATCATCATCATCATCATCATCATCATCATCGTTATCATTATATTCAAGATTATTATCATCATCATCGTCATCTTCATCATCATCATCTTCATCGCTATTGTTATTTTTTACTGTTGTCGTTATCATCATCATCATCATCATCATCGTCATCGTCATCGTCATCATCATCATCATCATCATCATCATCATCATCATCATCATTATCGTTGTAATTATTATTATTATCAATTTTGTTGGTATTATTATTGTTGTTGGTATTATATTGTTTTTATAATTATCATTATTATAACTCTTCTTATCACTGATAATGATAATAATATAATAATAGTGATAATGATGATGATGATGATGATGATGATGATGATGATGATGATGATGATCATCATCATCATCATCATCATCATCATCATCATCATCATCATATTGATAGTATTATTATTGTAATTATCATCATTGTTGTTCTTGTTGTCAATATCATCATCATCATCATCATCATCATCATCATCATCATCATCATCAATATTGTTATCATTATTATCATTATTGTTGTTGTCGTTGTTACTGTTGTTGTTGATGATGTTATTCGATGCCGAGGATGACATGTTTTTGCCCGTGTCCAAACTCAAACCAGGAGATGCTGTAATCGGCAAGCCGACGAGAGCAGGCAACAATCAAACCAACGTTATGTCAACGAGGCAGTGAATATGTTGCAAAGCTGCCGTTGAACAAGGAGAGACTGTATGAAATGTTCTCTGTGGAAAAACTGGGTCATCAAAAATGAACCCGACCCTTATCAGACATTTTGGTACTCCGTGTGACCTACTGCAGCCCAGTTTGCTGTGGGTTTACTGCCCATGCTTGGAAGGATAGAACGAAATGCAGTCCACAAAAAAAAAAAAAATTCACTGACGGTTCCAAATCTGAGGAGGGAGTTGCCTCTGCCGTGTTTTGTGCAGTAGACCCCCCTCAGAGATGTACTGTACACATTCCACCGACAGTTTATCTACTCTGCTGAGCTGACAGTCTTGGTCCTTGCACTTTAGTTGATCTCCAAATCGAAACAGGAAGATTTCCTTATTTTGCCAGACTCCCTTTCAGCTTTGGAGGCCATTGGAGGCGTAATCTTAAGCATCCTCAACTACTGAAAGTTTTTGAAGTGTACACGTCCGTAAAATCAAACGGACACAACGTAGTTTTTGCTTGGGTTCCCAGCCATGTGAGCATTTGAGGCAATGAGATGGTTGACCAGCTTGCCAAGAACGCCACAAGGCAAAAGTTGATTAGGTTTACTGTTCCTCACACTGATCTGAGACCCAAAACACAGGCCTATGTCAAAGACCTCTGGCAAGAGGAATGGGCCTTGCAGACGGATAACAAACTGTTTAAAATCCGTCCAAACCTCAACAAGTTTTTACCATGTTCCAGAGGCGGCCGTAAAGAAGAAACAGTCCTGTGCCGCTTACACACAGGCCACTCGTTTTATACCCATTCTTATCTTTTAAAAGGTGAAGAAGCTCCGTGGTGTATTCCATGTCATGTTCCACTCACAGTGAAACACATTCCTTTAGATTGTTGGGACTTGCACGATGTGAGACCAAAAAACCACTTTACAGCAGAGTCCATGAAAACCCTGTTCAGAGATGTCCCACTTGACGTGATCTTTGGGTTTCTGAAAGAGATTAACATTTTTCATCTGATTTGAGATTTTACGGAAGAAAGATTCTTAACGAAGTTTCTGGTTCGTTTTTAAAAGATGTATTTTAAAGAGTTGTGTGAACGTATTTTTTTTCTGAGATGACTTGTGAGTTGTTTTTAACGTGGTGACAGCCCTGATATGGCAATTTGCGGTAGGCTGGGCTGTAAGCAACATTACCTTACTTTACCTTACCTTACCTTACCTTACCTTACCTTACCTTACCTTACCTTACCTTACCTTACCTTACCTTACCTTACCAAATAGGATACCTTACTGGACAAACTCTTCGATTTAAACTACTGGTTCACTCACTCATTGCTCTGTTTAAAGAGTCGGAGATTGGAATGGGAGAGAAAATGGAAGATTAAATGAGGAGGTGGTGAACAGAAAGTTGGACAGAATGAAAGAAAAGATGGAGGTGAAGGAAAGAAAAAAAAATTGATGGTTGTTAACTTGAAAAGATTGCTAAAACAGAAATTGATGTAGACAAGAAAGTAGATTTGGAAGCTGTCAGAACTGTGATAAAAAAGGAAAATGGGTGGCACTGGATTTTATTTTGATGGATCCTATCAGGCTTAAAAGAACTGAATCAGACGAGGCGAAAATTTAAGGCGAGTAGGATAAACTGAGGATAAAAAAGAAATCGTCAGGGGTGTTACCGAACTGGACAAAGATCTTACGAAACACGACGTTTACATTAATCATAATTTTAGCCGAAAGCAGCGAGAGATAAAACACAGAAGTAGAAATGAAAGGGAGGAGGACTGACGATGCGACATGGTAAAGCTTTTGCCTGAAAAGCAGGCACAAGAGTTTAGCTGCAGCGTGGTAATGGCACTTCTGCCAATCTAAGAGCTGACTCGAACAAACATTGACTCATGTGTAAATAACCGTTTAAAAAATTAAATATATTCTGAGGGGTGTAGTTGCATGCAAAGTTTTACACTCTCGTGTTCATTTCGCTTTTTTCTTAATAACAAATAAAGCTTTTTTTTCTAAATGTAGATGACATGAAGCATTCCATCACAGCATTAATTGAAATAACACAAAAGAAACCACCAACTTTTTGTGAATGAGAATATATTATTCCTCTCTATGATATGTTTTGTTCAGCCGGAAACGCTGAAAGATGTTGAAAAACTCTGAGTTTCATACTTTTAAGTCATATGATTTTCAAGTAATGTATAGTTGACCAACTCTGCAGATATCCGTATCTTTCGCGCCTGGTCGACGCCGGGCTATATTATGAACATAAACCCAGTGTACAGCCCTGTCATGCAGTCTCAGAGAGGATTGGAACTCCATAGCATCGTATTCTTCATCCTCATCCTCATCGATTAGCTTTAAAAAGTCTCAAATAATGTGTCATTTCATGCCCTGCTCTCAAGGTGACCTCAGTTACAACTTCCTGTCCTGGTTTATTCCCAGGGTGAGTTCGTGTCGAGGACGACGGCACTGGCAGGGTCATGGGGAGTGTCGTTAGATTAGCGTGGTGGCGCCCTCCAGAGAGGGAGGCTCACTCAGGCTGGCTCCGCGACCAAGCAGTCAATGTCATCAGTAGGGGGAATCAGGAGGTGGTGCCCTGAGTGTGCTGGATCAGAACAGGCACTACTGAACACCACCAAAATGACTATTAACTGTTCCAGTGTCTCCTCTGATGGAACGCCTCAAGGTCGACACTATTGAATTTTTGAAGGAATTAGGATCATTTCCCACTATGATGAACGGGCAATCTACTGTCAAAAATTTGAAGAGGGGCACAGGTCTGTCCGCCTTTCTTTCTTCAACACTGATGACGGTCAGATGACAGTCGAGAATAGCCTTTTCCAGAAATGACTTTTGACTGAGGGGGAGTGAGTGGATAGAAGTAGAGACAGTCATCTTTTGCCATATGCGTGAGGTGTAGCTGAATTTTCAGAAAGGTTTGTGGTCTGCAGTCAGCAATGATAGTCTGACTTGCACTCTCTAAGTTAGCTAGAACTTTATTCATTCCCTGAAGAACACCAAAGCTGATTGAGTGATGCTTAAGTACATGTACGATCAAAATGGAAAGAAAAGAACTTTGAACTGTGTTCCTGTATTGGGGATGACAGCCAACAAAAAGATTCATGGCGTCTCATACACAGACCACACCAGAAACGAGAAGCTCAGGAGAATAATCCCTTTTGCCATCGGACCCTATGATATCCCTTTGCTGTCAACTGTCTAAAAGAGAGGGTGAGGTGATATGGCCAAATCGGCAGCGTCTTTTGCCTTTCAAAACCTATCCTCCAAGACACAGCACAGGACCGGCGAAGGTGAGAAAGACACAGAAAGCAATGGGAGGACAACATCAGGAATGGACAGGTCTTGATCTGGCAGCCGCGCTGACAGCAACAGAAGACAGAGAGAGAGAGAGATGGAGAGGACTAGTTGTAGAATCAACAACTGAGCGCCGACGACCCCCCTGGTTAACGGGATACGGGCAGACGCAGAAGCACTGCATTTAAATCATAGGGCGCAGCTTGTTCGTGCAAGCTGTCCGCAAGGCGATCTAGAATGGCCTGAAATCCACAATCTTCTTGGTCCGTGATGGACCAGAATTTTGTTCCTGTGAGGAACTTCGGGTCCTTTTACCACGAGGGTTGACGAGGACTGGGGTCTGGCTAAGAACGTCTGTCGGAGACAGAAAAATCCACAGAAAGCCTGATTCTCTGCCTCACCAATCATCTCATCCACTGTTGGCAGGGGCTGGCAAAATGCCTGTCGTTCTGACAGGGGCCACATGTTCCTTCCTGCTAGGGCGGAAAGCTTAGGGTACCAACTGGATTCTGAACCTCCTGCTTCAGCGCTAAGATGAGACCTCAGTATACTAGGATGAATTTCAGTGTACTCCGATGAGTAGCAACATGAGTCCACTGTGTAGTAAGAGGAATCCGCTGTGTAGAAAGATGATGAGTCCGCTGTGCAGTAAAAGGAAAAGGAACCCCTGTGTAGAAAGATGAGTCCTCTGTGTAGTCAGAGGAATCCGCTGTGTAGAAAGATGAGTCCACTGTGTAGTAAGAGGAATCGCCTGTGTAGAGATGAGTCCTCTGTGAAGTAAGAGGAATCCACTGTGTAGAAAGATGAGTCCTCTGTGTAGTAAGAGGAATCGCCTGTGTAGAAAGATGAGTCCTCTGTGAAGTAAGAGGAATCCGCTGTGTAGAAAGATGAGTCCTCTGTGTAGTAAGAGGAATCGCCTGTGTAGAAAGATGAGTCCTCTGTGAAGTAAGAGGAATCCGCTGTGTAGAAAGATGAGTCCTCTGTGTAGTAAGAGGAATCGCCTGTGTAGAAAGATGATTCCTCAGTATACTTCGATGCTACGATGAGTCCTCACTGTACTAAGGTGAGTCCTCACTGTACTAAGGTGAGTCCTCACTGTACTAAGGTGAGTCCCACTGTACAAAGGTGAGTCCTCACTGTACAAAGGTGAGTCCTCACTGCACTTAGGTGAGTCCTCAGTAAACTAG
>CM031614.1:51787581-51792581 GCA_018398815.1 Conus ventricosus
ATCTGCTTTATTTACACGGTCTACAACTTAGTATCTTCAACTGACAGACGTCAAATTCATGCGAGAAAAAATTCGTATCAGAGTTTTGTGCCATTCCAGTTCTTTTATGGATTTACCTTGTTGAAGCCGTACGATCGTGTGTGAATTTAATTTCACGACATGACCACACTGACACAGAGTGGAGACCTTTTTACCTACTGTGTTCGTGGATTTACATCAAGTTATCACGTCTCGGCTACAGCACACCTAGTTTGATTTTTGAGTATTGTGCAACAGGTCCTCTTTGCGCCCTGTATCGAATGGTCGTCTAGCCAGGGAGCCCGGCTGGGTTGTGTTGTGGTGCGAGACTGTTATAACCACGCTTTGTTCCTGGTGAAGGTATTAGTGCTGTTCTGGATTTGTGCTGGGCTGTCAGCGGTGTTGAATTGTTGTGCCGTGTCTTCAGGTTCTGCGCTGGGACATTGTTTTGGGACGGTCTGTGTTCTATGTCGTGCCGTTATCTTCAGGATCTGCGTACCATCGTTCCGGTGCTTGTGAACATTGTGGTCATCGTCTGCGTCGTCGTGAGTCTTGTGACGCTTTGGCCTATATATTATATGCTTGTATGTGTGGTATCTAGTCCCCGTGATGTGTATTGTTTCATCCATCATCACCATCATCATCATCATCATCATCATCACAAATATTCTTTGATTCAATTATAATTTTGGCTTCCTTATTCACTCTTGTTTTATTTCTTTGGGAAGAAAAGCTGGAGAGTGGGGAATGGTGGTTGGTGTCCAAAGAACATCATAACAACACAGTCGCAAAATATAATGGCCCCTAGACAATAAACGGAGCCATTGCACTATACCATCCACAGTGCCGTAAAGTTGCGACATATTGGGGGCTCGTCCCGGATCCAACGGGTCATGCTGCTGTTCCCCAGGTTCTTTGTTCCCCAGTCTCTATATTCCCCAGTCCCGGTGTTCCCCTCAAGAAAAAATCGAAATTCAGTCCCTAAGTTCCCCAGTTTCGTTGTTCCCCATCCTGTGGCGATCCCGCTGTTCCCCATTCCCGCAAATCCCCAGTCCCGGTGTTCCCCAGTCCCGGTGTTCCCCAGGCCCGCTGTTCCCCAAGTTTTTGCCGTGGTGGTGTTGGTGGGTTTTTGCTGACTTAAACGTTGTTACTGTTGTTTTCATTGCTATAGGCGAGGCAGTGGAAGGGCGGGGTGGAGGTTGGGGTATTGGGGGTGAGCGGGAGGGCCGTAGAAGAGGGGTTCATGCCGACTGGACAGCGCTGGAACCGAGCGGGTCAGCACTTGCATGACCCCATCAGGTCTGTGTAGACAGTCTAAAAGTAAAATGGCCCGTTGCGAAAGAAAAGGTGTATATCTAGCTCACGCAAAGTGTGAAAAAAAGGGAGAGGAGTTCAAAGCGGAAAAAGAAGCACATCACTGTCAAAACCCTTTTCTGGCGTCACAAATTCATGCTTTCCGTTCTGGAATCATACACGATCGAAATATTTTGTTTTTCTGACTGATTTGACCAAGCAACTCACAGTGAAATTGGCCCCCCCCCCTCCCCCCCCCCCCCCCCCCCCCCCCCCCCCCCCCCCCCCCCCCCCCGTTGGAACGGTGCCGGCAATGCGCCCTGGGGCCACGCCAAGTGACACGCTTCCGCAGACGACAGAAGCGCGATGACACTTCCAATGTCGCGGTTGAAATGGGAACACACCTGAGTTGACATGCGTGGGGCACGTGCAACTCTCTCTCTCTCTCTCTCTCTCTCTCTCTCTCTCGGTGGGAGGGGAGGGGGGTGAGCATGTGCATTTTTTCCCCTATTATTTTGTTTACCTTGGGATGTGCCCGGCGCAACCTCTCCTTGTACAGTAGGGCCCGTACTGGCGCTAACGTGCACTGAAATCGGTTTGGGGAACAGCGCTACTGGGGAACAGAGAACCTGGGGAACACCGGAACGGGAACAGCGGCACGCTTTTTCGGTCGGGGAACATCGACACTGGGAACAGAGACACGGGGAACAGCGCTACTGGGGAACATAGAACCCGGGAACACCGGCACGCTCCCGATCCAACCACCACCACACTCTGCACGCTTTCTCCATTAGCGGGCAGTTGGAGGGAGCGTACCTGTATTTGGGAGGACGTACGAGGTGCGCTTGCTCACGTGAACCATTACAGAGCAGAGCAGAACACCGTATCATCTCATCATCATCGTCATTCATTTAACACCCAGCGTTACAATCATCACCAAATCTTCCATCTGATTAATTATTTGCAGCAGTACGTAAATCATGCCTTGCTCCGGAGTTGTTGTAATCTAGATGCAGATCTAGAACACTGTTGCTAGACGCACACATACAGACTCCGTGTACTAATTATATATTTGTAGAGGGAATGTATTTAGTCTACAACTTTTAGTCTCGGTGTACTAACTGGGCATTAGTAGAGCGACTAGGCAGCTCATTACCCTGCAGTATATGTGGTTGAGTGGTATACTCTTCTAACATATAGCGTTCAACAGGTGTGTTGAACGATTTTTACACATTGTACAGTCGTTAGTGGTCGAGTCGCTAGGGTTGCTGTAGGTGGTTTGTGCTGAGAGAGCAAACCGCGTGTGTAAGGTTAGATCTGTATAGATCCGTTGTAGCTCTGTGGAGAGAGCTACGGTCCGGATTCGAACAACTAGACGTGTGTACACGTACACACAAGTTCGGGTGGAGCAGTCCACAGTTAGTTGTATCGAACCGACGATTTCTAGACACGTTGATCTTGTGGTGTGTTGGGATACCACGCATGATCAGTGGATACATGTACGTTCAGTTAGGCCTAGTGAAACTGAGAGTTCGTTGGCTTGTGAAGCCGACTGTGTCTCGTGAAGACACGTGGTAGATTTGAGGGAAATCTACGGAGCCATATAAGTAGCGGGTGCGTAGCGCAATCACTACGTATCTAAAGCACTACCAGTTATTAGGCCTACGACCAATAGATCTACGTGTCGTAAACCATACGACCCTTTAAGACTACGTGTCTATATCACTACAATTGACCATGTATCGAAAGAGCTATTCATGTTCGCGTTCTCTAGAACTACGTGTCTATATCGCTATGCCCGTTTGCTCTGCAGCAGAAAGAAAGAAAAATAGTGACAACGGCCCGTTTGTATGGGGATGGTGTAGCGCAATCACTACTGGATAATGTCAGTAGGTCCCCATTTGGGGAGGCGCCATATGTTCCCCCATGTCTATATTCCCCCGGTCTATGTTCCCCAGGTCTATGTTCCCCCAGGTCTATGTTCCCCCACCTCCATATTCCCCCTGGTCTATGTTCCCCCACCTCCATATTCCCCCAGGTCTATGTTTCCCCCACCTCCATATTCCCCAGGTCTATGTTCCCCCACCTCCATATTCCCCAGGTCTATGTTCTCCACCTCCATATTCCCTCAGGTCTATGTTCCACCACTTACCTACCGTGCCGTACGTGTCCTCGAATCGAAACGTGACCGGATTGTCATACTTGTTACAGAATCCAAGCTGTATCCTGACTAGATATGTTGCAATGTTCATATTTTATGCTTTAAACCCGAGAGAAGTGACGGAACACATTTAATTGTTACAAGATTGTATTGATCCTTTCTTTGCTTTTCTTTGTTTTTCTCTGTATTTGGTGACAGGAGTCATTGTTACTCATTAATTTGTTGTTCATTTTACAGTTCTTTATTAATGTATCAGTACAACAGCGTGTTTCCATAGTTTATACGGTTGGTGACCTTACGTTAAAATTCCTGATCCTGAGTATATGTGTGATGGTTTAGTGCGTCAAAATATATTTTTTGTAAATCATTTTCTTTCCTAGTTCTATCCCTCCTCCGCGTTATGGCCAAGAGCCCCTGGCCTAAGGCCAAAGTACAATAAAAATGTTCAGAGTTCAGAGTTGTATTAAATTACGATAAATTGAAATTACCAAAATACAGAAATCGAAAAAAGAGAGAAAAGAGAGAGAGAGAGAGAGAGAGAGAGAGAGAGAGAGAGAGAGAAAAGAGAGAGAGAGACGGATAGACAGACAGACAGACAGACAGACAGACAAAGAGACAGACAAAGAGACAGAGAAGAGAGACAGAAAGAGATAATTAGAGAGAGACAAAGACAGAGAGTCAGAGATAATTAGAAAAAGAGAGAGATAGAGAGAGAGATGCGGAGACAGAGGGATGCGGAGACAGAGAGAGATTCAGAGAGACAGAAAGAGATAAAATCTAAGAACTCTCTCTCTCTCTCTCTCTCTCTCTCTCTCTCTCTCTCTCTCACTATTCTCTCTCTCTCTCTCTCCTCTCTCTCCTCTCTCTCTCTCTCTCAACAAGGTGGGTAGAAGGCGTTGTGCTCAAAACAGTATCGGTATTTAATTGATGATGAGTAATAGGCCTATTCTGTTCAATGCAAAAATCAGCGCTGCCAGTGCAGCAGTTCTACATTTTCATCATGTAGAGTTATTGCCACGTAGTGCTAAAGAAAGAAATAGAAAACAAAACACACGAAAGTATGTAGAGCTACTGCCACGTAGTGCTAAAGGACAGTAGCCAATAGAGATCGCAAGTCAGCCTTTGAGCTTCTTTCTCCTTTTTTGCCATCTATATAGAGCTAATCAAAAATGTCCATTAGTGACAGAGGGGAGTCGCTTTTTAGCTACTTTCCTTACTTCTCGTAGTGCAAAACAAGGTAGAGGTTTGAATACGTAGTGCTATTGCTACTTGACTAAGCGAAGACTCTCTCTCTCTCTCTCTCTCTCTCTCTCTCTCTCTCTCTCTCTCTCTCTCTCTCCTCATTAGATATTTATTCATAGGATATTCATGAAAATTTTCTATGGAGCAACAAAAAAAAACAAAACAAAACAAACAAACAAAGAAAAACAACAAAACAAACCCAAAAAAAACCTAGGCATTACTTTTAAATTTAGACCTCTGTGACACTTTATTGGAAATGAGAGAGAAAGAAGAGAGAGAGAGAGAG
>CM031614.1:51797581-51842678 GCA_018398815.1 Conus ventricosus
CAGAGTGCAGCTAACGCATCATGCCGGAGGTGGCTCTGAGTTTCAGAGCAGGATGTGGCTCCTTCGTGGCAGTCTACATCAATTTTATGTGTCGCCGTGCAAAGAAAAGATAGCCATGCGATATCGGACATTGAGAGTGACAAGCCGAGCGGGCGGTGTCATGGTGGGGTTACTCTCACTGTGATTTTCTTCAGCAACCTTTTGATGCAGTGTGGCGACGTCGAGGCAAATCCCGGACCTCCCAAGAGGGACACCAAGCAAACATGTCTGACCGGTTCTAGTGGTGGCCGGGGGGGAGACTGAGTGTGGAGAGAGGCCAGAGGACCCAGGGGGACAGTGCACAGTCGTCCAGGCAACAAAGAATGGACAGTGACACTGTTTTTGAACCTGCATTGTCCATGCTGTCTTCCATGAGCGATAAGTTTGATAGCCTTCGAGAGGACCTGAGTGCAATTAAAGAATTCTTTGTAGGTCTGAAGGAGGAGGTCGAAACATTGAAAAGTGAGATGGCGTCTCTTAGGCGGTCAAATGATGAGCTGACAGAAACAAACAAGAAACTTCAAGACAGTGCGCAAAATTTGGAGATGAAGACCAGTGAGTTAGAAGGACCGTTCTAAGAGGAATAACATTATTGTGCACGGTATCCCAGACAGGCCAATGAGACCAGTGAAGATTGTGAACACTTGCTGAAAGACTTGATTTCCAACAAGTTAAAATTGAGCGACGACATAAGTTTTGACCGAGTTCACCGATTGAGTGCAAAACCCAACTCGCCCATCGTTGCTCGATGCACATTCTACAAAGAAAGAGTGAACATTTTGAAAGCGAAAAGAAAATCTCCGAGGAAGCAATGTGTTCATCGGCGAGGACTTTTCTCCGCGGGTCAGAACGATCAGGAAGAAGCTGTCTCCTCACCTTAAGGCGGCCAAGGACCAGCAGAAACGGGCGACGATGATCACGACCACCTGCTGATAGACGGAAAGAAGTTCGTCCTTAACGAGCAGGAGACCGCATCATCGAGCTTACCTAGAGGTGTGGCCGCCCCTGGATCAAGAACCGACGATTTTTTGCCCATAGACTCAATGTAAGAAAGGTAGAACAGAAAAAAGACAGTCACCGGTGTCAGCGAGTGTGACAAGACAGCGTAGCGTCTGTGCACGTGGAAGTGATGAGGACAATTCATGCCACTACAGCGAATTCACTGCCTATGCGCGGCGCGTGCGGATATGTTGACCGTGGACAGTGTTACGTGTGCGTGTGTGAACACGAGTGACGTGGGGTTTTCGGGAAATAGTTATGGGCTGACAAATACCGAAGATGAATTGATAATAAATTGAAAAAATTCAGTTACGGACAATAACAAACATAAAGAATATAAATTTCTCCACTGGAACGTCAGCGGTGTTAAGTCTAAAGCTTTCAGATTCTGTTTTTGTACAGTATGTATCTTCGTTTGATTTTATTTGTTTGGTAGAAACTTTCGTGGAAGATTTCATCAATACAGTGTTCACTGAGCACACGGCTTTCATTCAGCCTGCCGTCAAATTGTCACACAAGGGAGGGTGTTCAGGGGGGGGGGGGGGGGGGGGGGTGGGGGGGTATATGTTTGATTAAAAATATGCCTTGTTGCGAATGTGAAGCGACTCGACGTGGGTACGGAATTTTTACTGTTTGTGCTTGACAAAACATTATTTAATTTTTCAAAAATGTTCTGTATATTTGTGCATACGTTCCTCCAGAACACTCACTATACTATGCCGCACTGGATGTTGAAAATGGAATTAGCCAGTTAGAAGATTGTTTAACTGATCATTTTATATCTATACAAGAGTTGTCGTTACTGATGAGTGGTGACTTTAATGCCAGAACAGCGAATACTATCCCTGAGTACAGTGATGAAGTTACGATGTACTCTTATTTTAAGAACAGCGATAGAGTGACTGTCAATAGACGTTCGGAGGACAGAGTATTGAATACCTATGGAAAATCTTTTTTGAACATGTGTAGTACTCTGGGATTATTTATGTTAAATGGTGTATGTAATGGCGACCAGACGGTCGTTTCACATACATTTCTGATTCAGGTCATAGCGTAAATGATTACTTTGTATCTTCGTATGATTTGTTTGACTATATAACTAAGCATTGTAGCATGTTTGTCACAGATAAAATTGAATCCGACCATATGCCTTTGAATTCTGTATGAACATGTCCGATTTTGGATTAGTTGTAGATGGAAGTTTTGATGAAAGGGAATATGTAGAAAAATATGTGTGGAATAATGATTATGTTGAACAGTTTTGTGATATGATGAATTCCGAACACATTCGTGAAAAGCTTTCATCAGCAGCAATGTCTATTGATGTTAATGTAAACAATGCGTTGCACATTTCAATGATATTGTAAAGATGTTGCAGACTGTATGAAACGGCGTATTTGTGTTAACAGTTCAAACAGACAGAATGTCTGGTACGATACAGAATGCAAGGCAGAGAAATTAAAGACGTGCAGACTTTTAAGAATATTTAGGAAAACGTCTGATAAAGAAGATGGGCAGCAGCTTTTTGTAAAGCGAGGAGAGAATATAAAAAATTATTGCTTAGAAAGCAGAAGTTGTATATAATGATTTTCAGTTTATGAAAATACTTAATTCTGTGAATAATCAAGAAGAGTTTTGGAAATCACTGCGCTCAGTATACAAAAAGAGATCACAGCCTCGAAATAATATAACTATTGAGGAATGGCACCGACATTTCAAATTAGTGTTGGAGAAAGATGACCCGCCTCAAGCAGTTCAGAATGTTACGGATGACGTGTACATTAATTACATGGACCAGCCTATCACAAAGGAAGAAATTTTATTAGCAATCAGGAAGTTGAAAAATCGAAAAGCTCCTGGGCCCGATGGCTTGATAGGGGATTCTTTAAGAATTTGGGGGGATGTGCTGTTGACTTTCTAGTGAAATTGTTCAATGCGCTGTTTGACAAAGGAATGTATCCAGAGGGCTGGTCAGAGTTTGTGATTATGCCTTTATATAAAAAAGGTGAAGTCAACAATACTAACAATTATAGAGGAATTTCCTTATGTAATATATCAAGTAAACTTTATAGTTCAGTTATAACAGAAGACTTTCAAACTGGGCTGAAATGAATACATCACTGGTGAACATCAAGCTGGGTTTAAAAAAGATTATTCAACGACTGATCATATGTTTACTCTTTTGGCAGCTATACAAAAGCAGTTCGCAAATAATCGAAAATTTTTACGTTGCTTTTATAGATTTTGAAAAAGCTTTTGATTCAATTTCGAGAAAACTTTTATGCCAATACTTAGAAACAGCGGAATAAAAGGAAAACTTTACCGTGTATAGAAAGTATGTATCAGGATGTCAAAGCTAGAATCAAATGTGGTGCTAGAGTTAGTGATCTAATAAAATGTACAAGAGGAGTAAAACAGGGCGATGTGTGTAGTCCCGTTTTGTTTTCATTGTTTATTAATGATTTGGCTCAACAAATTAATGGAAATGGTAAACATGGAGTAACATTTGATTTAGTAGAAATATTTATTATGCTTTTTGCAGATGATATTGTGTTATTGTCTGAAACTCCGATTGGTCTACAAATCAGTTAAATCATTTATATGCGGCAGCGGAGAGACTGGAGCTAAAAGTGAACATGGAAAAATCTAACATCATAGTTTTTTCGTAAAGGTGGGTATCTAGCGGCACGTGAAACATGGTTATATGGAAGTAGTCAGATGTCTGTGGTGAATGCATATAAATATTTGGGATTATATTTTTCAATTAAGCTTAGTTTTAGGTTTACTTGCCAAGATTTGGTCAGTCGAGCGAAAAATCTGTTGTTTGCATTTTGTCCTTAATGTATAAGTTTAAAAACTACTCCCAAGTATATTTTTTAAACTATTCGATACACAAGTTCAACCAGTGGCTCTATATGGGCTGAGATATGGGGCTTGAATAATAATCAAGAAATTGAAAAGGTTCATTTATTTTGCTATGAAAAAGTTTTGCATGTTGATCAAAAGACTCCCAATGATTTTATATACGGAGAACTTGGAAGACATCCTATTTACTTAACCGCGTACACGAAAAGTATTAGGTACTGGTTAAAGGTAGTTCAAATGAATGATAACAGACTACCTGCTCTGGCTTATAAGAATATGTATATACTGATCAAAGAGGGTAAGCAAACGTGGGCAAGTAGCGTGCGTAGTTGCTTATGTAATTATGGTTTTTATTACGTATGGATGAATCAGGGTGTCGGGTGTGCAAATAGTTTTTTTGACTTGTTTCAAGCAACGTATTATAGATTGTAGGTGGCAGGATTGGGAGTCCCATATTCGGACGAGTGACAGATTTTCATTGTACAGATTGTTTAAAGTCAATCACTGATTGATACCATACGTTTCATTGTCATTGTGTAGTTTTGTAAGGGCAGCGTTAAGCAAGTTTAGGTTTGGCGTATCGGACATTGCCGTGCACTCCCAGAGATATAGATATGGTGGAAATGGAACTGCAATATGTCGCTTATGTCGTTCAGCAATTGAAGATGAAATTCATTTTGTGTTTAGCTGTCCAGTGTTAAATGACCTAAGAAGTAAATTTATTCCATCAAAATTTCATTGTAGACCATTCGTTTAGTATTACTATTGTCAACAAAAAATGAAAATACAATAAGAAATTTTGCAATTTATCTTATATAAGTCATTTCAACGTATCAGAGCCTTTTCTCAATAAGGGCGAGTAGAGTGAACATGTTTGTACATTTTACATTGTTTCAGTGAACTGATTATTTTGATTTTGATGTTCTTACTGTTGTTAACTTCTTATAGATTTGACCCCTTCAGATGGGGCCTTGGCCTTATTGAATAAATCATTCATTCATTCATTCTCTCTCTCTCTCTCTCTCTCTTTCTCTTTCTCTCTCTCTCTCTCTCTCTCTCTCTCTCTCTCTCTCTCTCTCTTTGATTTCTGTATTTTGGTTATTTCAATTATCGTAATTTAATACAACTCGGAACTCTGAACATTTTTATTGTACTCTGGCCTTAGGCCAGGGGCTCTTGGCCATTATGCGGAGAAGGGATGGAACTAGGAAAGAAAATGATTTACAAAAAATATATTTTGACGCATTAAACCATCCACATATACTCAGGGACTCAGGAATTTTAACGTAAGGTCACCAACCCGTATAGCTATGGAAACACGCGTGTACTGACACATTAACTAAAGAACTGTAAATGAACAACAAATTAATGAGTAACAATGACTCCTGTCACCAAATACAGAGAAAAACAAAGCAAAGCAAAGAAAGGATCAATACAATCTTGTGACAATTAAATGTATTCCGTCTCTTATCTCGGGTTTAAAGCATAAAATATGAACATTGCAACATATCTAGTCAGGATGCAACTTAGATTCTGTAACAAGTATGACAATCCGGTCACGTACGATACGAGATCACGTACGGCACGAGGACACGTACGGCACGAGGTCACGTACGGCACGGTAGGTAGGTGGTGGAACATAGACCTGGGGAAATATGGAGGTGGGGGAACATAGACCTGGGGGAATATGGAGGTGGGGGAACATAGACATGGGGGAACATATAGCGCCTCCCCTAGTGGGGACCTACTGACATTATCCAGTAGTGATTGCGCTACACCATCCCCATACAAACGGGCCGTTGTCACTATTTTTCTTTCTTTCTGCTGTAGAGCAAACGGGCATAGCGATATAGACACGTAGTTCTAGAGAACGCGAACATGAATGGCTTTTTCGGTACATGGTCAATTGTAGTGATATAGACACGTAGTCTTAAAGGGTCGTATGGTTTACGACACGTAGATCTATTGGTCGTAGGGCTAATAACTGGTAGTGCTTTAGATACGTAGTGATTGCGCTACGCACCCGTCAGAGATCTATAGGAAAAACTGGACCTCTGGCTAAATCGCTGGATAACGTTGTCAAAGAAAACTCCAGATAAGATGACCTGAGGGACATGCTGGTGATGGAAAAATTTCTAGAGTCTCTGCCGATTGAACAAGCGCGTTACGTTCGCGACAGGAATCCTCAAAACCGCAACGATTCAATTGCCGCCACCGAGCTTTTCGAGGAGATCCGCGAAGCCGAACGCACTGCCAGAGAGAGGACGGGTGCGCGTGCGAGTTACCGCCCCAACCCAAAACGACTAAGCCAGAACAGATCAGTGACGACGACTGACAACAAATCAAGAGACAATTCACAAAGAAGAAACCCCAGCAACACACACAGACCGACGTGCTACGTTTGTGGTGGACCACACATAGCAAGATACTGCACAAAGCGTGCCCACCACAAAGATGGCAGATCTGCAGCAGTGCTTACCACAGTTGCAGCAGTGCAGAAAGAAGAAGCAGTACATACTCTTTGCGATGTGTGCAAAGATATTTGTGTTCGAACCACACAGCCATGCCATAGTGGAAGGAAAGCGAGTAGACGCACTGAGGGACACTGGTGCTAGTGTGACAGTGGCAGACAAAAAGTTAGTGCCTAGAAGGTGCTACACAGGCAAACACAGGACGATTACTCTAGCCAGTGCCAATGTGAAACAAGAGGAGCCTATTGCACTTGTCCACATTGAGTGCCCATTTTTCCGTGAGACCACCGGATCAACCAGTCTGCCCTGTGTTGATCGGGAACACGATTCGAACCCAAGAAGGAGTAGAGAAAAGAGTGCCTATCTTTGCTGAAAGAGTAGCAGCGACTACTACGACAAAGACCACCAAAGACGATGGGACGAGAACAGAAACTCCCTTGAAAGTCAAGCACACACCTTTTGGCAAGATCACTCCAAAAGAATTGCGCGCAGCACAAGAGAGTGATGAAACTCTCAAACGATACTTTGTTCTCTCGCGGAGCTCGTCAGAGCAGCAGAATAAGGGCAGAGCGTCTTACGCTATAGAGAACGGAATACTCTTCCGTTTTGTCACAGTAGCTGAAACAAGTTGCCGCCAAGTCATGGTGCCTAAGCCGTACAGGAACGAGGTTATGCGTGTCGCTCACGACATACCAATGTCAGGACACATGGGAATCCGCAGAACGAGGACAGAGTAACAGCTGATTTCTTTTGGCCAGGCATACTCAGACATCAGACATTATTGCCAGTCATGCGACACATGCCAGAGAAGAGTCACAAAAGGTTCCGTAAAACAAGATACCTCTCATGAAAATGCCACTCATCGATACAACCTTTGAGAGAGTATCCATAGATCTGATAGGGCCGATCACACCACCATCAGAAAGAGGACACAAATAATTCTTACGGTGGTCGACTATGCTACAAGATATCCTGAAGCAATACCGATTCAATCCAATGACACAATCACGGTCGCGGAAGCACTGTTGACCATTTGGTCATGCGTTGGCATACCAAAGCAGGTGCTGACAGACAGGAACGCAGTTTGTATCTGGCACCATGCAGGAAGTGAACCGCCTGCTAAACATAAAGGGTTACACAACCACGCCGTACCACGCACAAACGAATGGGTTAGTTGAAAGGTTTAACGGCACATTAAAAACAATGCTGAAGAAAATGTGCAGTGAACAACCACGCGAGTGGGACAGACACGGCCAGCACTCCTGTTCGCGTATCGCGAGACACCTTAAGAATCCCTTCACTTCTCGCCATTTGAATTGCTATATGGCAGGACAGTCCGTGGTCCCATGAAGGTGTTGAAGCAATGCTGGACGGACGAAGAGACAGACAGTCAGACAAGAACGACTGTAGAGTACATCACCGACTTACGAAACAGGATGGAAGAAACATGCAAACTCGCCAGGGAACATTTAGACAAATCCACGCAAAGATACCATAAGTATTTTAACCAAAAGATAAAGAACAGAGAACTGAAGATGGGTGACAAAGTACTTGTACTACTACCAGAACACCACAACAAATTACAGGTGACATGGAAAGGCCCATACCCTGTAACTGGAAGGATGAACAGAGTAGACTACAAAGTGCAGATTGCTGAGGAAGAAAAGGTACTCCATATCAATCTGCTGAGAGAGTATCATCAAAGATCAAATGAAGAGGAAAAACAAATTGCAGTAGTCATAAAAGAAGAAGAAGATGTACAGGATTCGGACCCATACAAAACGGGCGAATGCATACCACTGGTACCACTCAGAGCAATGGAAACATACGAGGACGTGAACATCAGTGACCAACTGACAGAAAAGGAAAAGACAGATCTAGAAAGACTGCTACTGAAACATAAAGATGTGTTGACAGATCTACCAGGGACAACAGTTAGAAGAATGCAGCCTTGACTTGACCAGCACACAACCTACTAGGGTCAAACAATATCCTATCGCTCATTCACAGCCCGAAGCAGACAAAATTGAGAAAATCAAAAATGCCGCTCAGCCTACCACAAAAAAAGAAATCCGAGCATTCATTGGCTTAGCTTCCTACTACAGAAAATGTGTACCAAACTTTGCCGCTGTCGCTCAACCATTGACCGACCTGGCGAAAAAGGGGCAGCCCGACAAACTAGTTTGGACAGAAGACTGAACAGGCGTTCTTAACACTGAGAAACAAACTAACTAACAGACCCATCATTCATTACCTGACATGACGAAGCAGTTTACGGTACTCACCGACGCATCCAACAAGGGCATAGGTGCAGTATTGCTTCAAAACCATGACGACATACAGAAGCCCGTCATGTATGCCAGTCGGAAACTCAGTCATGCAGAAGAAAAGTACTCCACAATTGAAAAGGAGCGTTTGGCCGTTGTGTGGGCGATCAAGAAGTTTGAGCCATACCTATTCGGTACAGTTTATCCTGGAAATAGATCACCAGCCGCTTGGTTTTCTAAGCAAAAAGAAAACCGAAAACGGGAGACTCATGAGGTGGGCGATTCAGTTGCAAGAGTACTCCTTTGTTAAGTTGTGAATGTCATCCCAGGAAAGGATAATGTGGGAGTGGATTACCTCAGTCGCTCAGATCATTGAATTACACTGTCATGTGAATTCATGTGCTGTGCTGGAGAATGTAAGTGGTTAACGATAGTTAATCATATATGCTGCAATAATGACGTTCTATTAGAATGTCTCTCTGGATATGTTTTGAAGTGATGATATGAATGCAAAGTATTTTAGCCGGTCATGCGATAACGAGTAATGAAATGTGTACTTATGCATTGGTTGTGCTCGTGTAGAGAGCATTTCATATGGCATTATGTATGGACATACATTAGTTGTGCTTGTGTAGAGAACATTTCATATGGTATTATGTGTGGACATACATTGGTTGTGCTTGTGTAGAGAACATTTCATATGGCATTAGATCAATGTGTGAACATACATTGGTTGTGCTCGTGTGGGAGCATTTCATATGGCACTATGCCTATGTGTGAGCATGCTCGTTGATTGAGTAAGCTTCCTTGTAAGGTGCGACAGAATGCACTCGCATAGTTTGTTTATAGTTGGGTCTAAAATAGGATTTTATCCTAAGGTGGGGGGTATCACAAACTTATGACGTGCATGTTTTGAAGACGTCATTTTCTTTCAGAATATTACGTAGCCTAGTTTGTTTGCGCGCTCTCCGCGCTATAAAATTTGTCGTACCTATTTTCCTTCCGGGACGCAATGCCGTGTTTATACCACCATATAAAATATAATGTTGGATATTTCAAATACTACTACTTTATTATTTTATAGACCGCAGTGCCCCGCTAAAGTCTCTGTTATAGTTGTAAGGTTGCCGGGGAGATAAAACAACACCAGGTAATGATATCTAACAGTCCTCCATAATAGTTTGTGGGAGCAAGACGTTATTTCAGTGCTGCTGCAAAATATTCTTTCACTAGTTTCAGGACATCGCAGGATGTTTGGGCTTTAGGTCTAGTTTTCGTCTTTTGCTCTTACCATTGTTATGATACATCATTATTGATCAGCCTCCTCATCTGCTTTATTTACACGGTCTACAACTTAGTATCTTCAACTGACAGACGTCAAATTCAAGCGAGAAAATATTCGTATCAGAGTTTTGTGCCATTCCAGTTCTTTTATGGATTTACCTTGTTGAAGCCGTACGATCGTGTGTGAATTTAATTGATTTGATTGATTGATTTGATCGTTAAGACGCTTGAGGCCTGGGTAGGCCTGTTCGTCTTTCCAGTAGATGATCCAGAATACTTAATTTAGCATGCGTGGCTAGTGGTAGCAATCTGGATCATAGATTGTAGGCAGGTTTGTCCAGTGGGCGTCCAACCTGCACTTGAAAGTTGACATGGTAGGTGCAGTGACAACACTGTCCGGCAAGCTGTTCCAGATGTTGATGACTCGCTCTGAGAAGTAGGAGCTGCGTACATTGAGCCTGCAGTGTGATTTATTCAATTTAAGACTGTTTCCTCTTCTCTCTCTGCTTACTGAAAGTATGAACTGTGGCTGATCTGTCTTGTAGACACCATGAACGTATTTAAATGTGTCAATCATGTCACCACGTTTTCTTCGGTGCTCAAGACTGGGAAGCTTCAGAGTGGCGAGTCGTTCTGGATACGGCTTCTCTTTCAAAGAACCTATTAGCTTAGTAGCACGGCGTTGCACATCCTCAATATCTTTGCTGAGGGTCTTTGAGTGTGGATTCCATACAGTGTGTCCATATTCCACCAGTGGCCGGACCAGCGACTTGAAGAGCTGGATAAACAGGTCCTCAGTAAGATAGTTAAATGAGCGCCGTATGATGCCAACAACCTTGTTCGCCTTTGCAGTGATGCTCGCGACATGCGCCTTGAAGTCAAGCTTATTGTCAATCAGGACGCCTAGGTCCTTCTCCACATCACTTTCAGCAAGGGCCAAGTTGTAATCTTCTCCTTGGTTGGTCTTCCCTCTCATGTAGTAGACTGCCTCTGACTTCCTGTTCCCCAACTTCAATACGCTGCACTTATCAGGATGAAATCTGAGTAACCAGTCTCTCGACCACTGCTGGAGTCTGTCCAGGTCATCCTGAAGTATGTGCGTAGCTGCTTCCTGATCACTTCTCGTGAAAATCTTTGTGTCATCCGCAAACAACCTTACACTGCTCTCCACTCGGCTGGGGAGGTCATTAATCCACGACATCACCACGCTGACACAGAGTGGAGACCTTTTTACCTACTGTATTCGTGGATTTACATCAAGTTATCACGTCTCGGCTACAGCACACCTAGTTTGATTTTTGAGTATTGTGCAACAGGTCCTCTTTGCGCCCTGCATCAAATGGTCGTCGTATGCATCTAGCCAGGGAGCCCGGCTGGGTTGTGTTGTGGTGCGAGACTGTTATAACCACGCTTTGTTCCTGGTGAAGGTATTAGTGCTGTTCTGGATTTGTGCTGGGCTGTCAGCGGTGTTGAATTGTTGTGCCGTGTCTTCAGGTTCTGCGCTGGGACATTGTTTTGGGACGGTCTGTGTTCTATGTCGTGTCGTTATCTTCAGGATCTGCGTACCATCGTTCCAGTGCTTGTGAACATTGTTGTCATCGTCTGCGGCGTCGTGAGTCTTGTGACGCTTTGGCTATATATTATATGCTTGTATGTGTGGTATCTAGTCCCCGTGATGTGTATTGTTTCATCCACGACCATCATCATCATCATCATCATCATCATCATCATCATCATCACAAATATTCTTTGATTCAATTATAATTTTGGCTTCCTTATTCACTCTTGTTTTATTTCTTTGGGAAGAAAAGCTGGAGAGTGGGGAATGGTGGTTGGTGTCCAAAGAACATCATAACAACACAGTCGCAAAATATAATGGCCCTTAGACAATAAACGGAGCCATTGCACTATACCATCCACAGTGCTGTAACGTTGCGACACCTTCCTTGACAACCTTTTCCTATTTCATTTCAATATATTCATGTTGCAGTGAGAAAATGTCAGCCTTTGAATCCTCCCCGAACAGTCAGGTGACCTGTACCCATGGTTATGTGGAGGGGTCACAGTGCACGGTGACCTGTTACCGTGGTTATGAGCTTCAAGGTCAGGCCACTCTGACCTGCCAGAATTCCGAAAAATGGAGTGATAGTCCGCCGTCCTGCCAAGGTACGCCACCACCACCACCCATCACCATCACCACCGACATCATCGTAACATCGTCGTCGTTGTCGTCGTCATCATCGTCATCATCATTCACGTCATCATCATCATCATCATCATCATCATCATCATCATCATCATCATCATCATCACTACCGTCATTAACCTCGTCGTCATCATGATTACAAATATCATCATCAACAATTGTCTTCTTTTTGTACTCCCAGTTCTTAAGAACAGGGAGTACTTTAGAATGGGAACGAAGAAATGCTGTCTGTGTGTGTGTGTGTGTGTGTGTGTGTGTGTGTGTGTGTGTGTGTGTGTGTGTGTGTGTGTGTCTCTGTGTGTGTGTGTCCGTGGTCAAAAATGTGTTCCACTCGCTCCAGACAAAACTACTGGGTCGATCTTTCTGAAAATTTGTAGGTATGTTCATTATGGGTCACGAATAATGCCCGATGTTTTAGTTTACCGTTATAACCGTTACTAACGGCTGTAACGGCCTGTAACGGTTTTTCTTCTTTACGGAATATCTCAGAAAGTACTTGGCCGACCTTTATGAAAATTAGCAGGTATGTTCATTATGGGTCACGGATGATGCCTGTTGTTTTAGTTTGCCCCGTTTTAGCCGTTACTAACGGTTGTAACGGCCTGTAACGGTTTTTCTACTTTATGGAATATCTCAGAAAGTACTTGGCCAATTTATAAGCGGTTTGCATGATCTTGTGACAAATCAGATGCTCTGTCCATATGTAAGTGATGTAATGCTGAAAATGGATTAAACAACCGTTGAAAACCGTTATTCTGTCGTTATTTCGTATATATAGGTGGATTTTAATAAAATTTGGTATATAGAAAGGTTATCAACACAAATGGCACTTCTATATAGTGTTCCAAAATGTGACCGTTAAAAACCGTTATTCTTGACATATTGTCTAATTTGGATGAAATTTGATATATACACAGGCTTTAGCCAGTGAGGACTAAAATACCGGTTTCAAAAGTGCATATCGGTTATACAGGGTCGAACTTTAATTAAGGACCACCCCGAAAAAAGGCCCTTTCTTTTTAAATTGGCCAAAAGTATAAGCAATGCATTTTTTTCGAAGAATTCGACTGGGAAAGGTTTAAGGGGTTAACAGAGTATTCCGCAAAGCTTGCGAAAGCTGTCTTATTGTCACGTGCGGCATGCAGAGGGGGGGGGGGGGGGGGGGGTTGAAAGTTGCAGATTGTTGTCAAAATTGCTTGTTTTTTTAGCAAGAGTGAACACTGCTTCAAACGGTTTTGCACTGAAATTCCAAATGCACGTGCAAAAAACCAATGCATTGCAGAGCATTTTACTGACTGGAATGCCCCTAAAAGCAGCCCAACGTGCATAATTCTTCATAACACAAAAATGCCTCCAAGACGCAAGCTGTCTGATTTTGACCGGACCCGGGCGATTGCATGGCTGCAGGATCGAGTTGGCGTTCGAGAAGTGGCCAGAAGACTACAAGTGTCCCACTCCATCATCATTCGGCTGAGAGAACGTTTTCAAGCCACTGGAACTGTCAAAGAGAGACCCCATCCAGGCCAGCCAAAGAAGACCACTGCAAGAGATGACAGGTTCATCCGCAGATATGCTCTTCGGACCAGGACCACCACCTCCAACACCATCAGGCGTCGGCTCCAAGCTGCCACTAACACAGCAGTGTGTGAGATGACCATACGGCGGCGCTTCAATGCTGCCAACCTTCGAGCAAGGCGCCCAGTCCGGAAACCAAAACTGACTGCGGCCCACCGGGCACGTCGCCTGGCCTGGTGCACAGCTCATCGAACATGGACTCGGGCTCAGTGGCGGATGGTGCTTTTCACCGATGAGTCCAAGTTCCAGTTGAAGCCACGAGATGGACGCATTCGGGTGTGGCGGCGTCCAGGGAGCAGCTGGCAGATGACGTCATCCAGGAGGTCGTCGCTTTTGGTGGTGGCTCCGTCATGGTATGGGGGGGGGGGGGGGGGGGGGGGGGGAGGGGGGGGGGGGGGGGGGGGGGGGGGGGGCATCAGCAGTCACCACAAGACTCCCCTGTACCATGTGGATGGCAACCTGAACGGCCAACGCTACTGCAGGAGATTGTACGGCCTTTGGTTGTCCCAGCACTCCAGCAGATTGGGGCTCAGGCTGTGTTCATGGACGATAATGCCACCCCACATCGTTGTCGAGCCGTGAACACTTTTGTGGTGCAAGCTGGCATCACCAGGATGCCATGGCCGGCAAACAGCCCGGACATGAACCCTATTGAGATCATCTGGGGCGAGCTTGGGAGGAGAGTTCAAGAAAATCACCCTGTTCCTGCAAATCGACAGGACCTGCTGCACTACCTGCAGCAGGAGTGGGCAAACCTCCCCCAGGCACTCATTACAAGAACAGTCAACACCATGAGGCAGCGCTGTGTGGATTGTGTGGCAGCACGAGAGAGGCACACTCGGTTTTGATCAGACTGTAAAGAAACACTCTTTTTGTGAATGTCATTTTGGGGGGTAGTCTCATCCAGGCTCCCTGTCTAATCAGAAAGAATGATTTTTTTCGATGAAAGTGACAAAATGTTGTTCACTGATAATGAAATTAAACATTTATAAAGTTTCTGTCGTTTGTCGGTTTTTCTTTCTATGTTTTGTGAGACTGTGTATAAGTGGTCCTTAATTAAAGTTCGACCCTGTATAACCGTTAAACCGTTATTTTGCCGTTATTTTTTTTATATATTGGTGGGTTTTATTGAAATTTTGTATATAGAAAGGTTATCACACACAAATAGCACTTACATGCAGTGTTTCAAAATCTGACCGTTAAAAACCGTTATTCTTGACATATTGTCCGATTTGTATGAAATTTGGTATGTACACTGGCTTTAGCCCAGTGAGGACTAAAATACCGGTTTCAAAAGTGTATATCGGTTATATAACCGATAAACCGTTATTTTGCCGTTATTTTTTTTTTATATATTGGTGGATTTTAATGCAATTTTGTATATAGAAAGGTCATCACACACAAATGGCACTTCCATGCAGTGTTTCAAAATCTAAACGTTAAAAACCGTTATTCTTGACATATTGTCCGATTTGTATGAAATTTGGTATGTACACAGGCTTTAGCCCAGTGAGGACTAAAATACCAGTTTCAAAAGTGTACATCGGTTAAATAACCGCTAAAACCGTTATTTTGCCTTTATTTTTTATCTCATAAAGCACTTGGCTGATTTATAAGCGGTTTGGAAAACTGGGAGTACGTTTATATGCTTCGCATCTTGTTCTTTCTTTCCTGTTTCTCAATTCTCTCCTCTTTCAATTTCTTTTTAATTATTGTTTCTATTATCATCTTGACAGTGACCATCATCATCATCGTCGTCGACGACATCGTCAACATCATCATCATCACTTTCGTTATCTTCTTGTTGTTGGTTTGTTCTTCTTGTCCTTATTTTTATTCTAGTTCTTGTTCCTCTTCTTCTTCTTTCTTCTTTCTTCTTCTTCTTCTTCTACTGATTTTTCAATTGAAAATATACACGTTGAGCGGGAGAAGAACCATATGTACTTATAATGGCCCCGTTCTTTGTTCCTGAATGTTTTACACATTTCTGAGATTTTCTGAAGCGGGAATGTATAGCAGCATTGTGAATGGAATGGAATGGTGGTGGTGGTGGTGATTTTTGTTCCTTAGAGATAATATGAATAGAGTTCTGTTCAGAAACAGATGAAATGTTAGAAGAGGCCATATCACTCCACGAGCATTTGTACAAGAAAAGAGACTTAGGGAGGATCTTGATGTAAGCAGGTACATTTTGAATCTGCCACAACTAATGAAGACGAATCAAAACATTGAGAAGGATGGATTACCATCCAAAAAGCATCAGAAATCCTGAAATACATGCAGAATAACATAACTATAGGTACAGAAGGAAAGACGGTAAATTTTATGATTGTTTTTGTTTGTTTGGGCGAAGGGAGGGGGGGGGGGGGGGGGGGGGGGGGCAAATGGGGGAATTCGTAGCAAGCCAAATAAACGAGGACTTCAAAATTAAGAGATGTCAGTATCTCGAAGAGAAGGAACACTAACGTGCCCAACAAAAGCAGATAAACCAAGCGAGTTTTTAAGAAGCTGAAGGTTAATTTCATTGTTAAATGTTTCATACAAGGCAAATGTAACATTTATAGTGAATAGAAGTATGGTGTTTTGCATAAATTAGTCAAAGAAGATCAGACAGGTTTTATTCCAGGGCGATAAATTGGGGAGAATGTAAAAACTATGTATGATATACTGTTTTATCTAGAAAAAACAAATCTGTATCTAGCTTATTTGTATTAAATGACTATCAGAAGGCGTTTGTTTTGATAATCTAGACATATATGAATAAGGTACTTAAAAGCTTTTGGCTTTGGGAAAGATATACGCTGCTAGGTTTCAGCATGTTATAGAAAACATAAGATTCTACATGACTGTGAATGGGAGCATATGTCAGAGTTTTGAAATACAGGGCGATCCCATTTCGCCGTATTTGTTGAAACTTTAAGATGTAAAATCATGCAGGACGAGAGAACACAGGGCACTCCAATACTCCATACAGTGTTTAAGATCAGCCAGTTTGCAGACAACACAGCATTTACATTAGAAGGAGATAGGGTATCATATGAAAATCTGTTTGAAGAATTTGAAAAACTGTAAATGTACGGTTAGAAAAACCACAGAACTCAAAATGTGAGTATAAGCCCGGAATAAAAATGAAACGGAACCCACCCAAATATAAGAAATGAGGTATTTGAATAACATGAAAGTTATTTTAAAGAATGACAGAAATCAACACAGCAGATAAATCAAATGAAGCTAAACAATTATCCAAAGTTTGGTCAAAGCGTATATGTAAACCCCTCGGCAGGATTGCAGTACTGAAGTCCATGATGCTTTCAATGCTCATATACATCTATATTCTGCAAGCCCCTCAGAAAAGGAAATAAAATAGTTTAAGAAAACTATGTTTTTTAATTTAAAAGGAATGAAACCTGACAAGATCCTTTGATCCTTATGGAAATACGTAAAACATTCTATCGAAAATGGATGCGTAGGTGTATCATGTTTAGACAAAGATACAGAAGCTCGAAATATGACCTGGGTCCAAAAGATATACACGACATATCCAAAATAGAAAAAAAGTATTAAGTGCTATGTTCCCGGAAATAGATTCATTCGACGTTTACGAACCTAGAAAATTTCTCAGTAAAAATAGATAATGAATTTTGGAAAGACTTTTTCACTTCATATGTTAACTTTGTGCATCAAGTATTTTAAAATATAATTCGTATGAGGTATTTTCAGAGCCGTTCTTCTGTAATGATAAGTTTAGAGTTTGTGACGACGTCATCAACTTTGAAAACTTGAAAGCAAAGCAGCAGATATTCCCCTCCGGGGGTTGCAACCTTGCCGTGGTCGGAGGGCTTGCGTGGTCCAGTGATCTTTTAGGCTTTGCTGACGGGGGCATCAGTAGTCGACTAGATGGTTAGTTGTTGTGAACGCTTCTAGGCCTGTATAGCCAAGTTGCTGACTGGCCAAGCATTACGTGGTAGGAATTGATGCCCCTGGTAGGGTCTCCCATGTCAGAAAGGTTAGGAGTGAGGGCCCAGACAAATAGTAACCACCTTTTCCTATTCTATCTTCTGCCTTTCTTAACGGATCTTTTCTTTCTTCATCTCCCCATCAAGCCTGAGTGAGGGCCCAGACAAATAGTAACTCACCTTTTGCTATTCTATCTTCTGCCTTTCTTAACGGATCTTTTCTTTCTTCATCTCCCCATCAAGCCTTCTTTTCCACGCTCTCATTTCTCTGATACTCGAGTCGCTGCGTAAGCAGCGGGGAAGCCCAAGCTACAGTTACCTGGCGAGGGGCTGAGTGGCTGATCTTAATTCAGTCGCTAAGGTGCATTGTCTGGTTTTCATGCGGGACGGTACCAGCTCACGGACGCCATATTATGGCCATCCATTGTCCCTTCCCCAGCACAGCAGCTCTCCTGGGGTGACCGTTTATCTCTGCCGGTATTTTAAAACCTTCATGGCCTCAATACACAATAAAACAGGAAAAAGAAGAAAACTGGGTCCCGACCCTTCCAGGGATACGGACTCGGATTCGGACGCAGAAGTCCGGAAGACGATAGGTGCATAGCCGTCTTGGCTGATTATCCAGTCGACGGATAGCGAGCGACCCATTACTAAGTTGAGTCCTTTTGCTGTTGCAAAGGGACTGAAAGGTCTTGCAGGCGCAGAGCCGGAATCAGTGAAGAGGTTGAGGGGTGGTTCCTTGCTGGTGCAGGTCGACCGAAAAGTCCACTCGGAGAACTTATTGAGATCAGAGAGTCTTGTAAATTACCCGATCCGGGTGTCCCCTCACAAAAGTCTCAACTCTCGAAAGGCGTCATCCGTTGCCGAGAGTTGTTCGGGATATCTGAGGGAGAGATAAAGGCTGAGTTGGCTGACCAAGGAGTGGTCGAGGTCAGGAGGGCGACTTTTCGGAAAGGTACGGAGAGGAAACCCACCAACACTCTGTTCCTCACCTTTGCTAAACTGACTCTTTCAGAGCCTATAAAAGTGGGGTACCTGAGAGTGAAAGTAGCCCTGTATGTGCCATCCCCACTGAGGTGCTTCAAATGTCAACGCTTTGGACATGTCAAAGAGAGATGCCCGGGAGAGGAGGTGTGTGCCATCTGCAGCAAAGCAGTTCATGATGGTGGATGTGAATCCGCGAAATGCATGAACTGCGATGGTGACCTCTTCTTTTTCAAGAGACTGCACTGTTTGGCAAATCGAAAGCGAAATCCAGCGAGTTTAAACAGAAAAAAAGATTTCGGTCTTCGAAGCAAAAAAGCTGGTGCAGGAGCAGAAGGGAACCCCGCTCCTTTTCTTGACAGTGGTAAAAAAAATCGTTGAGAGTACTCAGGTAGAAGTAGGCATTCAGACAGACCCATGTGGTCTTGAACCTCTGAAATGTCTTCCGACTTCAAGAACATCGCAAGAGAAAACGCCCCGTTGGTGGGGGCCTTTAAACCCCCCAAAAGGATAGACTTCCAGTGCATCCTCTAAGCCTGCAGCTGTGTGGGCCTGCCAGCAAGGGGTCGGCCCGAGACGGCCCCAAAGCCGAGAGCACGCCCCAAGGGGGGAGTCCCAACAGTGGCTTCAGGCAGGGTGGCGTTGGTGGAGTGCAGGGAAAGCCTCCCCCAAACGCCTCAAAACCATTGAGTTCTTCCCCTCCAGGGAAGAAAAAAACCTCAAATTCCACCAGACGGACGAAAAAAGCGGAGCTGAAATTACAAAATACATTTGAGCTTTATATGACGAAGAGGAAGAGGACGTAGGACAGGATGATTAAAACCCTCATCCACAATGGATTACAGTCTTGAAAATGGAATATCAGGGACTGTTTTTCCAAAATTTCGAAGAATTGCAGCTGTTGTGCCGTGAGGCTGGGCCCCTTTTTGCTAGTTTCACTGCAAAAAAACTCTTCTGAAGTCTGACAAAACTTTTTCACTTTTGGCTACGCTTTCTAAACCTACCTGCACAATCTCTGAACATGGCGTTTCTGGTGGATTTAGTTTATTCTTTCACAACTCTGTTCTGAAACATCCCAGTTGCTTGCATACTCCGCTTCGGGCAGTGGGCAGCTCGGGTTTCTCTTCACAAAACAGTTACTGTCTGTAGTTTGTATCTGTCTCCAAATATCGGCGTCACTAAACGGGACCTCATTTCACTCTTGGAGCAGTTTTCCAGACCCTTCCTGCTGTTGGGGGATCTAAATGGCCACTCTCCTCTATGGGGGAAGTGAGAGATCATCACCAAGGGGTTGCTTTTAGAGGAATTGTTTTCGGAGCTTGATCTGGTGTGTGTCCTGAATGGGAAACCCCAAAAACTTATTTTTCACTCCGCTAATTGGCACCACAATCTTGTCTGGATCTTTTGTCGTGACCCATCTTTGTTTTTGGATTTTGTTTGGGAGGTTGATGAGAATCTGCATGGTAGCGACCACTTTCCTGTGTTGCTTGGGTATACGAATGAGAGAGGTGAGTCTTTACCAGAACGCCTCAGTTTCAACAAAGCAGATTGGGACCTCTTTGCCACTAAGTTTCTTTGGATTGGAAAGAGGACAAGATCCTGCAAAGTGAAGATCTGCAGGAAGTCTTTCAGATTTCATACTGAATTGCGCAAAGTCAACCACCCACAGATTTTCCCAAGAAGCCCTAACGCCAAAAGTTCCTTGGTTCAACTCTGAATGCAAGGAAATTAACAAACCGCAAAAGAGCTCAACGTCAGAATCTCTTTCAGACCTTCAATGCCCCAAAGTCCGAGCGGGATCAGAAACTGAGTGCCAAATCCCAAACGCATCTATAAACCAGTAAACGTTTTCTTGGAGACAGTTTTGCTCAAGTTCACATCAAAACCATCGAAGAAAAAAGTTTTGTGGGAAAATCATCAAGAAAATTAAAGGGAAGAACACCTGCCCCACTGTGAACCATCTCAAGTTTTCTGGGCTCTTTAATAACAGAGAAAAAAAAAAAAAAAACAGTTGGTAATCTGCTTGCTTCAACTATTGAAAAGAATTCCTCTCTTTCTAACAAATTTGCCCGTTAGTCAAAATCCCAAAACCCTAAAGGGGAAAAATCTCCTGCAACTTTTTGTCAGTTTAAAATGGAAGACACGATCTTCCTTTCACTTTAAAAGAATTTGAAATCTGCCTTACTTTCTTGCAGCGATTCCTCTCCGGGTTATAGATGAAATCCATTATAAACTTTGAAACATCTTCTGCAAAAAGGTCTGCACATCCTGCTACATGTCTACAACCCTGTATGGACTACTGGATTCTTTCCACTTCTTTGGGGGAAAAGCCCTCATCATTCCCTTCCCCAAAACCCGGAAAGATCTTTCTAACCCATCAAAAACTACCGTCCCATTGCTTTGACCAGCTGTGTCTGTAAATTGATGGAGAAAATAGTGAATGCTAGACTCATGTGGAAGCTCGAAACCCATGCCTTTTGGCGAAAGAAAGTGTGGTTTCTGCAAACATCGAACCACAGTTGACCATTTGATCCATCTGGAATCTACGCTTCAGAACGCCTTTCTGAACAAACAACAGCAGTGGCTATTGTTTTTGACTTGGAGAAAGGGCCCACGATACCACCCGGAAATCTGGGATACTCATTATCTTTATGATTCTTGGTTTTCGGGGTCATCTTCACTTTCATTCAAACTTTTTTGGCACAATGACAGTTTCAGGTCCGGGTTGGCATACTCTCTCTGATGTTATGAGCAGGAGTTGGGTGTTCACAAGGGAGAATACGTCGCCTGCCCTCTTTGCATCAAGATTAACAAAATTGTCAAATCAGTTCAGCAGGGTTCAGACTGCTCATTGTTTGTGGATGATTTTGCTGTCTACGCAACTGGAAGCCTGTACCCGAGTGTCCAGTGAGGCTCCAGCTTTGTGTGGATAAAATTCATCAGTGGGCAGATGAAAACAGTTTACCTTTTCCCTACAAAGACACAGGGGCATTCACTTCCATAATTTCCCTCGGTTTTTTTTTCCAGATCCTGTAATTCAAATAGGGAAATCTCCATTCCAGCTGTCAAAGAGGCCAAATTCTTAGGAGTTATTTTTGACCAGAAACTCAACTTCCTCAACCACATTAAAAACCTCAAAACTTCTTGCCAGAAAAGCTCTGAATATTCTGCGGGTCCTAGCACACACTGACTGGGGGGCTGATAAGAAAACTTTGCTGCACCTCTACAGAGCCTTGGTCCGTTCCAAACTGGACTATGGTTGTGCAGTGTACGGCTCTGCATGACCGTCTTACCTTAAAACTCTTGAACCCTATCCACATCAAGGGCTTCGTCTCTGTCTTGGAGCATTCCGCACCACCCCTGTGTACAGCCTGTACGCAGAGGCAGGTGAACCCTCACTGTCCAACCGCAGGCTGAAACTGTTTTGAAATTATTATATCAGACTGTTCTTGGAACCAGAAAACCCTGCCTATAACTGTGTTTTTGACCCTCCATTCCAAGGTAAATTTGAAAACAACCCTAACTGTATTCCGCCGTTTTGGTCTTCGTATGCAGCCTCACTGCGGAATGCAGGTCTAGACCTAGGAGTTGTGTCCGATTTTTCCAAGTTTCCAGATGAGCCTTCGTGGACCTTTTTCACACCAGAGGTTTGTTTTAATCTTGCAGCTTTCGTAAAGAGTTACCAGCTGTCTGGCATACAAGGCATTGTATGCTGACCTCTGTTCAAAATTTCCATCTTATCAGAAAATTTTCACTGACCGTTCCAAGTCTGAGGATGGAGTGGCCTGTGCAGCCTATTGCCCTGGGGCTCCTTCTCAGATACTGTTGGAACATATACCTCAGGTGCTTCTGTCTATTCCGCTGAACTTACTGCTCTGGTTCTGGCATTGAAGATAATCTCACAATCTAAGAAGAGGGACTTTCTGGTTCTGTCAGATTCACTGTCAGCGTTGGAGGCCATAGCTGGCCGCAACCTTCAGCACCCAGAACTCTTACACTTTTTCGAACTTTTGACCAAAGTTGAAAGCAGATGGTTACAACATTATTCTGGCTTGGATTCCTGGTCATGTTGGCATCGGAGGGAACGAAATGGTTGATCGTTTAGCCAAGAATTCCACAAGAGAGAAATTGTCCAACATATATATCCCCTGCTCCGATCTGAAACCAAAATTAACGATTATGTGAGAGACCTCTGGCAGGAGGATTGGAATACACAGACGGATAACAAACTCTTTCAGATCCGTCCAAACCTTAAGGAGTTCCTCGAGGCCTCCCATCTGCGTCTGGTGGTCGTAAAGAAGAAACTGTTCTTTGC
Source organism: Conus ventricosus (assembly GCA_018398815.1). Taxonomy (NCBI): domain Eukaryota; kingdom Metazoa; phylum Mollusca; class Gastropoda; order Neogastropoda; family Conidae; genus Conus; species Conus ventricosus. Next base: position 51,820,543 of record CM031614.1, read on the forward strand.
CGGCTGCACACCGGCCATTCGTATTTTACCCATTCCTACCTTTTAAAGAGTGAAGAAGCTCTGTGGCGCATTCCATGTCATGTGCCACACTCCAATGAAGCATATTTTTTTTAGTGTTGGGACTTGCACGATGTGAGACACAAACATTTTACGGCAGATTCCATGAAAACCTTGTTCAGAGATCTGACGCGATCTTTGAGTTCTTGAAAGAGATTAATATTTTTCATCGGATCTGAGATTTTACAGTGGAAAGATTTTTAACAAACTTTCGGATAGTTTTTTTGTGTATTTTAAAAAATTGTGTGAATGAATAACTTGTGAGTTGATTTTAAGTGGTGACGCCCGGGATGTGGCCCTTGCGGCGGGGGGCATAAGCAATTTTATCTTATTTAATCCGCAGATGTTCCCATTTAAAGATGTTTTATCAATCAAGTGGAAGTTTCCGTCAAAACGTTTTTGTGGTTTATTGTAAAATTATCTAGACTACTTAGGATGCTTTTCACAAGGAAAAGCTATTCAAAAACGAAATATTAAAAACAACAACAAACTAAAACCAACCACCCCGGGGCGAAGGGTTAGCGTTGGGACTCCCGGCTGGGGGGGCGGGGGTTCGAACCCATCAGAAGCAGTTGGTTTTTCCCCCGACCGGCCTCCCCGGTTGTGGGCGGGACTTTTTTGGGAAACGGGGCCCACACAGTGTTTTCTCCACAAGGATGCGCGAGAGTTTTTGCAAAATTTCCGCCAACACGCATGCGAAATCCCCCGGGACGGGGAAATTAATGAAAAAGGTTTGATCAGGTCAGTACCCAAACCCGAAATGGAAATTCGTAGCTCATCTAATCACCCTCCCCTCATTATCAGCTTTAAAAAAAAAGTTCCAAATTCTGGGCCCTTCATCCCTGCTCTCAGGGACCTTTTCGTTCCCCCCAATCGGGGCCTTTGGGTTTTGGCCGTCGGGGCACCGGATCGAGCCGGGGGGGGTTTTGGACACGGGGGGGCCCCTCGGGGGGAGAGCACTACGCCGGCTCCGCGATAAGCAATTAGGTCGCCCAGGGGGGGTTTTAGTAGGGGGTTTTCCGGTATTTTAGATCGAACAGGCGCCACTGAACACCCCCGAAGGACCGGCGATGCAGGTTTTCCCCGGGTGGGTTTCCTCCTGACGACTTGACATTGACTGCCCCTGGGATTCCCGGTGCGGGGCGTGGCAGGGCCGCCCGGCGGTGCTGTGGGAAGGGGTGTGGGAATGAGCGGCGTGGGTGCACTCCCTCTGAGGGGGCAGAGGGTTGGGACAAAAACCCCCCCCCCCAAAAAAAAACTAAAACCCAAGAACAAATCACTGCAAATAATATCAAGTGATGGGTAAGAATGTTTTTTACAGCCCCCGCATCAAAAGAAAAATTTTAACACATAAACGAATATTACTTGTAAGTTGATGTTGTGTGTAGTTTTGAGTGTGGGTTTCCGTAAACGGAGGGTTTTGAGAGATGCGCATGCCGGGGTCCGCCATATTTCAACGCTCAGATCATATTGATACTTTAAATAAGACAGACCAAGCGACTGTCAGAGTTTTGTGAACCAAATTTTTGTAATTCAGTTACAAAAGCTTGATCTCTTAAAACACTTTCAGAAAACCCTTTTTTTGGGGGGTTTTTATAAAAAAAATTGGGAGGGCAAATACCCTCCTTTTACGGAAACCTACACCAGGAAACTAGAAAACAAAACATCGCTTACAAGAAGATTCTTTTATGGGGAAATTTTCCTTTGGTTAATTTTCGGTAAAATTAGGGAATATTTGGACTTCAACTTTTGGTGTGCAAAAAAAAAAATCCTTTCTTAAAATACATACTCTAGTCGACAGTTTTCACATGCAATTTTTGCGTAACATTATAACAAACTGGGTCAAGAATTACACAATTTATTCAAATTTTTTGAATCCCTTAAAAATTTGATTTTAAGTGGTAATTGTTGAGATAATACTGTCAGGCGTTGAGCCTCATAGAAATTCCACCAAATATACTTTGTGTAGTTAAAAAAAACACAAAAAAACATCTTGTAAAAGGACATCAAAGAAAAAACTGCCCTTAAGAACTTTGTAAAAACTCTATGTTGTAAATTTTAAAGCAAATAATACCCCCTTTTGCTTTAAAACACTTTTAATTTGTGCCCCCAACAAAAGGGTCAAAATTTTTCCCAATATCTGGACACAAGAACAAAAACAGCCAGAGTTTTGTAAAAAAAAAAGTGTAATACTGAAACACAAAAATTTTGTCATGTCTGTATTATACTTTGAAAGGAAGTGTTTTTGTTTTGGTTGCAACACACACTAATTGTTTTTGGGAAAAGACTTCAGAATTGATGAACCTTCGCACCTGTACAGAGATGTCTTCCAATGGTCCTGTTGCAGAACTTGTGAAATGTGGTGGCATTTGACCCCCCACATTTTTCAAAATGTAGCCACTGGTACTCTCCCTGACATGGCAGATGATGCTGCTCCACGAAAATGTGTGATGAAAAAGTTTAAATTCCCTGTATCCCAAAAATTTTCCTAAAACCCAACGTGACAAGCCTTTGTGGCAGGCCCATGGGGCGTACATAAACAAAAGAACTGTTTTGGTTTTACTGTCTTTTTTAAATCTTTTGCCTGGAAAGTATTTTTTTTAAAACATCTTAAACACCTCTTTTCATCCTGAAATCCTGTAAATGCAGAACACATCTGTTTTTTACCGGTCTTGATTGTTTGAGTTTTTAAATAATGGGGCAGGCATGCCTTTCTTGAAAGGTATGCGGGTTTTATCAAATGAATGGTTTGTACCCCCTGATGTGGAAAAAAAACAATCCCAATAATTTCATTGTTAACGCTTTAGAGAAAAATCAGGGTTTTCACTTTTTTCCTTATATCTTAACAGTACAGACAACCCCAAAGTATGTGATGTTTGGATAGTAGGCCCTAAGTTCAAAACACCTTTCAGAAATCGGGTTTTCTTGGTGGGAACCAATCGACTTATCTGTGTTGAATGATTATGGCGAGAGGGCCCCCGGGCCCGTGTTGACGCACTGTTGCTTGACCATCTTAAAACAAAACTGTCAAAATTCATCACAAGGGGGACAGGGGGACAAAAGGGAACAACCCCCGTTCAACACAGAAAAATGTCCTTTTCTAATGTAGGTGAACGTTTTTGGGGTGAGTCACGCCATGTGCACAGAAAATGTTCAAGCTGTTCCAGAAAACCCTTGTGCCTGCATTGCTCCCAATAACAACTGCAAATTGAAGTTTTTGTGTAGAGGAGACCCCGTCTGAATGACCCGCTAAAACCGTTTTTTTTTTGGAAGAAAAAGGGGTTTGAATGAGAAGCCTTGATTTGGGGTACCACATGCTGTTGGCCAGTGTGGTGCGATGACTATCCTTCTGCTTGATCCCCTTTCCCTCTTGCCGAGCTGTTTGGGTCAGACTGAAAGGGGGAAAAGCATAGAATCCTCTGTTTCAAACCACTGTGAAAACTTTTTTTGCCATACGCGGATCTTGTTCCAAGACAAGAAGGTTTGAGTTTAATTTAGTCTAAAGCAAAAAATCAATCTGTGGAACCACTTTCTGTGACAGTTTCTGAAAAAAAGTTTGGGTTAAGCCTCCCCTCTGTTCATCATTAAAATGTCTTCTTTCGTCTGCTTCCCATTTTGTTTTTCAGGCAAATAACTTATCGTTAACCATCCTTGTCCTTACACCAATCCAGACTTTTTTTCTCCTTACAAAATGCCGAAAGTGATCCCCCCATTTCTGTTAGGCAACAGCCATGTTTGTCACACACAATTTTTTCTGTTGACCTTCATTCTTTTGAAGCTTTTTTAAATCCCAACTCTAACCCAAAATTTTTAAGGGGTTTTTTGAAAAGATTTTTCACTTTTGACCATTTCCCCCTGTTTTTTCTTTCCCTTACAAACTGCCCCCCCCAACCCCTAACTTTTAGGCATCAGTTGTTATTTTAAAAGGAAACTTTAATATCAAAATGGATAAAAGTGCATTTTAAAATGTTTTTCCCATTTTAATCTCCTTCTGCTTCTGGGGAAAAGAAAAAATTTCAAATTTTCCTTTGTTCCCTTTTAGTGCTACAGTTTTCAAACTTTTCCCAAATCTCTGTAATACAATGGTCCCCCTTTCACTGCAGGAAAAGGGAGCTACCCAAATTTTTCCCATTAAACCCGTGCAACTCCCGGATGAAAATGAAACCCGGGTCATCAAGTTCTACAGCTGTATGTTACAATCTTTTTTCCCTTTTTTTCCGCCCCAAAATCACAGTAAGCCTGAATTTTAAAAACAATCCAAGGTATTTTTAACCCTTTGTTTGGGGAAATGAAACTTTTCATCATGTAGGTAAACCCCGTTTTGAAAAAACTCAACTGTTGCTTCAACTTTGCTTTCATCCCCTTTTACTTTTACCTTGCAAATAAAAATCTCAATGAATGAAGCTGACAAGAAACCTTTTGATTAAATGACATAGACTGGTTTCTCAATTTTTTTGGGGTAACGAACAATTTTCAAGACCATTTGCAAAACAAGTGATGATTAGTCCCCCCTCCATTTAATTTTAGGTATTTTTGGGTTTTTTGGTGAATGGGCATGAAAAATATGCATGTTCAATCAAGAAGCCTGAAACACCCTTTTTCCATATTTTGGGGGAATATAGATTTTAAATTTTTAAAAAGCCTAATGAACTGCTCATGAACCTTTTTTAAAATTTGGGATAGTCTGGAAAGCCATCTGTCTTGGGGATCAGAAAATTTGGGGAAAAGATTTTCCTTTCAGGCTTTATTTTTTATCACCTTTAAATCAGTAATTTTGGATTTTTATTATCTCTTCTTGCCATAAATTTCCTTGGGCTTGATTTTGGGGGTTTAATTATGCCATTCTTTTTGAATTTTTATCAATAGGAATTTTGATGTTCCATTGCCAAAATTTAAAATTTTCCCAAAGTCAATTGTGCATTCCTTGACAAATTTTTTCAACCTTTCCGCTTGAAATCCCCTGTTTTGATTTTTAAAACCATGACGGGGAGGTTTAGGTTTTAGACTGGGGTTTTTAATGGGTTTATTTGGGCCCCGGGTCTCGGGTGACCCCCGGTTCCCTCTTGGATGGTGGGGGAAACTGACGGGAACGGGGTGGGGTTCCCTCCCCCGTTCCCCCCCCCCCCCCCCCTCTGCCCGACTGGGGGGGGGAAGCCATGTCCGTTTTTTTGACCCCCGTTTGGGGAAAAAACTTTTTTCCTCTGGCAACTTTGACAAAGTCATATTTGTTCTGTTTGGGGGGGTGGAGTCTATTGAGAGAGCCCAAATTTTAAAACACGAACAATGATTGTAATGGGGGGTCTCACTGATGTTAATTTTTGGACTTCTTTTTGGGGTTTTGGATGAGAAAATTTTTGCCCTTCTTTCCCCGAAAATCATGGCATCTTCAAAACGGCCCATTTCTTGAAACGCTGGACAGGGGCTAGCTTTTTCCCCTTCGCCAAGGTGTCACAGGCTTTGCAAGGGCAAATGTACTCTCAGTAAAAATTTTCTGAATCTTGGAAAAATTAGGTCAGCTGTTTTTTCGTTTTAGCCATGAAAGGACCACATCTCACTGTTGACTCTTGGGAAAAAAAAAAAAAAGTGTGGAATTTTCTGGCCGTTTGTGGGTTCCAACTTTTTGATCTTTTGCCTCACCCTTTCCCTTTTTCATTTGGGGAAAAAACTGCCATTTGACTAAAAGGGGGGGGGGGGGGGGGGGGGGGGGGGGGGGGGGGGGTCAAAATCTGATTCTTGCTCATACTCTTTTTTTATTGCTCCGAGCAATTCTTTTCCCCACTGGCGGGTGAGTAGGGCCTCTCATCTTTAAGCATTTTTGCCAGCAGTTTTTTTTTGTATGTTGGATCATTCACACATCAAAAAATTTTGTCATTTTCTTTTGCCCTTTTGTGTTTTTGGCCTGTTTTTGCTTTTTTTTCTTTGTTAAAGTTGATTTTTTTCCCCCTTTTTCCGCGCGACTGCGGGTTTTTTCCTCCGAGTGCGACCGTTTTCGTTTTCGTTTTTGTTTCCTCATGGATTCAAAGTTGAAAAAGCTTTCATTTTGCTCCCCTTTAGTCGTCCCATTCTTCCCCTTAAACGTAACTGTGCCAGTTTGTTTACTTTGTTTTTTCCAACACTGGGGCGCCCAATAGCGGCATTTGTTGGTTCCCATCAAAAAACCCCCGACGAACACGGAAAATCGCAGCCCAACTCCCCTCCATTATTTTCTGATAATTTTTTGCCCTTCTTTTTCTTCCTAAAAAAGGGTTTACCCCAAAAAAGAGAGGTCACCCCCGCGCGTTAAAAAGTAAAAAAAAATAGGGAATTTTCATGTTGGCCTTCATTTTTTACTGAAGCTTTTTTGCCCAAATCGTAGCCAACATTTTTAAAGGGCATTAATGTGGGCGCTTTTTCATCAAATACGAGTAGTCTACAATATATTGTGATTTAAGCCAAAAAACTTTTAAAATAAAAGGAAAAATATCACCTGATTTAAGAAAGCTTTTCGATTTTTGTGCTTGGGCTTGTATCTTCTGCGTGTTCGTATGGCGGTCAGCAAACGCGTTATGGCGGAACTGCGCATGCGCATCTCTCAAATTATTCCGTAGTTTTACCTGAAACTACACGAAAGGAAACCATATTCAGACTCCTTTGCAAGATGGGAAAATAAATTAAACTGTATAGTAGACCTGGAGAAAACATTAAAACTGGTAAAACAAATGTTAAAAAAAGAATCAAAATGGTTCCAAATAAGAATTTCTCATAAAATCTGGTTTAATTTAATTGTATCTTAAAGAAGATGGGAATTCTTCCAGTGATATGTGTTCATTTTGCAAAACTGACACTGATAAGATTCAACACTACCTGTGGGACTATCAGTTTGCAAAACATTTCGGGGGGCAGATCGGGAGGGGAGATGTAAGAAAAAATATTAAAAGAAAGATGTGAACATTGTATTAAAATGAACCTCAGTATGGAACTATTTTCGTTTGGAAAAAATGAACACTTAACTCCTGATGAGGTTTTGAACAAATCATTTTACATGCTAAACTCTCTCTCTCTCTCTCTCTCTCTCTCTCTCTCTCTCTCTCTCTCTCTCTCTCTCTCTCTACGTGTCTGATTGTGTTTGTGTAATTTTGTAATGGATTTTTTTATTTTTTTTTTTATAATTATTATTCTTATTACTAATGTTATTGTTAATATAATAATGTTGCTATATTCTTCATTGTTTCTGTCATTAATATGTGCAGTCTGTTTAGTTGAATGTTGTAGAAATAGCAAGGACAGATTGGAAGAATAGGCACTGCCTAAAATCTCTATCCTTGAGTAATAAAGTTTTTGAGTCTTGAGTCCTCTCTCTCTCTCTCTCTCTCCTCTCTCTCTCTCTCTCTCTCTCTCTCTCTCTCATATATGTATATATATATATATATATATATATATATATATACATATATATATATATATATAGATAGATAGATAGATAGATAGATCAGTATATTTAAAATGCCTAAAACAATTTTTTAAGTGCTCAACCCCTTGGGGAGCAACATTAGTTAAAACAAGTTAAAAGAGGAATCTTAAAACTATCTAACTAAAAGAGTTTTAAGATTCCTCTTTTAACTTGTTTTAAATATATATATATATATATATATATATATATATATATATATATATATATATCAGTATATTTAAAATGCCTAAAACAATTTTTTGAGTGCTCAACCCCTTGGGGAGCAACATTAGTTAAAACAAGTTAAAAGAGGAATCTTAAAACTATCTATAAATTTGTTTCAAGCGTGTTGCGCTGTCATCAGGATGGTGTTTGGTTTGCCCACCGCCGATGTTATATAGCGTGTGGGCTCCCGTTTGCGGTTGTTTGCACGTGCGGGTTGGCTGCACGTGTTTTTTTGGGGCTTTCAGGTTTTTGTTTTGGGTGTGTTCACTAACAACGATTTCCAGTTATGCCTGCAGTTGTTTACTATTTCTGTTTTGGTGTTTAAAGTTGCTAAGTGTGGTTTGCATAGTATTAACCATTTTTCAGTTAAACATAGGTTGCACCTTTTTGACACATTGCTGTATGGTGATGCTCTTTTTATGATTTTCCAGGATATATTGTAGCTTGTTTTTGCGTCTTTAAGTTTCCAGATATATTTGCTCAGTTCTGTTTGGTTTTTATATTTTTCTTTATTAAAGGACTGCTTGTGGTTGCATATCTGGTTTTGAAGTGGTTTTCAGTGATCCTATGTATGTTTCTTTTTCATTTCTGATGTCACAGTAGCCGGTATACAATGTTGTTGTGAAGACATTTATTGTTTAGTGGGCACTGCTCCTTTCTGGTGCAATTGCAAGATTTCCTTTCTTCACCTTCTTTGCTGTGTTGATTTTCATTTTGTTGGATGCGTCAGTCAGGTTTTGAGGTTGGGCATACATGAGTACGATAGTTTGACAGTGTTTTTGTTAAATATTTTGGACAGTTTGTGTTCTTTGGAAATGAAGTTGTTAGGATTTTGAAGAATTCTTTCCCTATGTTTGTTTTGAGTTTCCCGTCGTATGGGGGGGTTATACCATATGATTTTTCTTTTCCTATTTTCTTTGCTTTTATTTGTGTTGTTGTCTGGGTTGTATTGTATTTGTAATTGTATCCACTTGTTTGTAGTCCCTCCTGGTATTCTATGCTCATTGTTGAACATTCCCCTCCGCATGACAGGTTTGTTTGTCTCTTGTTTTTCCCAGGGGGTTGGTTTTTTTAAATACAGTGGTGGTGGTTACTTTTGGTATAGCAAAGACATTGAAAAATTTTCCCAGAATATAAACAATGGGGCAAAATGGAAAATCGTTGTCAGTGAACACCCCCCAAAACAAAAACCAAAACCCCCCCCCCCAAAAAACAGTGCACCAAATCGCAGTCAAAAAACCCGAAAACGGGACCCACACGCTTTTAACATCGGCGGGGGGCAAACCAAAACCATCCTGAAACGGGGAACCCTCAAAAAAAATTTTAAATTTTAAACCTCTTTTACTTTTTTAACTAAATTTTCCCCAAAAAGGGGGGAAAACACAAAAATTTTTAGGTTTTTTTAAAATACATGATTTATCCCCTCACTTTACACCCAAATTTTTAAAAGGGGAAAAACCAATTTTCCCCCAAAAAAAATACCCGTTTTTAACCCGCATCTTATAAAAAAAATTAATAGAACAAAAAAAAAAAATTTTGTACTAATATGAGATGGAAAGCATTCTTTTTCTAAACCCAAAATGCAAAAAAAGAGGAAAAACACTACGTTTTTAATCATGGCGATACCCCCCCCTAGACAAATAAAACCCCTTTGAAGATCAAATAAAAAATAATGAAAACCAATATTAAATTTAAAAAAATTAACAACTTTTCCAAACGCACAAAACAAAAAATAAAAAAAGTACAAAATGACAAAAAAAATTTGTGAAGGTGTTTTAAAAAACTAGAAATTACTAAAAAATTTGAGAATTAATAGCGGGTTAGGGACCCCCCATTTGTTTCTGCCTAAAAAACCCCCTTTTTCACACCCAAATCACGTCCACACAGTGTTTTGGAAAATTTTAACACCTGTTTTAAAAAACAATTAAAACACATCAAAATTTAAAATTGAGAAATCAGAAATTTAAAACGGGGGGGTTTCCGTGCAAAAAAATATGGGTAATCTAACCCCCGCTTTTACATTCTCTCCAGGCATAAAAAAATTAAGGGTTTACGAATTGTCATCTTAACACAAAACGCTGCAGGATTGGGGTGAGGCCTTTACTTTTTCTAGAAAGGTTTGGGGGGGGACTTGGGCATTTGGGGGGTGATTTGGGGTGAATTTGGGGCGATTTTGGGGTGACTTGGGGCGAAGGTGTAAAGCGTGCAAAAAGTGGGGGGGAGGTGTCAGGGAATGTCAAGAGGGCCTACTAGTTCCATTGACATCGCAATCGCCTCCCCAGCCAATCAATACTGTGTTGTCAGAGGGGGTCGCTGAAGGGTTTGGCCAGAAAAAAGCTGTTTTTTATTTTCCCCTAGAAAACTGAGCTTTAAGGTGCAGTTGTCCCCCCCGTGTGGTAACAGAACCTTTTTAAATTGGTTGGCGAGTGCATTGCGAGTGATTCTCGAACAGGCCAAGTTGATGCTTCTTGGTGCCGGGAATGAGGAGGATTGATTCCCGGGTTTAAAGTGCTTTTTGTTTGGGTTTTTATTGGTAATGTTTCCCGGTGTGGGTGTGTGTGTTGCGTTGCGCGGGGGTGTAAATGGAGAGGGGGAGAGAGGGGGAGACAGACGACGACAAAAAAAGGGAAACAGACGGCGAAGACAATAAGGGAAACAGACAGACGAGAGAGGAGTGGGAGTGAATGGGGGAAGAGAAACAAATTTAATTTTTTTAATTTATGATTTTTTTGGGTTTAAAAATAAAGACCGAACTGCTACAGAGTTTTAAATTCTTTACGAGTTGGTTGGGGGGGGGGGGGGGGGGGGGGGGGGGGGGGGGGGCGATAAAGTCAGTTAAAAAAAGGGGGTTTGAGAATTAATTACTGATCTTTTTGAATTTTAAAAATATGCGAGAAAGCGTTAAGCGGTTTTAAAGTAAAATACCAGTTTTTGGGCCCAGCCAATATAAATTATTTGCCATTTTGTGATTATATGTTCTAAGATGTAATTAACTGTTTTACTGGCCCCAAAGGGAGTAACAATTTGTTTTAATGAAATCAATTTTTACGATAAAAAAAACAAATGCCACTGAAGAGGAGCGGCTTTTTATTTAATTTTTTTTTATGTTTTTAAATCTGGGTTTAAAAATGAACCCCCCCGTAGTTAACGCTTACAAAATTTTTGATGTTTTGGGTGGGAAATTATGGGGGTTGATAAAGAAGAGTTAAGACCGTGTTTGATGAATTTAAAACAACTTTTTAAAAGTTTAACATACGAGAAAGCGAAGGGGAACCCATTAAAAAATCTCGAGTTTGTCCAAAACCCCAATTTATAAAGCTTTTTGCTTTTTTACTTGTAATTTTGCCCCTGAAGTGTGACTTCCCTGTGTCTGATGACTTAAAGGAAAAAACTTTTTCCTTTAAACCGGTTTTTTACAATTAAAAGGTAAACTATGTAACAGGGGGAATTTACAATTTTTTTTTTTTTATTTAGTTTTAAAAATGGCTGCGAATTGCGAATTGATTTAAAGTTTTGAAATGAACTATTTAACGAGACAATGAAAGCGTTAAACTTGTTTTAGTGAATTTGGGTTTGAGAAGAGTAAACAATTAAAAAAGATCTAGTGAACATTTAAAGAAGAAACCCAAAAGTAAAACTTGGCTGTAGTGTTTTAAAAAAAAAATTGGCGGGCGTTTTGAAAAGGAAAAGGTCTTAAAGTGTTGAAAACGCTTGGGCAAGAATAAAAAGCTTTTTTTATTTACTTTTTTATCTTTTTTGTTTAATCACGTAAATATTGGGGCTTTTAAAAATGACGCCCACAAGAAAATTTCGGGGACGGAAAACTTATCATGGAAGAAATATTTTATTGAAAAAAAACAATTGGGCAATATGTTTGGGAAGTAGAGGGGGGGCATCTTTAAACCCCAAAAAAGTTCATAAAGCGAGCCCCATGCTATCTCAAAAATCCAGAGTCTTTGATGGAGCCCCCAGAAAAAGTGCATTGCCTTTCTGATTGAATATAATGCCTGTAAAGTAAAGGAAGTTTGGGTTTAACTAACAAAAGAAGTACGTATCCGACTTTAACTCTAATGGGCTGACTACATGCTTAAGTTTAACCCACGAAGTGAGGAAGCAAAGTTGGGGGTTCTGGTGGTCTAAAGGAAGGGGCCTTAAAATTTAAAATTAAGAAAACAAAGTTCTTCTTATTTGGCAATTTTTCCTTCCTCCCCCAAAAAAGAGTTAGAGTTAAAACGAGAGTCTTAAACTACTTTTTCTGACGCTGTGTTTTTTGTGGGGGTTTTTTAGCGCATTTACACCCTGTAAAAATCTGCAAAGAGTTTCCAATTATGAAAAATTTAAAAGAAGGCTGAATTTTCAAAACATAAACTTTCCAGAAAGCATAGAAAGTTTTGTTTAAAAGAGCAAAACAACCAACACGGGAAACGTATAACAGGGTTTTTTGAAGCTGATATGACCTTTAAAAGGGTTTCCCCCAACCACCTCTTTAGGCAAACCCGCTAAACAAAGATTTTGGATTATTTTTTTACAGAGGCCCTAAGAGTCTTTATGTATTAATCGAACAATAAGAGCTGTTAAATTACATAAAAATAAATTTAAAAACGGGAGCTTTGTAAAAGGTGTTTAGTTAAAACCCCAAAACTAAGAAAGCCGCCAGTCATAAAATCATTAAAAAGTTTTTTTGACGGAAAACCAAAAACCCCTTTACCCCTTAACTGGGTCAAAGTTGTTTTAAGAATTTACACAAATGCAGTGGCCTTACGTGGTTTTATGCTGACTTTGATGCTCTTCCCACGTATATGGCCAAACACAAGAACAAAAAACAACCTTATTAACTCACCATCAGATCTGTTTTAGGTTTTTTGTTGTTAGGTCAACGGTCAACACACGAACCTGAGATTTACAGAGGTCCCAATGGGTAGGTTTTTTAGAAGATGAAACACTTCGAATATACTCAACCAATAAACCCTTTCGACATTGTTATGCTCCTAAGCCCAAGAATGTTTGATATCTATGCACGTTGGATATGCAAAAAAGAATTATTGGGAAGCAGTAAGGGATCACGATCACATTAAAAAAAGTTCGGGGGGGTGCGCACAACAATTGTAATCTTATTTAAGGTTGCCCCTAAGACTGGAAAGCATTTTTCTAACCAAAAGGTTACGATTCCATTTTTTCATGCAAGCGGACTTCTGAATATAAAGGGGTTTCCCCTGCATGCCGTTTAGAAAAGTCATGACTTTTACTCTTAAATTTTATCCTTTTATGACACCCAAATCTGATGGTATTTTAGAAAGTTAGAGGATCTCTACAAAAATTTTCCAATATAACAAACTTTGATCCTCTTTGGTGCGAAAGGGTTTTTCCTTTTTGAATACATGAACTGGGGGATGGGTTTTTGACGAAGATTCTTCCTCCTAAAGGCGTTTTCTTTTCTAGTCTTAGAGGCAAAGACATAATGTGCTGTATGAATACGCACAGAAAGTCGGACAGAATTTCACTGTGAAACTTGGGTGACTATCTGATCAATATTTATTGGTGACGGTGTTTATTAGCAGACGTCTTCAGAATTACGATTCACTTAACATTTTCAAATTTGACTAAAAACTTTTTTTCCCCCAGTTTTTTTTTCATTCTTGTTTTTTTTTTGTTTTTTTTTCCCAATTCTTTATTGAAAAGGGGAGGGAGGTTTTTTTAGCTCCTCACACTTCCAAAGCCAACAACAAATTTTTAAAATGATTATGACCAAAAACTAAAACCATCCCAACTATTAATGTATTGACGAACAATCGTTGGTGGGCCCTGATAACCACTTCCCCTGGAATTTACAAAGATAAAAGGGCCTTATTAAAACTGTGTTAAGTTGTTTCCGCTTGCCCGTAAACCAATAGGATAATTTGGGAAATGTTTGATTTCCTTTTTAAAATACACGATCTCCCAAAGTTATCCCCTAGCCCAAAAAAGATTAAAATGGGTTTTCGAACGCCTAAAATTGTGCCCAATTTAACAAGCTAAAATGTGTGTCATTAAGATGTTACGTTTTACCTAAGAAACCGGGGTTTAAAAAGACAGTGTTACAGAATCATTGCTTTTTACCAAGAGCCCTTTATGAGGATACCTAAGAAGAATACTGATCTTAAACCAAGCCCTGACGCTTCAGAAAAAGCTTCTTTTAAAATGATGAAAAACAGGTTTTGGTAAAACCCCGGAGAACGTAACAATCGTAAAAATGTTAAAATTTGTTACAAAGAAAACAAGAATTAAATTTCCTCTAAACCAAATATAAATTTATTAGAAGATTTAAGACGGCTGGTGGCTTATGATGAAGAAAAAAATGTTAATTTACAAGGGTGTTTTTCGGGTTTAGTATTAGAGTTAAAATTTTTAATGTTTGAATTTCTGTATACTATTTAAACCCCGGTACCCGAAACAAGATCCTTTCACAGACATACTCTTTTATTTAGACGTTCCCCCAGAAGATTTTACAAAAATTAGAAAAGAAATGGTAAAGGGGAAGTGGGGGGTCGACACAGTGAATCCAAAAACAGCCCTTTACATTCAACTGCAAAAAAAAAAAGTGATTGGAAAGATGAGGGTGAATCAGTGGACAGTTATCAAAGAAAAAGTTGGTTTGGCGGGCAAAAATGTAAGGTTGCCAGCCCGATTCTTAATGAAAAGGTAAGGATAAATAAAGAATTGTAAAAAAAATATAAACTCACGACAAAAACAAGAACTCCTTTTAAAAAAAAAGTATTTCATCACCAAAAGTTAATCTGCGCTTCTCTTTTATAAGTAAAACAACTGCGTTTAACAAAAAAATCACTAGTCGTAACTAACAAGAGAATTTAGTCATTCGACTTTCATTGCTGTAGGCATTGGGGAACTTTTTAAAGATTAAATTGAATGCTTGGTTTACTTAAATTAAGAACCCAACAAAAAATTATTTAAAAACCCAAAAAGAACTTATTTAAGAAAAATAACAAGACTTTAAGAACCTACTTTACTTTATTAAATTTTAAATTTTTTTTTTTTCTTTACTTGTAATTTTACTTATTACTTAAAAAGTATTTTGATAAATAATTAAATTGTATTATTAGTTCTTAACTTTTTACTTTATTTTTCTTAAAAAATTATTTTCGAGAAAAAAGGGTCTCCGCGGAGGGTGTCTTTTTTGCGAAGGCGGGTTTTTCTCTTTACTGTGGGGGCTTGCGGTTTTTTTTTTTTTTTTTTGTTTTTTTTTTTTTTCTTTTTTTTTTTTTTTTTTTTTTTTTTTCTTTTTGTTTTGGATGGTTTTTTTTTAGGTTTTTTATTGCTTTACCCCCGCCAACCCCCCCAATTTTTTTGTTTCATTCTCCTTTCGGTTTAAATTTTTGGGGTTAATTGGGTTTTGGTTTTTGGCCGTGGGTCTTTTTCTATCCCCTTTTTTTTTTTATTGGTTAAAATTTTAGTCTTTGGGTTAAAAGTAATTTTTCCCCGGGGTTAAACACGCCCAATTTAAAACTTTCCCCTAAATTTTAGGGCGTTTTTTTAAATGGGGACTTTTTGTGTATTTTTTTCTTCTTTGAATTTCCCGGGCTCTTTTCCTTCTTGCCCTTTTTTACGATTTAAATTTTTGCCCCAAAATTTTTTTATGATTTAAAAATTATTCTTTTGAATTTTTTCATATTTTTTCCCCAATCTGTTTTTTTACAACACCAAAAAGTTTTTTTTTATGGTTGTGGTGGTTTTTTCCTCCATTTTAAAACGTCCAATCTTTTTTAAAAAAATAAAAAAAATATAACTTTTTAAACCGATTTCTGGTTAATTTTTGCTGTCTTCGTTGGGGTTTTGTTTTTAACCCCCTGTTTTTTAGGGAATGCCAAAAATGGGAAAATGGTTTGCCAAAATATTTCAAAATTTTTTTTAAACAACCAAAAAAATTTCTTTAAAAAATGCGCCCTTTGTTTTGTTATTTTAAATTTATTTTTTTTAAAAATAAAAAATAAAAAAATATAATAGATTTACATTTTTTTAATTTGGGACTTTTTATAGGCTATAAATTTGCAAAAAAAAAAGTTTAAAATGGGGGTTTGGGGAATTTAAAACGAAATGGTAATTTTGAGAAATTCGCAAAAACTTTTTTGCCCAAAAAATTAAAAATTTTGCTTTAAAAAAAAATTAAATTTTTTAAAAAAGGGGAATAGAAGGGGGGGGTTTGTTAAAGTTTTTAAAATTTTTTTAGTTTAAAGGGTTTAGGAAAAAAAAAAACAATAAGATTCTTGCTAAAAAGCGCTTAAGAAAAAGGGGTTGTTTAGCAAAAAAATTTTTAAAAAAGGGGCCGCGGAACCAAAAGGGGTTTGACAAAGAAGGAATTGTAAGGAAGAATTTCTTCAAACCCCCCCCCAAAAATTTTCTTTTTAACCCCAAAAGGGAAAATCCCCGAAAATTTTTTTTATTTCCTTTGGGGAATTTTTATTTACAAAAATTAAAAAAATGGAAAATAAATTTTTTATGGGAAAAAAAGGAAAAAAAAACTAAAAAAGTTAAGCCCCCTTTACCCCGGAAAAATTATATTTTTATAATTTGCGCGGGATTAAAAGGAATAAAACCAGCCAATTGAAGAAAATTTGGTCAGGGGGGAGAGAAACCCCCTACCCCAAAAATGAATTGCTCACTAGAAATTTTTTTATAAAATTTTTGAAAAAGGCCAAATGGAAGAAGAAAATTCGAAGGAAAGGAAAATTTAAGATTTATTTGACCCGAAATTTACGCAACTCCGCAGAACGCCGATTTTAAGAAAAAATCTGAAAGAACAGGGAAAATAGCAGAAATGTTATTTGGGGCGCTAAGGAGCAAATAATTCACCCAAAAACCCAATCAAAAATTGTAAAAAAACCTTAGAAATGTTAAAATTTTAACAGGAAAAAGTTTACAACCCCAAGACAATCAAAAAATTTTTGGTTTTTTTGCACAAAATAGGAAATGGGGGAAAAACGGTTTTAAAAGAAAACCGCCATGCAGTTTAAAATGGCGGGGGGGTAGAGGGATCCCCCCAAAACCTTTCCCTGAAAAATAAAAAATTTTACTTTTTCCGGGGGTCGTTTTGGGGTATTTTCACACCCGCAAAATACTGGTCCAACTGGAAAGAGGGGGGAAGTCTGGGAAAAGGGTTGCAAATGTTGTGCCTTTTGGGACCACCCCCAGCAAAGACGGGGCATGGATCAATCCCCCCTCATCTTTTAGGCGTAAAAAAAAACTCCGAAAGGCGGTGAATTTTCCGGCCCAGATGGACCTCAATCGTGGAGACAGGGCGCTCCCCGAATACGCACGGATTTTGCAAAATTTTCCCCAAAAGGAAAACAGTTGCATCGGGGTTGGGGCCCAAACCTTTTAAAAAAATCCTAAAGGGGGGTGAGGGAAGGATTAGCGTACAATTACAGGGGAAAAAAGGATTGTTTTTTTTGGGGTTATGAAGGGCAGGCCACAAATTAAGGAAATGGGAAAGACCAAAATTAACCTGATTTTTTTAAAAAGGGCCCTTTTACCATTTTTTGGGCCCGGGGAATTAAACAAAAAATTTTTTGGGGAAACCAAAAAATTTTTTTGTTTCGGTTGGGAATTCCCTTTAAAAATTATCCATTTTAATTAAAGGGGCCTTTTTTTTTTTTTTTTTTTTTTTTTTTTTTTTTTTTTTTTTGATTTTTTACCCCCCCTTGGGGGAAAAGTGGGGGGTTTTTTTTTTTTTTCCCTTTTTTAAAATAGTATTATGCAAGCTATAGGACTGAGGGCAAGAAGAGTCATAAGCGTCCACACCTTACAGACAACATAAGAGATTACTTGACTTGTCTTGACCGACAGCACTGGAACCTAAGGAACTGAGGAAGATCCACTGGTCTGATGAGAGCCGCTTCTTACTGCATGTTACAGATGGCCGAGCGAGAGTATGGAGGCATCCCCAAACAGCCTATGCTGCAAGGAACATCAAACAAACTGTACCTTTCGGCGGCGGCTCCGTCATGGTGTGGGGATGCATCTCACACGACTGCAAGATGGACCTGGTGACCATTCGTGGCAACTTGACAGGAGATCGCTACATCCGGGAGGTACTGCAGCCAGCTGTTGTGCCTCATTTTGACGACCACCCACTAGCCACAAGACCTGTGTTCATGGATGACAATGCCCGGCCTCATCGTTCAAGAGCAGTCACAGCATACCTCCAGCAAGAGGCGGTGACAACATTACCATGGCCTGCCATGAGTCCGGACCTCAATCCGCTGGAGCATCTATGGGACTTGCTTGGCCGTCGAATACAGACACTGGACCCTCCTCTGCAAAATCTCCAGGAACTGGAAGCAGCATTGCATCGGGAGTGGCAGCAGATCACCTTTCAGCAGATCAGACGACTCACTGGAGGGATGAGACGAAGGATTCAGGCAGTCATCAATGTACAGGGAGGATACACCCGGTATTGATTTTTGTTTGCTGTTATGCAATCTGGACACTTTCATTGTTGTTTTCCTACCAAAATTAATTTCGGCATCAACTGGATGAAATTGTTATTTCCAAACTTAACCATGCCATGTTTTTGTTAAAAAATGGTGCACATCTTGGTTCACCATTTTGCAGTTGAATTATCAAACACTGAACCATATTTCTATTGTTTCGGTAATGGGACAGTGTCATACTTTCATGGAATAAAGACCATTTTGATTTACTTGAGTGTTGCTTTCATTTAAATAGTATTATATCTCGTCCTTAGCGATAAATGTGAGGGTTGCTTAACTTTTTTCCATGTGTATATTATTCTCCTAAAAAGTATTGGAAAGGAAAGACTGCTATTGAAAAACTGAGTAAGGCTGCTAGAGTGTCTGAATCAGATGCGAAAGACTGGCTTTCAAAACAGGCAATTTGGCAAATATATTTGCCTGCCCCCAAAAGAATAATAAGACCTAGATTTGTTAACTCAGTTCCAAATGACACCCACCAAATGGACTTGTTGTATCTTCCACATGACAAAGTTAGAAGAAAAAAGTTTAAGTATGCTCTGACAGTTGTTGACATGGCTTCAAGGTATAAAGACGCCGAGCCTTTAACGGATAAAAGTTCAACTGCTGTGGCTGTGGCATTACAACAAATATACATGCGAGGCCCATTAAAGTATCCTAGGCTGATTCAGGTTGATGATGGAAAAGAGTTTAAAGGCTCTGTAAACCAGCTGTTTTTAAAAGCGGCATGTTACAGTTAAGAGAGGGATCCCAGGCAACCATCAATCACAAGCCCTAGTAGAAAACTTTAATAAGAATCTAGCTGAACGCTGTTTACCTATCAATATCACAGAGAAATTATGGACACTACGAAGTACACTACGAAGTACAGAGAGCGTAAGACAGAATGGGTTAGGAGATTGCCAGCAGTCTTACGTGCCATGAACAATGAAGAATTTAAAGCAACAGGACTGAAGCCAGTGAACGCAATCAAATTAAAAAAAATTAGCATTACTGAAGACATCCAAGGTAATCAAAAACTCTTGCCGTTTGGACTAAAAGTAAGATACTTGTATGCTCCTGGAGAGGCAGAAGGCGATGTTAGAATTAGAGCCACAGACCCAATATGGAGCGTAGATGTATATGAAGTTGAAAGAAATATGAAGACAGACCCTCCCGTGTATTATTTAAGAGAAACTTTCTTCTAGCGGTGCTACTACGTCTAAAAGGCCTGCCCCTAAAAGATCCTTTGTTCGTGAAGAGCTGCAAGTTGTCCCGCCAAACACAGTTAGTTAACAAAAAAAAAATAGTATTTAGTTTTGTTAAACTTATTTATTTGTTAAATATATTTTTTTGCTCTATTTTGGGTTTAACTGATCATGTGTTTGTTTTTCAATGTTTTGGTTAATTGCATCAGTGTCTACCTGTCGTGAAGTAAACGTCTTTCTCCACTCCTTTTGAAGTTCAATTTTCTGTCGTCTATAATCATCACCGTCAGCCATAAGCTTCTGAAATTCTTCGTCCGTAATGTTTTCATCCTGTAATGTTGCTTATTCTTAATCTTAATGAACAAAGTTTTGCTGATGCTAGGGCAACAATGGCAGTGTGCTTTTGTAATTTAGGAGTTAATTTTTTTAAAACAGCACTTACAACCATAGACATGGCGCCTAAACCTAACCCGAGACCTCCTAATGCTAAAGAGGCTGGCGCACCAACCCCAGTAACTAAAACAGCAATGCCAGACCAGCACTTACGCTAGCTACAGCTGAGGAGCCAGTAATTACATAAGAAAGAGCATTTAAAGCTTTAGCATATTTCTTTCTGGTAACTCTATACTTATCCAAGTCGCTTTCTATTTCCTTTTGAAGTTCAGTTATTTGCTTAACCTAAACTGTTGAACCTCCATTTTTAAATAAGATTATTTTTTAAAATTAATCTTATACATATCTTCTTAGTATCCTTCTGGCAGCACTTCATCAACAGAGTAAAACGCAATAAAATCAACATACTTAATGAAAATAAAGTCAAGTACTGTTAGTTTGTCTTTGTCAACCATTATAGTAACCTTGTCGGATGATGCAAGGGCGTTTATTTCATCTCCGTTTTTAGTATAACAATAACGAGCTTAAAGGGGGCATCCAAGTTTTCAGCCTTTATTTGTATGCCTCTAATAAACGCATGTTCTGGCAAACTAGTATCGCCCTCCCTCGGAGTAATAAATAAGCGAAAAATCATCGTCATTTGCCTAGGTAGTGATTCTAGTTTTGGGGTAAATTCTAAGCCTACGGTGTCACCCCCCACTTCAGCTAAGGACTTCTTTCTCTGTAGCACATATTCAGAACCTCGCTTAGTTATTTCAATCTGCTTTTCTGTTGTGTTCCTGGGACAAGGCTAACAAGAGTGGGACCAGCATTTAAGGCTTTTCTAAAATTGTTGTTCTTATCATAGTACCGTAAAGTTCGTCTATTGAGCGCACCTGTATATAAGCCGCACCCACTAAATTTTTTAAAAATCTGAACTTTTTTCACAAATAAGCCGCACCGGTTTATAAGCCGCAGATATATACAACACAGTCCGATGTGCCGCAGGCGGCAGCTGGCCGAGCGTTGAGTTTACATAGTGTCGAAAATCACCACATACAATGTGTTCACTGCATTCATTGGCGTTTAAATAGGTCAGAATACAAGCGCATGTTTCCAGCTTTTCTTCAGTCTTTTTTTTTTTTTTTAGTACGATGTGTTTTAAATCAATAGAATCGAAGTTTTTATGAGGCTTCTTACAAGTGTTGTCTTTCCAACATCATTGCTTTAAAAAAAAGAATACCGAAAAAACCAACGCATTAACGATGCGCTAGAAAGGCAGTTCTCTCCTGCATTCATTGGTGTATCAAGCTAAGCGATTGGTTGAGTACTCGAAAGCGCAAGCCAATCAAAGCGAAGGTATCAAATGCAAACCTTCACTCCCTGTCCACGATTTCAACAATGGCGGATCGAAGCCAAGGTCTGACAATGAGTTGAATGCGCTAATCGTTTTTGAATTGCAAGACGCACTTGGTAAGATAACGCATATAATAACAAACCAGAACATTAATGAAACGATTCGATTGTTTTATTTCGCTTAATACCGTGCCAGTGCTGAGTTATTTTGTTCGTAATTCAGCTAGTGTTAGTCAAGATTAAACAGGTCGGAAACGGCCAACACATTGCGCCGTTCGAAGCGATCGTATTTTTGTAGAAGATAAACTGATGAAAAAAGATACCAGTAATGGGCTTTACTTATGTCGATTCCCGTATTTCTGAACGGGTTACTGATTCCATTACACGATTACACAGAAAATTGTAGTTAAAAGCATAATAAAAATTCATGAACAGTAGGATATGGTGAGTTACAGAGAAGCTAAGAATAGACGAGGGTGTGATGCTTCTGAAATCGGAAAAATCCGCAAATAAGCCGCATCGTTGTTTAAGCCGCAGGGTTTAAAGCTGGGGCTTCGTAGTTCAAACTTTAAATTCCAGTCAATTTCAGGAAGCAACGCCCAAGCATTCTCTCTTTTATGAAGTTTGTATTCACGTTTGCCAAAATCGTTTGCTCTTAAATTTCTTATCTCTTCTAGGGCAGGATGCTGCTGCCGTTTTTTGTCTTCAATTTCTGTTCGTTTGTAAACCCCGTCATCTGTATATTCAAATCCATAAACATTTCCTGGCACTCCTATTGATCAAACTCAGTTGTGTCTGCTAGGTCTTTTAGCTCTACTGCAACGCATTTAGGAGCTAGCTCCGCTTTTGATTCTGGCCCTCGAGACATTCTTTTTATATATAAAAAATTATAATAAATAAATTGTTATAAGAAAATCAATAATAAACAATCTACAATAAACAAACGTATTGAACTGGTGGGTCGGTCCGTAAGCATAGCTTAGCGTGCTTAGATGTTTCTAACTGCTCTTTTATTTTTTTTTAACT
>CM031614.1:51842778-51852778 GCA_018398815.1 Conus ventricosus
AATTAGCAGGTATGTTCATTATGGGTCAAGGATGATGCCCGACGTTTTAGTTTACCGTTACAAACGTTACTAACGGCTGTAACGGCCTGTAACGGTTTTTTTTCTTTATGGAATATCTCCGAAAGTACTTGGCCGATCTTTGTGAAAATTAGCAGGTATGTTCATTATGGGTCACGGATGATGCTGATGTCTTAGTTTGCCCCGTTATAGCCGTTACTAACGGTTGTAACGGCCTGTAATGGTTTTTGTACTCCAGTTCTTATAGAACAGGGAGTACTTTAGAATGGGAATGAAGAAATGCTGTGTGTGTGTGTGTGTGTGTGTGTGTGTGTGTGTGTGTGTGTGTGTGTGTGTGTCTGTGTGTCCGTGGTCAAAATGTGTTCCACTCGCTCCAGACAAAACTACTGGGCCGATCTTTCTGAAAATTTGTAGGTATGTTCGTTATGGGCCACGGATGATGGCCGATGTTTTAGTTTACCGCTGTAGCTGTTACTAACGGCTGTAACGGCTTTTCTTCTTTACGGAATATCTCAGAAAGTACTTGGCCGATCTTTGTAAAAATGAGCAGTTACGTTCATTATGGGTCACGGATGATGCCCGATGTTTTAGTTCACCTCGTTTTAGCCGTTACTAACGGCTGTAACGGCCTGTAACGGTTTTTCTTCTTTATGGAATATCTCAGAAAGTACTTGGCCGATCTTTCTGAAAATTTGTAGGTATGTTCATTATGGATCACGAATAATGCCCGATGTTTTAGTTTACCGTTATAACCGTTACTAACGGCTGTAACGTCCTGTAACGGTTTTTCTTCTTTATGGAATATCTCAGAAAGTACTTGGCCGACCTTTATGAAAATTAGCAGGTATGTTCATTATGGGTCACGGATGATGCCTGATGTTTTAGTTTGCCCCGTTATAGCCGTTACTAACGTTGTAACGGCCTGTAACGGTTTTTCTTCTTTATGGAATATCTCAGAAAGTACTTGGCCAATTTATAAGCGGTTTGGATGATCTTGTGACAAATCGGATCCTCTGTCCATATGTAAGTGATGTAATGCTGAAAATGGATTAAACAACCGTTAAAAACCGTTATTCTGCCGTTATTTCTTATATATAGGTGGATTTTAATGAAATTTGGTATATAGAAAGGTTATCACACACAAATGGCACTTCTATATAGTGTTTCAAAATTTGACCGTTAAAAAACCGTTATTCTTGACATATTGTCCAATTTGGATGAAATTTGATATGTACACAGGCTTTAGCCCAGTGAGGACTAAAATACCGGTTTCAAAAGTGTATATCGGTTATATAACCGTTAAACCATTATTTTCCCGTTATTTTATATATATTGGTGGGTTTTAATGAAATTTGGTATATAGAAAGGTTATCACACAACAACAACAACACACAAATGGCACTTCCATGTAGTGTTTCAAAATTTGACCGTTAAAAACCATTATTCTTGACATATTGTCCGATTTGGATAAAATTTGGTATGTACACAGGCTTTAGCCCAGTGAGAACTAAAATACCGGTTTCAAAAGTGTATATCGGTTATATAACCGATAAACCGTTATTTTGCCGTTATTTTTTATATATTGGTGGGTTTTAATGAAATTTTGTATATAGAAAGGTCATCACACACAAATGGCACTTCCATGTAGTGTTTGATGGACTTTCACCAAGCAACTGGAAGACCTGGACTTCGCCGACGACATCAGCCTTCTGTCCCACAAACAGCAAGACGCACAAGAGAAGCTGTGCCGGGTAACAGAAGAAGCAGGAAAGACAGGCCTCCAAATCAACATAAAGAAAACAGAAGCCATGAAAGTCAACAACCAGCAACGAGACCCACTACGACTACAACAGGAAGACATCTTGAAGTTGACAAGTTTGTCTACCTCGGCAGTGTGGTCAGCAAAGATGGAGGTACAGATGAGGATATCAAGAGTCGCATCAATAAAGCCAGGCACACCTTTACTACGCTACGGCCTACCTGGAATTCCTCTGCCCTCTCACTCCATAACAAGATCAGAATCTTCAACTCAAATGTGAAACCTGTCCTTCTGTATGGTTCTGAAACGTGGCGAACAACAAAGACAAACACCCACAAACTCCAAACATTTATCAACAGATGTCTGCGAAACATTGTGAACATCAGATGGCCAGATGTTATTGCCAACGCAGAACTGTGGAACAAGACCCAGCAAGTTCCAATAGAAATAGAAATCAGAAAACGGAAGTGTGGATGGATTGGCCACACCCTCAGAAAGTCTCCATCCAACATCACAAGACAAGCCCTTGAATGGAACCCTCAGGGCAAAAGAAGAGTGGGAAGACCAAGACAGACATGGCGAAGGAGTACCGACGCGGAAGTGAAGGCCGCCGGAATGACGTGGGCCAAGCTGAAGAAGATCTCCCAAAACCGTGTCCGCTGGAAGAGTGTGGTTGCGGCCCTATGTTCCCCAGGGAATTCAGAGGACTAAGTTAAGTAAAGTTAAGTAATGTAGTGTTTGAAAATCTGACCGTTAAAAACAGTTATTCTTGAGATATTGTCCGATTTGCATGAAATTTGGTATGTACACAGGCTTTAGCCCAGTGAGGACTAAAATAACAGTTTCAAAAGTGTACATCGGTTAAATAACCGTTAAAACCGTTATTTTGCCTTTATTTCTTATCTCACAAAGCACTTGGCCGATTTATAAGCGGTTTGGAAAACTGGGAGTACGTTTATATGCTTCGCATCTTGTTCTTTTTATGGAATATCTCAGAAAGTACTTGGCCAATTTATAAGCGGTTTGGATGATCTTGTGACAAATCGGATCCTCTGTCCATATGTAAGTGATGTAATGCTGAAAATGGATTAAACAACCGTTAAAAACCGTTATTCCTTATATATAGGTTGATTTTTTAATGAAATTTGGTATATAGAAAGGTTATCACACACAAATGGCACTTCTATATAGTGTTCCAAAATGTGACCGTTAAAAACCGTTATTCTTGACATATTGTCCGATTTGGATAAAATTTGGTATGTACACAGGCTTTAGCCCAGTGAGGACTAAAATGCCGGTTTCAAAAGTGTATATCGGTTATATAACCGATAAACCGTTATTTTGCCGTTATTTTTTATATATTGGTGGATTTTAATGCAATTTTGTATATGAAAGGTCATCACACACAAATGGCACTGCCATGCAGTGTTTCAAAATGTGACCGTTAAAAACCGCTATTCTTGACATATTGTCCGATTTGGATTAAATTTGGTATGTACACAGGCTTTAGCCCAGTGAGGACTAAAATACCAGCTTCAAAAGTGTACATCGGTTAAATAACCGTTAAAACCGTTATTTTGTCTTTATTTCTTATCTCACAAAGCACTTGGCCGATTTATAAGCGGTTTGGAAAACTGGGAGTACGTTTATATGCTTCGCATCTTTTTTTTTTCCTGTTTACTTTTCTACCCTTCACTGTCTGCTTCGGGGTGCTGTTGGATTCCGTTTTTGAACCCTTGAACACCTTAGACTAATAGGCTGTGGTATATCTCCATTTGATGCCAAGGGAGCACAGATACAATCAGCCGTGCCTCCCTGACGAGTCCGATCCAGCGGACGAAAGGCCTCGCAGCAGGCGATATGCATGATGCTGTTTTCAAGATGGGTTCCGATGGTTTCCTTACACTGCTAGTGAAGAATTTTAAATCTATGATATATTCCCACGGTTTTTCATTCTCGTTTTCTTTCTTTCCCACTACCCCACCCTTCCTACACACACACACACACACACACACACACACACACACACACCTCCCACCTTCCCCATTTGTTTTATCTTTGCCAAGTCATTAATATAATCATGGAGGAATTGTTCGCCTGCACATGTTTTCCCCAACTATTAAACATATATATATATATATATATATATATATATATATATATATATATATATATATATATATTTGTCAATGATGTTAAAAAGGAAGGTTAAAACTCGAGGTTAAAACTCGACAAATTTGTTTCTAGCGGCGTTGCGCTGTCATCAGTGATCCTGATGACAGCGCAACGCCGCTAGAAACAAATTTGTCGAGTTTTAACCTCGAGTTTTAACCTTCCTTTTTAACATCATTGACAAATGTTGCTCCCAAGGGGTCGAGCACTTTTAAAATCATTTTAGGCTCTTTGGTTATATTCATCTATATATATATATATATTATATATATATATATATATATGTTGTTGTTGTTGAGAGAGAGAGAGAGAGAGAGAGAGAGAGAGAGAGAGAGAGAGAGAGAGAGAGAGATTCATGCTAGTAGACGCCCTAATCACTGAGACAAAACCTAGTATTATATATGCATCTGTCTGTCTGTCTGTCTGTCTGTCTGTCTGTCTCTCTCTCTCTCTCTCTGGGCGCGTGCGCGCGCGCGTGTGTGTGCGTGTGTGTACTACATGCCTACTTTCACGCTCATGGACGCCTCAAGAGACATTTGATTTGATGCAGGGAATATAAAATCGATGAATATGTATGTATTTTTCAACATTTCACACACACACACACACACACACACACACACACACACACACACACACACACACACATCCACATTTCTCACAACAGACACATAGGAAGAGAGAGGACTGAAACGAGTATATTGTCAAATTGAACTTGTATACTGTCAGTTAGGTTGTACTGACGTTTAATACAATTAAGATAAACTAAAACAAACCAAACAAAAACAAAAACAAAAAAACGTTTACCGTAAAAATAAACCCAAAAAATGGCCTATTGACACTCGGCAAAATCAGACAAGGAAATAATCATGTTTGAAATTATTCCCCCCTCTCTCTCTTTCTCTCTAACACACACACACACACACACACACACACACACACACACACACACAACACACACACACACACACACAAACATGCGCGCGGCCGCGCGCGCAAGCGCGAAAAAAAAAAAAGTTATCTGCATACAAACCCATTACAAAATAACAATTTTTCATGTCGTGTTTTCCAACTTTGGTTTGTAAGCACAAAAACGTCTGTTTGCTATGCAAGCGTCATTTTACACTACTTTAACTTCCAATGGGTTGGAAAGTTACAAACTCAACACACGGGACTGCAAAGACGGGAAGTTTGAAGACGCATGCGCAAACCAGCAACACGACCCTGAAGCAGACGACAGTTGTTCAGACTGCCTGTCCATATTATCACAACGGTAAAATGTACGGAAGAAGGTATCTCTGATTATTAGCACTAATAATTGCAGACTTGCATTAATCTGTAGCTTGTACTTGTTCGTGTGTGCATTTTGTGTCCACCTTTTAAGTTCGCTTGCACTGTACTCACAGCCTTAATGGGCACATACAGACACACAATGAACATATTTGAGTGCAATGTCAAGTGTTGTTTAACATGTTTTGCATGATTTTTGGCAGTGGCTGGTTTACTTAAGAAGTCTCTGGAACCCTCAACGGAGGCTTATGCGGAGTCCTCATGAGATTTGTAAGGGTCCCGCTGGTAGTGCTTACATGGAAAAAAAAGGAAAAGAAAAAAGAGGAGTTGGGGGAGGGGAGGGGGAGGGTATTTGCATTTAATGAACCGTCAATATGCTTTTTTGTCGTAAATCTCACTGTTGTGAAAAACCTTGTGATTTTGTACACAGTTTGCCGCAGTTACGTTCAAAGCGTAGATGCGTGTGTATCTCAGTCATCTTGTACAAGTGATAACCATTTTTGCACATGATCGGCGTCCTGCAACACGTAATTCCACACAGTTCCAGATCTCCCGCTGTAATGAAGGACATGGAACTCGAAGCAGAGAATGCCATCGGTACTCTTCTGGCTGCCCCGTCCTTCATTCGTTGTTCATGATTGCGAGCCAGTGCAGTCCATGTCATTCTGGTGGCCATCGAACCTGACGCTATCCCAGTCATTTATCCGTCGGCTCAAAGACAGCAGCGAAGTGGTTGTTTCTCTGTTCATATGGTCTGTACGCCGTGTTTAATTCGATCATAAAGAAAATGACAAGTGTTACGACTCTTCATCTGTTTGGACACGCAAGCACACTAGAAAGTTTGTGGAAAACTTAAGTTTTTGTTTGTTTCTTTGGTCGCTTTTTAACACAGCCACCACCTGCTTGTGCATGTTATAGATCAAAGGAGACCGATTTTCTCAAGAAGGACGAGTCCGTAGGGTGAGTGCACGCGCTGGTGTGATGAGGATTGGCCACGCCAATCACAGCATCACCAAACACACTTTCCCCGTCTGCTTCCTCCTCATCCTCCTCCTCTTCCTCCGCCTCCTGTTCCCACGAGTCATCCGCGCTGCCCAGGTCCCGAGCCACGAGGTTCTTGGAGTATCTCCGTCCCCTGGACCAATCCACGTTCAGCTCCTGGCCGCACTGAGCACTTCCAGGGCACGGGAAGGTCCACATGAGGTCAAAGGACGCGGCGCTCATGACTCTCTGTCGACACTGCAGTCTTCCCGTGATGCACTGCTTGCAGAACACGTGGCGACACCTGCAGGGCAGGGTGAGGTAATTCCTCCATCTGACACAGAAAAGAATTGGCTGTTAGTTTGAAGCATACATGGCTCACACGGAAGTGAGTTACGCAGAGCTGATACGAAGAAAAGAAAATATTACAGTTAACTGAATGATCTAAGCGGTATCTACAACATGTCTGTGTTTTTAATGCTCCCGGGATAAACTGGATCTGTGACCTTTGCTGCCCCGAGTTTTTTATATCATATTAGAAGATTCTATTAGAGTGACCATCTCTCTCTCTCTCTCTCTCTCTCTCTCTCTCTCTCTCTCTCTCTCTCTCTCTTATCTGATCTCCCACGCCGCCATAAGTGATATAATAAGCCTATCAGACCCCTTCGACACATTTCGGCCACCTACATGCAGACCACACCCATGTTCTTCCAGTTGGTAATCGCAATTCCATCTGTCCAGAACAGATCGCGATTTCAATTTCCAGCCATGGAATTTTAAAATAGAAAGCCACACCCGTCTCTTCATGATGTTGGTAATCTCAGTTTCCATCTCTC
Source organism: Conus ventricosus (assembly GCA_018398815.1). Classification (NCBI taxonomy): domain Eukaryota; kingdom Metazoa; phylum Mollusca; class Gastropoda; order Neogastropoda; family Conidae; genus Conus; species Conus ventricosus. Next base: position 51,849,835 of record CM031614.1, read on the forward strand.
CCGAAACAAATCGTGATTTGTTTCTAGGGATGACATTTGAAATTCAAAACCACGCCATTTCTTTATGTTCGTAATCACAGTTTCCATCTCACTTGACACAAATTTTGATTTCGATTTCTTGCAAAGGAATTTGAGCTCTTGTTGGATTTCGTTCTCTGTTCAAACATTGTCAAAGTGAGATTTCTATAGCCCGCTTTCATGTAGCTTTACAAATCTTATTATGGTGTGGTCAAGTTGATAGGGCATCTGCCTATAATGCAAAAGAATCCCAGGTTCTTGGTTCGAGTCCCGTTTATGTCAAATTTGGTCTTTTTTTTTCCTCCCTACTTGTATTTTAATGATAGTCCGAGAGCTAGTCTTCCGAATGACGTGATCAGGAGGGACCTATGTGAAGCACGCCCAAATCAAAATAACTCGGCAACGAGGAAGGCTCCTTAGCTATGTGGTCTGTATAAGAAATCGCTCCAAAAAGAAAAAAAAAAAAGCGCCAGGAAAGAAACACATGTGTGCTGTGTCGCATCATGACAAGGCAAAGACGTTTAGGAAAGAGATTCAGCATCTCGTCTCATTTTCCCTCTGTTTGCCATTGTCGGAGTCCCGCCCGTTTGCCCTCACAGGTCACTTATCACTTTTACGCAGCAAAGTCACGGGAGACGTGTCAACTGGCTGGGTGCCCTCTCTTAATGTCTGCTGTTCAGCGAGGGTCGGTTGATTGTCTGCACGAAAACCACCCTGTACACGCTACAGACCTGACATTGTGACACGGTCATCGGCAAAGTGTGTCGAACAGACAGCCCTGCTGAGAACAGAAGGCAGACACAGAGAGCCAATCAGACCAACAGGAAGTGATGAATGCCTTCAGTAACTGCAATAGAGCGCTTACTAGTCAATGGCAAAAATACTTATCCTCGCCCTGCTGCTGTTGACACTGCGAAGTTTAAAGCAAATACATGCAGGTTCATGCATTAAAAAAAAAAAGCTACGTGCAGGTAGTGTGCTGACCTCGCTACACAGTAGACAAGAAGAAGCTGGCATGCGGGGTAACTCGCGAGGTCAACCAATTAACTGAACAAATTCTCTCAGTGTGCTCGCTGACTGAAGTGGTCAGTGATCTGCGAGAGCGAAATGGACTGCGGTTGCGATGAATAATGTAAAAGCGAGGCGCGATCCTTACCTTGCGCCCTCTACATCGTTGTCGTAGTGCACTGGCGAGCATTAACAGAGGCGCGTTTCATAACGGCGAAAGGCTAGAAATCTCGCGAGTTTGGGGAGTGGCGGCGTTTCATAGCACATGCTGGTGGCGAATGGTATGAGACACTGGCGAGAGACCGTTCGAATATTTGGGGGTCTATCGCGAACAAGAAAAAAAAAAAAAGAAAAAAAAAAAAAAGCCCGACAGCAGTGGTATCCTCTGATTGGTGCATGAAACTATCAGACTTCTCACTCTCCGACAATCAGGAGTTTGAAGAGGTAGCAACTTTCGTTTAAAACGTTATTTGCCTCACGCCTGTTCCTTTGCTCATGTCGCCTGTCGCTTCTCTTCACACAAGCAAACGCTAGCCACGTACCATTTCTCGCGTCAATGAAATTCGCCTCGGGTTTCAGTGACCGAAGGCATGGGTAACAGCATCTGGCTGTTGTAAGTAGTCACCTACTTCAGAGTAGGATTTTGAAAAGTCATCATTAAATATCTGAATCGTTTCTTTTCCGTGTCAGCCGTGCATCTAGCGTCGCCATACGCATTTGATGGATCTGTCTGTGAACGCTCGCATAACATCTCGCAGACATGTAAAATCCTATCACCAACATTTGGAAGAGAAGGCCAGCTGGGCTGTTGGTATGGATGACACGTCGATCTCTTCAAATAGTATGCATCTTCTGAGAAAAAGAAATTTAAAGAATGACTGAAAAACTGAGTGGCCGAGAGATGTGAATATAGTTGGATAATATAAATCTATTAGATAGAAAGGTCACTGTGCATATTATTTCTGGTACCGTATGATGCTGTTCAACTGCGCTTTCCTGTTAATACCTCCCTTCCCTCTTTCTCCCCTTTGTAAGAGTTCTTGGATTCATTGTGTTTTTTCTATCGTATCCATAGCAAGAAAAAGATATGCCTGAAGGTGCGGGTAGGACCCACACAAGTACTGTCCTCAACCGCCGAACAACCAGCTGGGAGCAATCCTGCACCCACCCTCGGAAGCCTGCGCAGTGTTCACACAGGTGCAGGCACGCACAGGGCATTCCATTAACACAGGAAGGGACATAATTGGGAGGGATATATTAGCAGCCTGCCCTGACCACCCCTACCCTCACCCCCTCACGTACTTGGCCAGCTTCAGCAGCCGTTTCCCACACAGGTCGCAATGGCTGGAGGACCTCTTCTTCTGCAGGCCGGAGCCCGCGTGTATGTTGTGGTGGTGCGCCGTGCCGCTGCAGCTGTCCAGGATGTTGCTGCTGCTGCTGCTGCTGTTGAGGATGGGGGCGGAGTGACGGTTGGCCCGAAGGGCGGAGGGGCCCCAGTGGCCGCCCACGTCCATGATGGTGAAAGGAGTGGAGGCGACGTCAGCAGGAACTACTGCCATTCTGGAACATAGGAAAGTCTGCCGTTCTTGCTGAATTTGGTTCTGATAGCGTATGGCGCCAGTCTTAGTACGGTAGTTGTTTTCTACTGCGGAGGATAGAAAAGAGGTTAGATGTGTCTGTGTCGATAGTTTATGAATCACTAATTGACTTTGACCTTTCTGGAAAATGTTCTGTGATGTAGATCAATGAAAGAATCACAATGATATCATCGTGAGTGTTTTGACGACGCACGGAGAGACTTATGGAAAAAAATGTACGTTCACCGCTCCCCCCCTTCCTCCCCTCGCCCCCGCCCCTCGCCCCCGCCCCTCGCCCCCGCCCCTCGCCCCATTCTGAATGCAAGGTCTTGCAGATTTGA
>CM031614.1:51870278-51875278 GCA_018398815.1 Conus ventricosus
AGAGAGAGAGAGAGCAACGCTACAAGAGGGACAACGTGAAGACAGTAGGGCTATTGCGCTGACAAGTTCTCGTGAAGGAACTTTTGTGAAGGGACTGTTTTGGAATAGCAGCAAAAAAAAAAAAGAAGAAAAAAAGAAAAAGAAAATTGACAATGATTAAATTTTAGACGGAACTAAAGAACAGACTAACGCTTGTGTTTCCTCTGTCAATAAATGGAGACACAAGCAGCAATACAGTAGTTGTAACAGCAGAAATGAAAACAGCAGCAGTAATAGTAGCAGCAATAGCTGCCACAGCAGCAACTGTACCAGTAGTAACAACGGTTTTGGTTACTGCAGTCATAGTTGATGCAGCATCAGTAATAGCCGTGGAGTAGCCGACCAAGAGCACCTGAAGTTGTGTTAACAGCACTAGCGCAAATTGTGACAGCAGTAGTTGTGGTGATAGTAAGAATAGTAACAGCATCAGCAAAGCAACAGCAGTAGTAGAAGTAGCAGCAACAGCAACAGCGGCAGCGCCAGTAGTAGTAGTAGTAGTAACAAGTAGCAGCAGCAGCAGCAGCAGCAGAAGTGGTGGTAGTAGTAATAGTCTTAGAAGCGGCGACAGTATTAAGCTTAATGGCAGCACAAACAGAAGCAGTAGAAGCAGCAGCAGCAGCAGCAATAGTAATAGTCGTAGTAATAGCAGCAGCAGCAGCAGCAGCAGCAATAGTAATAGTCGTAGTAATAGCAGCAGCAGCAGCAGCAGAAGCAGTAGTAGTAGTAGTTACGTAGCAGCAGCAGCAGCAGCTGTAGTAGCAGTAGTAGTAGCAACAACAGTAGCAGCAGCAGAAGCAATAGTAGTAATTCATACTATCACAGCCTAGTCTTACATCTCTCCCTCGACGTTTCTATCATCTCATGTGCTGTCAAAATAATGACGTTGGTCTAGCGCACACATATCATTCGTCAAATTCCTGACACTGAATGAAATGAAGATGTGGTGCACAGGTAGCCAGTGGATATGTGGTGCACAGGTAGCCCAGTGGATATGTGGTGCACAGGTAGCCAGTGGATATGTGGTGCACAGGTAGCCCAGTGGATATGTGGTGCACAGGTAGCCCCGTGGATATGTGGTGCACAGGTAGCCCAGTGGATATGTGGTGCACAGGTAGCCCAGTGGATACCACACTGGCCGGAGACTCAGGACACCACACCCGTGATTTGAATCTCCTCAAACGGTTTCTTTTTCTCCCCACTGTCCACCACATCCTCCTCCCTTCTAATGGGGCGACCACAGTCGCCGGTGATCATTCTATTCCTGTATGACGGATCTACGGACAGTTTGAGGCCGCACACCAAAACTTAATGCGCCAAGGCCTTGCTTAAGGAGTCGAATATCTGTAGAATGGCTCAATTTGATTGTTTTGATAACTGTTATTGTGTCTGAAACTTGGTTCCACTCATTTTCTTTCATATGGTTATCAAGGTACAAGCTAGGTGGTTCCAAGCAAACGGATTAAAATAAATGGAACGGGTCTATTTGGGGGGCTTCCAGCTGGTGCAAATATGGGTGAGTGCAAAGGCCTGAAATGTGACGTCAACCAAGGGGAAGGTCATGCATTTGAAGACTGTTATTTCGTCGGTGGAAATTACCCCAAACAAAGGAAATGATTGGTGGGGAGTTGTTCTTTTAATCAATTATCGGTTTAACATAAAACGCTGGCTCAAATTCATACTAAGCCTCAAAACGCTTACATGGATTATACAGTGATTTAGGGCAAAATCCTAATTGTGGCGTGTAGCCTGACCTCTAACCTACCTTAAGAAAGACTTTGGGCATTACTCCCCCTTCATTCCAACTCGTCCCTTCTCTCCCCTGAGAAAAATAAAACTTTGTAACTGATTTTCCTTCAAAGCCTTGGAGATCCCTGACACAAACACGTCAACAGGCTTGGCCTCCACAACCCTTCGGGGTAGAGAGTTCCAGTCTTTATGCGTGTTAAGGAACGAGCCTGAATGTACCGCGTGTTAGAACATGATTGTCTGGAAAAGTATCTCACTATGGGCCAGCTGATTCAGTGAGTGAGAGCGGTGCTGGCGCCGCTGTGCTGGGGCGAGTCTCTCTTTCAGGCACTTCATGCTCACGAGCTGTCGTGATCTTAAGTGCAGGTCTGAGTGATATGGAATGGCAAAGAGATGATAAGCAGGGGTCCTAGGTACAGCACGTAAAGGATCCGTGACAGCAAGGAAGTTAATGAGCTCAGTCACATGTCGGTAGAAAGCATGCACAAAAGATAAGATAACAGAAAAAAAGAAAGAAGGGAAAAGGAAAGAAAAGGAAAGAAAGAAAGAAAAAAAATGTGCTCATACATATAAAGAATAGTAAGTGGAACTATACTGTGGCGACGCACATACCTCTGGGAAAGCAACACAAACTTCAAAACAGCAAAATGCGTTGTGATGGAAACCTTATGCAGCACAGTACAATACAAAGGAATGTCATAAATTGCAACACAATATATACGATGAAATGCAATACAGTACAATGCAATACATTACAAAGTAAAGCTATAAACTGCAATGCAGCGAAGTGTCATAACTTGCAACACTACACAATATAAAGCAATGTCATAACTTACAACACAATACAGTACAATGCAATGCAATACAGTACAATGCAATGCAATGCAATACAAAGCAATGCCATAAATTGCAACACAATACAGAACAATACAATACAATATCATGCAATACAATGCAATATAATACAAGCAATGTCATAATTGCAACACAATACAATACGGAACCATACAATACAATACAGCACTATATAATGCAATACAATAGAATATAAAGTAATGTCAATAATGTCAACACAATACAGTACAGTACAATAAAATATAATGCAGTAGATAGAATACAAAGCAATAGAATACAAAGCAATGTCAATAATTGCATGATACAGTACAATACAATATAATGCAATACAATAGAATACAAAGCAATGTCAATAATTGCACAACACAGTACAATACAATATAATGCAGTACAATAGAATGCAAAGCAATGTCAATAATTGCAACACAATACAACGCAATGCAACACAATGCAAAGCAACGTAGTGCAATACAATGTAATACAATAAATAGCAAAGTACACAGTATAATACAATGCATTACAATACTCGAGTTAAACAATTAAAAATTAAAAAAAAAAAAATCACCAGTCTGCAGCAGAGACAAGTCACTTCCCCCTGTTCCAGTTTGTGGTCATCACACAAGCCGCCAAGTCATTGGCTACCTGCAGGCTGCAGTTATTGTCCTTGATTCTGGAGTTTGCCTCCCGAAAAAATGCTATGAACAGAACAAACTGATCGTCTTCCTCGATGACGCATTACCCTAGTGGTGCTATAACGTCAGGTCAAATATATATTTCAAAAAGTCCCTTGACTGATTCTCAAGGGCCACCGCATAAATGACGTAATATGTACGTGACAAGATGTAGTCGTTTGTGATTGGTGCTGACTGTCTCAGTTGCTGGCGTTGCTAGTATTGATTATTCGTTCACGATCTGTCGCATCTCGGATCCAAAGAATTACCACCTCTTGGAAATGAATTCTGTTTGTTCTAAAGAAAAATGAAAATAAAAACTGAGACTAGTTCTTGACTGCTCAACAAGTTTCAGTGTTACTAAACCCGCAAAAAAAAAAGAAAGAGAAAACTAAAATAGGACAATTGGTCGATGTGTGTAACAGACACAAGCAGAACTGGTGACAGCGACGAATCCTCCGTTTCCAAGACACACGCGTTGCAAGTCCGAGGAGATTTAGAGTATCTTGCAGCTGTCGAGACGACAAGGCAGGCGGTAAATTAGAGCACACGGATAGTCATCGATTCCATTCTGCGTCATTTCGCCCGTCGAAGCTCCCTGCCTGAGAGTTCTTGACCTACGCCAAGGGTCAACAGAGAGAATATACAGCGGCGAAGTCAGCTGACAGCGCTTGGCGAAGTGAAGGGCTGTAGTGGCGCTTGCTGCTGTCTGTAGTGAGTCAAGTCAGTTTTTATACGAGGGCACAGGTACTTGGTGATGAAGTCTCTTTCTGTCTGTCTGTCTCTGTCTGTCTCTCTGTCTGTCTGTCTGTCTTTCTCTCTCTCTCTCTCTCCTCTCTCTCTCTCTCTCTCTCTCTCTCTCTCTCTCTCTCTCTCATTTACAGGAGGCGTATGTGACTGTTTGCAGATGATACGTCTATTCATTCGAGCCATTCTAATTTGAAGCAATTATCTACAACTCTGCAGAACAATGTTAGTAACTTAATTGATTGGACTGAGCTGAACCACATGTCTTTGAACGACCAAAAAACTAAATACATGATAATAACTTCGCGACAAAAACGGCAAAAAATAACCTTCAGTCTGCCTTCTATACACATAGGTAGTACAGTCATTCATGAAGTTGATACTCACAAAGTTCTAGGTGTTACTATCGACAATAATCTTTCCTGGTCACCCCATATCGATAGTTTATGCAAACGTATTTCCCAAAGGTTATTTCAACTTTCAAAAATTAAGAATTTCCTCGATGTTACAGCTCGAAAGAAATTCTTTCATGCATTTATTTCATCATCTATCGATTATGCGTCAACACTCTATGATCAATGCAGTGCAAACACATTAAGATATCTAAACAGGATTTATAAACGCTCTCTGAAGTTAGTACTTTTAAAAACTACCAGTTTGACGACTGAAGACTACTTAGCGCTGGAGATCCTTCCATTATCGTATAAACTACAGTTTAACAAAGCCGTTGTAATGTATCGAATAATGAACGGGTTTGCTCCTTGTACACTAAACCACACGATTTCCGCGAAATCAATCAAGATACACGAACAATATTGTAATGAGAAAACCCAGAATTGATCTTTTTAAAACAAGTCTCGCCTATTCAGGAGGGGCCCTTTGGAACTCCTTACCAAATTACGTGAAAGATAAAGAAAGCATTAGCTCGTTTAAATCAGCTTA
>CM031614.1:51887778-51900278 GCA_018398815.1 Conus ventricosus
TGCTCGTCACTTGGCCATTGTACACTGTGTCTGAAGTGTCCTGACTCACGCTGAACCTGTGTGGACACACCCATCACCCCTTCTGTCTTCTTGGTGACCTTATCCATGTCAACCTTTGTCACCTGTTTAGGCGAGTGATCATGCTAGTCAGTGAAAGCTATTATGAAAGGGAATTTTGATTAAACGAGTTATCATCGTCATCATCATCATCATCATCATCATCATCATCATCATCATCATCATCATCATCGTCGTCGTCGTCGTCGTCGTCATCATCATCATCATCATCATCATCATCATCATCATCATCGTTGTCGTCGTCGTCGTCGTCCTCGTCGTCGTCGTCGTCGTCGTCATTGTCGTCGTCGTCATCATCATAATAACAATGATAATACTAATGATAATAGCAATAAATGAAATAACAATTACGATAATAACAATAATAATAACAATAACCACAACATGATAATGATAATGATGATAATAATAATAATGATAACCTTAACAAAAACAACAACAATAATAACAATAACAATGATAATATTATTATCATCATTATCATCATTACTATTACTGTTTTTGTTATTATAATTATATTATTATCATTATTATTATTAATAGTACTTATATAACACCGTCTTCGTTTGAGACCACGCTGTGAGCGCTCTACAATCCACAAATTCCTTTACATAACGGGCTGCCTACCTGGGTAGAGCCGACTGAAGAGCTGCCTGCTGGCGATACATTCAGTCGTTTCCCGTGTCATTCAGACTGTCAGTCAATCAGTTTTTCATTCATGTTTTCATTCTTTAGGTGTATGCTATATGTACACGTGTTTTCCATACCAACGGCCAAACTGGCCTTCTCTTCCGAAAATTGATGGGATTTTACGTGTGTGTAAGATCTTATGCGTGCGTTCCCACACGAAACTTCGATTTATGGTTTCAATCAAAGGACTCGACTGTTTGGGAAACGGAGTCAGAACCAATGTTAACTCCGAGGGGAAAATCTCCCTGCACCGAAACGGTCCAGAGGAGATTCGAACCCGCAACCCCAGTATCACCAAGATCATGAGTCCGATGCTCTACCAACTGACAATGAACAAAGTTAACGTTCGTTCCATTGAGGAGACAGTTGCAGACCCATGTTTTCCAAACGAATACTGCTTCCGGTACCGATTCGCGTTAAAACAATTCTGTATGCCTTCTGTCTGCATGTGTGCCGGGTGAATTGGTACCGTGAGAACATTTGTCTGGAGTCATGGGTGTGTAAGTTTTTCATCATGGGAGCTGGTCTTTTTTTGTCTTTGTTGTTGTTGTTTTGTTTTGACTAATCATGGTTAAAAGACTTTAGATAGGAGTTGCCCTTCGAAGATCGACGTTGTCTTGGTAACAAGAATTATCGCACATGGAAGATGAAGGAGGAGGAAGAGGAGGAGGAGGAGGAGGAGGAGGAGGAGGGGGAGGAGGAGGAGGAGGAAAAGATTGATTGATTGATCGAATCTTTAAAAAAAAATCTTAAAACTGACTCGACCATCAGCTCAATCAAATGATGACATCGTATCTTACTGAATTCGTCCACATGCGATGAATGATAACATTCAATCATATATCTGTAATAATGCATTATCTTAAATTCACTATCCTTCATCTGTCTAATTTTCAATGCTTCCGCAATGAATTTCGCAACTGATTTAATTACAAGTTCATCATCTGATGATAACACGGCAGCAACATTTTGTCTTTTCGCTCTATCTGACTGGAAAAGTGAACAATTTGTCCGCACTTCATTATAAGCAGTACAGTGCAACAGAAAGTGTTCCTCGTCAACAATAATGTGTTACATGCAGGACAAGGAGATTCGGTGGATGTTTCACATTCAAACCATTTTTTGTTCGCATCAAAACCTAAAGTTCTCAAACCTAAATCTTGTGCAATTTATTCTGTACCATCTATCTGTTGTGACATTGTGAAACTTTTCAAAATGAAACACATTTTTAAATGAGAAAAACCAGCGGTATTTTTCTTTACTTTCCATATTTGAGTGCCAATTCTGTTTAAAAGAACAAATAAGCCTGTCTTTAAATTCCGCAATGAACTGTTCTCATTTCCTACTTCTTGGGTCATCCACACAATTCCAAAACCCTGTTCTGAAATGACATTCTCTACTTTATGATCCAGTTTTCTTTACCTTTTTTCATTTCTAAAAGCATCATATCATATGATTGCCTGCTCAAACGGGACTGGGGTAGCTTCAAGATCTTCAACCAGTACTTAATACATTTCACAAATGTACTTATAATACCAAGGGTATCTGCCATCTCTCCATATAAAACGGTGTTGGATGAAGTAGTTGCAAAGTGAGACGACTGCAGGCGGAAATCTAAACAAATCTTAAATAAATGTTAGTGAGCCGCCAAGAGAAACGTGGACAAACGAGTCACAAGATCCTAAATCAAAGCATAATGCCAGCCCCCCAATTCTTCTCCCGGACCCATGCTAGCGTTCACCGGTCCATTCATTTCCTGCCACCTATCATCCAGCCATTTGTACTATGATATGCTAAAACATAGTTTCAGAAAACGAAGTCTCACTCCCATCTTAACTTTCTGAAACAATGCATTCGACTGCAAATCACCCTCACGGCTTCTCACTTTCTCACACCCATCCGATCTCCATAATACCGCTTTCATTACTACTACTACTATAAGGATTATTTTCCAAGCCAGCCGTAAACTCATGATGGCACATATTAAAACACTCAATTCATCCCTGGAATCTCTCTCCCATCTTCTTCAACATTTCAAACAACAAACCACAATCATCATGCCCATAGCCACCGCTTCAAGACTCTGGCAGCTCATCCATACACACAACCAACTTATTCACAATCACTGCAACCAGAACAAGTAAGACAAGTTATCGAAATTATAAAAACAAATACCAGGCAAACCTCCCAGACCAGTTGAATCCCCCTACACACAATCCCCCTATCACCCCCGAGCAATACCGCCACTTGTTCGCTGCATCCCTGACAATCTTACTCTCACCAATGATGAAACGTCAGTCTTGGAAAAAGGTCTAATATTTATTCCCATTCAGCCTACCACCAATAAACATCAAAGCCACGTTGATGTTGAAAGATTCTTTAGAAAATTAAGATGAATGGTTGTACTTGACAACGTACCTAAGCCCCACTACCAGAGAGCTCAGACATTGTTACCCACCTTTTTCAAACTCCAGTACTCCGCCAGCCACCTCTTGACAAATTCACTGAAGTTGAACTCTACATCAAAAAATGCAGAAAAGAAATCGCTAAAGTGAAATCCGAACCTGTCCGCCATCCCAACTCTCACGGGATGAACAAAAAGCCCTTGAATCACTGAGACAACGACAAGACATTGTCATCAAACCAGCAGACAAGGGTGGTGCAGTGGTGGTCTGGGACGAACAGTTGTACATAAAAGAAGCACACAGACAACTGTCAGACACAAATTTCTATATACCACTTACAGCATCACCCTCCCTCAACACCAGAAACTCATCTCAACCACAGTTAAACAAGAAATCAAACATAACAAACGAAGACAGCCAAACTCCTCATAATGACAGACACCAAACAACCCAACTTCTACTGCTCCCTAAAATACACAAAACCAATACACCTGGCAGACCCATTGTGTCTGCATGCAGCTGCCCAACAGAGCACATTTCACAGTACTTAGACTCTCTCCTCCAACCCATAGTACAAGGCCTCCCCACATACCCCAAAGACAACCCACACCCTCCCACAGCTACACTGGTCAGACTTGCAGAATTAGCCCTCATCCTCAACACTTTTGAATTTAACAACCATACATTCTCACAAATCAGTGGTGCTGCTATGGGAACCAAAAATGGGACCATCCTATGCCTGCCTCTTCATGGGACACCTAGAACACCGCCTACTACTAACCTCCTACACAGGCCCAACACCAGAGCTCTACAAAAGATACATAGATGATGGATTGGGAGCCACATCCATGCCAGAACATGACCTCCGCAATTTCCTCAACTTTTCTCAGATCTTCCATCCGTCCATCAAATTGACCTACACCATTTCACAGTCAGTTAACTTCCTGGACATCACTATTTCCCTCAAAGATGGACTGCGTAAAACCTCAGTCTTCTATAAATCCACTGATGCGCACTCATACCTGTACTACACATCTTCCCACCACCAATCCACTAAAGACAGCATTCCATATTCTGAATTCCTTCGCCTACGCAGACTCTGCTCCAGTGAAGAAGATTTCAATGTACAAGCAGCCAAAATGTCTGATTTTGTTCAACAACCGTGGGTACCCCAGTGCCATCATTAATGATGCTCTCAGCCGCACTGCAGTTAAATCCAGAACTTCCACTCTGAAAACTATGCCTCCCAAAGAGACAGACAGACCCACCGCCTGCCTTCTCTTCCATTCTCACACTGTGCCCATCTGCAGGATCCTGAAGTGTAACTGGCACATAGTAGAAGATTATAAACCTGCCTTTGAGACCAAACAAATGATCACTTTCAAACGTGACAAAAACCTCAAAGACCTACTGGTGCGCTCTAAGCTGAACCAAATCTCCAAACCTAAGCCACCAGGTACTTTCCCCTGCTCCAAACCCAACAGCAAAATCTGCTCTCTCACCAAACCAGACACCATCTTACGTGACCCCAATGGCTCATTCACCATTAAACGCACTTTATCCTGCCAGAGCCACAACATTGTGTATGCCATCCACTGCCAGCTGTGTGGTAAGATCTATGTAGGTGAGACATCTGGCACACTTCAGACGCGCATCTCTGAACACTTGGCCGACATCAGCCACCATCGGCCTAAACCAGTCGCTATGCACTTCAACCACGCCCAGCACAACATCAACCATGTCAAAGTCCTGGCAATTTGGCAACCACACAGTGACAACTTGGAACGCCTTATGCAGGAATCTCATCTTATTGCCAAACTGGGCACACTGCATCCTCATGGCATCAACATCCAAAAGTAGTAGGTACCATTCCACCTCTGCAGCTCCAGCCTGCAATATCCTCCACCTACACACACCCATACTACCATACCTCCCACTGTTTACCTCAGACATAAGTTACAGCTATCATCCCTTTCCCTTTTCCTGCACTCTCTGAGTCTCTCCACTTGCTTCATCATTCTACTTACCCCCCCCCCTCCCCTAGTAATGATTGGTGTAGTGGTGTCGGTGGGGATGGCGTGGTGGGGGTGGAGGCAATGGGGGGGGGGGGGGCGTGAGTCTGACATTACAAATGGAACACACACACACACACACACACACACACACACACACACACACACACACACACACACACACACACACACACACACACACAAATAATAAATAGAATGCCAGCTCCAGTTTCCATCCCTTTCCTAACGCTGCTGTTTTTGCTAGTATTAATACTATCATTATTATCATCATTCAACAGTTCTGTCTGCTGTTGTTCATTGAGCATTTCAACTACTTTCCACTTAATATTATCCTCACCAATATTACTTAAAACCATTATTACTGTATCACTATCATCATATTATTATTATTTCCATTACTGTTATCATCATCACCATCACTACATCATTATACCAATACTTATGTCATTGTTATCATTATCATCATTATCATTTTTACTATTACACTTATAATCATTATGTCCTATTTTCACTAATCCCATTGCCAGCATTAATTGTAGAATTAAAGTAGTAGTAATACTTGGATACAATAACTTATTTGTTAAAGAGAGAGAGAGAGAGAGAGAGAGGAGAGAGAGAGAGAGAGAGAGAGAGAGAGAGAGAGAGAGAGAGAGAGAGAGAGAGAGAGAGAGAGATTGTGTATAGGTGTGAATATGTTTCCTCTCTCCCTCCACCAGTTAGTATGTAAACCCATCCCCTTCTTCCCTCCACCCTCATAGCATCATATACCATGAAGTAACACGTACCCATCCACCACTGCAATTTCAGCCCATGTCGTCGTGTTTTGTTTTGCGACTCGTTTGTCCACGTTTCTCTTGGCGGTTCGCTAACACTTATTTAAGGTTTGGTGTTGAATGAATGAATAGGTACTTGAAGGAAACGCTTCATAGCATACGTATGCACTGTTTTCATCTGTGAATTTTCATGTAAGCTCCAAGCTTCAGTTGCATATGTAAGAAGAGGTTTTATCTGTGTATCAAACATTTTCCAAAATATACAACAGTCTGTACAATTCAGTTTTCTCAGGGATTTCAGAATTTCAATAGTACCTTTTTTCCCTTTTCTTAGAGATTCTTCCCAAGCGTAATGGAAAGTTAATTTTGTTGAAAATATAATTCCAAGATATTCATATGAATTAACTACTTGAACATCTGCAGTTCCATAGGACCATTTTTCATGCGCTGATAGGCATTCGTATTTCGTAGACTCGTTGAAAGTGACTTCCAGATACATGGTCCAGAGTAAGCCAGGCTTGTTTTGTATTGATCAATGCGTGGGTAGGGGAGGAGGCAGAAGAGCTGTTCAATTTTCTATAAAAAAAAAAAGAAAAAGAAAAAGGCCATTGATATAACATGGCATGGTACCTGTCGAGGTTGTAAACATGAATGATGCCTTGTTGAATTCCAGTTGTTTACTTAGAGGAAGTATGTTCAGAGCTTTTAATTTTTCATTTGTTGTTAGATGTAGGGCTGGAAGGAGTTGCTTTTCTGCACGTCTATGGGGGGAACTCAGCCTTTTTTGTGGACATCACTGCTCCGGTCCCATACTGTTGAAGCGTAATTGATACGTGACATTATGTGTGCGTTGAAGAAAAGTTAAATCAGAGCATTGTTGACGTAGCGTTTAATTGAGATAATATGAAAATGTTTTTTTTTGAGATTATCTTGCAAACATAATTGAGATCAGATTGCTATCTTAATTCTTTATCTATTGTTACCCCTAAACCACGATGCTCATCTACCTGTCTGATACAAGTGCCATTCAACTGACGTTTTAGGCAAAGAGAAGTTAATTGGTGCCTTTGGCGGGTGGCTATGATCTTAGATTTGGTTTTGGCTGGGTGTATGACCATAGAGTTTGAATTACACCAGTCTGACACGTTGTTTATACTTTCCTGGAGAGATGTTTTCATTGTCTGTAGATCACTACCATTCGTTTGGAGTGACGAGTCATCTGTTATAAACCTGTCGTGACTCTTTCATCTGATATGGATAACGTAAATCATTGATGAAGATGCAGAATAGGAGGGGGCCTAGTACTGATCCTTGTGGGACTCCATGTCTGACAAAATCTGAAGCGGAGGCTTTGCCATTAAGCACCACATACTGAGTCCTATCGTTCAAGTATGATTGGAATGATGAGACTGTCGAGGATTGGTTCAAATAGATTGACAATTTCTTTAAAAAGAATGGAATGATCAACAAGATCAAACGCCTTTTTGAAGTCAGGAAAGACAACACCTGTCATTTGTGATTGGTTCATACTTGAAAGCCATGAGTCACACATTCATGATCATGCTGTGTGGCAAGTGTGATTAGATCGGAATCTAGATTGCAGTGAGTGAAATACTTTGTTTTTGTCCATGCACAGAGATACGAGTGCGTGTATGTGTCTTTCGATGGGGTTGGATAGAATTGATAATAAGGATATAGGTCTGAAATTATTTGGATCCGACGAATCATTTGATTTTGGAAGGATGATCACTTTGACATTTTTGAACGCTTGAGGGAAGACAATAGTTTCAATGGATGAATTATATATGTATATGAGAGACTCAACAATGTAAGGTGGAGCGAGTTTGAGTGGAAATGTGGGCATGTTATCAGGGCCCATGGAGTTTTTATTCTTTAACTGCTTCATGTACAGATGAAGGGGGAATCTTGAATGAGTTACAGGATCCAAGTTTTTGTTTGCAAAATTATATTAGGGAAGTCGGACATCTATATTCACTAGATACTCCTATAGTGTGTGAAGCTTGAGTCAGGATATCTAATAATAACAGAAAGTGTGTGTTAAATTTGTCTGGAGTGACGTTCGTAGTTGAGTTTTGAGAACCCGTACGCTGATTGTGTACAGTAGTGTTTATTACCCTCCAGATGGGCGCTGTGGTTTTTTTCATCCGTAATCATTTGACTGAAGTACCCACTTTTGGCTTTTTCAACTTCATTTGAAACAAAGTTTCTCTGAATTTTGTTTTCGTCAAATATATTTGCTGCCTTGAGTTGGTCACGCAGAATCATTTCTTGCAGCAATTTCAGTGTTAACCACGGGTTCATCCGGGGATGCTTAGTAGAGAGTAGTGTCCCTTCGCCTGACAGGCTGAGTTTGTTTTGCTCTCCATCATTTTTCATTATTCCTTGGATTCAGTATGCTCTGTGACATGAAAGTTGTACTGGCGTGATTGTGACGATGTCTTCTTTTTGGATTAAGTTTCTGGCCGCTCTGCCCCTGGACTTACGCATTGTTTGGATTATTGTGTTGGCAAGACTAGCAGGTACTGTTTTCATTTTGAATTGCATCTGTCCACCATTCTCTGTTGACACTGTGCCGCACGTGCAACTTGTCTGCTCCCTGCGTCTCAGTCCCGCTTTTCCACTCGACGCTTTGTTAACGTGCTACCACCTCCTCCGCCCCTCCACTTCACCCAGTCACTCCCACCGTGTATGAACCTCCTTCTTCCCCTCCTTTGTCCTGTCTTCTCCCTTCTGCCTACGTGAAATGTGAATGCACCCCAACCCCTAACACCCACGCCTTACCTACACCCGTGATCATCTAATTATCCAACTGCCCTTCGACCCTGACCCCACCTTGAACTTGAGACTGTGGCGTTTGCGGTTGGGCTTCAATCTGCCGCATGTTCGGGGCTGTAGAGGGGTGGGGGGGGGGGGGGGGGGGGCAGGGGAAACAACGCAAGATCCCCGTCATCAACCGCCCCCAGTGTTCCCTCCTGTTAACCCCCTTTCACCATGTGCTGTTGCTGCCTCCAGCCTGATCACCGTACCTCTTCACAAGTCCATACTGCTGCTGACCACGACTCCAGGCGTTGTTTAATGCGCAGTGTTGGTGCTAAAGGAAAGAGAGCAGCAATCAATGATTTTGTCATCGACAACGACGTCAATGTTATGTGCTTTACTGAGTCATGGCTGTCGCCTTAAGGCGACGAAGCCAAATGCACTGATTTGTCTCCTCCTGGCTACTCCAATCTCAGCATCCCACAGTCTTCACAGGGCGGCGGCATTGCGTTCGTCGTCTCCAACATTCTCTCTCCATCTATCTCCACAACCACTGAATTTTCATTTGCCCACACCTCTTTTGAATTGGTACACCTCACCATCTCTCTACCCCAATCCTCCCTTCACATTTTCTGCCTGTACCATCCACCACGCTGTAAGAAAAACCAACTGAAACACTCTCCTTTTCTTGATGAACTTCCTCATTTACTTGAAAATATGAATTCCTTCAAAGGCCATTCCCTACTCCTTGGTGATTTCAGCTTCCACTGGGACAACCCTTCTAACTTCTTACACCTCTCGATTAATGGATCGTTTTTGAGAATTTTGGTCTCAAGCAGTCTGTAACCTCTCCAACCCACACATCTGGCCACATCCTTGATTGGATTGTCCACCTTGCTGATGGCATTGTAGAGTCTGTCTCCACCAGTTTGACCCTCACTTCTGACCACTACTCCATCCTGGCCAAGCTGCATATCCCCCTTCGTCGTTCCCTTCCTCGGTATGTTGAGGCCCGCAACATTGCTGCCATCGACCTGGAAGCCTTCAGAGCTGACTTGGTGTTCAGTCTTCAGTCCATGACCTCTGTCAAGGAGCGAGAAAACCTCTCACAAAAGGCATTAGACTCTTGGAGGAAAAGGGACGTTGTACGTAGTATACAAATAGGTAATAGACCAATTATAGGTAATAGGCCAATTAACCAGGGTACCTTACCCAACGCACACGGCCGAACTGTGTGAAGGAGGCCGAAATGGCCAGATGACAGATGACACCTAGGAGAGAGTTCGGACCTGCCCGGTGGCGAAAGGGGGGAGGGATGTAACCACTACGACCTCGGCGCTCCAAGTGAGCGCTAAATGCTCAGTCAGCTGATGTTCTTGTGTAAACAGTCAAGTGAAGAGCAGGAGTCTTGGATTCATTCGGATGGTATTGCCGTGGGTCACTGTGTTGGTTCTATTGTCAGGCTGGCTGAATGCGTGTGGAGGTTGTCGTAGCCCTCTTTAAGATAATTACTGTGTTAAGTGACCACCGAAGTTGGCGGGAATTTTCGATGTCCATCTGGTGCTATGTGTGTGTTTGCTAATCAATTAGGTAGGGGTGTGTGTAAATGCTGATGTGTGGGAGAATGTAGTGAATGGAGAATTCAGGGTACTTGTGAACTAGGGGTTTGAGAAGCAGCGTGGACAAAGGCATGGCCCGAAGGGGAATCCTTTGTTTCCCTCCCTATATAAACTGAGGGAGAACAACGTGAGAGGAGAACAACACCAGGAGAGAGAGAGAGAAGGCAGAGGAGAGAGAGAGAGAGGAGAGGAGTGAGCAGGACAGAGGAAGGGTCGAGAGAAACGTGGTCTGGGAGATAGAAGAGACAGCAAGGTCTTAGAGTTAAAGACAAGCTGGAAGAGAAGGAAACTAAGTTTGAAGCCCAGAGGTGGGTGAAGACAGACAAACTGAATTTGAACCCAGAGGTGGGTGAAGAAGACGAAGAAGAAGAGTTCTACGTCGAGATCCCAGAGACGACCACGAAGACCCAGTCCTGAAGCCTGGAGCCAGTCAACCAAGGGCATCACCATCAAGCAGTGCTGAAGAAGACGTGAAGAGACTTTTTTCAAGAACTGTGGTGTGGTGTGAAAGCGTGGTTGTGTGTGTGAAAACCTGGCCAGGTAAGAAGTCATTTTATTATAACCCGGGATTAGAAAGTATTGATCTTTATGTTTTGATATTTCATTGTGTGTGATTGATTGTTCATGATTAATTATAAGTAGCATAGAAATTGTATTTCTTGTTCTCAGTCGTGTTAGGAAAGAATCGAATGCGTGACATCCCATTCCCAGAGAGAGGTGAATGTTTGGTGGGCGCATGAGTGTGCATATGCGTGTATGAGTGCAGAGATAACCTTGGTGTGTTAAGCCTGACTAATAATACATCAACTTAGTGCACTTAAGCAATACCATCACGATTTCCCCCGTCCTGGACAACCTCTCCGGCAGCTGAGACGTTCAACAAGCTTCTCCTTGATGTGTTAGATCGCCACGCCTCATCGACCCGACGCAAGGTGTCCACTCGTCCGCCCTCCCCTTGGCTTCCAGCAGTGGGCCCCCGAGCACGTGACGCCATACGTGAAAGAAGGAGAGAGAAGGAGAGCAGACACACAGTGGCTAAAGACTGGTTTGATCGTCCACAAACAAACATTACAACTTGCAAACAAAATCCTTAACACAATTGTACAGCAAGTGAAGACCACATTCTACAATGCACACATCCTCGCATGCACTACATCCAAGCATCTGTTCAAAGTGACAGATACCATAATGGGCAGAACCAAATAATCTCCACTCCCTTCACCAGTTCCCCAGTCTGTGCTACCCCAGAAATTCTGTGGCCTTTTTGTTGAGAAAATAAGAATTATTCGTTCCAGCCTGAACTCCCCAAGCTGTGTCAGCCCCTGACTTTCACGATTCATTCCATGATTCATTCTGTGGCTCTCTGATGTCTGCTTTTGAACCTGTATCTGATTCTGATGTTAAAGAAGTGATCATGAAAACTCCCATTAAGACATGTGTTTTAGATCCACTACCATCTTCTCTGTTGTCTCCTGTCATTGGTGATTTGGTGCCATATATTACCGCAATTGTGAATGAATCTCTAAGCTCAGCCTGTTTTCCTTCTGTAATCAAAACTGCAGTTGTTATACCTTGACTTAAGAAACCCTCCCTTGATGCTGATAATCTTAAAATCTACAGGCCTGTTTCTAATTTACCATTTCTTTCTAAACTCATTGAAAAGATTGTCCTTCTTCAACTTCACAATCACCTACACCGCAGCAACCCCCTCTACCCTTTACAGTCTGCTTACCGCTCTGGCCACAGTACAGAAACTGCTCTCCTGAAAATTGTGAACGATCTCTTATTGGCCCTCGATGATAATCAAGTATCTCTGCTCTCTCTTCTTGACTTTTCTGCTGCTTTTGACACCATTGATCACTCAATTCTTTTGTCTCGTCTGCACAAAACTTTCGGTATTTCTGATAAAGCACTGTCATGATTTCAGTCTTATCTATCTGATCTAACTCAGCTTCTCTCTGTAAATGGTTTCTTCCCTTAACCAGCTATTCTCCAGCACGGAGTTCCCGGGGATCCGTCTTGGGCCCCCTCCTTTTCGTACTCTACACCCATTCTGTCTCCGACATTGTTGCCCATCATAACCTGTCTCACCACTGCCTATCACACGACCATCAAATTTACATA
>CM031614.1:51907778-51915278 GCA_018398815.1 Conus ventricosus
ACAGTATTTCCGGGAAATACTGCATTTTATGGACAGCTACAATATTCTATAGGACATTTTTCGTGAAAGTTGTCGCGCGACAATTTTTTTTTTCCCGCAAATATTGTCGCTGCAACAGTTTTCACGTGAAATGCTGTCGCTGCGATACAATCCACGGCGACAGTATTATATACGACCGGCTGCGTCAGTCATTACGTATAGTCCACAGCCTTGCGCGGAAAAGATCCTAAACACGCGATATACAAAACGAGAGCTTACGGACTTTACTTTTAAGTGAAATGGGGAATATTTAAGTCATAGAGGTATAGTATGCTGTTTCCCATAAACTTTTTGAAAGGGCGGTATTGGATGGTCATGTGATCTTTGGGCGGTGGTTTTGGAAGCCTGAACGACCACGTGCAGAATACTGACCAATGGTCACTAATACCAGAATATACCTCTGAAACATCTAACATTGCTGATTTGTTGTTTGTGTGTATAAAGGATCAATATGAGTCGCAGTTGTTCTAGTTGTTCTCGTTGGGGTTGTACTAACTGACGGAGTGCACAGTGTATTTGTCCAAGCTGGTTGTTGTTTTAACATATCAATATTAAAGTCTCGTAGCCATAGAATATTGAATTTGTGTGACAGATCTGATCCATCATTTGCACAAAATTGTCATCCGATCCATCATTTGTACAAATTTGTCATACCATTCGTATGTGAAAGATGGGTTTCTACATAAATTTCCGATTATTAATTGTGGTGATTTCGAGTTTGTTTTTGTTTTTTAATATTCTCATCCAGGTATATTCAACAGTATTAGTTTCAAGATCAGTTCTGCGTTGGTAATGTTGGCAATTGATTGATGGATGTGTACAGCGAGGCGAGAGAAAAAGAGAGGAGAGAGAGAGAGAGAGGAGAGAGAGAGAGAGAGAGGAGAGAGAGAGAGAGAGACAGACAGACAGACAGACAGACAGACAGATAGACAGACAGACAGACAGACAGACAGACAGATAGACAGAGGCAGACAGACGTGAGTTCATCACGTTCTAGTCATGTGCAACAACTTTCGAACAAATCGCCGTGTTTCTTGTTACTGTCAGCGCCTACGCACTTTGAGTCATCTGCAACAGCTTTGGGAAAGACTAGTGCAGAAATTGTCATGTTTGTTCTTGGTTTGCAAGTGCTACTACATGGCGGAGAAGATGGGGACGGGGGGGGGGGGGGGGGGGGGGGCAGAGTGTGTGTGAGGATGGGGAGCTAGACGAGGGAGAGGGGGTAGAGAGAGAGGGTAGGAGAGAGGGGGTATGAGGCTAGTCTACAATTTCTTTTGAGTTTTTTTCTACACTTTATGTTTTTTTCTCTCTCTCTCTCTCTCTCTCTCTCTCTCTCTCTCTCTCTCTCTCTCTCTCTCCTCTCTCTCTCTCTCTCTCTCTCTCTCTCTCTCTCTCTCTCTTGGTTTACGACTGCTAACCATGGCAGACAGGTGGGTGAGTGTGTGTGTGTGTATGAGTGTGTGTGTGTGTGTGTGTGTGTGTGTGTGTGTGTGTGTGTGTGTGTGTGTGTGTGTGTGTGTGTGTGTGTGTGTGGTGTGCTCGCGTGCGTGCAAGCGTGCGTGCATGCATGCGTGTGTGTGTGCGTGCGTGTGAGTATCTGTGTGTCTGTCACTCTGTGTGTCTGTCCATGGTGTGTGCTGTGTCTGTATGTGAAGGTATGATGGGGATGGTGAGGGATGGGGAGCTAGAAGAGGGGTAGGAGAGTGGGAGCATCAGGTGAGTCAACAATTTGTTTTTCGAGTTTTCTTCTTCTCTTTTTGTTGTTTGTTTTCTCTGTCATTTTGTTCTCTCTCTCTCTCTCTCTCTCTCTCTCTCTCTCTCTCTCTCTCTCTCTCTCTCTCTCTCTCTCTCTCTCTCTCTAATTGTGTGTGTGTGTGTGTCAACCTCGGGGTACGTCAGTGGAGTAAGGACTAGCCCCACAGCCCAAACCACATCACAGCGTCTTACAATTCCCATTCATATATAGCATTCGTTCAAATCATAACCAAACTAGTAAAGTCTATAACTTTACTACACATAATCATAGAAAAAAAACAAATGCGCATGGAGTAAAAAAAATAAAACATTCTTTTCTTGACTTCACAAAACCATTTATCAAAATATCATAACTAACCCGGGTATAAAGACTTTTACTTTACCGGGCCATGATCTAAACTATTTACGAATCCCTGTCTTTCCTTTTCTTCTTTTTTTTCTTTCTTTTCACTGTTCACTTTTACAAACCCCAGTCACGACACACTGCTGGCACTGGTCAGGTTGGACTGTGGCACTGGTCAGGTACTGGCGTTGGCCTGTGGTTCTGCCTGATGAAAGTGGCGCTGCCAGGTATGAGGTCGAACCCCCGGTTCAAATTGAACAGTGACTACCAGGCATCGATCTGTTCTCCTTTCTTCCTTCCTTCCTAACGCATTGCACTCTCCCCTCTCTCTTCTGGTCTGCTCTATCAAATGGACATGGCTGCTTTTTATTTCTTTTCTTTCTTTTTTCTCTTCATCAATTAGCAACTCTCTCTCTCTCAAAATCTCTCCTTAGTCCTTCCCCTGCGACTCTATATGATGCTAATGCTTCAACTCGGTTCTCTTCACTCCTCCTCTCATCTCTCTGCTTTTCTCTCGAGCAGAGCCTACTCCCAGAACCTCTCTCTCTGTCCCTTCTTTTTTTTCCTCCCCTAGCTTTCTTATTCTGTTTCCTATCTGTAAAAAGGGGGTGAGTACCATTGGTCAGACTTTTTCCCGCCTTGTACCGAGGTTACCTCCCCTCTAATTTCATTGGACATGCAAATCATGAAAGTCAAAATCTACCGGCCTTGCTCTCTGTGGTGGTCAATGGGTCATTTAATTAATTAACTTGGTTTCACCCCCACAAACACAATCTCCCCCCTTCCTACTTTAACCGGCGACGTCTGGCTTAACTGTGGGCACTGGTCTTGCAAATTAGCTGTATCAGTCTGACCTAGACGTAAGATCCGTCGGCCAGACCTATTGAGACTTTGGGTCAAGCCCTCAGTCTGTCTGCGGGAGGGTGCCGTCTCCGTGAAGGACTAGAAAATAGCCTCCTCGCTGTCCAATTGGCTGAGGGCACACATAAAGTCGTCTGCCTGGAAACCAGAAGTTTGAGTTTGGAACTTATGTCCAATTGAACTGGCTGGCGACTGACCACGATTACAGCTTTTCTTTTTTTGTCCGTGACAATTTCCCCTTGCAAAAGACTATGCTCGCATTGTCTCAAAACAACGGAAAAAAAAACAAAAACCCAACCGAATTTGCTGACACCACAGCTACATGTGCAAGGTTTTGCAAATAATTTACAAGAAACGGTTTAAAAATTTTATAAGCATATATCACTAGTGAATATCACCCCAATGGGTTATCATTGACGTGCGCCTTTGCCTTTTTTCAACTCATTTTCTGATAAACTCTGGCGCACTATGAAAATTTCCCCTACCTGCGGATTTGCCACTCTTCTCTTCAAAACTACTATGAAGAGCACAATCTGATATGACCACGATCCATGACACCTCACTGAGGAATTTTCATGCTCACTTTTCGCAAACAGTGCATTACTACACAAGGACTGTATGCTCCAAACATAACTACATTTACATGAACAACTCTCACACAGAAAATATAAACCTTACCCAAATGGGAATGAACCCATTTTTCCTATCAACATAACTGTAATCAACACATATTATTAACAAAGTAGCTATGCACCCCCTGATATAAATGACTTCCTCTGAGTTGCAGCTTGCTAGACTACACGGCTTTAAATAGTCAGCTCCTACATTCTGTCGACCGGGGATGTACTGAACTCGATACCTGTAGGCTGCAGTGCCATTGCCCAGCGCAGCACCCTGCTGTTTTTCAGCGGGCGCCTCCTGCAGGAACTTGAGGGGTTGATGATCAGTCTCTATCACGAACCTTTCCCATACAAGTATTTGTGAATTTCTGCACGGCTCACACGACACCAAAAACACCCCTTCTCTACCGTTGCGTACGCTTCTTCACACTTCGTCAACTTCCTGCTAGCATACTCACAGGAACTCGACCCCTTCGGCCCCTGCAACAATACGCACCTACTCCACCACCTGATGCATCTGTACGCAACAAAAATGGTTAGACATATCCGGTAGTTTCAAGATGGGATGGGAACCAGTCGTTCTAGCACTGTCGCAGTGCTGGCTCTGCAGCGTCTGACCACTCGCCCACGCCGGTCTCCCTGCCTTTCCAGATCACTGAGAGGACTCGTGATTGCTGCGAAATTTGGTACAAACTCCCTGTAGAAACCAATAAAACCTAGCAACCCCTGACTTCGGTTTTGGTCTTTGGTCTCTTTGAATCATCATCTTCTCCACCTTTCCCTTTTCTGGCTGCTTTGTGTCGCCTCCAAAAACAAAACCTAGGAACTCCAGGCTTGGAAAACCAATCTGGCACTTTGTTGGTCTGGCTGTGAATTGGCTCGTCTCAACCTCTCTAAAACTGCTACTAGCCTGCCTCATATGCTCCTCCCATGTCCAGATGCTATCAGAATGTCATCCATGAAATTCACTACCCCTTTCCAAACCCGTCAATAGCTTCCTCATCATCCGAGAGAAAACTGCAGGTGCGTTGACCATACCAAAGGAAGTACTCGCCACTGGTATAGCCCCATAGGAGTGGAGAATGCTGTGACTTCCTTTGAGTCCTCACTCAAGGCTATTTGCCAATAACCCTTGCTCAGATCTATCCTGGTGAATATACTTGCTCTTGCTTGTGGCGACCTGAGGAAACAGGTCTTCCACGTTCGGTATGACTTCTGCATCGACCTTGGTGATATTGTTCAGACGTCTATAGTCAACACAGATCGATGCTCACCTGACTTTTTCCTCACTAGGACGATGGGTGCACTATACGATGATTTGGACGGTTTCAATCACCCCAAGGTCCAACATTTTTTCCACCTCCTTCTCGATCACTTGTTTGGTGGCATACGGGACCGGGTAGGCTTTCACATTACGGGTTTTGCGATGTTAATTTCCACCGTACAGGTCTCTAGAGTTGTCCTGCCTGGTTTATCAGTCAGGGACGCCCTATACTGTTTTAGGACCCCCCTAACTTCCTCCTGTTGTCCTACGTCTGCCCTTCATACGTGACACATCCCTGTATGACTCTTCTCCTGGGAACTCGGGCAACAAAATTCCCCTTCTCTGCTGGGTCTCCTTCACCCCCATCAATGATTGCTGCTGCGCCTATGTGCTGAGTCTCACGCTGAATATATTTGCGGAAAGCAAATTCGCATTGGAAAAGTTTTGGTTTCCCATTCACAGAATTCGGTAATCCTGATCTACCTTTCCATGATGGTGAATGGTCCTTTTCCAATGCATCAGCAGCTTGTTGTGATCTGTGGGAAGCAGTAACAGGACTTGATCTCCCACCTTGAGGGATTGTTTCCTCACCTTCCTGTCATATTGCTTCTTCGCACGACCTAGCCTCCTGCAAACTTTCCCTTGAAACCTTACATGTCTCCTCTAGCCTATTCGTTGGTCCACCACATACTGATAAGTGGTTTTGACTTCTTCTGATCCTGTTCTCCGGACCATAGCTCTTTGAGAATACACACTGGTCCCCGAACTGCCCGCCCATACAGCACTCAAATGGTAAAAAGCCTGTGCTCTCCTGAGGGGCTTCCTGTAGGCGAACAATGCCGCGGGAATGTAACGATCCAATCTGCTGCTTTCCTCACAGAGTTTCTTTAGATCCCCTTCACACACCATTGATTCTTTCCACCAGCCATTACATTGTGGGTGGTATGAGGTGGGTGAGAAGCTGGTGATCCCTAGCAGCCTGTTGCCCTCCCTCATCAGCCTGAGGTGAACTGTGACCCCCTGTCACTGAGAATTTGTGTTTGGCACACCCACGCGAGAAAAAGATGTCTACTAGCCCTTCAGCGACCTGTTGCGTATCTACGCCTTTCAATGCAAATTGCTTCTGGATATCTGGTCGCGTAGTCCACGAGCGTCAACACATACCTGTGCCCCCCTTTGGAAAGGCGAGATTGGGCCAATCAGATCAACAGCCACTCTCCTGAATGGTGTGTAAATTTTAAAGGGGGCTGTTTAAGAGGCGCCTTCCTCTTCACCCTCTTGTGGCTGACCTTTGACACACATCACATGACATGCAGAACCGCTTTATGTTGCCATTGCCCCTGGCCAGTGAAAATCATCAAAGATTCGTGTCAGCTGTTTTGCCGGTGCCGGATGAAACCCCCCATGAGCGACTCGTGACCACTGACATGACAGTGTCACGATAACATGCTGGTACTCTAACTGAGTTGTCACCTTACTGTCTTCCCTTGGTGAACACTCGGTACAAAAAACCACCTTTCACCAGAAAAATTTTGTCTCACCTCCTCTAACCACCTTTTCTCTCCACCCTTGCCAAATCCCAAGACTTCACGAGCGAAGGGTCTTGTTCCTGTTTCTGCCCTAAACTCCCTCAGCGACACATCTATGCCCGACTTCCTTGCTGGGAAAGACTAACGTTTATCAAACCTTTTCCTCCTTCTTGCTCCGTGTTTGAACTGCTGCCCCTGTAGCAGTCAACAACTCAGGATCCCCTGGATCCCTTGCACCTGGAATATTTCCCAGATCAAATCATAAAGGGTTTCTCCATCACCAGCGCACACAACTCGCCTGAGAAGTAAGGGGTACGTACTTCTATCTTAGCAACCGGAACTCCCCCAGAGTGCCATCGATTAGAGTACAGGTCTGGATTTGCCCTGTCAAATCCCCTTCCTCGACCAGCGTTGTTCTTACCCACACCACATGAACAACCAGTGGGCCCGTAACACCTTCACCCTCTGCTGGCCAAACCACCCCTCTTCCACTGGTAATGAACCACTCAGCCTAGTGCCCTCCATCCTGACACTGACTGCGGGCCAGCACGAGCCATAGGCGCACTCTACCCCTTCAGATTGGATCCCTTTTGGTTCCACTGCAGGTCGTTTTTCCCCCGGTGACCCCTTTTCAACCTCTTTCAAGGGTGCTGCCTTCTGGGAATCATGCGACAATCCCTCGCCACATGTCCCTTCTTGTGACAAATGAAACACCTATTGTCCCTTTGTCCTCCTTTCTGCCCCCCCACTGGGTTTGCAGACTTTGCAGAAAACTCCCCTAGTCTCCCTTGCACTCTTCTCACCTGTGCCTGGCACCTGTTTCTCCTGCACCTTAGTGCCCAAACGTGCCCCTATACACCTCTGCTAACTTCAGCAACTCCCCCGCTGTCTCTGGCTGTCTTCCCCTTTTCAAATGTATAGTTAACCTGGACTGCAACCTGACAAAATCTGTTCTTTCATAACCAGCTCTTTCAATTCGGCGAGCTCCTTTCTCGTACTACCCCAACTCTAACCACTTCTCAAAATAGTGATCTAAACGTGCACCAAACTGAGTGTACGTTTTCACCTGCTTGTAATCTAGCTGATCGA
>CM031614.1:51920278-51947213 GCA_018398815.1 Conus ventricosus
CGTCAATAGTCCTAGGCTCCACTGACATCTCATTTATGACATTTGTTCGTGACCTTGGCTTCTCTCTCGACTCTGATCTCACCCTGAAACACCACATAGCCAAAATCTGCCACGCATCCTTTCTCGAACTACGTCGCATCAGCTCTATCAGACCTTTCCTTACAGAACAGGCCACGAAGACATTGGCATCTTCCTGCATTCTGTAAAGACTAGATTATTATAACGCTCTTCTCCTTGGTGTACCCGCAGCCTTACTCCAGCCACCACAACGTGGTCAAAATTCAGCCTCTCGCCTTATCTTCAAGGTGTCCAAACAGCACCATTCTTCGGATCTCTTGAAGAAATTACATTGGCTCAAAATCGAGCACAGAATTCAGTATAAGTCGGCCTGTCTATGTTATAAGGTTATCACAGGTGAAGCGCCTACCAATCTCTCTGATCGCTTCGAAATATATTTTTTTTACACGTCCCCTCTGTTCTTCTCTGATGACCAAATTTTTCGAATTCCCTCGTATAACCGAAAGCAGCACGGTTCTAGAGCATTCCCATTTTCTGTGGCAATACTCTGGAATTCACTACCTTTCCATCTACGTCATGCCTCATCCTTCCTATCTGTTCAAATGCCGGTTGCAGGATACCACCTGAAATATTACTAAATTACTACATGTCACTTGCACACTTTGCTCGTGTACAAATGAGCTGTTCACCGGTCAAATAGTGTGTTTATGTATGCAACATTATGTTCCAGTGTGTGTGTGTGTGTGTGTGTGTGTGTGTGTGTGTGTGTGTGTGTGTGTGTGTGTGTGTGTGTGTGTGTGTGTGTGTGTGTGAGTGAGTGTGTGTGTGTGTGTGTGTGTGTGTGTGTGTGTGTGTGTGTGTGTGTGTGTGTGTGTGTGTGTGTGTATGACTCGTGAACGCAGAATTGTATGTGTGTGCGTGCGTGCGTGCGTGCGTGCGTGCGTGCGTGCGTGTGTGTGTGTGTGTGTGTGTGTGTGTTTTGTGTGTGTTGTGTGTGTGTGTGTGTGTGTGTGTGTGTGTGTGTGTGTTTCTGCTTATATTTCTTAGATGTTGAATTGTTAAAACTTGTAAAGCGCCCCGTAGCCTACGTTGTTAGGATGGGCGCTGTATAAATTGTCCTCATTATTATTATCATTATTATTATTATTATTATTTTTATCATTATTATTGTTGTTATTATATTGCAGCTAACCCACATATCTGTGGGTATCCCCCTATCTGCCAGCCAAGGACCCGCCTGGTTGGGGATGGTCGCCCCTGCTCCAGGCAATGGAAGCATACCTGGTGAAAGACGAGGCTACTTTTCCTGTCCCCTCTACTTCTTTGGTTAAAATACAGACAGACAATTTTTTTGTCTTGTCCAACTTGTCAATGCATGACAAATTCTAATCAAATCCGAAATGCACGAATAGATTCTGTTCTTGTGCATGACCACCTTTTTTTTAAGCCAAAAACGCAATAGCTCCGAAATATTCGATACAGTTTTCGAGATAGTTTTAGTTCAGTAATTACGAAAGTTACCATGAGAAAATGATCACCCCAAACAATAATTAAAGACAATGGTAGGTAAACAAGATCCCTTGTTTAACATAGATCATGTAATTAAACGTAACTCCGAATTAATTACAACTTGCTTAGAAAAGACCTTAGACAAGACTTTATAAAAACCTATGCAATTTATTTTACTTAAAAATCATAAATGAGCAGTAAATCTACAACACTATTAGGTTAAAAAAAAAAAATCAAGCGCTACACATTGCTTCCGTCAAGTCTTACTTTGCGTCAACTTTTTACTGAAATGTACTTTCAGCTAATACAACAGGGAAAAAATCCATGACACTCTTACCATGAAAAGAGCGAAAACAAAATGTGTCTTTGTGAGACGTTTGTTAGAGTATATCCTGTCTGTAAACGAGGCTACGACGAGCCTTCACACACACACACACACACACACACATACGGTTTTGTGCGCAGTAGAGACACTTTTCCACACAGAACAACTGATATTGATTGATATTGGTTTGTTATCACCAACCAACATTTTCTTCTCTTTTAACAAAAATGTCACATTAGTGAATGACATGACAGTGCTTTTCGTTACACTTGACAAAACCTACTTCTTTTCTTTTTTCTTTTGATTGAGAATATTGAAATTCTAGCTGAAGAAAAATTCGTCATGTCAAGGTACATTTTTATTGTAACGAAAAAGTAAGTGGCCCCAAACAGCTATTTCTCGAGGCAACACTCGTAACCTTTTATGTGGAGGAAATCTCCCGAACAGCCTGGTGGTAAAACACAGAGTTGTCTTCCGTTCAACGTTAGTTTTAATGTTACTGGGTACGTAATATCAAATCTCATTGCAGGACATATACATTTTCTTTCTGATCGCTGGTGTTTGGTAAAGTTAAGGTGATTATTCACCTTATCATGTTAACGTCTGTGGATAAGTGCAGTTTTGGAGTGAGCATTATACAGATGAGTGCATTGCTTGTAAGGAGAAATGCGTACGTATATGACATTTTCATAGAGCTGTACTGCAATTTCATGTTTTAAAATTCTCTACCTTGAAAACAATTATCGACGAACACATCAGTACTACATTCTTGTTTAAAAAATATCTCAGCATCGTTTTGAAATCATTTGAATAGGACTTAAGTGCAGAAACAAAATCATAGTGTTTTTTTCCTCGTATTTTTACTTAATGTTTGTGTCTCCCAATCCTCTCCCCAACCCCCAAGCCCCACCCCATCCCCGCTTCCTTTCCATAAATACGTGAAATTTGTGTGTAACACAGATCTGTTTACCCATACGATTCTCCGTATTTTGTACACATGTTTGGCAAAAATGCGACGAACACGACAAGTTGAAAAGAAATACGTTAAAAAAAAAATTCTGGAGACAAAGTTCTTGAGCGGCAATTGAACTTGTGGACAATAAATGGAGAGGAGGCTTTGACCAAAGAGTATTGGGTTGAGTTTTGTGAAGCTGAGGTATCAGAATCAAAAGATTTATTTAAAGTTTGGAAAAAAGTAAAAGAAATGAAAAATTGCTATAAAACTCAGTCATTCCCAGTAAAGTTAAAAACTGATTTCCCCACTGCTTTGGATAAAGCTGAAGCTTTTTCAGATTTATTTTCAGCTTGTAGTCAATCTGAAAATCTTCAGCCAGAAAACAGTCGTCACAGAAACAATGAGGAACAAAAAGACGAATACATGGCTCCTCCACAAGAAAACGAACATTTCCTAAACTCGCCTTTACTGTTATCAGAACTATCAGAAGCACTAGATTCTATCCCTTCACATGATTCAGCTGTTGGCCTTGATGGCGTGTCCTATCAACTCATCAGACACTTACCTTCTTCGTGGAAAGTACTACTGCATTCATTATTCCAAAAATGTTGGATTAATGGCACTATTCCAAGAATCTGGAAAAGTTCAGTAGTAGTCCCAGTACTCAAGGGTGGTAAACCGAGGACATCTGTGCATAGTTACAGACCCATAGCTCTTACATCTCATGTTGGTAAACTTTTAGAAAAAAAATATTCAAAAACGATTGTTATACTACTGTGAAAAAGGTGGTGTGATTCCTGTTCAGCAAGCGGGCTTTCGAAAAGGTCGTTGTGCCACAGACCATTTAGTAAAACTGACCAGTCACATTAAAAAAGCAATTCTCCCGTAGAAAAAGTACTTTGGCTACATTTTTTGACGTTAAAAAAGCCTATGACTGCGTTTGGCACGCAAGGCTATTGTACAAATTAAAAAATGTTGGCGTTTCTGGGAGAATGTTTGATTACATTAAAAGCTTCTTAACAGAAAGAAGCATATGTACGCGGATTGGAGGAACTTATTCATCCTTTAGGAATGTAGATATGGGTATTCCTCAGGGATCAGTTATTGCTCCCATGTTGTTCACAATCCTAATCCATGATCTTCCCAAATCTATGTCAAAAGCAATGCATGTAGTACAATATGCAGATGATATTGCTATTTGGATTAATTGTACATTAAGGAAGCATTCCAATAAAAGAACAATAAATTTTGTACAGAAGATGTACCAAAAGGAATTGGATAACTTATCTTCATATATGAAGAACAATGGATTAAACTAACAGGAGAAAAAACATGTCTTATGTTGTTTAACAATGGTGAGAACCCAAAGACTCTACCCTCGCTTTTGCTGGATGGTCAGATTCTGGAATATAAACAAAAACTTAAGTTCCTGGGGGTATTTTTAACTCCTAAGCTGAACTGGAAAACACATATTGAAAACTTAATTGATAAAACAAGAAAAAGATTAAACATTCTTAAAATTATATGTTGTCGACCATGGGGTCAGGACTGTCATACCCTTTTACATCTATACATCTCTTTAGCCCGATCGAAATTGACTTATGGGCAGGAAGTGTATTTCTCTGCACCTAATTATCTTTTAAAGAGATTGCAAAGCTTGGATAGTAAGGCCATGAAATTAGCCCTGGGAGTCCCAGTACACACAAACACTAATAGATGTTGTAAAGAAACAAATATATTACCTCTAAATGAGAAGCGAATATTAGATGTATCCAAATATATTGTCAGAAGTCTTTCTGTTGAAAATTCAGTTACTGAAGAAATACTGATTGATTCCAGTAAAGATTTTCCTAGGAGGTCTAAAAACATATCTTACATTCAACCAATTAGAAACTACACATCTGACTTTATGTCACATTGTAATATTGATATTACTGCTATACCAGAATTTCCTGCAGTACCTCCAATGCCTCCTTGGGAGCACCTAAATGCTTCTTTTGATTACAAATACACTTTGGTAAAGAAAAGTGATAATGTAAATATTTTAACAACTGAAGTTTGTGAACATCTAGAAAACAGCTATCCAAATCATCGAAAAGTGTTTACAGATGGGTCGGTAATGGAATCCTCTGACAGTGGTTCAGGCTTTATAATACCAACCTTAAATGTCAGGAAATCATATGTAGGAAAGGGGTTTTCAATCTATACCTCAGAATTATATGCAATACTGAAGGCTTTGACTTACATATATGATACATCAATTGCTTTCTATCAAATTTTACTTTGTGTTGATTCCAAATCAGTTTTACAGTCATTAGAGCGTTGGGACTGCAAAGCTAGAAAAGATTTGCTTTTTGAAATAAAACATCTCCTGCATTGTTTCATTACACTAGGCATAAGAATTGATTTTTGTTGGGTCCCATCTCACTGTGGTATAAAGTGGAATGAAATAGCAGACAGTCTTGCAAAAGAAGGAGCAAACAGAAAGACGGAAAATTTACTAAACAATCCCTTAGATCTATCCTCTTGTGAATTAATCCAAATTATGGAAAAATGCATGCATAAGCAGAATTCTAGTCAAAAAAGGCTACTTTACCGTCGTGCCCAAGGCACATTGTTAGATTAATTCATAAATTAAGGTTGAATGCTTGGAACACTAAATATTCTCATGGTATTTCTTGTGTATGCAGAGAAAGCATTTCTGTACATCATCTTTTGTTTGAATGCTCAGTGTTGACCCCACTCTATGAGGAGAAAGGTATTCAGATGAATAACATTGATAATGTCAATACTGTCTTATATGGTTCATATGTTGCTGAAATTGCCATAGTTATTTCGCAGTCACAGGTTGCAAATTTTTTATAAAGATCAACAACTTTGTGTACCACTAGGGTATTTATTACACTCATGTCAATATGCATATATCAGATGTGGGTTTGAAAGTACTAATGTGGATGATAAGTTAAGTGTGGAGGGTGTTTTTTACTTTTTTTTTTTTTAAGTGTCTAATATCATCTGGCGATGAAAAGACATTAAATAAACCACTGAACTGAACTGAATTGACCAAAGAGCGACTACTCTTGCTGACTTTTGCGAGCGAAATCGCGTTTTGCGGTGTCCGTTTCTTCGACAACATGCTCTGTAACGTCGAAAAACTTGCGAGAGACCGTGTGCCAAAGTTTGCTGAAGACTCAGGTTTGAAAGTAATTGGTATCAGAAAGAATATAGTATAGGGTATGAGAAAAATATAGCTTACCAGGCAAAGAGTAACCCTAAAAACTTCTGGAAATATGTGCAGGAAAAAATGAAAATAAACACTAGAATCAACGCTCTGAAAATGGATTCAGGTGAAATGGCAATAACTGACTCGGAGAAAGCGGAAACGCTTAATGACTTCTTCTCAAGTGTATTCACTCGCGAGAACATAGAAAATTTACCTAAAATAACTAAACCACTTAATTTAGAAGGCATAACTCTTTCAGAGATTAGAGTTACCCCAACGGTTGTGGAGACTAAACTTAAAATCTTGACCCCTCGAAGGCTCAGGGACCAGATAAAATTCCAGCTAAAATATTGAAAGAGCTTTGTAAGGAACTATCAATCCCCTTCAGCATTTTGTTTAATAAATCTTTAGAGACAGGAAAGATCCCAGATGACTGGAAATCAGCTGATGTTGTTGCCATATTCAAAAAAGGCTCCAAACAAGACCCGAGTAACTACAGACCGGTCAGCCTCACTTGCATAATGTGTAAAGTGCTAGAGTCAATTGTAAGGGATGTCATAGTATCATATTTTTAATGATTTTAAACTCTTTGCGGACTGTCAACATGGCTTCCGTAATAAAAGATCATGCATGACACAACTGATTCAAGTTATGGACGACTTAACTGTTCTTACTGATGACAAAAAACCAATAGATATAGTGTATTTAGACTTCCGTAAAGCCTTCGACTCTGTACCGCACAAAAGACTATTGATTAAGTTACAGAATTATGGAATTCATGGATCTCTTCTTGACTGGATTACAGACTTCCTGACTGACAGAAGACAAAGAGTGAGGGTGGGGTCAGTATACTCTTCAGACAAACCAGTTTTGAGTGGTATTCCATAGGGGAGCATCTTGGGCCCGGTCCTTTTTACGATATTCATAAATGACTTACCGGATGTCATAACAAATACATGTAAGATTTTTGCCGATGATACAAAGATTTACGGGGATTCAAGTAATCACTCTGTCATTCAAAGGGACCTTAACAATGTGCAGGATTGGTCTCACAAATGGAACCTGTATTTCAATGTTCAAAAATGTAAAGTGCTGCACATTGGTAAGAAGAACCCCCAAAATGATTACACAATGAAAATGGGTGATTCAAATCAAATGATCCAAAAATGTGTAGAGGAAAAGGACCTTGGAGTTATATTTGACTGTGATCTTAGTTTTGACCCACACATACAGAAAGCTATTAGTAAAGCCAACCAAATGATTGGGTTGATAAGACGATCTTTCTCGTTCATTGACAAAGATATGTTTATAAAGCTATACAAATCACTCATCCGACCATATGTGGAATACGGTAATGTCATCTGGTACCCTTTACTTAAAAGGCAATCCTCATCAATAGAAAAGGTTCAAAGAAGAGCGACCAAAATACTGCCAGAATGCACAAAATTCCAAAATGTCAAATACAAAATGACTAGAAAGGATTTGTTTTCTGGACAAAACCCGAATTTGGGTACCATAGAATGACTTTAATGGAGTTGTTATTTAAAACAAAACTCCGAAAGGTCAGGTACCAAAATGACTAGGAAGGATTTGTTTTTTTCAAAAAAAATCCAAAACATTGGGTAGGCACCGAGTGACAACAATGGACTTGTTATTTGAACAAAATTCCAAAATGTCAAGTACCAAAATGACTTAGAGAGGATTTGTTATTTAGAACATTCCAAGAAAGTCGGGTACAAAATATACTTTGAATGGATTTGTTAAATTCCAGGGCATTGGTACCAAACGACAACAATGGGCTTGTTATTTGAACAAGATTCCATGAAGTCCGGTACAAAATGGCCAGAAAGGAATGATCAAAACATTGGGTAGGCACCGAGTGACAACAATGGACTTGTTATTTGAACAAAATTCCAAAATGTCAAATACCAAAATGACTTAGAGAGGATTTGTTATTTAAAACAACATTCCAAGAAAGTCGGGTACAAAATATACTTTGAATAGATTTGTTAAATTCCAGGGCATTGGGTACCAAACGACAACAATGGGCTTATTATTTGAACAAGATTCCATAAAGTCCGGTACAAAATGGCTAGAAAGGAATGATCAAACTCCTTAGAGTCAAGTCCCAGGAAAACATGGACTAGGGTAGGTTTTGTCGTTTTGGACAAAGTTTCCCCAAGAGTCACACAACGTAGTTTACTCTTGGTCATTACTGTCGACTTTGAAAAACAGAGGCGTACATCATTTTACGTCTTTGGGGAACAATCGATATGTACTGGTTATACAAAAAAAAGAAAGAAGACAACATTAAAATGTCACAAGGTATTAGAAAAAAAGTAGTCCACAACACCTCTTTTCAGGAGGTATTTAACAAGAAATCAGTCCTGGAGTATGAAAACTGTCCCCGAGAACATCTGACCAAGTCAGTTAACTATGCAAGCGTTCAGCCATCTAGGCGGGCACTGAGGGTAATACCTTTTTGTTGGTTTCCCTACCAGACGCGTAGACCGCCGTGGGGCTAGCATAGGTGGGCCAGTAGCACATACCGGAGACGGAACAGGAGGGGGCACAGGGTGCCAGTTGTCACCGGCATCAGTTGGGGAGCCACCTGTCTGCGCACCGGAATACCGTAGTGGACTGGCTCATTCTCGCTGTCCGATTTAGAGTCAGAGGTGGGTGGAGATGGAGTTACCTCTGACTGGTCGTTCGTCTTGCAAGTCCAAGGGGGCACTCGCAGGCAGCAGGTCCTTCCGATGGATGGCTCGTTCTGGACCGCCAGCCAGGGGCTGGACCGAGTAGACAGGTAGGCCGTCATAGGGTCGTGATGTCACCCGGTAGAGGTCAGGTTTCCACAGGTCCTGGATCTTGTTTCGGCCAATGATGCGATTGCGTATGTAGACGTAGTCGCCTACACTCAGGGCATGGTCTGCAGCCTTTCTGTCAGTGAAGCCTTCCCTTCTCGCTGCAGCCTCCTTCAACTGGTTGTACGCCTTCAGGTGGGCCTCCTGGAGGCGGAGACGGTGCTGGTGGACCCAGTCAACTGCACCAGCAGCAGCTGTGGTAGGGCACCCCAGAAGGTCGTCGACAGGGAGCCTTGGTTGCTGGCCAAGAGCAGGAAGTGTGGGGCGAAACCTGTGGAGGCGTGAGGGGTGTTGTTATACGCCTGCACAAGTTCTGGCAAGTGTACAGGCCATCTGGTCTTCTCCTCTGGGGGTTTAGAGTGCGCAGAAGGCCGTGCATGGAGCGGTTGAAGCGCTCACATTGCCCATCCATACCGGCAGCCTGGTTGCCTTCGTTGTCCGTGTCTTCTGGGCTGTGTCTTCTTGGTCCCTTGTCTTCAATCCTGCTCGCAGCGCCAGTTGTGATGGTGTGGAGGGGTAAGGGGTGTGCAGGTGAAGACAGGCAGATGGTGATATGTGCAGGAACCAAGGGACAGCAGCCAGTCAAGAAGACATACAGGACGAAGTGGAGTTTTTCTTCTTTTATTTCTCTCCCATGGCTAGGAGCTCAAACCAGGAACACTGCCTGGGAACTCTCTCTCTCTCAGCACTCAGCGCACTGAGCACTCTCTCTGCCTCTCACGCCAGTCGCTCACATCAGGGAACACTCTCCTCATTCTCACACCACGCTCTACTTTTATAACAACGTACCGGACCGCAAAGCCAGCGACACGGTGTCAGAGACGAAACGGGCCTCGCGAGGCCCGGAACCAACAGAATTTTGTGTTTTCTATGGCAGCTTCAGTGTTGTCTGGCTCGCTGTCCGTTCAAACTATTAACACATATTTACTATCGATGAAAACCTCAGAACACAAGGAATAAAATGCAGTAAGTCACATTTGACAATTTGTTCCTGTACTAAATCATTGCTGATTAATAATCTCCCAGAGTGAAGCCACTTTTAACAAGCTTACGTCATATTTTCCTCTATTTCAATAAAAGATACTGAAGAGCGTGAATAATTTTACAGTGAATGAATAGCTGGCATTTTGCTCTTTTCATACATGTAAACTTCATTTTCCGAGACAGTGTCTAAGTGGAGAATTCTGTTGTTAAAAATTACTAGAAAACACAGCTGATTTTTCACTTCGCCGGCCGTCAGAGCCTACTGTTGACACAATTTTCAACTGAAAAATACTCTGTTGAAATGGTCTGTTAAATAATAAATTCTACACATTTTCAGTTGTATTCATAACAGAAATGAAGTCATTATCAAGATTTCGATCGAGAAGTCCGAATTTTGTAGAATGATAATTTGGATCAAAACTCCGACAATGAACGAAGAAGGCGACTTGATCAAGGGAACCGGCGTCATCAGTCATTTCGTATAGTCGCAAGCCTGTGCGGAAAGGATCCTAGCATGCGATATACGAAATGAGAGCTCATGGACATTACTTTTAACATGCATCTTCAGTTTTCCTCTTACTTTTTGTAAATCAG
The DNA here is from genome assembly GCA_018398815.1 of Conus ventricosus. Taxonomy (NCBI): domain Eukaryota; kingdom Metazoa; phylum Mollusca; class Gastropoda; order Neogastropoda; family Conidae; genus Conus; species Conus ventricosus. The sequence goes on from CM031614.1 coordinate 51,930,751, forward strand.
AATTATTCAATGTTCATTCGACAGACAATTGAAAATGGCGCCAAGATTGCTCGTGCAAAATCCCAGTGTGGAGAAGTGAAGAAAAGTTATTTACGATTTTTTCAGCCATTATTACAAGAAAAATCACTCTTAACAAACGAGTGACGTTCAAACGATCTTTAATCATAAAGATCAGATTGTAGATCCAAAATAGAATAGTTTCCATGGAAGATAGGTAAATATAAGTTATATCGAAACAAGCAAACATTTAAGCTGTTTTTAGTTCAAACATAAATCATACATCAATAACGAACAGTTTTGAGATCTGCATATTGATGTTTTTCTATTTTTTACTTCCCCAGATATTTACTGTTAACTGGGCCTGAATTTGGCCATTGCTTTTAACTTCTTGAATATCGAGTGCGACCCCTTGTTGCCAAATTTGCTCCAGGGGCCAACAGTCTGAGTCGCACTATTTTATGTTATTTTTTTTTACTTTTTAACATGCGCGCTGGTGACCTACTCGTTTTTGAGTGAACCAGTATTTTAGGAGAAGAAGAAGAAGAAGAAAATATCAACGAAGAAGAGAAATCAATTATTTGGGAATATAAATTTTGATACAGTTGCTAAGGGTTAGTTGCTACGATGATTTACTTGTTTACATTTCGTTTTAGGACGAAGACAAGCAAATCATCGGAAACTTGATTAAGTTTCATTTAATAGTTGTTGGTTAGAATTAGATTATTATATTGCGATTATCGATAGTTTGTTATAGTATTATTTTTGCTTCGATGTCATGTTGGTAGGATGATGTCGTAGAGGTTGGTCGTTAGATTTGTTTTCGATGTTATGTTGTTAGGGTGATGTGGTAGTGTTGGTCGTCCGATCAATTGACGACGAGCATGTATAAAAGGAGAGTGTGTTTGTGTGTTCGGGTTGGGTTGTTGTTTCTTGCGCAGTTGTTCTTGCGTTGTTCTTGCTGACGGGTCTCGCTGACAGATGCTTGCTGACCATCCTTGCTGACATAAAAGAGAAGAGAAACATCGATTCTGGTCTGGTCTCAAGATTGTTTGCCTGGGTGATCTGAGCGCTGGTTGCTTGCTGTCTCTGCTACTTCTATTGATCCACAACACCCAGCAGATTTAGTCTGCATGATTAATCTGTGCAAAGTGGCAGGCACGAAGATGAGATTGAGCATCCAACATATATAAGATTGAAGTTGAAAATCCTTGTTTCGATCGAGCTCTTGCCTTTGCCCTAAGTCCACTTTGCCACAGATTTTTGGTGTCAGAAGTGGGATTGTGGATCATAATATAGAAGTAAGCCTATATTGACAGCAGACCAGACTCAGTAAGCCGGCTGCGGTCCAGACCAGCTTCTTCAGATTAGATTATGGACATCATTGAAGAGATGATGACCATTGGCGAACCCCAAGATCAACACAACACTGATGCTGGCGACCAGTTCCAGCAACACAGCAACCCCTGCAGACTCTACAAGCTGCGTAAATTTTCAGGCGATGGCGACGTGGAGGACTTCGCCCGAGAGGTGCGCCTCATCCTGCAACTTCAGCCCATCCCAGACCGCTTAGCGGCAAGCTGGCTTCTTAACTCACTTGACGGACGAGCCAAGCAAGAGATCCTGACACGGAAGCAGGGGAGATCAATTCAGCTGAGAAAATAATCAAGATTCTTGAACAAGATGGGGGGAACAAAAAGATCACTCAACACTGACGGCGACCTTCTTCAGGCGACAGCTTGGTAGGGGCGAGTCTATAGGCGAATACGCATCAACACTCCGCATGCTATGGGTCAAGATCTACGAGGCGAATCCTGACGCACCTCTCGAGCCAACATTACTTCGGGACGCCTTCGTCAACGGCCTGCACCCGGCATCCTTGAAGAGGGACATGAAGCGGTTTACAAGGGAACACACCCCGGGCTACCTTCATAGAAGCAACAAAGGAAGCACAACGATGGATGAGGGAAGACTCCATTGCCGAGAATGCCATCGAACAGACATCACTGGGCCCCGACATGCTGCAGCGGCTGGAGGAGAAGATATCGGCGCTGACTCTGAAGACGGAAGCCCTCAAGCAACACCTACACGGCAGCATAGAAGAGCAGCACGTCAATGCCCCTAGAAGTCGGCAGCAACCAGCGATGTCCCCTCCCAGAATACATTCCCATCAGCCTTCCTTCACCCACCAGCCAGCTTCCCAGTCTACACGGACGTGCTGGTGGTGCCAGCGCAAGGGACACGTCCAAGCAAACTGCCGAGCAAGACAACAGTATCTCCAAAGGCAGCAAAGACAAAATCAACAGGGCTACAGGATGCAGGGAAACGAGTAACCCCCGCTGTTATGGAAAACCAGGCAGCGGGGGGGAGGAAGAAGAAGCAGTCAACAACAATAGAAGAAGTCAAGTTCGCAGCAAAAGGCTGCGCATCAAAGGAAGAAACGAAGACAAACCTCGCCGGAAGATGTCCGACGACTGAAATCAAGATTAACGGTAGGACGACACAGGCTCTCGTGGACACGGGCAGCGAAGTAACGACTGTCACAGAAGCTTGGGCTGCAAGAAATCTCAAGAATCTTCGACAAGAAGATGGCCTCGTCAAAATACGAGCAGTGAATGGGGCAGAGGTGCCCTACTCCGCCATCTACTTGGTCGACATACAAGTCTTCAATACCCTCTGCTCAAACACCCCGGTCTTCGTAGTCAAAACGCCTACGGAGCCATTTATGAGGAGAAGAAGGAACGAGTCCCAGTACTGCTGGGGATGAACGTCTTGGAACCCTGCCTGAACAGTGCTTCAAACCTTCTCCAACCTTCAACTCTTAGCGCAAGAAATCAAGAAGAAGAAGATGTCTACCAAGGGCATCGCTCGTACGATCTCCCGTCAACACATCCCTGCCTTCTCTATTGCGACAATCAAAGTCTCAAGCCCGAAGACTGACTTCATATCCTGATGGCTTCAACATCGACGCAACCACTTCCCCAAGGCCTGCTACTAGTCCCCACTTTGCTCAACAACCACTGGCAGTCACGCTATGTCAGGATGGCAAACCTGACACATGAGGACAAACTCCTGCCTGCCAGAAACTCCAGTAGCTGTCTTAGAAGCTGTCAACACGCATGAAAAAGGGCCTTTGATCCAGCTCAACGTCAACGAACTCATCGTATCAGAAGTCACTGCGGAAGAAGAAGAAAGAGAGAAGACAGAGGCAAGCAGCAAAACAAAGTCCAACATCTTCTTCCAGACTTCGATGGCACTGACAGACAGAAAAAGAAGCTACAGAACCTCCTTGAAAAGTACTCCGACGCCTTCATGACTGACTCTACAGACCTGGGCTACACTGATGCAGTGACACATCGGCTGAGGACTACAGATGAAAAACCAGTGGCTCAACCATATCGTAGAATTCCTCCCCATCAATTTGAAGAAGTTCAGAGTCACCTGAAAGAACTACTGAAGAAGGGCATCATCACTGAGAGTTACAGCCCCTACGCCGCACCGATTGTCATCGTCCGGAAGAAAGACGGGTCCATCCGACTTTGCGTCGACTACCGCAAGTTGAACTCCAAAACCATCAGAGATGCCTTCCCTCTGCCCAGAATCCAAGAGTCTTTCGACGCTCTGGTTGGGTCACAGTACTTTTCCACCCTTGACCTTGGCTCCGGCTTCCACCAGATAGCCATGCACCCTGACGATCAACATAAGACGGCTTTCACCACTCCAGTGGGCCTCTTTGATATACCAGAATGCCAATGGGCCTCTGCACGGCACCAGCCACGTTCCAGCGACTGATGCAGTCTACGATGTCCGAATTCATGTTCCAGTTCCTCTTGGTCTACATCGACGACCTCCTGATCTACTCAAAGACCTTTGAAGAACACCTGGAACACTTGGAACGCCTGCTCCGAAGAATCAAAGAAACGGGACTCAAGTTGAGGGCAGACAAATGTCAATTCCTGCGACGCCAAAGTCATCTACCTGGGCACACCATCTCTGCTGAAGGGGTATCCTGCGAAGACTCCAAGGTACGGGTTGTCAAGGAATGGCCAGTCCTCACTACAACCTCTGAGCTCCGCAGTTTCCTGGGTTTCGCCAGCTACTACCGGCGGTTCATCAGAAATTTTGCCAAGATAGCCGGTCCCCTCCACGACTTGGTCTCCAGCGACAAAAGCAAGAAAAAAACGCGACATCACCACACGCTGGGCCCAACACCATGAGGAAGCTTTCAGAAAACTGAAGACCGCCATGACTTCAGCACCTGTCCTGGGCTACGCAGATTTCACCAAGCCTTTCATCCTGGAGACTGACGCCAGCCACGACGGACTGGGCGCCATTCTCTCTCAAGAACAAGATGGGCGACGCCAGGTCCTGGCCTATGCAAGCAGAAGGCTACGTCCAACAGAAAGAATCAGGCCAATTACTCTAGCATGAAGCAGAATTCCTCGCCATGAAGTGGGCTGTCACCGAAAAATTCAGAGACTACCTCCTGGGCTCCAAGTTCGTCGTCTACACTGACAACAATCCCCTTGCCCACTTCAAGACAGCTTCCCTGGGCGCCTTAGAGCAACGCTGGGCTGCTCAGTTAGCACAGTTCGACTTTGAAATCAAGTACCGGCCTGCAAGACAAATCCTGCTGACGCCCTTTCCAGACTGCCCCCACCACGGAAGATGAAGCCCGCTGCTACTCCTGTCCCACCCCAGATTGCTGCCATCCAAGAGACAGACTGCAGAGTCACGCTTATACTGGAAACAACACCCCCTGATGCTGAAGAAGACGCTGGCTGAAGTACGGGCAGAGCAAGCACGAGATCCAGTCATCGCCCCAGTCCTGGCAGTATGGCCGGAAGAACCCCCGCAAGAGGAAACCGAGATCTTCAAACCCTTTGCCAGCAGCGCTCACGACTCTTCTTGGAAGACGGGATCCTCTACAGGAAGGTCGAAGATCTGCAACATGGGCCCTGCCGACAACTAGTCCTGCCCAGCCGATGAAAGAAGAAGTCCTGACCTCCCTTCACGACGACATGGGCCACCGGGAATCAACCGCATCATGGGGCTCCTGCGCACACGAGCGTACTGGCCGGGCATGCACGGGGATGTGGGACGTCACATCTCCAACTGCCAGAGATGCACCCTGGGGCAACATCCCAAGACTTTCACCACGTCAGGACACCTTCAAGCATCGCGACCGTTAGAAGTCTTGGCCATAGATTTCACCAAGTTAGAAGCTGCCAGCGACGGTAGAGAAAACGTCCTGATAATGACAGACGTCTTCTCCAAGTTTACACAAGCGGTACCCACCACCAACCAAGAAGCTCCACTGTGGCCAAAACTCTGATCAAAGAATGGTTCCTGAAGTACGGGGTTCCAGAACGTATCCACAGCGACCAAGGGCGAAATTTCGAGTCCAACCTGATCGCCGAGCTCTGCACGATGTACAACATTAAGAAGACCCCCACGACCCCCTTACCATCCCCAGGGCAACGGGCAATGCGAGAGGTTCAACCGCTCCATGTTCAAGCTCCTTCGTTCCCTCACCATGAAGAGAAAAGGAATTGGCCTGTCCACCTGCCGGAACTGGTCCAGGCCTACAATAACACGCCTCACGCGACACGGGTTTCGCACCACATTTCCTACTATTCGGGCAACACCCAAGACTCCCAGTCGATGACATCTTGGGCAACGACAACCAGCCAGTTGAACTCGACACCTGGGTCAATCTTCACCAGGCTCGCCTGAGAGACGCCTACAGCAAGGCACACCAACAGTCCCAAAAATCGCCGCCAGGAGAGACGAAGCCAGGCGGAAGACGTCTTCCTCCATCGTCTGAAGGGACCTCGGTCTACCTTCGCAACCGGAGAGAGGGAAGTTGCAAGATGCCTGGAAGCCTCAACTATTCCAGGTCGTCACGCGGCCCTATAACAACGACGCCTACGTGGTACGACCATTGGCTGGAGGAATCGACCGCACGGTCAACAGGAAGGACATGCTGCCAGCCGCGAACCCAGAGAAGACTCGGAAGGCGAGGACGAAGACCCAATACCCCCTCCCACACGAGAGAGACTCCAACAGCGAATCCGAGGAAGACTTCGTAATGATGAACATTCCCAGACTCCTGAACGGAAGAAACCAGTTCCGCTGCCTACACCGGTTCCGCTTCTAGAGATCCCAAAGACTTGCCAGCAAACCAAGAAAAGTTTATTCTGAGAATCCAGTAATTTTTGTTTAAAAATAGTGGTTAGGAATAGAAAGTTAGGCATTCTCCAGAGAAGAGACGTTTGGAGAAAGAAAAGTTAGCAAGATTAGAATTAGAAAAGTTAGGCATTTCTCTTTCATAAGCAGAAAAGAGACATTTGGAGAAAGAAAAAGGAAAAGTCAGCAAGAACAACAACCTCAGCAAGAACAACCTTAACTATATTTTTGAAAAGTTATCTTTGCTAAAGTTTAATTTTTATTTTCTTTTGACAATGTCTATTTTATAACAGATCTTCCATGGAAATATACAAAGATATTTTTCATCTCTCGTGTGTAGTTTGGCTACAGAATGGCTGAGAAAGAAAAGAGTTCCTTCTCCCTGTTCCCGTTTTGATTCTCAGTGCCTTATTTATAAAATAACGCACTAGAATCAAATCACCCCTAAAATGATCATAAGTCGTAAGCTCCTTTTGTTAAACTATTAATTCCTTCTACCCCTTGATTCAAACTTGCCTTATTCATAAAATAACGCAGTTTGAATCAATGCCTTCAATTATAATTTCATAACAAACCCCATTCCCTGATTCAAACTCGCCTTATTTATAAAATAACGCAGTTTGAATCAATACCTTCATTTTATTCTTTCATTTCGGTTTGCCTTGTTTAACACAACGCAAGCTGAATGAAAAGACATGTCCACGTGAATAATCGGGATTTTCCTCTTCTATTAATATTTGATTATCACATTGCCTATTAAAGATAAGCGATATGAATCAAATTGTCCTAATCTCTTTAAAAGAATAAGAAGTATCAAATATACTCTATTCTTTTCATTCAAGGAGGACCTTGAATAATCGGAGAGGGGGGAGGGAGAAAAGTGTTAATATATTAAATTTTGCTTTATATATTTTGGAAGGGGCAGTAACCCTAATACAGGAAATTGACTAGGAAGTGGAGTTATATACCCATCCTAGCACCTGTCCCAACTTTCGATTCAATGAGGCATTGAAAAACAAGAGTAGGGGGCAGATGTGGAGAAGTGAAGAAAGTTATTTACGATTTTTTCAGCCATTATTACAAGAAAAATCACTCTTAACAAACGAATGACGTCAAACGATCTTTAATCATAAAGATCAGATTGTAATCCAAAATAGAATATGTTTCCATGGAAGATAGGTAAATATAAGTTATATCGAAACAAGCAAACATTTAAGCTGTTTTTAGTTCAAACATAAATCATACATCAATAACGAAAATATAACGAAAAGAGAAATCAATTATTTGGAATATAAATTTTGATACAGTTGCTAAGGGTTAGTTGCTACGATGATTTACTTGTTTACATTTCGTTTTAGGAACGAAGACAAGACAAATCATCGGAAACTTGATTAAGTTTCATTTAATAGTTGTTGGTTAGAATTAGATTATTATATTGCGATTATCGATAGTTTGTTATAGTATTATTTTTGCTTCGATGTCATGTTGGTAGGATGATGTCGTAGAGTTGGTCGTTAGATTTGTTTCGATGTTATGTTGTTAGGGTGATGTGGTAGTGTTGGTCGTCCGATCAATTGACGACGAGCATGTATAAAAGGAGAGTGTGTTTGTGTGTTCGGGTTGGGTTGTTGTTCTTGCGCAGTTGTTCTTGCGTTGTTCTTGCTGACGGGTCTCGCTGACAGATGCTTGCTGACCATCCTTGCTGACATAAAAGAGAAGAGAAACATCGATTCTGGTCTGGTCTCAAGATTGTTTGCCTGGGTGATCTGAGCGCTGGTTGCTTGCTGTCTCTGCTACTTCTATTGATCCACAAACCCAGCAGATTTAGTCTGCATGATTAATCTGTGCAAAGTGGCAGGCACGAAGATGAGATTGAGCATCCAACATATATAAGATTGAAGTTGAAAATCCTTGGTTTCGATCGAGCTCTTGCCTTTGCCCTAAGTCCACTTTGCCACACCAGTTTAGAGAAAATATGGGCTTCTCAGCCAGTACGGTTGTAATGAATAAAATACATTAATTTTTGTGACTTTAGTGACGTACATACAACTATGTAGGTTCTGAGGTAATCATGATTTAAAGAATTTACACAATAAAAAAATGAGATTCGACCAAGGGAGGTAAGGGGAAGATAACTCTCGAACAAAACATTTTCATCCATGAAAGGTAACCAAAGAAATATATACACTGTTAGCACCCGGCTACAATTATAATGACGGATGCAGTGTTCTATTGTAAAACGTGGGAACATGATTCACTGATATTCCTGTACTTACAGGACGATTCCATTTCTTCGAGAAAATAATACAAATATTGACAGTAACTGTATATTGATCATCGATGTGGCACATTCAAGCACAAGCAATGAGGAAGAAACTGATGCAGCAAGTAGCAATGCAACATGCTTTTCAACATGTCGCTTGATGTTCAAAGCTACAACTTGCAATGAAAGCGATCATTTGCAGTTGAACATACCACATCAGTGGCGTCTAAAGACATTGTGCATTGGGGGAGGGGAGGCAGAGGGAGGAGGCTCATGAAAGGTTAGAGGTGGAGATGCTGTTGTTTTGCAGGTTTTTTTTTTGTGTGTGTGTGGTTTAAAACGGGTGTCGTCTCGTCTTCTAAATTCATATAAAGCGAGGTGGGGAGTGGGGGGGGGGGAGGGGGGGGGGGGGGGGGGGGGGGATAATATGCTGTCCATGTTGCTTCAAATTTTGAGAGGAGGTAGTCTGCTTTTCGTATCCACCCCTCACCTCAATATTTCGACTATGAGCGCTGGGCCCCCCGTTGCTCCTACCCCCCCCCCCCCCCCCCCCCCCTCTGCCCCACCGCCTTCGCACAGCGACATGTAATAAATATCTCATTACCTGTCATATGCTATAAATTTGTTGTTGGGCCCACCAGCCGCCGTGGCGAAGTGGTTAGCGTCACAGACTCCCGGCTGGGAGGTCGTGGGTTCGAATCCTATCAGGCCCATGTGGGTTTTTCTGCCCCGCCGGCTCCTACCCAGAGTTGAGTTTGCTGCGGACTCAGGGGGAAGACAGGGACCACACAGTCGAGTTTCATCCACTTAATGGATGCGTTTTCTAAAAGTGTTGCTCAAATTTCCAGACCAACACTGCAGGTTCCGTATCCCTGGGGCCTGGTTGACTGTAATAGTATTCAGTTCTATAGTGCATACAGTCCCAAATGCGATGTTGCACAGCTACCACTCATATAGACAATGACTATTAATGTTCACGCATGCGCATTGCTTTCTGTTTTATCCAGCCAACGGCCAATGCTTTTGCCTTCTAGCTTAAAGTTATAATATGAAAAAGTATTAAATGTTTATCAGTATCAACTGATTCTTGTCTTGTGTACGACGATAACATATTACATGGTGGCAGCGAGGGAACTAGGACCCCCGAAAGCATCCAAATGGTCAGATAAGTCAATTTTTTCGTCATTTTTTACATGCTGATGTACTCGCCACTTCGTTCGATCCGTCATACCATTAAAATCGACGATCCCCGTCGACACCGTATCCGCATTTTATCGCCGATTACCAGCCTACGACAACTAGTAAGCAGCGATTGCTAAAGTCTCTTCTGACGTTTTGATAATTATTTTAATCTCGTTGGGCGGGACGATCGTTTAAACGGAAAGCTTCAACCATCGAGTGACGAACGTTTATTAACCTTTCTACTTTCATTATCGTTAACGCCGTCGCACGCAACGTTATACTGTACTCAACAATACAGAAGGGCTACCGCATCCGCAAATGGATTGGAACAATCCAGATAGAATGACAGTTTTGGGCCGAATTCAAGCAAATGTCAAATTTATTCTTCTTGGCAAAAGTATTCCAACAGACAAGCATACACTCACATTCGCTATGGGCGGGACAAGAAGGTCTACGAAATTTAACACTTGGGAACTTACTGATGATCAAGTCAAAGATCCTAAAAAAATCTGGGAAAAATTTGAAACGGGTGGCCATAAAGAAAACTTCCGTATTCACCGACGGGAATGCAAAGATTTCACCAACAAGTTGATGAAACTGTTGTGACTTTGTCCCCAGATGGTCAGACCAAGATTCAAAAATGCAGAAGGCAACACCCAAAAACAGCAGAAAATATTTGATAGAGCAGCTCATAGCTGGAGTTAAATACCCAGAGGCCCAAAAAAAAATTATTGTCCAAAGATGAAAAACTTTCCTCGAAGAAGCCAAGGCATAGCAGAGCGCTGAATCCATAAAGCTCACATGATGCAGATGACAAGCTGAATTCTACAGCCCTTTAGTTGATCAGTTAAATATCGTCAACAACATCAATACCACACGAATGTGGAAAATGTGGTGGAAGCCATGCACCACGAAACTGTCCTGCATATGGATCAAAGTGCAGAACATGCGCAAAAAAAGGTCACTGGAGCAAAATGTGCAGGAGCATGCACAAGAGTAAACCTCTAAACCCTGCACAATTCTCTGACTATAGAAGAAGACCATCAAGACCACAGAGCCAGAACAGGCGAAACAGAGACAGATATTTCACGTTTATTATGATATCACAGCTCAAGAGATGGGGAAGAAACTCTGGCAGAAAATTTTGACAACCTACAGTTTGAACCGATCAACATATCACCATAGATGACACTGATCAACGTTGTGAAGTTTTTGCAAACATCAACATTAAACTCAGCGGTGATCAACCCGCCCAAAATGAAAGCAAAATCGATACAGGAGCCCCAAGGGGAAAATCTTACCAAGTGCTCAGAATCTATCGCAGAATGTATCCCGGGAATTTGGATGCAAAAGGATTTCCCCAAAAATTTGGGGCTACTACTAAGAAAAGGACCCCTCTGATTGCCTACAACGGCCCCCACCATCAAACAGTATGGCACCATCGTTTAGCATGCCAATACCAGGATTCAGAATGGCAACAGGCGAATTTTTCATCACGATGAATGGATCTGCATTATTGGACTTCCACTAGCAGAAGTCTTGAACTTGTGACACTACACTGTCCCATCACGGCTACAAAAGTCAGTCAGAATTTGCTGCGATTGTAGACGAAAAACAGCTCTACAATCTCTATCCTGACAGATTTGATGGTATCGGAGAATTTCCAGGAGAATTCCACATCCTGACCAGAGACAGCAAACCAGTCATCCATCCCCAGAAAATACCCTATTCAACTTATTCCAGAGATCAAGGAGGAAATTGAAAGATGCAAAACCTTGATGTGATAGAACCTGTCAGTGAACCCAACAGATTGGGTGAATTCCCTAGCATTCAGCCGGAAATCTAGTGGAAACTTAGAGAAATACCTAGACCCAAAGACCTGAACAGGTGCATCAAAAGAACTCGCCACAAAACTCCAACTGTGGAAGAGATCACCAATCTTTCAGCGGAGCCCCAGTATTCAGCAAATTAGATGCAAGACATGGCTATTGGTCAGTCAGACTAGATGAAGAATCAAGCAACATGACTACTTTCAACAGTCCATGCGGGGGATACCGTTTCAAAAGACTACCATTCGGTCTCAACGTCTCACAGGATATCTTCCAACAAAGAATGGCGAGATACTGAGTCAGTGCCCTGGCAGTCTTGGAATCACTGATGATGTTGTCGTCTATGGCAAGATGACAAAGAACATGACTCCAATCTTCATCACCTTATGGAAAGTTGCAAGAGAGCGGCCTGGTATTCAACATTGAAAGTGTTATATCAAGCGTCCGAAATCTAGTGGAAAACTTAGAATATGCCTAGACCCCAAAGACCTGAACAGGTGCATCAAAAGAACTCGCCACAAAACTCCAGGGGCACAGAGGGACATCCGAGTCATGAACCGGGTGTGGCCCAACCCCCCTAGAGTGTCAGGAGATAAGGGCCGAAACACTTGCTTGAAGGTGGCTTCTCTTCTGAGACCTCTGCTGCCACGCTCTCCACGAGTTTCTTTCTACTGATGCATGGGTAAACCATTGACTTCCGGAATAGGCCGAGGACGTCCGGAAAGACCGGAGGACACTGGGAAAGACCAGAACCAAGGCTCTGTGGCTGCTCCCCCACTTTGCCTTAAACATGTGGCTACTAAAAATAAAAGGAAAAGATGCTCCCAGGATTCACCGAAAGGGAGAGAATGATGAATCCATCGGTGCTCAACCAATCACGACTGCAAATCCCAAACGGACTATGAACATGGACCAAATGGAATCCATGTGTCTGTGGAAAGCGTTTCGCTACCACCCGTGGCATGAAGATCCACAGAACAAAGATGGGATGTGAAGACTCATCTGAATGAGCAGCAGCGCACTGCATCAGCAGATAAGACGTCGGAAGACCAAGGCCAGGATTTAAACCACAGTGCCAAGGACATCCACGCTGTTGGTTCGGATGAGGAATTTGCACAGGCCCTCGATGCCAGGCGCCTGAAACTCAACCTGCCACGAGCAAACGAAACTGAAGATTGGGAGAAACTGGATGCAAAAATCGTCCAAAGACCGATGCACTGATAGGAAAAGCACCCTGGAACACAAACAGCCACATATGGGGACATTGTGTATGCCACATGTAGAGACGCCTATGGAGTAAAACTACCCAAAGAGAAAACACCTCCAAAGAAATCCAGACCCAAGAAAGATGACAAGATCAGAGTCCAAAAGAACAACCTCAAGAAGCAAATGAAGACCGCACTGCCAGCTGAAAAACAAGGCTTGAAAAACTGTGGGAAGACCTGAAAGAAAAACACAGCACCCTCAGCAAAGCGGAATCTGCGAGAAGAGGAAGAGCAAAAAGAAGAAGACACAAGAGCGCTTCTCAGAGACCCTTCCAGTTTGCCAGAACACTGTTTGAGCAGCCAAAATCTGGGACCCTAAGTGTGGACACAAGGAGTTCTTGAGCAGCATCTGAGGAAAACATACTCTGACTCACAGAGCAAAGCACCACTCAACATTCAAGGTCTGGTTGGCCAACCAACCCTGAGAAACAGTTCAATGCAAGCCTCCAACGTTGGCGGAAATCAAGAAGGTGGTCGACAAAGCCAAGCCAAATCATCACCAGGGCCAAACGGAATACCTTACAGCTTTACAAGAAATGTCCCAAGGTGCTGGATGGCTCCACAGGCTGCTGCGATCGCTTGGAGAAACCAGAAGATCAGCGCCAGTGGATGACGCAGATGGTGTGTACATCCCCAAAGAGCAAAACCAAGTGACATCAGCCAGTTCAGGCCAATATCACTACTGAACGTCGAAGGGAAAATCTTCTCTCTGTCATGGCAGCAAGGCTGACCAAGTACCTGATGAAAACAAGTACTTGGATGTGTCAGTCCAGAAAGTGGCAGCCCAGGCGTGGCTGGCTGTGTAGAACACGCCACAATGATCTGGGACGCAATCCAAAAAGCAAAAACAGAAAAGAGAGACCTGGACGTAGTGTGGCTTGATCTGGCAAACGCATATGATCTGTGCCCCATGAGATGATACAGTTGGCTCTTGAGATGTACCATGTACCAAAGAACATCCGCGACATGCTCAAGAAGTACTCATGGCTTCTCAATGCGGTTCTCTACCAAGAGTACACAACTGATTGGATCAACTTGGAAGTGGGCATTGCAATGGGCTGTGCAATTTCCCCGATACTGTTCGTGCTGGCAATGGAACTCATCTTGAAAGCAGCAACAAACAACGCGAGACCAAACAGACCTTGGCGATGGATACAAGATGCCTCCTCTCAAGGCCTTCATGGATGACACTACAGTGATTTCATCCAGAGAAGACGAGACACGTCATGTGCTGGAGAGGCTGACGACATAGTTGCCTCATCCAGAATGAAGTTCAAGCCAAAGAAATCACGAGTCTCTCACTGAGGCAAGGAAAAGTGGCCGAATCTGTGGTCTTCAGTGTTGCCAACCAGGCCATTCCAACTGTCACAGAAGAACCAGTCAAGAGCCTTGGAGATGTATGATGATACGCTGAAAACACAACAAAGAGCAAAAGAAACCAAGAAGATGGCGGAAGAAGGCTTGGAGACCATTGACCAGTGTGGCTCCCTGGCAAATACAAGGTCTGGTGTCCTGCAGTTCATGCTGATACCAAAGCTCCTATGGCCTCTGATGATACTACGCATCTGCACCAGCACAGTGGAGGCAATGGAAGCCAAAATCAACAAGTTCACAAGGAAATGGCTTGGTGTCCCACCCTGTCTGACTGACATCGCGCTGTACTGTCGCCAAGCAAAGCTGAAACTACCACTGAAATCCATCCTGGAGGAATACAAAGCAGGGAAGATCAGACTTCAAAGCATGCTGGAGGACTCAGGAGACAAGGTGGTAGAAGCAATCAAGCCCCAGCTGAAGACAGGCAGAAAATGAAAGTTCAAGATAAGATAAATAATGTTGCTTATAGCCCCGACCGCAAAGGGCCATATCAGGGCTGATGAAAGTTCAAGAGCGATGGATTCTGCAAAAGAAAGTCTCAAGATCAAGAAATAACAGACACACACAGACCAACAGACAAGGACTGGGTGACCAAAACTGAATGGTGGTCAAAGGCCAAAGGAAAAGCCAAAAAGACATGCTGATTCAGGAGATGAGAAAAGAAGAAGACCAAAAAGACTCCAAAAGCAGTCGCAGCAGCCAGCAAGGGCAATGGACAACGTGAGAATGCACTCCAAAGAAGTCTAACTTGGAATGACATTTGGCACATGGCCCCTCTCAGATCAGCTTCATTCTCAGATCTGCATATGACCTTCTGCCCTCAAATGCAAACCTGTGAAGTGGGGAAAACAGACGATCCTGCATGCCCCCTCTGCCATGAAAAACAAACAGTGCAGCATGTTCTAGCTCATGTAAAGTAGCCCTGGCTCAAGGAAGTAACACATGGAGCACAACCAAGTGCTCAAAGAAATTGTACAAGTAGTCTGGGCTAGAACCAACACCACAAAAGGGAGAATCAGGACTCCAAAAGCACCCGCAACATTCTTCACGGCAGGAGCAGCAAATCATGGCCAAGAACAACAGTGCCACTCGAAATATGCAGGCAGAGTCTGCTGGATGGGGCAGATGACTGGGAGTGCACTGCAGACCTCCCAGAATGGAAGAGTCACCCAGAGATCACAGCAAGAGTGGCATGAGACCAGACATAGTAGTCCACTCTAAGTCAACCAAGCAGCTGATCATGATCGAGCTCACGGTGCATATGAGAACAGAATGGAGGCAGCTCAAATCTACAAGACTGAAAAGTATGCTGATCTGGCAAACAGCCTGAGAGAAAGGCTATCAGGTCAAAGTCCTCACTGCAGAAATGGAGCTAGGGGATTTGTAGGAACGTCTGCATACAGCCTCATGAAACAGCTCTCATTGCAGGAAGGAAAAAACCAGAGCCCTGAAAGCAATGGCAAAGCGGCAGAGAGGTGTTCAAGCTGGATCTGGTCAAGGAGGAACAAAAGTGAACTTCATAAGGCTTAATTTCCCTACAAATATCAGGTGTCCCTGTGGCTCAGTGGTTAAAGCGCGAGTCATTAAGTAGAAAATGAGCATGTCCAGAGGGTCAGGGTTCGAATCCCAGCCATGGCTCGTCCCAAGATGGGAAAAAAAAAAAAAAGGGCAGCAGAGGACATCCGGAGTCATGAACCGGGTGTGGCCCAACCCCCTAGAGTGTCAGGAGATAAGGGCCGAAACACTTGCTTGAAGGGGGCTTCTCTTCTGAGGACTCTCTGCTGCCACGCTCTCCACGAGTTTCTTTCTACCGTCCAGAGGTGAAATTCTTTGGAATGGTATACGACAAGAATGGTGTTCATCCAGATCCGGGAAAATGTACAGGAATACAGAACATACCATCGCCAAAGAATATCACAGAACTGCAACATTCCTCTGAATGGTCCAATACATGGCACCATTCATTCCCAAACGGGCAGAGCAGACAGCACCGCTGAGGAATCTGACAAAGAAAGATGTCCACTGGGATTGGAACCCCTCACATCAGCAAGCATTCGAGCGAGTGAAGAAATTGATATGCAAAGAAAAATCACTCAGATACTTGATGTCAAGAAACCAGCAGTCATTCAAGTCGATGCTTCAAAATAGACTGGGAGCAGCACTGGTCCAGGATGGCAAGCCGATCGCTTTTGCCAGTAAAGCTCTCACTGATACTGAGCAACGATATGCAAATATCGAAAGAGAGCTTCTAGCAGTTGTCTTCGGGTGTGAGCGTTTTCACACATATGTGTTTGGGAAGTACTTCATTGTTGAATCTGATCACAAGCCATTGGAACAGATTCAAAGAAAAGCCTTGCCAACACC
>CM031614.1:51947313-51962402 GCA_018398815.1 Conus ventricosus
GAAGGGGAAAGAAGACTGAAGGGGACGAGATAAAGGCCAAATAAGAAGCAGAAAACAAGAAAAGGAGAAAGGCGGTTACTCTTAGTCAGGATCCTCACCCTTAGCCTATCTGACATGGGAAGCCTACCAGGGCATCAACTCCTTACCACGTTACGCTTAGGCCAGACAGCATCTTCACCTCACAGGCCTAGAAGCAGTTTGAAAAAAACAGCTTATCTCCAAGTATTGATGCCCCCGCCAGCAAAGCCTAAGGGATCACTGGACCGCGCAAGCCCTCCAACCACGGCAAGGTCGCAACCCCCGGAGGGCAGTACACTACAAGCACCATGACCACACCAGAAAAATCAAAGTATACATCAGTAATTTGACCCCCCCCCCCCCCCAAAAAAAAAAATCATTCAGAGTTTGAAAATCAAAAACTTTGGTTAAAATGCCATTCAAAACAACAACTACTTTCAACTGTCAACATTATGATAAATGGACAGAAACTGACACTGGCAAGAATCTTCCCCCCACTGTGAGAGGACAACAATATGAAGTACTGCGCAGTCTGCTAGTGCATTACAACCCACAGCCATCAGAAGAGTGGAAGTCGCTCAGCTATTGAAAAGCAAAAGTGTTGGTCAAAATGCAGTTCCAGACGACATTCAGCTAGTAACATTAAAGTGAATGACAGAAATTGGAAGAAGAGGCGACCGTCCTACTAAGCAACACCAACAGCTGAAGTGACGGCCTATTGCGCCATAACCTGCTGTATGATGGCTCTGTGTGTGGAAGTGTGTGTGCGCGCGAGCGTGCGCACTGTTCAGGTAGGCCTACCTCTGTTCTGAAGGTTTTGGAGGTGAAGGATGGTATGATTAATATCACTTCATCTTTCCAGATCTGTTTATCATAAAACTGATTCTGGTGTACGTTTTATTCTTTAACAATAATAATAATTACACACACACACACACACACACACACACACACACACACACACACACACACACACACACACGCACACAAAAGGGGGGGGGGGGGGGGGGGGGCGTGTGGCGTGTCTTCTACGATGAGTGTACAGAATTCCAAATTTCGATAAAAGACCGGGTGGAGGTGGGGAGCATTCTTTCGTTTACACCTGCCCTCACACTGCAGTTGCTTCTTCCAAGTAATAACCACTTTCACTTGCGTACTACAGTTCAAAATAAATTCTAACACTGGCTACTTTTATAGGCCTGACACATGGTCCCTTGTCAGTTTTTTGTTTATTTTTTACAGGGCAATTTCGCACACGGAAGTCACGGAGAGTTGTCGCTCTTCGGTCAACATCCCATCCACAGTCCCCCACCGTGGCTTTAGTCCGAAAGTGCTATTATCGCTCAAGCATGTCGTTTCCAGAATTTTTGTTTGGATTGTTTGTTTGTTTGTTTGTTGTTTGTTTGTTTGTTTTTTGTTTGTTTGTTTGTTTGTTTCGCTTTGTTTTTTAATTCGCGGTATATGTCGTATTTTTGCCAAACATGTGTACAAAATACGGCCAAATCGTATGGGTAAGCACGTTGTTATTCTGAAGCCTCAAAGAACACCTGCTCTCCACAGTTCAGTAGAATCATTGTTATATGAGAGGAGGTCGTTTCCAAAAGTGTGTGTGTGTGTGTGTGCACTTATACATGCTCTCTCTCTCTCTCTCTCTCTCTCTCTTCTCTCTCTCTCTCTCTCTCTCTCTCTCTTCTTAAGGAGGCCTACATCAAAACTTACCGTTCACAAACATCTTACTGACAGTAATTTCATTACGTCAAGGATCGCCCCTCTGCCCCATGGTTGTCTGAGGATGTGAGGGCAGCACGCAGTCAACGCCGTCGTGCTGAGCGACGGTGGAGAAAGACTCGCCTTGTGGTTCACCAGCAGATATTTGCCGCTGACAGATGCAAAGCAGGACAGTGTCTTGAAGAGCCAAGCAATCTTATTATGGTGACAAAATTAATTCATGTACTTCGTCAAAACAACTGTTTTCACTGTCAAATACTCTACTTGGCAAAACAAAAACATTATCATTTCTTTGCAATATACCGGCTTCAGATCTCCCACAGCAATTCAGTGATTTCTTTTCCGAGAAGTTAAAGCGTATTAGAGACAATCTTGACTGATTCATGCCGGTCTGCTCTTTTGATTTGTATGATGGACCTTTATTTTCCTGTTTTGAACCTGTTAGTGAAAAGCAGATTTTTTATTTGATTGCTCATTCTCCTGGTAAAAGTTGTATCCTTGACTCTATCCCCACTCCCCTCATGAAACAGTGACTCAGATTCATGCCGGTCTGCTCTTTTTGATTTGTATGATGGACCTTTATTTTCCTGTTTGAACCTGTTAGTGAAAAGCAGATTTTTGATTTGATTGCTCATTCTCCTGGTAAAAGTTGTATCCTTGTCTCTATCCCCACTCCCCTCATGAAACAGTGTGCCTCACATCTGGTGCCATTGATTATGTCCATTGTGAATAAATCTCTCGCATCTGGTTGTGTCCCTCCACAGTTCAAACATGCTGTTGTCACACCTTTGTTGAAGAAAAATGGTCTTGACGCAAATGATATGAAAGAATTTTAGACCAGTATCGAATCTTCCATTTCTTTCTAAAATCCTTGAAGCAGCTCCAATCCCATTTGTCAGATAATGGTCTCCTGGAAGTGTGTCAGTCCGCTTATAGGAAAAACCACAGCACAGAGACTGCAGTTCTGAGTGTCTTAGACTGCCTGCTTTGTAAATCAGACGATAAACTGGTCTCCCTTCTAGCATTGCTTGACCTCAGTGCTGCTTTGATACTCTTGACCACTCTATCCTACTCAAGAGACTCAAGGTTACTTTTGGATTTGACTATATGGTTCTCAAATGGTTCACATCATACCTTTCTGACAGGACACAGACGGTAATCGTTAATGGTGCTGAATCATCCCCTTCTCCTCTTCTGTATGGTGTTCCCCAGGGCTCTGTCCTTGGACCAGTTCTTTTTACCCTTTATTCTCAGCCCTTATCTGACGTTATTTCTGCCCATGGCTGTGACTTCCACAAATTCGCAGATGACACTGAACTCTCTAAGAGCGCAACCACCAGCGATTTTCAAGGTGCTCAATCAGATATTACCGCATGTTTTAGGGACGTAAAAGTCTGGATGACTAGCAACAAACTCAAGCTGAATAGTGACAAAACCGAGATCATGCTGTTGGTACCTCCTCTCGTGTCAAGATGGTTAAAGCTGAGTCGGCAGAAATTGATGGTGTTGTTTTACCATTCAAAGAGTCAGTGAAATATTTAGGTGTCAGCATTGATCAAACGCTCTCTATGCAGAACCAAATATCGAATGTTTGTCGTGCATGCTTCTTGGAACTGCGACGTATTGCTTCTATCCGGTCTTACCTCTCCACACAGGCAACAATCAGACTCATCACCGCCATGGTAATGTCCCGAGTAGACTACTGTAACTCTGTGTTAGCAGGACTTCCTTCAGAACAGCTTGCACGATTACAAAGGTGCAGAACTGTGCAGCTCGGCTTGTGCTCAAAAAGCGCAAAAACGAGCATATTACACCTTTGTTGCGTGAACTCCACTGGCTTCCCATCAAATATCGATGGCAGTTCAAAATTGCAGTCTTTGCCTATCGTTACTTTGATGGGACACTCCCACAGTATCTTTCTGCTTCTCTGTCCACCTATCAAACTTCTCGGTCTCTTCGATCATCTTCTCAAAAACTTCTGAAAATTCCTAGGCGCGTCGTTGAAGACAGTCGGTGAGAGAGCATTTAGCTTTAGTGCGCCCACTCTTTGGAATTCTCTTCCTGACAGCTTACGTGACCTGCCTACATTATCTAAATTCAAGTCAGAGTTAAAAACATACTTCTTTAGGAAAGCCTTCTTCAACCATTAATGCTGTGTCTATTATTCTGACCTGACGTTTTATGTACTGCATGCAAAACTGTATTGTTTACGCTTGAACCGATGAACTTGATAAGTGCGCCTGTGTCGGTAGGTGTGTGTGTGTGTGTGTGTGTGTGTGTGTGTGTGTGTGTGTGTGTGAACACATGTTAGTGCAAGTGTTGAGTGTGTGTTGAGGGCAATGAGTTGATCCCAAGAATTGCGCTATATAAAATCTATACATTATTATTATATTATAGCAAGAAAATAAAAAGCATCATCCTTTGTTGTTTACCTCATCAGCAGCGTGCGTGAAAACCTATTTGTTCTGAATTCATGGACAGCTTTATCCAATCAAACTGAGCCTGTAATGTCATTGAACTCGACTGCAGTTGTTTTAAACTGATTTCTCTTTGCTTTTAAACAAAGCGTTGAAACTTAAAGTTGTTGCTAAATTCTGAGTATACTGAGTATTCGACTAAATGTTGCTGGCCTGCTTTAGACGATTTTTTTTTATTGTTATAACTAATTTCATTTTTTTAAGTTAAGTTATGCTATCCGTCATAGAGATCAAGGCGTATAGTACCACAAAAAGCGTCTCGGATCTCTCTGAGACAACCTGAAAGGCACTACTATGATGCTGTTACTGTCATCAAACTGAGAATGACATAAAAGAACACACAGAACAACACTTGTAGTGCTAATCAATAATGGTGTACACGACTGATCATTGAAAGAAGGTTGTGGAGATCTCGGGCACAGCACTCTTCTGTTGCTCGTAGATACAGCAGATTTCGAGGCTTTACAGCTTGAGCCACACTGGCTTAAGAATTAATCAAGCCTGCTGTCGTCATATTAGAAACTATGACCTATCTGGATTGTCTTTCTCTAATTACCGATTACTCACCAAAAATTAATGCGGCAAGACTGGGTCACGTGTAAACCCAAGGTTTGAAATGTGACGTCAGGTAAGGGGTAGCTTATGTATTTCTAGACTCTGAACGATTTCATCGGTTAAAAAAAAAAAAAATTAAAAAAAGAAAGAAAGAAAAAAACACGTGAAGTGGTTGGTAAAGAGTTGTTTGTTTATTTATTATTAGTTTAATATCAGTTTGCGGCTCAAAGTTATGCTACGCCTCAAAACGTTTACATGGATAATTTAGTGATTTAATGGATAATCTTAATTGTGGTGTGTGGCCTGCATTACACGGAAACGTTTTGGAAGACCTGAGTGGATAACATGGATAACAGGGAATACCCCATAGCCATATGCTCAACTTCCCCTCCAAAATGGCGATTCTTTGCACTGTCACTGATTCATATACCATTTTGATCATACTCGCAGAGCAATGTAAACAATTAATAACGTAACACGTGCAATCTTGAAGCGCACCCGACTACACAACTCAGTTGTGTGGTTGAAAAAAATCAGTTCTGTTGGTCGAGTCTGTGCGTGTGTGATTGAGAGGAGAACTCGTTAGTCGTTCGGATGGGACTATAAACCGAGGTCTAGTCTGTGTCACATGCACTAAGATCATACACGGACTCTAAAGATCCCGATGCTCATGTCCTAAGATGGGTGAGTACCGGCTACATGAAAATACACAATGCATTCAACCTGTGTGCCAGAATAGTCTACGTGAAGACTGTGGGCACGGGGCAGGTTAAACATAAACATCCCCATCTGGAAGAAGAAGAACTCGGTGTGCCGAAAATCGGTAGCCTATCGGTTCTCGTATGTAAGCCAGTCGAATACCGACATTCACGGAACAGGTCATCACCACTGATATACACGTACTTTAAGTCTCATTTGAAACATGTATAAGATTCATCTTAACCTCCTTCCTTCACCCTCCTCTTCCTCTTCTCCCCCTCCCCCTTCACCCCCCCCCACACCCACACACCGCGCGCGCGCGCGCGCACATACACACACACACACACACACACACAAGCACATTGCCTAGTTTAATTTCTTCTTTCTCTTCTTTCTTTCTTTCCTTTCCTTTTCTTTTCTTTCTTTTTTGTTGTTGTTTGTTTGAATTATTCATGTTCACACACAGATAGCATGGATTTATTTTAACAGGTTCACATAACAACCATCAAATCATTCCACGAGTATGATAGGTGCGGGGGGGGGGGGGGGGGGGAGGCACATAAAACAGAGAAAAACGACAGACTCATCAGATTTTTTTTCTCTGCGCTTACCCTCCGTTACAAGTGTCAGAATAATCAGCCTGTTGATTGAGGACACTTTATACGGAAGAAGATATTCCTAATATTTCGACGTTTTAGGAGGACCTACTACTTTTTCAAGGGGACTTTCTTAGGGGACTTTAAACCTATCTAACTGTGCATGTCATATATCTATCTGTCTATGAATTAATTTTTGTTTCTTCTTTCGCTCTCTCTCCCAACGAGAAAACCAAGCCTCTCATTTATCAACGACAGGAAGCCAGTGAGCTAGCCAACCGCAGCGACGCCCGGCCTCCGCCCACTGCCCGGATGTAGAGTGTATATAAAATTAATAAAATATAATTCATTTTTGTATGGGAGAAGGATGGAGGATATAGCAGTAGAAGAATACATAGGAAGTGCAGGAAAAAAAACCCAAAACATTACGAGCCTGCCAGGATTCGAACCTGGAATCTTCTGATCCGTAGTCAGACGCGTTATCCATTGCGCCACAGGCCCTTACAATTCCGACCTGTAAGCATTAGATATCAAACGTAAGTTTGGTGGAGCACGCTTTGAGTTTTCGCCGTGTACTTTTCATTTTGACACCATTAATTTACCGTCACTTGGTCAAAGGGTATAAAGAACCAACAATTCTGAACAGCAGAAACGCGTAAGTACCACTTTGTTGACTAGAATGTCCTGTGAACGATGTTATTGGGTGATTTTTCACTGCTTTCTTTTACACTGCTCTCTTCAAGATGGCGGCGAACTGGCATGGTGTGTTGTCTAGAGTGGCATGGTTTCACGAGAATCAGCCTATTTTACTTTTAATGCGATATCACCACTTGTGGTAGCTTTTTACATTCTTAAGACGTTTTATTTAAGAAACAAAGCACTGTTTATTTTCATAGGGTTTTCTGCATGTTCGAAAAATACATGTACGAAATGTCGATGTGGCATTTTTCTGGCTTAGCCTACGTCCGAATCTTTCATCATCATGTGATGAAATTGGTTGCAAACGAAAGTAAGACTTAGCTGAGTGGATGAAATACTATAAGCCTACCTTTTCAGTACAACGAAAGAAGCCACACAGACACAGCAATCTCTGTTTTAGCACCGGTAAACGGTGAGTAAAAGTGACATCATCGACAACCCAAGAACGGTACAACTACGCTCGTGTGTACAAGGTTCACAATCATGTAGGCCTACACACATCGTCTGTCCTTAGGTCCTAACGACTAGTGTCAGTACGTTGTTCGGTCACCAAGTTCAGTTGCTGAATACTGGTAAGTAAAAACAGCGAGAACATCTTTGCTCTTCAGTTAGAAAGTTGTTTACTATTCCCGGATGAACATATTCTTCATGTATGAGGAGTCAACATATTCTTTTAAATCATGTATGAGGAGTCAAGTCAATATTCTTTCAAGTCATGTATAAGGAGTTAAGTCAATCATATTTAAATGAATGAGAGTGACTATAGTCGATGTTAAAAGTATTAGGGAGAGCATAGTCTTCGGCAATCTCCCCAAATACGACAAAACCATCAGCAAAATGATGTTGGTCGTACAAAGGAAGAAGAGAAGAGAGAGGAGGGGTCTATTTCAAATTAGTGTGAAAGTAGACAAATAAAATTTAGTTTTTTTCTTCCTTATGTAGAATGCTGCATCCGTTTTGCGCCCATTTTTAAGAGATTTATAAATTTCATGATTGCTTGCTGAAAGTTATCATTGTCTTGAATGTTGTTTGTTTTGCCTGAAGAAGACCAAACAGGTCAAAACGTCTCAAATTTTGCCTTGTAATTTGTTTCGTCTAGATTTTGTGCAGCGGAACAGACCATCTTCTCTTCAGGATGTCACAGTTTTTTGTTATTCTATAATTCAGTTTTACTGTCCAGTGATCCAATCACTATTTTGAGTTTTGCTAATTTCTTTAACCTTCAGTTGGTGATGACATTTGGTAGCTTGCAACCAAGGTGTGGAGAAAAACAAAAACTGAAAGGAGAAATGAAAACTGATAAATGTTGTAAAACATTAAACATAGACAACAAAGAAAATATAGATGAAAAAAAGAGAAAAATAGCAATAAACACAAAACAAAGTGAAATCACAGATAAGCTGATAAGGAACTGATAGTCTTTAGATCTCCAAGTAGACTTATCTGATTACCACAGCAGTCCCAGAAGAACCCACCCCACCCGAGAACGGCGCAGCTTAGAGTAGACCATCAGTCTCACTTGAGCAAGTGTATCAAGGGAAAGAAGAGGACGTTTCCTCTTGAAGATGAGTACCAAGCAGAGGCCTCAGCACCATAAACTGAAAGGGAGTTCTAAGTTGCGGGGGAAAAGCTGAATGTGAAATTACTGAAAACTTTCATGGCATTGGCAAGTCAGGGTTCAGTCTTGGGTTGCTGTTTGCAACTTAATGCAATGCTAGATTGGCCAGAGCTACCAGCCGCCGTGGCGAAGTGGTTAGCATCGCGGACTCCCGGCTGGGAGGTCGTGGGTTCGAATCCCATCAGAGTCATGTGGGTTTTTCTGCCCCGACCGGCTCCTACCCAGAGTTGAGTTTGCTGCGGACTTAGTTGGGAAGACTGGAACCACACAGTCGAGTTTCATCCGCTTAATGGATGCGTTTCTGAGAGTGTTGCTCAAATTTCCTGACCAACACTGCAGGTGCCTGTATCTCTCGGGCCTGGTTGACGCCGGGATATATTATGAAAGGAAGCGTAGAGTACAGCCCTGTCATGTAGTCTCAGACCGAAATGGAAATCCGCAGCATCATCTTAATCATCCTCATTCTCATCGATCAGCATAAAAAGAAAATGTCTCAAGTTCTGTGGCCCTTCGTGCCCTGCTGTCATGGTGACCTCAGTTTCGATGTCCTCTCCACGTCTGTGGTCTTGGTTTGGTTCCGTCGGGATCACCGGTATCGGCGAGTCCATGGGGGCTGTCGTTGGACGGACGCGGTGGCGCCCTCCGGAGGGAGAGCTCACTCACGCCGGCTCCGCGACTAAGCAATTAGTGCCGTCAGTAGGGGGCTCAGTATGTGGTGTCCTGCGTATGTTAGATCAGAACAGGCGCCACTGAACACCACCGAAGTGACTCGGCAGCAGTGCAGTGGCTCCTTCGGTGGGTTGCCTCTTGACGACTTGACATTGACTGCTCCCTGTGGATTGCCTGTGCCGGGGCTGCGGCGGGGCCGACCGGTCTGCGGCTGTGGACAGGGTGTCGGAATGAGCGGTGTGGGTGCACTGCCTGAGGTGGCGCAGAGGTTGGACAGGCTCAGCAAAAAAAAAAAAAAAAAAAAAAAAAAGATTGGCCAGAGCTGAGAAGTGTTTCAGAGTTCAAGTGAGGCGATGAGGATTCTTGCTCAGTTGATGAGTTATATTGAAATGTTTCATAGCATACCTAATGGCGAGCAAGGCTAAACAATGTGAGAGTTCGCTTGTCTTGGGGTTCTCTAGCATGCGAGTGAAGATGGCTGACAGTTCTAATGTCATATGACTGGGGCACAAAAGGTAGTAGCATGTTCTGTTTGGTTTTAGTTGATCAAAATACTGAACTGGCTTGGACAGCAAGAAAAGCTGAAGTAGCAGTCACATAAAATAAGATCAGAAAGTTTATCTTATGCCTGTTTCCTTGCTACCTTTGCTTTCAATCCCTCGCTGCAAGGATAGGCTGGCCATCTTGCAAGTTCTTGCCTATATGAAACTCAGCTGTGGATGCATTGAAGTAGAGATTCATGTCTTAAGTTAAGCAGCTGCTTTTGTGTAGAGGTTAACGTTAGTGTCTGAGAGGTCATGAGTTCAAGATGCATTCAGAGACATAAACCTAAATCTGTTTGTGTATTTTTTGGCCCTAACTGGCTCTTTGACTTCCCCATGTGCTGTGAGCAGAAATGAAAAATTCTGAACCACACTGACAAATTTCATGCTTTATTCACGAAGTAGGGGTAAGTTGGTAATCTCTGAATGTTGCTAAGGTTTTCTGACCAGTACAATAGGAGTTTTATCTCTTAGGGCTAGCTGATACCATGAAAGAAAGCATCTGGATCTAGAATACAGCATTATTATGTCATCTCCAGTGGCATCTCATAGGATGGGTTTTATGGTACCCACTGACATGGGACACTATTCCTACAGGCTCTGTGAGTGAGCACCGCAAAGAGCTTGGTGGTCATGTATTACCAGAATAATTCATTAAGGCTCCGCAGTACACCATCAAAGGTACTGGGCAGTATCCCCTCTGGTGAGTTCACCACCAATGGGACTTAGCCGCAGTGCAGTGTCTCTTCTGGTGGGTAAGTGCCTCATAATGATCTCTAATGCTCCCAGTGAATTGTTACTGTTGCTGGAGCTGCATTGAAATGATCCAGAGCGTGGCTGTGTTTGAGGTTACCACTGAATGAGAGGTATGCCACTGAGGGGAAAGGGGGGGTTATTGCTGAAAGATACACTTTAGCAGATACTGTCGAAACAGAAACCTTTCGATTGCTTCATGTGTGATCCTCTTCAGTATAGCAGCGAAACAATCAACTTGATGATCGTGACTTCTCTGCAGAAGAAGGTTGCGCTTGCTTTTGTTATTTTCTGTCAGCCATTCTCTGTCACCCTAAACATTGTTTCCTTGGGCAGTGAATTTGCTATAAAACTTTCTTTTCCTGTGGTCTCTGTCCTGTAACAAAAGTCCATTGTTCAATATTTGTGCCTGCCCCCCCCCCCCCCTTCCTTTTTTGGTTGTTGGTTTTCTTCTGTTTTTAATCCCAAAGTTGCTCTTTGTGTGCTTTTTTAGTCATGCCTCTGACAATGGTGACAGTTTTTCTTCCCAGATTTCTTGAACTTACTTTCTTTGTCGAAAAGGCTGCACCAGTCTTGAATAAATGTTGATTTGTATTTGTTTATTTCTCCAGTTGTTGTTGCTGTGTAGATTTGCCCAGCGCGGGGTATATATATATGCAGGCTTGGAACATCCTTTTATAGGGATGTTTCCTTGTTTGTTCTGTGTGCTCTGTGCTGTCATATATCTGCTAGGCGATTTGGTGTTGTAAGCAGCATTCCTTTGGAGTTAAGGGTGTGTATTTATTTCATTATGGGAGCAAGAGTTACCATAGTTGCTATTTTTGTTCTTTGTGTCTTAACTCCTGTTGATCTGTAGGTCACTTTGACATTCCATCTCCATAATTAGAGATCAGCTCTTTGAGTCCAGTGTCAGACCTTTGAATGTCAGTGCATCAGTCTACACATATTTTTCAAGCTCTGGTTACAGTCTTTCAGGGCCTTCCATTTCTATTCCATCTAATTCTTTTCTGACTGAACATGAAAGTTCAATAAATTCAGGATGAGTGTTGTGTTTCCTGTTCCCATAAAAATATTGAATTGCACAGTTTGTTCAATCATTAACAGTTAATACATGTATGTCAAGACTAACGAAACAAAATGCACTCAACAAGTTAGTGCCTTTTGCATAATCAATCACAGCGGGTCTTACAAAATAGCTTAAGTTACAGAAATGGGTGCTGTTGAGCAACCTGAAAAAGTAAACTAATGAGGAGCCTTTGGTCTATACCTGACCATTGCCATTAAACTAAAAGCATTACCTAAATGCAAAGGATGCTGAGCCAACCAGGATAGAACCACTACACCAAACACCACATGCTCATTTTGAATTGTGTTGTGCGAGAGAAATTTGGAGCTCATGACATTCGATACACAAGGTCAGAAAGGTTCCGCCTAACACTCAATGATGTTAGAAAAAGAATTTATAACTAATATATCTTTTATTGTACATAGGTTAAGATAGCCAGATTTGACTACAGGTGCAATTGCACCATGGTGGGAAAGATAATGGGGAAAAGGTATTTAGTTTTGCTCCTCAAATATTCTACAACAGCAGGAGACATAATGGGCATTACCTTGTTACAGGTTTGTTCTTGTTTTGTTTCATTGTTGTGTGCTAGTGTCTTACGAATCCTGGGATTTAGGACATGAAAATATAAGGCAGACCTGTACTTGTCAACTTGAGGATCAGGCTTATCCATTTCTGATATTCACTGTGCCTCTCTTTATTCCTAAACTTTCCAAGAATCTTATTTGTTTTCCTTTCTTTTAGGCAGATGTAGCTTCTGTGATTGCCCATTAATCACTGAGTAATCTGCTAATCAGTTGTCCAACTACTTATGTTACCTCTTCTGGAGTGGTCATTAACTGATTCAAACATTGTGGCCATTTGTTCTGTGTGCAGGTCTGGTTGACATACTCTGCTGATCATCTAGTCTCACCAGTTCATCGTCTAGTCTTGTGAAATATTGTGCATTAACAATCAACATACTCAGGATGAGGAGAATCGACCTCAGTTTAAGCCGAATCTGGGTCCTCGTACCGCGGCACGACCAGGTGACACTGCTGCCAAATCCAAACCAGCTGCTGCTCAAAGACCTCAGCAGGTCACAGCATCTGGTCCAACCTCTGAGAAAACGGAGATCCACACGCGCTGAGAACTGGAGATGGGAAGTCCTCTGAGGCTTCATCCTCAGGGGACACCCTGCCAGCGCTGAGTGTGTCTGTTGCTGAGGTGTCAGTTCCTGATGGACCAGCTGACTCCGTGTCTGACAGGCCTCCACCAGGCTCCAGATCTCCCAGGAAGGCTGTGCATGATGGGCTCAAGTCACCACCTGCCCTGCCTAAATCCCCAGGGGTGCTGCCAGGTCCCCGGTTAGGCTGCCCAAGTCGCCATCGCAGCCAAAGTCGCCAGCTCGACCCAAGTCACCTGCAGCATCACCCAAGTCACCGACCATGCTGCCCAAGTCACCACTATGCTGCCCAAATCACCGACTGTGCTGCTAAATCACCAGTGCGACCCAAGTCCCCTGCACGCTCTAAATCACCTGCTGCACAGTCCAAATCATCTGAAGGAAGTAGGTCACCTGTAGTGAAACCAAGTCAGCTGCCCTGAGGGTCAAGTTACCCACTGTGCCTTCTGAGGATCATCCTGATGCCCTGTTTCTCTGTCAGTGTCATCCTTGGAATTTCCCTAAGGTCACTCCCCAAACAAGTCCCTCGCCTCCAGACATCCTGCTCCGGGCTGGCAAAGCCAGAAAGCAGCGCACCAGCATCTGGACCTCTGCAAGAGGAGGTGACCAGGCTGCAGGGAAGAGTGGCGGGGAAGACCAGGCGGCAGTGAAGAACACCTCACCTGATGTTCAGGGGGGAAATCTGGTGAAGAAACCAGCAGCCAAGCCGGCAGCCAAGTCGACAGTAGTGCGCAGTGCACGTGCCAGGTTCAAGCCGAATCTGGTCGATTCCAAAAGGAGAAAAGAACGTGAGTGTTATATTTGAATCAAGCACTTCAGATAACTCTGGTCTAAATTATTGAACAGAATTTGAGGGTCTGTTTTATTATTATTAAGCTTAAGCTTTGTGTTCATGGCAGTCTTTTTCTCTTTTTTTCCTAGTGTAAATCAAATGATTCTGTTTTAATGTGTATGTGTAGGTGTGCTTTTCAAAGCAATGTTTTACAAGTATTTTTATGTCTGTTTTATCTATATGGGACTTAAAATTTTTTTTTTTAACAGTTGTTATAAGTTTGCTTATAATCCGAACCATCAGAATATCTATGGTTCTGCCACTGTAAGTATAAATTTTTTGTACCACTGCACCATTATCTCCCACCTACTGCCCTGTCCCCTCAAACCATTGACCCGCAATAGGTATGCTGCTTGTTCGTTACTAGTAGTAGCCTCTTTAGTCTTGGTGTGCCAACCACACTTGGGTAGACACAGTAATAAGGACCGGTCGTAATCCGGGTCTTTCTGCCTTTCTCTGCGCCATTTTTTGAAACGCAGTTTGCGGTCTTATTGATTTGTTATCATTTTTTTTTTGGGGGGGTCATCCCATCGACTTCTAATACAACTTACAATGTCAGACTCTGACAGCAAGAGTAAAATGAGCTTGACAGTGGATGAAATGTTTCATCAAAATGTGTTTTTAATACCTTTTGTACTCCTCTGCCGCCTCTTCTGCCCGACCATCAGGCTATGATCCACCCTGTGCCGCTGTTTTAAGTAAATAGTAGGCTAAATGTCTTGGTGTGCCTCCCTTATTTGGGTTGACAACAGTAATAAGACAAACGGTCATAATCTGGGTCTTTCTTGCCTTGCTCAGCGCCAATTTCGGAGAGCGGTTTGTAGCATTTCTGATTTTTTTTTATCATTTTTTTCTGTCATCCCATCGACTTCTGACTACAATCGCAATGTCATACTCGACAGTGACAGTGATTGAGCTTGACTGTGGACCAGATGTTCAATATGAATGTGTTTCCAACCCAAACTGACAAATGGAATGATTCGGACATTGATCTCAACTCTGCAGACAACAGTGACAGTGACCAGCCGCCGTGGTGAAGTGGTTAGCGTTGCGGACTCCCGGCTGGGAGGTCGTGGGTTCGAATCCATCAGAAGTCATGTGGGTTTTTCTGCCCCGACCCGGGTCCTACCCAGAGTTGAGTTTGCTGCGGACTCAGTTGGGAAGACTGGGACCACACAGTCGAGTTTCATCCACTTAATGGATGCGTTTCTGAGAGTGTTGCTCAAATTTCCTGACCAGCACTGCAGGTGCCTGTATCTCTCGGGCCTGGTTGACGCCGGGATATATTATGAAAGGAAGCGTAGAGTACAGCCCTGTCATGTAGTCTCAGACCGAAATGGAAATCCGTTAGCATCATCTTAATCATCCTCATTCTCATTGATCAGCATTAAAAAAAATGTCTCAAATTCTGTGGCCCTTCATGCCCTGCTCTCATGGTGACCTCAATTTCTATGTCCTCTCCACGTCTGTGGCTTTGGTTTGGTTCCGTCGGGGTCACCGGTATCGGCGAGTCCATGGGGTCTGTCGATGGACGGACGTGGTGGCGCCCTCCGGAGGGAGAGCTCACTCACGCCAGCTCCCCGACTAAGCAATTATTGTCGTCAGTAGGGGCTTAGTAGGTGGTGTCCCGCGTTGTTAGATCAGAACAGGCGCACTGAAAACAAAGCAGATG
>CM031614.1:51962502-51967502 GCA_018398815.1 Conus ventricosus
CGTGGAGCACCGATGCACAGATCCGACAGACAGATAGACACACACAACAGACGAGCAACCCAAACAAACAAACACACACACACACACACACACCACACACACACCACACACACACACACACACAATCACATTCTCTTTCACGAACTATATACGCACAAACACACACACGCGCGCGTGAGCACGCGCGGGCACACACACACACACACACACACACACACACACACACACACACACACAACTCAGTCACACCCACTCACTAATCTCAGCTCCACAACGGTCCCCAGTATATCCAGGTGGACACAGACAGGAATAGCTGATGCCGTCATCATCATCAGCGTCAACGTCAGCAGGTACACAGGTGGCGTTGTTGAGGCACTGGTGCAGCAGACAGGGATCCGGAGGGGTGTCACAGGTGTCCCCTGTCCACCCGTCCTGACACAGACACTGGAACTCCCCCACCCCATCCTGACACACCCCATGCTGGCCACAGGGCTTGGGCTGCACTCGTCCACGGCTGTTGGAAAGAAGTAGTAGTAGGATGACCGGCTCTCAGTGGCTACAGGACAAATGGTGGTGGTGTAGGTGGGGGTAGAGGCGGGGGATGGCGTGTAAGTGGGGCGGAGTGGGTGGCTGATGATTCAATTGGCTTTGACAACCAGGGGAGGAGGCACGTTTTTTCTGCTTCTCCTAAATGAGAAAGGAGATAGGAGAGGGGGTAGGGTAGCATCTGTCCCCTCCCCTCTTCCTTATTCGTCCAACTTTGATGTAGAAAAAGGAGCAGACTTAACTCGCAAGCTTAAAAAAGATACCAACCAAAAAGCGACTTCTGTTCTGAAGTGGCTCTGTGATTTTTTTAGAGATAGAAAAGGTGGCGCTGATGGTGCTTTTGGAAAGAGGAACCCCAGTAGCTGTACAGGTACGCCCCCCTCCCCTCCTTCTCCCCGTCCCCCCCCCCCCCTTCTCCCCGTTCCTTCGATTTTTTCTTGTCATCTCTGGCCCCCACCCCCTTCCCCAGACTTCGATTTCCTCCCACTTCCTCTGTCGTACCGTCATCACCTCTATCCTCTGCTCCTTCCCCCGCTCCTCGGCCCCTCATTCCCATTCTTCTTTTCGTCGTCACTGCTAACCCCCCTCCCTCCAGTCCCCCCCCCCCCCCCCCCCCCCCCCCCCCCTTTCGAGGCCGTTAGGTGTTTATCCTTGTGCCGTCTTTAGAGGAGCATAACAAATGGTTCTATTCGTAAGGCAAAGTTTGGTGGTCCCCATCTGCTGACATCTGATGAGTGGTATAATGTTTATTCTTTAATATCTTCTTTCTTCTCCCCTCTCCCGACGCCCCTCCTTTTTCATTCCAGTATTCTTTGCCAAATTATTATCGTAAGTACAGAGAGATTATTTGCCTGGGTTTGGTTCCCTTCATTTCTATACTTCTTCAGCATTTTCTGTCGGCTGTGTTCTGTGATCACAGAAGGTAAATCCTGATATGGGACTACTCTACAATAAACATGCATTTCATTGAGTATTTTACGTACAGGGAAAGGTGGTGGTAGGTGGCTGGTGCGGTGATAGGTAATTGGGTGGGAAATGGGAGGAAGTCACAAACAAGACGCATATAAAATGCAAAACTCACCAGAAAAAAAGCGAACAAAAACGAGATATCAGTCCAATATTCATGCATTGTTGAATATTACAAATTGACTGTCTTTAAGAAATACAACAAAGACTGAAAAACAGAGGAATGCATAGGCGCCCCCCCCCCCCCCTCCTCTGAAATAAAAGATTTTTTGAGAACATAAAAAAGGAATGAGAAAGAAAAGAAGATGGGGCAGTCCCTCTAAGGCCCCCCCCCCCCCCCTCCACCTCCTTTCCCACACACCGGGAAAAAAAATCAGAAATCTGACACACACACACACACACACACACACACACACACACACACACACACGCACACACACACACACACACACACACACACACACACACACACTGTCATGTGACGTAGCCTTACATCAAGGCATGTGACGCCCCATCACATGTATTTTAGTGATATGAATCATTCCCCATGCCACAACTAAAAAGGAAAAATATTCATGTGGCTTGACTAGTGTAGCGGGCGTCCCCAAATAATAGTGAGGATTACTTATTAAAAAACAAGGGTGATCATTGGGTGAAAGTGACCACTGAGAGATAGTTTAATAATGGCTGGTAAGGTGCTGGTCATGTGTTTTGAACACTGAGTATGCACTCACTAGAGGAGGGAGGAAAGAATCAGTTTTAGCCCAGCAGATGGCCTAGAGACTCGAACCTGTCAGGACGCTGGTCAAGGGGTCTTCACCGCTGACCAGTCATTACCAGGCGAGCCATAAATAGTTGGGGAAAGCTACAGGGAAAACATAAAGAAAAGACAAAGAAAGAATCATATGATGAATTGGGAACAGATTACTAAAGTGTTTACCCTACACTTTAGAAGGGTGGCTTAGTGTGACATGTCTTACTATTCCTAGTATTGGGTTTCTTCTCACGCACTCAAACGCATACACACGCACACAGTGCAACTCACCCTGCAGTACTGGAATGGCGAGTGGGTGGTCAGTCTGTGATGCGCTCTGTCCAAGCCGAGCTTGCAGCTTTCCTCAGAGGGTCAAACAGCTGACGGCGCAACCAGGGAAGGCGAATGCCACGTCTGGTTCGGCAGGTATGGTGGTTGGTCTCAGTCGGTATTGGTCTCTGGACACCACACATCGCTCCCTTAGCTTGAAGAAGAGGACGGGCGTCTGCAATGGTCAGGTGTAAAAGCTGTCTGGTGACTTGGGCCCTGATTTCGGGAGCTTGCCTCGAGGTGGTCTGCACTCGACGGGGGTGACGAGTAGAGTGACAGCTTCTCCTTCCCGCCCTGTCGTTCTGCTGGTGAGTGAGCACTGCTCATGCGAGGTGCACCTTCCGGTTCTGGTGGTGAACCGAGTGCGTATGCACACTACACTCGTGCGTCACTACACTCCCCCCGACTTTATGAAAAAGCTTTAGTGAGTGTAGTTCCCTCGCAAGAGCCCAGGTCCGGCTAGCATCCGCTTTGCCCTAACAGCTGAAGAGGCGCAGAGCATTGTTGGCAGACCGGTCCAAGAGCTCCTCCACAGGCATCGACAGCATTGGTGCCACACACTCGGCCACCTGGAAGAGCTGGTTGGGTGCAGACCACTGGCTCTTTGGGGGACGGAAATATGGAGCGTCTGTCTCCAGAAGGATGCGGTCCCGGTCCATCCCACCTAGTGCCTTTTCCTGCTCCGGGTTAAAGGACCTGGCTAACCGGTGAACCCAAAGTGGACATTGGGGAAGGCCCCCACCCACCGGTCATGGACGTTCTCATCCCCCGTGAAACAGTGAATATAAATACGCTGCTCATGGGGTAGGACCATCTGGACCAGGCACAGCATTTGGAGGTAGGCCTCTGCCCCATCATCCCCAGGCATCCCTCGGCAGTGTAGCACAACAACATGGTGGGGTGAGACCAAGGGCAGAATCCCCTGGAGATTCACAGCTTGCTGGGACCAGGTCTCAATTGGCATGCTGTGGTCGAGTCCAATCTCGCCCACAGCGGCCACCCGTGGCGATGAGACAAGTTCCCGCAGCCTAACGAGGACTCTCTCCAGTCTTGCACAATGCTTGGATGCAGCCCAACCGCCACCACCATATCCTTGGGGTACCGAACCAGATCCTCGGAGGAGGGGTAGGAGACGGGATCGCAAAAGGAGGTGCAAGTTCCCACAAATTGGACCCATTTTTCCATCCTCACGAAGGTCCCATCCAGCACAGCCCTCAGACTGGAGTCCTGCGGGAGCTGCATCGATTTGACAGTCCTATCCAGGTGGAAGTGTGCGTCAAATGCCCGCGGAAGCTGAGTTTCGGGTATCATGGCTGCCTGGGCAGGCTCCAAAGCCTCTGGCGACGGATAATGTTCCATCCAGTACTCACTCTCCTGGTGGTCCATCTGCGCCACCAGAAGGAGCACCACCCTCCAATGGACCAACACGGCTGGTGACTCCACCGGGTACAGCTGGAAGGTAGTCGGCACCGGCTCCCCAATGTACTGACAAAAAGCTGTCATAGCCTCCCTCTGCCCATCCAAGATGCGTGCATCTTTCAGGGTGGACAGGAGACGCTGCATGTTGAGGAACCGAACCAAGTCCTCCCAGCGACCAGACGACATAATCAGCCAGTCCATGGCCTGCAATAATGCCTTCCTACGCCACTTCAACACGTTTTCTGATGTGGGGGGCAGCCTTTCGTCGAAAACCCCAGGGAGGTGATGTGTGAAGGCATGCACCTTCAGGTCCCCTACTAGCTCCTCGCAGCCCGGTACCATACACTCTTCCTCCCGGGACTCGACTGGCCGAGTGTGACTGGCTACAGGGATGGCCTCCCTCGGCCTGACCGAAGAGGGGGTGAAGGTGGCGCTGGGAATCGCCTTAGGCAGCTTAGCCTGTTTTTTCTTCATCCTCCTCTTGGTCGAAGCTGAGTAGTGTCTTCCTCCCTCCTCACTCGCAGTCCTCCAGATAGTACGGGAGGTGAATGAAGGTCCACTTTCTGCTGGGCCAGCTTTGGGAACCTTACATAGAGCCTCTCGACGTGCTGAGGCTGCCCGCTTGTGCGACGCTCTAGACTTCCAGAAGCTACTGTAGGTCCATCCGGCTGGGGTCCCTTATCCTCAGGAGCCAAAACTGTCAGGCTTCCTTCCATCAGGCCCCGGGCTTCGTCCACAGCCTGAATGAACTCCCCCCACTGTTCGTCGGCTCTCTTGCAGTATTTGCAACCCCCACAAGCCAGACTTTCAGGCCGAATGCCAGCCACGAAAGATGGATAAGGGGTCAAAGCATCAGGAATTCTGGACAACGCATCAGCGTTCTGATGCTTTGCCCCAGCCCACGGCAGTTCTTACTGCTGCATTGAGTCGCTTGAGTCAAAGTCTTCCAAAGCGTGAGACGGAAAAGCAGAAAGAAACAAATTGT
>CM031614.1:51970002-51982076 GCA_018398815.1 Conus ventricosus
ATATATGCATAATCTTGGAAATAAAGGTCAATATTTCTAGCTATTATATACACCCATTACAAACATGCAATTCAACTTGTATCAGTGAACATATGTCAACTTGAAAGTAACATTATAATGCTCTTACGTTCTATAGGATGATTATGTACATAATTATTTTGTGTCAATTGGGATAGTACTTATGTATGCTTTTTCATTTCAACAAATCTCACGTATATGAATTTTCATACCTGTCTGTCTCTTGCTCTGAAATGGATGATCTGCAAAAGTCTGCTGGGAAACATATACTTAGAATTTGTTCAGTGACAAAATATAAAGATGCTTAGGGAAAGAATGTACAAACTGACAATTACAATAACGTTTCCCCGTAATCAGTGCACACACACACACAAATCAAAAACACCCTAATGGTACTACCAACACACACTTTAATTTGAATTTGCCGATAGAAATAGTAGTAGTGATTGGAAATGAAGTATTATTATAATTATGATAATTGTTTACTTATTACTGTTAGGGCCTATACCATTACTGTTATCAGTAGTGAAATTTTGCTTGTAGTAATTTGTTATCTACGTTTCCTTTAATTAGGCCTACGTTGCTCTACATGCAACCATAGTACATATAAAATTGTAGCAACAATGAAGAAATATATGTGTATATAACAGTGTAAATACGACCCTTTACACATGCTAACTTTTCATTCACAAAGATGCTTCCCAATGTTTGACCAAAGATAGTTCGCCCTGTAGGGCGTACAGTCTTTGGTTTGGACCTACTTTCGGCTTACAAGCACATCAGCCAACGACGCACACGTGCGCAGGCTATAGGTTTTGCCGGTCGCAAAGTTCTGTCAGAAAGTTTTATAAACACATGCTTAATTATGGTACTCACAGAGCTGATCGAAATGCCAGTTTTTGTCACATTCTCAAGTACTCACTGAGCTATTGCTGACACACAGAAATTATAGTCTAAAAACAACTGTACAGTAAATATAACTTGATGATGTTGCACCAGTCTCGAAGCGTCCAAACAACACACAGCGTCTGGCAGTGCGGTGGCTGACTGGTTAGGGCCTAGCCGGGGTCAAAAGGCAAAGCGTTGAGCGAACAAAATGCAGTGGCTCTGAGTGTGCCGGCGCCGCCGTGGGCCCGATGTTTAATAACCATATGGACTGTGAAAGTTCCCTCATCCATCGGGCCAACTGTGCCTGTGGGTGTTTAAAGCGCAGGAGCCATGTAAGACTTGAGTGGTCGGTCCTGACGTAAAAAGTCCTACCTAATAGGTAGTACTTAACTGCCTTGTAAACCTCACGATACTCAACAGTTCTTTCCGGGTTGTGCAGTACCTTCTCTGTTCAGGAGTGAGGACGAAACTGCCGTATGCAATCACCCGCTCCACACCTCCTTGAATCTGACTCAGAACCGCCCCGATTGCCAAATCACTAGCATCCGTATCCAATACAAATGGATCCGTGCTGTTTGGCAATGCCAGGACGGGGGGTTCAGTCAACACTCTACAGAGGGTATCAAAGGAATACTGCTTTTTCCTCATCCCAAAAGAACTTGTTTTTTCCTGTGAGGCTATACAAAGGCTGCGCCAACGCTGCAAAGTCTGGAACGAACATGCGATGGTAATTAGCGAAGCAAGAAACCGCTCCACATCTTTTGAAGATTTCGGAATGGGCCAGTCCCTCACAGTCTTAATATCCCGGTCAGACATAGCAATTTGGTTTTTGCTAACCATCCGCCCCAGGAACTCAACTTTGGGCTGGAAGAAAAGACACTTCTTTGGCTTGAGCTTAAGACCATGCTGTCATAACCTTTGCAGCCACCCCCTCAAATTCGGCAAATGATCTTCAAAGCTGTCCCCTAACACCAAAATGTCGTCCAGGAAAGCGAGCACGGTCTTCCATGTCAGACCTCTGAGGATAAGGTTCACCACGCGTGAGAATGTGGCTGGCGCATTGGTGAGCCCAAATCCCATCCGAACATGTTCGAACAGACCGTACTTGGTCAAGAAAGCAGTTTTCTTCCTGTCAGCCTCTTTGACTCTCACTTGCCAGTACGCATTATTGGCATCCAGCTTCGAAAACCATTGTGCTCCCCGACAAAGTATCCAGACAGTCTTCAACCAATGGCAATGGGAAAGTATCCTTGACTGTGACATCTTTTAGGGCTCGGTAATCGATGCCCCAGCGGACTGATCTGTCTTTCTTTCAGAGAGAAAGGCGCTACCCCCACTCAGAATTGACCCCTGAATGACCCCGCCTTCAGCTTTTCGCAAAGGGCCTCCTCCTCCCCTGTAAATACTGCAGGTGTACGGGCATTCTTGCTTTAGGGTTGGCGTCCCCGTGTCGATTGATGCCGTCCCGGTGAAATTTCCCAAAAAAATTTCCCATCCGCAGCAAACACACCCTGATAACCATGGATGGGCAACTCCCCTTCTGATTCTTTTCGGTTGTGCTGGAGTCACTACCAACTGCGAAAGATCCCCGGGTACTTGGTCCCTCGGGACTTAACCCCCAACGTCCCATCTGCAGCTTGCTTCCCTCTTACCATTTTTTACAGTTTTCTCTTCAGGGGAACATTTCTGCTGTACCGGGGTCCTAATCTCCTCACTTAAGCAGGGGCTAACGCCCCCTTTCGGAGGTATTACCGCAGGGGGTTTACCGGGCAAAGGATTGGATCGTCCCCGCTTCCGCATGTCCCGGGATTAAGAGCTCGAGCCCACCGAGACTCTGTATAGTCCTAAAGGACGTATCCAATCTGCCATTTTCCTACGGACAGTGTTGGGGGGCCCACAATTTTTACGGGCACTGAAACCCCCTGGTTATGGTTAGTGGCCCCTGCCCAAAACTCATGTCAAAAGGATAATTTGCCCCCCTATCAACAGATTTTCACCCTCTCATGTCATAAATCCCCCCCCCAAAACAGAAGATCAGCCCTAACAGCATCCGTCAGCAATCGGAGCCAATACGCCCCTCTGAAGGTTCGGCCAATCCAGGGGTCGGTGAGGTCAAAAAAACCCTTGGGGGAACCCCTGGTCCGCCATTTGCATCACCACTTCCTTCAGCTTTTTTTTGGTTTTTTTAGAAAGTCATCTACACAGAAGTGGCAACAATGGGATTTCTGCCCAAAGCCACCCGGGCCTTTTAACCGGAATTCACCACCAGGATGTGTCCCCCGGAAACCGGGACAAACCGATTATCTAGTTTTCGGGCGGTCGCCCGATTGCTTCCGTGATCCTTTTCTTGAATTGCCCAGGGTTTTTGGCCCGGGGGGCAGTTTTTTCTGCTAGAGAACCCTGTGGACCAAAAATGCCAGGGCTATCTTGGCCTGCTTGGGCCTTTGGGCAGCCAATTTTGGGGATGCCCGTCGTTTTTGGCTGGACAGGGTAAGGGAACGACACCCCCTTTGGAGTGGAAACCCCCCCCCGCCAACACTTTCTAGGATTCCAACTTCAAAAAAATTCTGCCCTTTGGTTTTTCCCGGCTCAGGGGATCCCCCCACCATCCCCAAGCCTTAGGCTTTTAAAAAGCCCCTTTTTTTGGCCTTACTGTCGGGAAAATTCCCCTCTGTTGCCCCCTTTTTCAGCCATTTCCGATAAGGGTGGCGTCTTTTTTTCGGGTGGCCCTTCTGCTACAGAAAAAGCATTTTACCCAGGAGCCCCTGGGTGGGGGTACTTTTGGTTGGGGGAAGAATGTTTCCCTTAAAATTTTCTATTTCGAAGCTGCAGAAAGCCTCTCTATGGCCTTCTGCAGACCCTCAAACCTTTTCCCTGTGACGGGTAAAACTGTCCACCCGTCTACCCCGAGGACTTCCGGGTCTTGCCCCCCCTGTCACCCACGTTGGGAGAGTCGGAACTTTTTGATTTTATTCCCCCCTCAAGGGAGGGTTCCCCAAACAACTTTTTTTCCTCTCCTTTTTCAAACTCCCAGGCAGAACTTGTTGAGGCTTCATCTCGACATGCTTCTCGGGCGGGGGTAGGGTATGCTGCGTTGCTAGCTAACACCCCCTTTGCCCAATCGCAAAGATTCCCCCGGGTTCTTAGGCCTGTTGGAAACAATCCTGGCACCCCACATACCTTTACCCCAAACGACCGCAACTTTCCCCACAACTGATGGAGGAAAAACCCCTGCCCAAAAAAAGGGGAGCGAAGAAAAAAATCCAGGGGGTTCCCCTTTTAGGCAACCCCCTAAAAGTCCCCCCTCCCTTTTTTACCAGCAGAGGACTCCCGTAGCGTCAACTTTGCGGGAAAGACACCAATTAGTCCATCCCCTCGAACGGAGGTTTTTTCACATCCGGGTTCCCCTTGGTTTAAGGGGGCTACCGCAGGGACCTCTACACTACCACCGAAAAAAGGTGTAATGCCCCAACCTGAACTTTATCTTGGCGGTAAGGGGATATACGACTTCACCGCCCGGGGCGGGATGCCCATAAGTTTGACTCGGAGGGGGGGGGGGCCCTTACCGCGTCACCTCCCCCGTCGCCGCTTTCATGCCATCGCCACTTGCCGTGATCCCACCAGCCCCGGTCGTCCGGTCAAACCCGGGCCCCTTAACCTCTCTTGCCCCCGGGGACCTAACCAACCAACTGGGAAGGACCCCCTCGGGGTTCAGAACCCCCACTCCCATACATTCACGTACGGCAGAATGCCTTTTCGGGTACAATTGCCCGAAACCCCTCGTTGTTTTTTGCTGGGGGCGTAACAGAGGCTTACGCCCCTTTTCTCCGTGGGACGGGAAAAAAGACGACGACCCAAGGTAGACCGTTGCAAGTACTTTACCTCCGCCCCGGTCCAGGAACAAATGCATCCTTTCCCCCAAATTTCCGTTCGCAGCTCTTCTGATCATGGACGAAAAGCCTGATTCAACGATCGCGAGTCAGAGGGGGCGGGACAAGGGTGTGGCCCCTTTTACGGGGATCCTGATTACTGGGCTGGCTTGGGGGGGCTGTCTTTGTTTCACCTTTAATGTGCTCACCATCGCCCCCACCTTCGTATCCCCCCCCGGTCCCCCAAATTAATCAGAGAAAAAAGGAAGGGCTAACTTCTCCGTCAGCACGGACGTCAAGATTTGGTAAAGTGAGTCCCCCCCTCTCTTAAATTTTACCAACGGGGGACCCTCTTAGGGCCCCCATCCCTGGTAGCATCGAAAGCCACCGGGCAAAATTAAAACAGAGCCCTTTAAAGGGGGGGGACGTATTTTCTGGGGTTACTCTCTAATTAGGTTTTTACCCACCCCTTCCTAGCTAACTCAAGGTTGACAGTATAAGTCTGTAGCTATTTTCTGTGTTTAAAAAATGCCGGGTGAGCAGCAAACCCAATTCCAATAAGGACTAACACTGGAATGCATGACAACTAAGCTACGGGGAATCCCATTTTTTAAACCATTAAAGTGTTTACCCTACACTTTAGAAGGGTGGCTTAGTGTGACATGTCTAACTATTCCTAGTATTGGGGTTTCTTCTCACGCACTCAAATGCATACACACGCACACAGTGCAACTCACCCTGCAGTACTGAATGGCGAGTGGTGGTCAGTCTGTGACGCGCTCTGTCCAAGCCGAGCTTGCAGCTTTCCTCAGAGGGTCAAACAGCTGACGGCGCAACCAGGGAAGGCGAATGCCACGTCTGGTTCGGCAGGCATGGTGGTTGGTCTCAGTCGGTATTGGTCTCCAGACGCCGCACGTCGCTCCCTTAGCTTGAAGAAGAGGACGGGCGTCCGCAATGGCCAGGTGTAGAAGCTGTCTGGTGACTTGGGCCCTGACTTCGGGAGCTTGCCTCGAGGTGGTCTGCACTCGACGGGGGTGACGAGTAGAGTGACAGCTTCTCCTTCCCGCCCTGTCGTCTGCTGGTGAGTGAGCACTGCTCATGCGAGGTGCACCTTCCGGTTCCGGTGGTGAACCGAGTGCGTATGCGCACTACACTCGTGCGTCACTACATTACTTACACGAACCTTATTCGTGTTTCAACCCTTCACCCTTTACTCTTCACCCCGTCAGTATTCCTCCTTCGAGACGGGTGGTTAACGATGGCCATGGTGTGGGGAACACACCGGTAGTTCAGCCCCAGCAATTAAAGACTCCAGGTAGAGGAGTCGGATCTCGTCATTTCTCCAGTGACAGGGGAATTCAAGGGGGCGACACACTTTCTGATGCAGACAGGGAATCATAACAGGATGGGACGAGTCTTATCTCTGATGCAGGTATGGCATCATGATTGCAGGAATTATTTATTCTCCTGGTCTGGATCTTGGGCCAATGTTATGTGAAGGCCATGACTTTATGGAAACTTGTAATAATTTATTGATTTCAATTAGAAACCTGATTTATCTCTCAGTGTGAAGAGAAAGAGAGATACATGTATAGAATCTGTTTATTAATTGTTCGATGTGATTTAGTAAGGTGTTTTCCCCGAAGGAGAGGGGGAGAAGAAAACACATTCGGTAGTGCGCCTTTTGGCTGATTGGAGGGATTTCGTGTGCGTATAGAGTAAATACTGTCATGAATGCGTGTGTGCAAAAGTGACAGTGTGACACACACACACACACACACACACACACACACACACACACACCACACACACAACACACACACACCACATACACACACACGCACACACACACACGCACACACACACACACACACACACACACACGAGGGGGAAATTGGGGCTGAAGCCCCCACCCCCCACCCCCGACAGTAACAGCACACACACTTCTTGCCTGAATCAACATTAGAGTGAATCATAATTTCATAGGTGTTGCAATGATCTTCTGTACGCTCAATACCGTTATATGCAATTAATGGATTGTATTGTATTGCATCATATTGTATTGCATTGCATTGCTTTGTATTGTTTGTATTGTATTGTGTTGTATTGTATTGCGTTGTATTGTATGGTGCTGTATTTCTTCAGCATGTAGTCTGTGTTAAATTCGGCTGTTCTCTCGAGGCTTGGGTTTACAAGTGGATCGACTTTTTTTTTTCCATCGTTGCATGGTTCGAATCAATATGTTTGTGTTCATCTTCGGATATAAAAAAAATACTGTTTCGCGTGACGTTTGCTTATCTGTGCACACGCGTAGATGAACTTAAACCAGCTTCCTTTAAGGCCTCCAGTTGTTGTTTTTTTAACTAATGTAGACAAATTTTCATTTGTGGTGTGGTAATATTTATCGAGGATGTATTTGTGTTGCACCATGCTTTTAAATACTGCTACGCAAGGAGTTTGTTTATGCATTCCTCATTTATGAATATGGAATTTGATCAACAAAGTTAACATGTCAAATATACTTCTAATATATTTTTTGTTTGTATTTCACATAACATGCGTTTCAGACAGCATAAGGTTGGTGAAATGCTAACATTTTTCATTCAGCTGGTGAAATGCTCAAATCTTTCATTCAGCGGGGATTGCAG
Source organism: Conus ventricosus (assembly GCA_018398815.1). Taxonomy (NCBI): domain Eukaryota; kingdom Metazoa; phylum Mollusca; class Gastropoda; order Neogastropoda; family Conidae; genus Conus; species Conus ventricosus. The sequence goes on from CM031614.1 coordinate 51,977,426, forward strand.
AAACTTTCAGAATGCTAGTGCTACATGGCAATGTTAAATGCCCGATTTTTTTCAACAATGTTAAATGCTCGATTTCAATATCTCCTGTCTCCTCATTACAGATTGTTTGATTCGGCCACTTCTTCATCTACGTGCCAGCTGATGGGTAGTTCAAACAGGAGTGGATTGAATGAGTGTGCAGTGTTTCAAATATTTGCGATGTCTGGATTGTTTGCTGTGCTTTTTTTTTCCTGGCGTGTGGACTGGCGGTCGGCTTTCTTTTTTATCTTATGATGTCAGTGACTCAAAAGCACATGGGACAGCCAGTGTCGCTTGTTACTGCCGGTGATGTTGTTGACTGTGGCTGTTAGTGCAAGTAATACTCAAATAAAAAGAAATGTCAATATAACTTTTCGTCATAGTCATTATAAATTTACTGTTGCTGCTGCTCCTGCTTCTGCTATAGCATTCTTAATGAAAACGATCGTAATGTGAAAAGATGATGTTTTTATTCAAACAAACAAACAAACAAAAACAGCTACACAGACCACTGACCGTCACATTTGCTGGGTACTGCCATGGCATCAGGAATGGCTGACCAAGCCAGCAAATTTTCAGAGTTGTTCACCCTGCAGGAAGTTTCTGTAGCGGCCATTTCCTCTTCCGATATTTCTCTTCCGTAGACCGCCAGACCACTGATAGTTACTGTTGGACAAGGCATCAGAGAGCCCGATTCACGACAACAGCATCGAAGAGAAATCCTTACCGATCTAGCGCCATTTTTTGTGAAGCTAAAGACATATTCATGTCGTAGCTCTCAAGAGATGAGATTCTTCCGTCGGACGTTGAAGGAAGAAATAAATGAAAACCTTTACCAGCCAGTTTCAAATTGAGGTAACTGCAGTCAGAAATGAAAACAAACTTAAAATAAAATTACTATTTCGCAGAACGAAAGAGACTTACATACAGAACAAAAGCCCTTGAATCACTAAAGCATCAAATCAGCAGACAATGCAGGCGTGGTTGCAGTCTGGGACAAACACTTCCACATACAGAAAGCACACAGACAAATGTCTGACACAGATTTCTACATACCACTCACAGCAATCACTCCTCCCTCGACACCAAAAACTCATTTCAACCAGTCAGGCAAGAAGTCAAAGATAGTAAACTACCAAAGGCAGCCAGACTCCTCGTAATGTCAGACACCAAACAGCCCACTTTCTACTTGCTCCCTAAAATACATAAAACCAACACACTGGCAGACCCATCGTCTCAGGTTGTAGCTGTTCTACAGAACAAATTTCATAGTACTCAAAGTTTCTCTTCCAACCCATAGTACAAAGCCTCCCCACATACCCCAGACATAACCCTCACATTTAACATGATCAACTCATACAATACAGACTCCGCTTTCCAACCCAACCTCCTCTTCACAACTGACGTTGTCTCACTTCACATTCCGTCCCTCACGCTGATGGACAGAAGACCCTCAAATTCTTTATTGACAAACGGCCCTCTAACCAGTAATACCATCCCAAGGATACATTGGTAAGATCTGCAGAATTAGTCCTCACCCTCAAAACCTCTGTCTTTAACGACCATCATTTTTTTTTCACAAATCAGTGGTGTTGCTATGGGAACCAAAGTGGGACCATCCTTTGCCTTCCTCTTCATTGGACATCTGGAACACCGCCTACCAACCACTTATACAGGCCCACCACCAGAGATCTACAAAAGTTACACAGATGACAGACTGGAGCCATATCCATGCCAGAACATGACCTCTGCAATTTCATCAATTTTGCTGGCCTTCCATCCATCCATGTAATTTACGTGCACCATTTCATAGTCGGTGAACTTCCTGGACATCTCCATCTCCTCAAAGATTGAGTGCTCAAAACTCCCATTTCTATAAAGCCACTAATGCGCATTCATATCTGGACGACTTATCCTCCCATCTTCCATCCTCTTAGGATAGCATTCCATATTTTGAATTCCTCCACTTCGCAGACTTGCTCTAACAAGGAAGATTTCATTCTTCAAGCAGCCAAGATGCCCGAGTTTTTCATCAAACGTGATACCCCAGTGCCATCACTGATAATTATCTCAGCTGCACAACAGCTACATCAAGAACATACGCTTAGGAAACCCGGTCTCAAAAACAGACCCACCACCTACCTTCTCTTCCATTCACACACTCTCCTCATATGCAGGATCCCGAAGGCCAACTACATATAATAGAAAATCACAAACCTTCCCTGAGACCAAACCGATGATCATTTTTAGATGCGACTAAAACCTCAAAGATCTACTTGTGTGCTCCAAACTAAACACAATCTCCACACCTAAGTCACCAGTGCTTTTCGCAGCTCAAAACCTAATTGCAAAATCTGCCCTCTCACCAAACCAGACACCATTCTAAATGACCCTAAAGGCTCATTCACAATTATACGCACATTCTCTCGTCAGAGCCGCAAAATTGTGTACACTATCCACTGCCAGCTGTGTGATAAGATCTATGTAGGTGAGACATACCACACACTCAAGACACGCACCCCTGAACACCTGGCTAACATCCGTCGATCTGCATTTCAACCAGCCCCAACACAACATCAACCATGTCAAAGTCCTGGCACTTTGGCAATCACAGGGTGACAAAGTGGAGCGAACTATGCAGGAGTCTGATTTTATTGTCAGAATTGGGACCCTCCACCCACATGGTATCAGCATCCAAAAGCAAACATGTACCTATCCACCACTTATACAGCCCGCAGCACTCTCCACGGACATACAACCGCACTTCTCAACACTTACCTCACATATGAGTTACATACATCTGTTTTCATTTCCACTCTCCCTTCACTCTCTCCATTTGTTGCATCAATCTATTCTTCACTCACGTACCTACCCACACCGTTTTCTTCATCTGGTTTTCTTCCAATTAATATACTACCTCTTTTACATAAGCTTCAAGTGTGTGTGTGTGTGTGTGTGTGTGTGTGTGTGTGGTGTGTGTGTGTGTGTGTGTGTGTGTGTGTGTGTGTGTGTGTGTGTGTGTGGTGTGTGTGTGTGCGCGTTTGTGAGTAGTATATGTATGTGGTTTCCCATCCCCCCCCCCCCCCCCACACACACACACCCTCCGTTTTTCCCCTCCTTGCCTCCATTTTCCAACAGTAAAGTTAGCCTTTTACTGATTGATCTTTTATGTTCCTTTCCACCTACTGTTCTTATTTTTTGATATCACTATATTTATCATTACAATTACAATGATTACTGTCATCACCATTACCCTCATCATTACTATCATAATCACCCTCTCCATGTTCCAGTAGTGCTGTTAGCTTTTAGTCATGAATCATTTCTATTCCTTTTGACCAATTCATGAATCATTTCTATTCCTTTTTACCAACTATTGTCAGTTCTTAAAAGCTTCCACATATGCCAAGCGCAGTCACATTTTTCTGATCGAACAATTCTGGTCACTTACAGGTTATAAAGTGTAACTGAACCATTTGGGCACATACCGGTTTTAAAGCGATTTGGCTTAAATCGCTTGGATCTTCAACGTTCATGACACATCAGACTTTTTGCTTGTTCGTGCAGAGAGAGAGGGAGGGAAAGAGAGAGAGACAGAGAGATATTTGTGTTCGGATTCGGATGTTTTATTCATATAGCCCTTGGTCCCTTATGAAGGGGTGAGTGAACATAATACAGAGACATAGATATCATTGACGAATGAAAAACAATACATGCTTCAAAATCCACGTTTTTAAAAATTGTTTTCAATGGAACTGGAATGAATGTGTCCTTCTGGGAAAAAACGAAAACTAAGGAAAAATTAACAAAAACACTCAGTACACTACAGGGTAAGATACCTGTCTGCTCCAATATTTCTGTCTTTTTTCTGCGGTGCTACCAGCATGCATACAATACCTTTTCCACCAGAAGAATGCACAGACACACTGAAGTTGTCGGAGAGCTGTTCTTGCAGCATTAGAATATGTACGTCCGGCGACCAATTCGTTCTTTGGGCACCAGGGTCAGCACTAGCATATCATACGTGACCAAGTCCTGTGCAACGTAGACAAAATTAACACACACACACACACACACACACACACCACACACACACACACACACACACACACACACACACACACACACACACACACACACATGCGCTTTTATTACTTAATATCTAATGATATTTGATATGTAATCTACTTTTGTCTTTGAACTTAATACTGTTTAATACTTAGTGATTATATGTAGGCCTACCCTTATGAACTTGGCCATTGTTGTGAAAAGCCTTATCATATCTCACTTAAACACGCAATGTAATAAAATCGCTATCCCTTTAAATGTGTGTTTTATGTCTATTGGGAACTGCATAGTGTTCTTTGTAAGATAAGACTAGGCAACGAAGCGTAAGGACATAAAAGAGGAAGTGAAGAAGGAACACGAAGAGAAGAAGAGGGACAGAAGATAGGAAGTTGAGGAGAAGGAACGAAGAGTAAGGACAGAGAAGAAGACGTACCAGAACAAGGGAAAAGAAGAGAAAGGACAGAAAAGAGAAGCAAGGAGAAAGAGACGAAGAGCGTGGACTGAAAAAGAAGAGAAGGAAGAAAAGAGGGAAGCAAAGGAGAAGAAGAGACGAGAGATAAAGAGA
>CM031614.1:51983076-52029865 GCA_018398815.1 Conus ventricosus
TGGCATTCTTGTTAAACATTTTCTGCAGAATTCTTGTTTGGCCATCTTTTGAAGTATGCTGCATTAGTTTACTCATTGTTCGTATAATGTGTAATGTGGCAGCCCTGCTGGGAAAACATTAGTAGTAAGTCAACATGATTTTTGTCTGGCTCGCCAATTGTTGGACTGTTCTTGGACACTTTAATCGGCTGTAGATTTGTTTCCTCATCCCATGTGTATATTATAGTTATTGGTTGTTTTGTCTTCAAACTGATCAATTTGGTCTACACTAACAGGAAAGGATATTCCATTGAAGTTAAGATCTTTGGTGTATTGCCGATAGTTAGACACTCTCTCTGCGTGTTCGCGGACATGATGCAGCCTTGCAAGAACGCACCACATGAAACATTTGTTGTCTGAATTTTTATGTTTAAAACTGCTCTCTTTGAAACCAACTCTCGAGGTAGCGGAATGTAAGCCTTGCCTACAATCGGTGCATACTTAGCCTGTTTTAATCTAATCTCTAAGACTTCGCCCTCTGACCAACCAGAGCCTCTCATTTTAGCTTCTTCAGCGGCAGCGTCAAACTGTGTAAGCAGTTCGTCTGCCCAACCGGGTGTTAAGTCATTATGAGAAAGAATAGTCTGTTGTTTAGTTGAGACCCAGACTTCTAGATTTTCTTCATTTATTGTTACATAGTCGATTAAAACAGCTAACATTACTTTAACCGGTGGGTCTATTGTTAGTTTACTTGGAACTTGAGAAATAGCATGAACAACACTTGCCTGTACGTTTGTTGGGTCAATGACTTCTAAATCAATATCATTCAGTGCTCTTGATAAACGCTCTCTCTCGAGCATTCCTTCAAACAATTCGTCTTGTCCTTCATATATCTTAGCCATGCTGTCTTTCTTTTCTAAGCCAAAATATTTATTTAAATTAAAAAAAAATAATTAATCAGAATCAATATCAACGGTCTTTTTGCGCTTGGACTCATAAACTAAAGTATAAACACCCTTCGGTGTTGTTACTGTGAGCTGTTTAGAACAGAGTTTAATGTCTCGTTTACTTTTTTGAAGCATTCTTTTTTATCTGCTCGGGGTCTGGCTGTTGAGAAAAACTTGTCCTCGCCTTTCTTTGAAGATCAAACTTTTGTCTTTTGTAGTCATCAAAATCGGCCTGTAAACGATTAAATTCTTCATCCGTGATGTTTGAGTCAACAAACGCTTTATTTATTGTCAGTTTAAACGAACTAAGTTTAGCCGTTATTAGTTGAACCATAGCTGTGTGCTTTTGGAGTTTAGTTTTTAATTTTTTGCCAGCCGCACTTACAGCTAATGAACACAGACCGAGAGCTAAAGACAAACCTCCTAGAGGTAAAGCTGCGGTGCGCCTATGCCCGTTGCTAAGAGACCAACACTCGTTCCTGCTGATAGAGCACTTATAGTCGATGCTCCAGTATTAACATAAGTAACAGCATTAAAGGCAGCAGAATACCTTCGTTTGGTTTTGCTGTATTTTGAAAGGTCTTGCTCTAGTACTTGCTGCATTTGTGTAATGTTTGTTAATCTGAAGGTTTTTACTTCAGGGGTTTCTATAACAGCAGAATTGCCTGCTATCCCTTCTTTTGGTGGCTCTGAGGCACATTTGGATAAACTTGAACAGACATGCTTTTTATAAAATAAAAATAATTTAGTATACTCATTTTAATCTGTTATCTTCAATATTCAGCTGCGCATCATATAATAAAAACAAATGTACATTAAGCGGTTTATCAGCTTCTTCTTCTTTATCAATTTGAATGTTTATTACGTCTCTCACAGTTCTCCCGCTTCCATGTAACTGATTATCCTCCGTTGACCTTAGGTCAATCCATAAACCGTATTTTGTTGTTAAATAATCATCAAGCCTAACATTGTGAAGATGTAAATCTTTAGACACAAGGTCAACTGTTGGATTTCTACACCTCCCGCCTCCAAACAGTTTTCTTATTTCGTCAAAATGCTGATAAGGTTTAAGCCCGCTAGCGTAGATTTGGTTAGGACTACCCTCAATCGAACATTGTACTTTCGTTATTTTTGGATTAAAAAACTTTTCACTTCCTCTTTTGAACGGTTCTTCATCTTCGCACAGCAATAAAATACCTTTAAGCGATCTTGCTGAGACGCTAAAACTAAAATTCCATATAGTGTCTGCCCTGCTTCTAGGATATGTTGTATGATGAATCACTCTTTCGTAATATATTGCTAATTTTTGACTGATATTGTTGTTCAATCAGCCTTGCTAAATTAGGGTTGCTAACAACGTCAAACTCTAACGTGATGTCAGAAATGCTGTACTTTGCTTCGGTGTCTGTTGATCTAATAACACGTTTGTATTCGTTAAAAGTTAGTTCATATGACAGTCTGTCTTTTAATGCTCCTTGAAAGTATGGCGCATGCGCTTTTAACAACTCAAAATCTAAGGGAATGGAAAAGCGATTACCATACGCATAACTTACAGCTAAAGCCTTTTGCTGCTTTTAGCACCTGAGGCGAGTTCAGCGCCTATTCTAAGTTTTAGTGCTTCTTCATTGCCGATTCCTTGAAACGCAAGATCTTCCCTTTCATTCCCGGTTAGCCATAGATCAGAATAGGTTAAAAATATGTCTGCATTGTGTAAAGAAAATATTTCTTGCCCCTCAAGTTTTATAGAAATTTTCTTAACGATTGCCCGCCCCAGGTTCTGTACAACTGTCCTGTTTGGGTCTGTTGTTGAATCAAGCGCTATTTTGAAAGTAAGACGCGCAGAGCCTGGCACAATCACGTCATTTGCTCCTAGGTCTGGAAATTTGACAGTAAGAATTGATCCGCATCAATAGTAGATGGATTATTTGGAACAGTAATAGTCCGCTTATTTCCCTTCACGCCAAGGGTTCTTTCAGTCTTCTATGCGGTTAAGAATCGAGCCATGTGCTTGTGACATTTTTATGAAGCAAAATAAAAAGTTAATTATTAAAAACATGGCAGGAATTGAAGGCGAAGAAGATTATGATGTTTTTGATCGTGGAGAGACATGAGTGAAATGATCCCTTTGACACAGCATCGCTCAACGCTCTCATTGCAGCGTGAATTAACAGCAAGTACGGTCGAAGCATTTTACAAAGTTTAGGCCAAGAACCTCCCGAATTTATAGACCCAAATGATTTTGAATTAGAAGATGGTCATTTGTCTGTAAAAAACGATCAAGGGCAACTTGTTCGGCTTACAACTAAACCCGACCCACAAAGTTTTTAGCTGTGGTTCAATTAGAAATAGACTCAGTGTGAAAGATCAAAATCGCCTTGGCATTGCTAGACCGAAATTAAGGGCGGAGGCAGTTGCTAAACTTCAAAAACACACTACAAGAACTCCCGACAGATAACAAATGCAAAACATGGAACTTAAAGAATTAAATCAATCAGCAGGCGAATTAATAAATACAATAGAAGCAGAAACCAGTTTTTCCGAAGAAACAGCGTTAAAAACAATTAATGATTCCCCATTGCCTATGCGAGAATTATTAGCCTTGATCGTACTTAAGAACCATCAGAGGCGAATTAACAAACAATTTAGCAAAAACTAGGTGAACTAGATGGGCATATAAAAAGAGAAAAAGAAAAACTCGTTGAGGCTGATGACGCCAACTTAGGGCCTGATATTAAAGAAAGAATAACCCAAAGACTAAAAGATCTTGAACAAGAGAGATCAGCAAGACTAGAAGTGACGACTACTAACCGAGACCAATTACGAACTCAAGTGAATAGAATAAGAGAAACTATCCGAAAAATTTTATATGAAGACACAACGCTAGCAGAACGAATCCGAACACTGTTTAGAGAGCAAGGAGTCACATTAGTAAGCGTTATAACAGCCTTGGATTTGCAATAAGTACACTGGTGTTGGCTATTACAGGCGGCGGTGGTCAAAGTCCAGTGCCTCCGCCCACCATCGCCTCCACCTGATAAATCATGGGTAAAAAACAGCTTGATCATCTTGCGAATTTATAAAAAAATTAGCTGGTAAAGCCGTGAACGCTTTACCAGGAATATTGGGGAGTATTGTCAGCTGGCTTTTGTCTACTGCAAGCAAAGTAGTTGGCTTTATGGCCGAGCACTTATGGACATTAGTTCTTGTAATAGTTGGGTTACTATTTAGTAAGATAAAGACCAAGTAATCCTATGCAGTTAATCCAAGAACAAGCGCTGTCTTTTCATATTCATGGTCATCGCGAACAGAGTCCGCGAGCTTTGCTGAGTCTTCAATGACTTTGGGGGGTTGGACTTCGGGGATTAGATGACTTAATCTTGGGTGTTCTTTTATTGTTTGTAATATTACTGGCCCAGAATTTATGTCGTTTTTCCCAACCTTCTGTTCATTGCCTGCTATAAGAATTTCATTATTATAGTTTATTATTGTACCTATCTGGAGTCTGAGTCAGAAGGCAGCATGTATAAACCAGTGCCAACAGCAAAGTCTACTTTCGATCTTGCGTATTGTAAAACATTTTGGTACTTTGAATACTTGAAGGTAAATCAACTGTAGAATTAATGGCGTCCTCTAAATTTGCTAAGTATGTTTTTTTGTGCATCAAAGCCAGTAGAAAGATCAGTTATGCTCGATCTTGCCTGTGCTTGCGAACCTAGCAAACACCAAACGTAAGTACGAATAGAGTCGTTTATTCGTTCTATTCCCGCTCTAGTTAGGCCCTTAGAAGTGTCTAAGATAAAATGTTGTCCATGCTGTTTTATGCTCTTGCTCTATGGACCAGGGCTGAACAATTTTGAAAGGAGGTTTCAAGACATATTTATACTTTCTGTGCGTGCCCCGAAAATAAGGGGTGCCTATGCCATGATCAAGATCCAACTTTTGTCTAAAGTCTGTCTTGATGTTAATATTGAATTCGTTACAGATCCTTTCAAAAGCCTTCATGTCTATTCTGTTGCTGAATGGATTAAACGATTTGTCATTCGGTAATGGCGCTTGCAGTTCAGTCAAAATACGTCTGAAGTGTAATAAAAATGAAATCTGTACACTGACCTCACCAAAGGATCAGGATGAGTTAAATGATTAGCATACGACACTCCACACCCAGTTGATGCACAAGACACAGCAAAGTTTAACTGGTTCTGATAAAACTGCAACGGATGACTAAACCACGCTTTCTGGATGTGCTCTTTTTCAATAGGGGGTTAAGATAATCTGCTTAATGGAGTACTCACCTTTTTATGAAAGAGGCAGTCTGGGTCACAGCAATGTCAAGAGTATCAGTTGCTATATTTTTAGGATTGTAGTGCGGCCCCACAGAATATTTTGCATCAGTATATTTGAAAGCACTCATTTTTAATTTGTTTTAAAAAATGTTTGTAACAATAACAACTCAAGACCGTCCCTTCGTTTTTAGAACATGCTGTTGAAAACAAATGCGGAGCCAAAATGGTCGCACTCCATGAAATATTTTACAAAGTTGTATGGTTTATATAAACTAAAGCCAAGGGGAATAATAGATTACAAATATGAAAGGAGAACAAACGACGTTAAACAGTTAACAATACCTGATGGTTATTACGGGTTTTGCTCACTAAAAGAAGCAATGAGTAACTTAGACATTACTCTTAAACTTAACAATGCAAATCTAAAAACAATATTAACATTCAAACCTGAAGAAGCAAAATACATTTTGATAGAGAGCAGCTAAAAGCTAGGCTTTACAACTAGCAATCTACCCACTCATAGTTTTAGTGTTTCGCCAGATGCAACTACGTTTGAGGGGAAAGTCCGCTCAATCTTGCATTACATTCATTACTCTATTTCATTTGGACGAGCTAAGCACTGATGAAAACTTATATGATGGAAGGCCCTCAACTGTTTTAAGAGCTCTTCCGTCAGGAAAGCTGCATATTGCGATTATGAAATTATACAATTCCCTAATTTACAGTTTAAAAGATTAGTTTGTGGGAGGTCGGATCATTTAATTAAAAATCAAAGACAAAGCAGGGAAAGTTGTGAAATGTGATAACCTGCACATTGTTTTTGGAATAAAATAATAACTTTACTAAAAAATAAATGTCGCGGGGCCAGAAGAACCGGGAGTTACATTAGCACCTGTGAGGTGTATAACTTTTTAGAATTAAAGACCTTGCAGACGTTGCGGACTTGAACAGAACGGTGAGATAGCGCTTTGTATGGTTTTGAGTACACTAAGATGGTGATTATAACGCAAAGAGGTTGGCGACAGCAAAAAGTTTCCTAAACTAGAACAGCTGCGCAATCTAGAGGCAAATAATGTTGGCCAGTATGAAATAAAAATAGTTCGAAAACCTGACCTCAAATGCACTAGAACCATATTTAGAATGGGAAATAAATTTGAATTCATAAGCCCATTTACATATTTTAGCCGTCAAAAAAGTTTCAGAAAAGCATTCAACTCTGCCCTTTACATGTAAGTCTTATGCCGGACGACAATAGTCGAAAGAAATTGAAATAACGCCGTATGGGAAAAAGCAGTACATCCTCCACAGAAAAGAAACAGTTGTAAAAAAAGCTTCAACAAAATACAGTTCTTTCCAAGCAGAAAATTAGGAGACACGTCACAATAATATTTGAAATTTTCTGTCTTTAAAGATGTGGAGAGGGATGGGGTTGTGGGCGTTAGTGATGACCTTATAAAAGGAATTAATATTAGCTGGCAAAACTTAGACGTTAAACGCCTTAACGTTGTTGTCGTCGTTCTTCACAATGGCGAGGATATTAAGATCATAACAACAAGCAACAAAATCAATGTTGACTTAAATAGAAACAATCTTACAGAACTGAATTGGATTAATCTACACATTTAGGCCTCGTAGGGTTTTATTATACTGAACAAGTTTTGACGGAGAGTATGATAAAAATAATAACTGGATTAGATTAAATTCTGTTAAAAACTATGGAGCAGTTAAACTTTATGATAAAATCCCCTCATTGTTCAATGATTTGTGGCAGACTGGTTGTGGAAAAACAATATTTGTCCTAGACTTATTACAAACAGTTTATCGCTATAATTTTAATCATATTGTGATTTTCTGTCCAACACTTAAAAGGAACAAAGCATATCATGATAGAAGGTTTATATGGACAGACAATGACGTATATTTAGTTAATCCTAGCACTAAACTGAGTGAGTGTTTAGAATACTTTTATAAAGTGTTTGAAGGAACGCAGACACTCTTTATTATAGATGACTGTTCAGCAGAAAAAGATATAGTTAAAAAGAGAAACACTTTGTCAAAACTAGCTTTCAGTGAAGACATGATGGGATAGTGTGTGGATTTTATGCCAGAAATATAACTCGGTTTTAAAAGACTTTAGAGAACAGTTAAAGACTGTAGTGTTATTTCACATGAAAGACAGAGACTCATTTGAAGAATGTTTGCGCGAAAATGATGTTATTGAAAACGATCAAGAAAAACATAGGATTAAACAAAACTAAAATCTGAAAAGTTTTAGTAAATTAGTATTAAAAACGGATAACCCTGCACAGTATGTTTGTTTGTAAATAATCGTTATTTTTTGGTTATTGAAGTCTTACTTGTCAGAGAACAGGAAAACCTTTATTCTGGCCACTTTCGCCCGAAACTGGTTGAGGGCGAAGGTGGCCCAAATGAAGGTTTTCCTGTTCTCAAAAACCGGATATGCTGGAGCAGTTAGGCAGTCTCTACAGGTATTCCGGCAACTCCCAGTTACAGAAGGCCAAAGAGGGACCCAGTGTTTGAGTCTGTGTGGCCAGGAAATTATGAATGTTTGTTTATTAGCGACTGAAACTTCTTCAAGCGCTCTTCTGAAGATTTATTCAAAAAAATTTTAAAAAGGGAAAAAAGAATGTATTTTTCCTATTCTGTTGTCCTGTGACTTGATAGGGTAACAAAACGGAATTGTGTTTCGGAAAATGTGAATAGATGAAATGAATGTTATATGAAGTGGGTCTTCAAAAGGGAAAGAAAAAAAAAAGATTTTGTTTATCTTGTGACTTATCTGAAAATGAAAACAAAACGTGCTGAAAAGTATTTATTCTAATATAGTTTGGAAGAAGATGGAGAGTTTTGGATGCTATAGATAATAAGCCCCCAGAGTGAGCAAACATAGACATTTGTTTTTCATTCGATGTGTGATGTGTTTACATGGGTATCAATATATGTGTTGTTAAACAAGAGTGTGGTGGAAATCTTTCCCTTACATATATTGGAGTTGATGAATCGAAATGAAGTGAACATTCTGGTGTTACAAAAAAGAAATGAACATTTTGTGAATGGACGAAAGACAGTGATTATATGAAATGAATTGAACAATCTTGTTTACAAGAAAGCAAATGCACATGGTGTGAATTAACGAAAGACATTTATAGTTCGGAAAATTAATCAATTGTGTAATCATTGTATGCAATGAATTGTGTTCATGGGTTTATTGAGGAGGATCCAGATGGAAATCCTTTTCCTAAGTTGGAAAACTAGATTGTAAAAGGTTTATATGGAAATCCTTTCCTGTGCAGTGTTATGCTTCCGAAAAAAGAAATCTGTAGTGTGATGATTCCGGAAAAGGGAATCTTGTAATGTTATCACTTTGAAAAAAACCCATTGTATTGTTGAACAAGATATGCTGATGTGTGGCTCAAGTTATAGTAAAATATGATGTGGCTAATGAATATGAACGAATATGTTATGTGGCTCAGGTTCTAGCAAATATGATGTAGCCAATGAACATGAAGGTAGTTGTGATTCTAATGAATGGTGGCCATGATAATCAAGGTAGTTAATCAGTTCCCCCAGGTTGATAGTGTTCCCTGGACTAGAGGAACTGGCTACTACCCAGGTGAGGGCCGGGGCCGTGCTTGTGGACGCCCCGATCTCCAGCTGCTGCTGTGGAGCGGTCGGTCGGTGAGCCGACAACTGCCCTACCTGTTACTGCGCCCGTGACCGAGGGTCGGGCCAGCGACCTACGTTTAAGGTCTTCGTGAGCGTGGCGTGGGTGCCACACTCTTGTGCTGCCGTCGTGCGCCAGCGACCTACGTTCAAGGTCATCGTGAGTGTGGTGTGGGTGCCACACTCCTGTGCTGTTGTTGTGTGCCAGCGACCTGCGTCGTTCTGCACTTTCAGCCTACCTTCCTTGTGTCAGCGACCTGTATTCGAGGACGTCGCTACGAGTATGTTACTGTGGTGAGCCACAGCTCACAAGTGTTTAGAGCCACTGTGACCGAGTGCTGGCAGAGACGCCACGAATCAACTTGTTTTCTTTTGTGTGTGAGCCAACTGTGAGAGGCGTCGTGACAGTCTTGTCTTGTGCTGCTGTTGTCGGCATTAACGGCAGTTACCGTAGAAAGAACTGTATTTGGTTAATTTATTTGTACACCTGATGGTGGGTGTGCCATCTCATGTTTAAATTATATGCATATCTGTGTGTTTTGTTTTGATGGCTCAGGCAGCATAAAAAAGAAGAGTTGTTCTGATGCCTGGCCGTCCATGTTCGGATGAATGGGGTGTGTGTAAGTTCGCCCTAAAGTCGTGCATGCATCCACAATTTTCTGAGTGAGAGTCAGACAGGCAAACAGACACATACACTCACGCATTTCCATCCGTAACATCTGGTGACCTCGTAAGAACTTTTAGCATTGACGATCTAAATTGTTAGGGTTATGATTTTCTTTTGTGACCCTTTCTAGTGTCCCCAATTATTAAGTTAGGACATGTTAATAGACTTTTCGTTTGAGAGGCTTGTTTGTTTTGTATTGTCGTATGATTGTTTCAGATTTATTTGTTTTCCCGTCTCCAGCGTAACGGGGTATCTCCTTTGTATAGTTTCTGGAGATACGAGGGTGTAGTCTTTATCTTTCTGTGGGCTTTAGTTTGATTCTCTTTTGTCACCCTCTGATTGTTTCTGTTTCTATCTTTTCACTTGTGGATTGTTGCTTCTATAGCATTCTTAGGATTCTTTCTCTTGAATGAATGTGTGTATGATTGGCTGTCTGGGCCATTTTTAGAAAATATTCACCCCTTTTCCCCCTGAAAAAAAATCCCAACAAAATTGCATTGCTTTACATGTGCCTATGAATATTGATCATCGATTGACTTATGCATATGTTTGATTATTGATTGATGATTGAGTTCTGTGTATTCATTAGTGATTGATTTATGCATTTGATTCCTCATTGGTGCTGTTATTGATTCATGCATTTGTTGTTTACCTGCCATTGATTAGTAAGTGCATTCCCCAGAGCTGTAAGTTTTGTTATTGCTACCGTTTCTCATTCCCCAAACCAGTAAGCTTTTGTTATTACTCTTGAAGTGTTTTCCCTACACTCAAGAGAAGTTCGTTTATATACCTAGCACTTCTGCACTCGCACACACACACACACACACACACACACACACACACACACACACACACACACACACCACACACACACACACTCTACCTTGCCTGGTCAGTCCAGACTCTGGCTTGGGGGTTTCGTCAGGATTCTTTCCAAGCCCTTCACTGGCATGAGCTACCAAGTAAGGTCTGTCACACACAGTCTGCGACGCACTCTGTCCAAGCCGAGCTTGCAGCTTTCCTCAGAGGGTCAAGCAGCTGGTACACTGTCTTTCTGTCAGTGTCCACCTCCGGCCCAGCAGTGGTACTGTCAAAACCGTCCTAGCCGTTTGTAACCGTCTACGGCTGTACTGTCGCAGTGCTAGGGCAAAACTGTCTCCTATAACCTGGAGGCCCAAGCACTGGTCTGTCACTAGTGTTAAGTACCGTCACTGTAGTACGACGTAGCTCCCTAGCTAACTAAGTTAGCTAGTCCGCTCTCCTCAAGGCCGAGTGTCGAGCTCCCTAGCTAACTACAAGTTAGTAGGACCGCACTCTTCAAGCTCCCCTGTCGGACTGCCGAAGTTCGTCTGCTTGTTTACCTGAGTGTCAGTGAACACTTCTCACGCGAGGTGCACTTCCGCTGAGCTCGCCTACGTGCGCAGAAACTGTGCATCACTACACTCCCCCCGACTTTATGATGAAAGCTTTTTGTCCAGGGGTTGCAGTGAGGAAGGGAGCTCTTCACCTCGCTCGAGCCCATGTCTGTTTAGTGTTGATTTGCAGGTCCTCTGAGAGTGCTTCCTGTTTAGCAGCCGGAGATGTGGAAAGCACTGTGTGCCAACAGGCCCATGGAAACTGATCCATTGCCAATATGTGACCTCGTCCGGTAAGGCTATTTCAGCCACTTCGGAGGGTCAGCAGACGCCTAAGGTATCACTGCTTGGGCAGGCTTCCAGGCCTCCGGCGCTGGAGAGTGTTCCCCCCAGTTTTTTTTCCCTGTGGGTCCATCCGCGCCACCAGAAGCAGCACAACCTTTCAATGAACCAGGATGGCTGTCGCCTCAGCCGGGCATATCTGGAAGCTACCCTGAACCAGCCCCCCCCCCCCCCCCCCCCCGATATACTGGCAAAAAGTGGCCATCGCTTTCCTCTGCCCATCCTGGATGCGTACGTCACCCAGGGCGGACAGAAGACACTGCATTCAGGGGAACCGGAGCAATCACTTCCAGCTACCCAGTGACATGACGAACCAATCCATGGCCTGCCACAATGCCTTGCACACCCCTCAGCATACCATCACAGTCTCTTTCTCAGGCACCCTAACAGCAAGCAGAAGGCTCAGGGGATTCCATGTCCACTGGTGCTGGGTACATCCTCCGCCAGCAGCTCTGCCTCTCTGGGCTCATACTAGCCGTCAACACCAACAGTGCCTTCCAGTGAATGAGAGCCGGCACAGACTTCAGATGAAGTGTTTCTGGAACTGGCTCTCCCACATGCTGGCTAAAAGCCTTCATGGCCTTCTGGCAGCTGGTGAAGACTGTATTGCTCAAGCTGGGGCAGTGCCGCCCGCCAATGAAGCCCACCAGCCTTTCCCAGTTTCCACATGGCCCCAGTAGCCATGCCATTGCCTATCTAAGTGCGTGTGTCCGACCCTGCAAAACAACCTTTGATGAAGATGGCAACCTTTCATCGAATATGCCGGGCAGATGGTGGATGAAGGCATGAGCTTTAAGATACTTGTTAGCCTCCCCACACCCAGGAATCAAATACTTCTTGCCCCTCTTTTGGGTTTCCTGGCATGTGGAACCGGCCTCCTTTGCCTTCCTGGATCTGTGGCGATGTACAGACATGTGCTTGGGAAAAGTTCTGGCATCCTGGATCTCAGCAGCAGGGCTTGAGTCCGTATGTCTTTTCCCTGTTGTGGGCCCTTTGTCAGAGGATTCCCTGTCCCTTTCACTTGATCCTATAAGGCCTGTGTTGGGATCCTCCTGACGCTGGCTAGACTGCCCAATACCCCTACTGTCCTGAGTATGCCTGGCTGACACTTTTCCAGTGCAACTTGATTTGCCAGCTGTACCTGAAACCTGACTCTGGCATCCTGACCTGTTCTCCTTCATGGTCACTTTCATCTTAGAACCAGCCCTGACCCTAGCAATTCGAATAACCTCAGGCCCTGCTTGAGGCGATTCCTTCAAATTCTTGCAAGGGGTACTGACTGCCTGGGGCTGGTTGGGTCCTTTAAGTGGTGAAGCACTAGGCACATGGGGCAGAGTATTGCCCATAGCTCCCACTGCCTTGGACTGCACCGAAGGCTGCACCTTGGAAATCCTGCCCTGGGAGATGGTCCTTACTGCATTGCCAGCGCATGCAGGAACTGGAGCCTTGACTGGAGAGTTGGGGTCCCTTTCCTTCCTTCCCTCTCCTTTGCCAGACTGCTTCTGCAGCCACTTCTGGTACCGCCTGCAATCTTTTTTCCGGTGCCCAACCTGTTTGCAGTAAAAGCACTTGATGTTGGAATCCGGATGTCAGGAGCTTGTTTTCCACTTTCTCTGGCTATAAGCTGCAGATGAGTGGTCAGTTTATCCCCAATCAGCTTAAAGCTGTCCAGATCCTGCTTGGAAAAACCAGAACTGACCTGTGGCTCCTCCTGAACTTTCCTTGGTGCCTCATCCATGACCAGGGAGACGTGCTGGTACCACTTTACTTTATGGACGGCTTCGTCTATGGTTCTGGGTCTCTCCAGATAGGCATATTTACCTGCCTCCTTGTCCTGACTGCCAATGCAAAATCTGCTGATCGCCTCGCCCTGTACATAACTTTCTGGCAGGTCTCTGAAGGCTGAAACAGCAAGCACGGTGACCCGGTCTGCCCAGTCCTCATAGGACTCTCCTGGGTTCTGGCTGGCTTGCTGGAACTTGAGCTGGCTGTTTCAGTCAGCTCTCTGGCCCTGAAGCGTGCTTCCAACTTCATCATCTAGTGATATGAGCACTGACTGCTCATCTTGGTGACAATGGTGAAGAAGTCTTGGGCTTTTCCTTCCAGACACCATCCCAGGTAATCCCGACTCTCCATTTCTGACCAGTTGAGGGCTGTTCTATAGCTGTCAAACCTGTACTTGAATGACAGCCAGTTTGTGTTCCCGTCATACTGGAGATTTGGGGGCAATTTCTGAGGGTTCCCTCTTGGTCCAGAATGGGGATGCCTAACAGGACTGTTTTCCCTGCTGCTGTCTGAGGGGTCAGAATACAATTCCGACTCACTCTCAGTGCAGTCGAGGTGGTCATGGCAGTAAAACCTGTTTCTTGTGCGACCTACTTTGGTGCCTGCTCCAAGTTACTCTCGAGGGCAGGGGATAGCTCGACGGGGTCCGTGTTCGTCCATCATGCCTCCTGCCACTATACAGGCGCCCCTCCCCACCTCCATGATCATGGTCATGATATCCAGCAAAATCTCGACGCCTGTGGTCAGTCAGTGCTGGCGACCTGGACCTACTTGAGTATGGGGTAAAGTGCCTGGAATTTTAGGTCTAAGTCCCCACCATGGTGTCTGTGCTGTCGTCCCCGTGATCTTGCTTCAGGATTCGACTGCTTCAGACTGTGCTTGTGTTCCCACGCCAGAGACTCTGACCCAAATCTGTGGCAACGCTGTCTGCTAGAGGCCGACCTTGACAAAGACGGAGACCTCCGCGACCGCCTGTGTCCTCGATCTGAGTAATTAAGTCTAAAAGACTCGCTCCTGCCTGGTGATTTTCTCACCATTCTGGAGGGATGGGGTTCCAATTTTTCAGCAGACCCAAGAGAGCCCACTTCCAACTCAACATGGTTGTCCACAAAGTTTGGTGATGAGTTGGAACTGGTGGCAGCTCGGCGAGCAGGGAACTGGTATCACTGGGTTCAGCAACTTGACTTAAGCTTTTGCTTGCTTCCGAGTGAAGAGAGGACCAGAAATCATCCATGGACTGCTGCTCATCATCATGTGGGTAAGGGAGTACTCTTTCTTTTCTTCCCCCCAATGCGGCGGCCATTTTTGGGCTCTACTAAATCTTCCATGGCCCCCTGCTGCATTCCGAAATCAATCAGTTCGAGCAGGTCGTCACTGGGTTTGCCACAAGGAATGGACATCATCATGGATAACCTCAATCTACCCTTCCTTTCCCTGAACACACAAGCTGCACTGCTAAATCCAGAGCCTGTGTTACATTCAGCCCTATGGTGTGCTGAATAAATCTTTCCCCTTTTACAAATGGAGCAGCTGGAAAGTACTAGTGTGGAGTACAGTTAGTACCTGGTCTGTGTAAAACACAACACCCAACACTACTAACAACTTATGTTTGTTGTTAACTTACAGCTGACACCATTAAAGTGTTTATCCTACACTTTAGAAGGGTGGGTTAGTGTGACATACATGTCTAACTAGTGCGTTAACTATTCCCAGTATTGAGGTTTCTTCTCGTGCACACAAACGCATACACACGCACACAGTGCAACTCACCCTGCAGTACTGGAATGGCGGAGTGGTGGTCAGTCTGTGACGCGCTCTGTCCAAGCCGAGCTTGCAGCTTTCTCAGAGGGTCAAACAGCTGACGGCGCAACCAGGGAAGGTGAAGGCCACATCTGGTTCCGCAGGTATGGTGGTTGGTCACAGTCGGTATTGGTCTCCGGACGCCGCACGTCGCTCCCTTAGCTTGAAGTAGAGGACGGGCGTCCGCAATGGTCAGGTGTAGAAGCTGTCTGGTGACTTGGGTTCTCACTTCGGGAGCTTGCCTCGAGGTGGTCTGCACTCGACGGGGGTGACGAGTAGAGTGACAGCTTCTTCCCGCCCTGTCATCTGCTGGTGAGTGAGCACTGCTCATGCGAGGTGCACCTGCCGGTTCCGGTGGTGAACCGAGTGCGTATGCGCACTACACTCGTGCGTCACTACACTCCCCCCGACTTTATGAAAAAGCTTTAGTGAGTGTAGTTCCCTCGCAAGAGCCCAGGTCCGGCTGGCATCCGCGTTGCCCTGACAGCGGAAGAGGCGCAGAGCATTGTTGGCAGACCGGTCCAAGAGCTCCTCCACAGGAATCGACAGCATTGGTGCCACACACTCGGCCACCTGGAAGAGCTGGTTGGGTGCAGACCACTGGCTCTTTGGGGGACGGAAATATGGAGCGTCTGTCTCCAGAAGGATGCGGTCCCAGTCCATCCCACCTAGTGGCCTTTCCTGCTCCAGGTTAAAAGACCTGGCTAACCAGGTGAACCCAAAGTGGACATTGGGGAAGGCCCCCACCCACCGGTCATGGGGACGTTTCATCCCCCGTGAAACGGTGAATACACACGCACACAGAAGGAGACAGTTTTGCCCTAGCACTGCGACAGTACAGCCGTAGACGGACACAATGGCTAGGACGATTTTGACAGTACCACTGCTGGGCCCGGAGGTGGACACTGACAGAAAGACAGTGTACCAGCTGCTTGACCCTCTGAGGAAAGCTGCAAGCTCGGCTTGGACAGAGTGTGTCGCAGACTGTGTGTGACAGACCTTACTTGATAGTTCATGCCAGTGAAGGGCTTGGAAAGAATCCTGACGTAACCCCCAAGCCAGAGTCTGGACTGACCAGGTAAGGCAAGTGTGTGTGTGCGAGTGCAGAAGTGCTAGGTATATAAACGAACTCTCTCTTGAGTGTAGGGAAAACGCTTCACTACACTCTTTCCTCCCCCATTTCCCAAACCCGTAAGCTTCCATTTATTTCTAATCGTTTCGTTCCCGTTCAACATTAGTCGTAGTTTTTTTTTTAAAGTAGAAGGTACATTATTGTGTGATAGAAAAAAATAATCATGATATATCCTCTTTGAAACTATATTTCAGTGGACATAGTGTCTAAACTTTCTTTTGATTGTATTTGGTCCACTGACTTAGTTTTTCAACATGTCCTCTGAGGATGAAGATAGAGTTTTTACTAAATACTTGCAACATGGAAAGCATTTGGTCTGGAAGGTCAGCTTTACTGGACTATGTTGATAAATGTATTAGGCAAGATTTGGAAAGAGGGAGAGAATCAGAGTGAGACAATGCAGGAAGAAGCAGGACAACTAAACGAGCACAACAGCAGCAGAAGAGGAAACTAAACGAGCAAAACAGCAGGCAGAAGAGGAAACTAAACGAGCACACCAGCAGGCAGAAGAGAAACTAAACGAGCAAAACAGCAGCAGAAGAGGAAACTAAACGAGCACAACAGCAGGCAGAAGAGGAAACTAAACGAGCAAAAGAGGTAGAGGAAACTAAAAGAGTCCAAGACGAAAACTAAAAGAGTCCAAGACGAAACTAAAAGATCTCACCCAAAAGAGATTGAAGAAACTAAAAGGATTCAGTTGGAACTTTCTCGTCAGGGAGCAGTTTCAGGCGAGGAACAGTCAAAGTGCAGTGCACCCAGGTCTAACGCCCCTCGTCCTACCTTTCCCAAATTACCTCCCTTTAAGGAAAAGAGTGATGACGTTGACAGTTATCTCTTCAGGTTACCCATGCTCGTTCTTTAGGGTGGTCGGAAAATCTATGGGTTACATATCTCTCTGCATTACTAGAAGGTTCGGCTCTTACGCTCTATCATAGTTTGGCGGAAGAGAAGAAAGTTGTTAAAAGTTAAAAAAAAGTTTCAATGTACCCCAGATGATTTAGAAAGCGTTTTCGTGAATCAAAACCTAGGCCAGATGAACCCTTTGAAACTGTTTTCTGTTGAGCTTAGACATCTTCTGATCGTTGGATTTCATTGTCCAAGATTGAAAAAAACTTTTCAGGGACTTCTTGACCCTATTTTAAAGAGAGCAGTTTTTTTGGGGTGTGTTTCCAAGGATTTGGCTACATATCTATGTGAAAAAGATGAAAAAAAAACAATTGATGCTGTTATTAAGTCTGCCGAATCGTACAGGCGTGCCCACCCCACTAAACTTATTTCCAGGATGACTGAGTGAATATTTTTGCCTCCCTTGCTCATTCCTTCTGGACAGGTCAGATAGACTGCCCTCCCATGGTCAGTCAGATATAGGTCGCAAGTACTTTGCCTCTCAACCTGTTCAGAAGCCCAGCACTCCAGCTAGTCGAGGCAGTGGTAACCGTCCCCGTGGTCGTGGTTATTATCAGTACACGGGCAATAGGTCTTCATCAGGTATTCCCCAGTCTCCAATGTTGTCTGCTTCTTGTGTAAAAAGGCAGGGCATGTAGCTTCCAAATGTACATGGAAGTCTTGTAAGAACCCATGCAGGATCTGTAATCTGAGTCATCCTGATAGATGCCCCTTTATTACTGGCAGTTCAACTGTTGTCGACAAGTCACCTGACAAGCAATCAACCGCTGCTTGTTCGGTGGTTCGCTCCCCGTTCGCCTGTTTGGCTACAGGTGAATTTACAGGAAAGTTACATCTGGAATCTGGTTGTGTTAATGGCATTCTAAGTTCAGTTTTGCGTGACACTGGTGCTACCATTTGTGGTGTTCGCAAAAGACTTGTTTCCGATAGCCAGATGCTAGGTTCTACAGTGAGCTGTGTTTCGTTTGGAGGACGTGTGGATGAATTCCCACTAGCTATAGTTTATGTCAGTTGTCCCTACTTTGAGGGTGATCTAACTTGCTGTGTCCTAGACAGTCCTGTCGCAGACCTCATCATAGGAAATGTTCCTGGTGTCTGTGAAGACAGTACTTCCACTGATGTGAGTGATCCCCTTTCTTTAGCTGCTGTTACCAGGGCTAGAGCTAGACATGTGGTCGAGAAGAAGCCTCTCTGTAAGATCCCTAATGATTTAGACCTTTCTCGATCAGACTTAATTTTCAAGCAAAAGGCAGATGAGTCATTGAAATCATGTTTCCAGCTAGCTTCTTCTGGTGAGGTAAAGAAGTCGGGTGCAGCTACGTTCTATTATTACTTCTCAGACGTGGTTCTCTTGAGACATTTTGAGAAAGATATTCCTTATGATCAGGTTGTTGTTCCCTCTGACCTCCGACCTACAGTGCTTTCTGTAGCACATGACCTTATCTTGTCGGGTCATTGTGGTTCTCGTCGAATGCTTGCAAGACTTCTCAACAGGTTTTTTTTGCCTGGTGTTACGGTCGATGTGGCCAAGTACGTAGCTTCTTGTGATGTGTGTCAGAGAACAGTACCTACGGGAAAAATTTGTCCAGTACCCCTTTCTACTGTCCCGTTTGTTGGTGCCCCATTTGACCGTGTGGCTGTTGACCTTGTGGGTCCACTGTCTCCTCCATCGGAACAAGGTCATAGGTATATTCTCACTATGATTGACAAAGCCACTAGCTATCCCGAAGCCATTCCCTTGAAGGATATCTCTTCTATTAGTGTAGCCGAGGCACTGTTAGGTATCTTTTCAAGGGTAGGCTTTCCAAAGGAGATACTGTCAGATCAGGGCCCCCAGTTCAATTCTGACCTTATGAAGCAGTTCCATGTGCTATGTGGTGCTAAAGGCATACGCACATCACCATACCATCCTCAAGCGAAGGGTCATGTTTAACGCTTCCATGGCACTCTCAAGGCGATGCTCAAGAAGACTGTACACTTTCATCCCAAGGCGTGGCATCGTTATTTACCTGCGCTATTGTTTGCATGCAGAGAGTTGCCCTCTGAAAGCACAGGGTTCTCACAATTTCAGCTGTTGTATGGTCGACACGTCCGTGGCCCTATCGCTGTGTTGCAGGAATCCTGGACTCGGTCAGATAGTCATGATGCTGAAGTGAAACCCCTCTAGGCATACCTGTTTGAGCTCAAAAATGTTATTGCTGACTCGTGCAAGTTAGCTATTGATCATGCTCTCGAGTCCTCTGTGTCACGGACAAAAAAGAAAAGCCGAAATCGTGGTCAGTCGCCAGCCAGTTCAATTGGACATAAGTTCCAAACTCAAACATCCTGGTTTCCAGGAAGACGACTTCATGTGTCGCGTCAGCCAATTAGGCACGGCGAGGAGGCTATTTTCTAGTCCTTCACGGAGACGGCACCGTCCTGCAGACAGACTGAGTGGCTTGACCAACGTCTCAATAGGTCTGGCCAGACGGATCTCTGCGTCTAGGTCACACTGATACAGCTAATTTGCAAGACCAGTGACCACAGTTAAGTCCAACGTCGCCGGTTAAAGTAGGAAGGGGGGTGAAACCAAGTTAATTAAATGACCCATTGACCACCACAGAGAGCAAGGCCAGTAGATGTGACTTTGATGATTTGCATGTCCAATGAAATTAGAGGGGAGGTAACCTTGGTACAAGGCGGGAAAAATACTGACCAATGGTACTCACCCTTTTGACAGGTAGGAACAGAATAAGAAAGCTAGGGGAGTGAGAGAAGGGGAGAAGAAAAGAAGAGACAGAGAGAGAGGTTCTGGGAGTAGGCTCTGCACGAAAAGGAAGCAGAGAGATGAGGGAAGGAGTGAAGAGAACCGAGTTGAAGCATTAGCACCATATAGAGTCTGCAGAGGAAGGACTAAGGAGAGATGTTGAGAGAGAGAGTTGCTAATTGATGAAGAAAAGAAAAAAGAAAAAGAAAAAAAAAAGCAACCATGTCCATTTGATAGAGCAGACCAGAAGAGAAAGACAGAGAGTGCAATGCGTTAGCACAGGAAGGAAGAAAGGAGAACAGATCAATGTCTGGTAGTCACTATTCAGTTTGAACCGGGGTTCGACCTCATACCTGGCAGCGCCACTTTCATCAGGCAGAACCACAGGCCAACGCCAGTAACCTGACCAGTGCCAGCAGTCCAACCCGACCAGTGCCGGTGGTCCAACCTGACCAGTGCCAGCAGTTGTGTTGTGACTGGTGCTTGTGAAAGTGACAGTGAAAAGAAAAAAAGAAGAAAAGGAAAGACAGTGATTCGTAAATAGTTTAAGATTACCTGGCCAGGTAAAGTAGAAAGTCTATTTATACCCGGGTTAGTTATGATGATTTAGATAAATGGTTTTGTGAAGTACAAGGAAAGAGAGAATGTTTTAGTTTGTTTGAATCCATGTGCATTGATGTTTTTCTATGATTATGTGTAGTAAAGTTATAGACTTTACTAGTGGTTTGATTTGACGAATGCATGATATCTGAATGAGATTGTAAGCAAGCTGTGTGTTTGGGCTGTGCGCTAGGCCTTCCTCCACTGACGTACCCCGAGGTTGACAATTTATTGGCAAGCTTGCCAGGATATTCTGGCCCATTTATTATAATTGTTCAACTTCTCAGAGAGGAAACTGGGTGGGATTCAAGTATTGTAATCCTAAGACAAGGTAGTGTCTTACTGTATGTTTCCAAGATAATTAAACACTAGGCTTGGCATTGCTTCCAAGATAGTTAACACTAGGCTTGGCATTTCAGCCCCAGAGTACTTATTTCGCACAGATTGCCTATAATTCGCTCTCATAGTTGGGTCAGGCGCTAGGCGTCTTATAAAAACTAATTAGTTGTCCCAAGCTAATATTATCATTCATAGGATTGTGCTATCACGTCACTCATGTCGATAACCACCAGTTTGGTAATAAAATCTTGTTCAAAAAAAAAAAAAAAAAAAAGGATATAATGGCGGACGAAAAGAACACCCCTATCGAACAACTTGTGAGCGTCGCTCGTGATTTAGGCTACTCGGGAGAAGAATTGCGAGCATTCGTTGAAACCCAACAAAAGATGGAAAGAGATGAGTGAGCGGAAAGACGCCGTGTCGCAGTAGAAACGCAGGAAACAGAATAAGGATTCAGGCTAACGTAACGCAGGAAACAGAAAGATTAAGGATTCAATTAGAGTTAGAGAGAGTGAGAATACAGAGGGAGACCACCGATGATGGTAGTCCAGTTTCCAGTGACCCTGTGCGCAGTTATGCCCCCCGACCAAAGTTGCCAAAATTCTCTGAAGGATCAGATTCGATTGATGCGTACATCAGTCGTTTTGAAACGTTTGCTACTAGTCAGGGTTGGCCTTCAGAAGAGTGGGCAGTCATTTTGTCAGCGCTATTGACGGGTAAGGCATTACAGATTTTCACTGCGTTACCAGCAGACCAACAATCTGATTTTGGTGCTGTGAAGGAGTCTTTGATGAAGGGATTTGACCTCACAGAGGAGGGGTTTAGAAAGAAATTTCGATCAGCTAGATTACAAGCAGGTGAAACGTACACTCAGTTTGGTGCACGTTTAGATCACTATTTTGAGAAGTGGTTAGAGTTGAGTGGTACGAGAAAGGAGTCCGCTGAATTGAAAGAGCTGGTTATGAAAGAACAGATTTTGTCAGGTTGCAGTCCAGAGTTAATTATACATTTGAAAGAGAGACAGCCAGAGACAGCAGGAGAGTTGCTGAAGTTAGCAGAGGTGTATAGGGAGGCACGTTTGGGCGCTAAGGTGCAGGAGAAACAGGTGCCAGGCACAGGTGAGAAGAGTGCAAGGAGACTAGGGGGTTTTCTGCAAAGTCTGCAAACCCAGTGGTGGGGCAGAAAGGAGGACAAAGGGACAATAGGTGTTTCATTTGTCACAAGAAGGGACATGTGGCGATTGAATGTCGCATGAGGTTCCAGAAGGCAGCAGGCTTGCAAGAGGTTGATAAGGGTCGCCAGGGGAAACGACCTGCAGTGGAACCAAAAGGGATCCAATCGGAAGAGGGTGGAGTGTGGCCTATGGCTAGTGCTGGACAGCAGTCAGTGTCAGGGATGGAGGGCACTAGGCTGAGCGGCTCATTACCAGTGGAAGAGGGGTGGATTGGCCAGCAGAGGGTGAAAGTGTTACGGGACACTGGTTGTTCATGTGGTGTAGTGAGAACAACGCTGGTCGAGGAAGGGGATTTGACAGGGCAAATCCAGACCTGTACTCTAATCGATGGCACTGTGAGGGAGTTCCCAGTTGCTAAGATAGAAGTACGTACCCCTTACTTCTCAGGCGAGTTGTCTGCGCTGGTGATGGAGAAACCCCTTTATGATTTGATCATTGGAAATATTCCAGGTGCAAGGGATCCAGGGGACCCTGAGTTGTGGACTGCTACAGGGGCAGCAGTTCACACACGGAGCAAGAAGGAGGAAAAGGTTGATAAACCGTTAGTCATTCCAGCAAGAAAGTCAGGGCGGTCAATGATTCTGGTGGAGCAGTGCGGGTGGCGGTGGTGGGGGAGGCCGGCGATTAAAAAGAAAAAAGAAATCAGCATCCTCATCCTTATTGGAAAACCGCCATGATCGCTATCGACAATAATTAGGATGACTGTAACAATAAACGATAAGGCACCCTATGACAATGTTTTCTTTATACAGCATTTAAGACGCTGAGAACAATTCAGAGCCAAAATTAGTGTGCAAGTGAATACATGTTTAAAAAATAATTAAAAAAGAATAAATAAATAAAATAAAGTGAAAAAGGGCAGTGACAAAGGGCACATGACAGAATCTGAATCATTTTTCTATGGTCGCCCCCAACCCCCCCCCCCCCTTCCACATTCCCAATATTCTTTCCATGTTCCTCCACTTCAGCATTGAGGAGTGTCACAATATCTGTAAGCACTCTAACTATGATGACTTTCACCCCGCCCCTCAACTGACTCCCTGGTGAAAGGTGGAGCAGAAAGGTGGTTCAACTCCAAAGCAAAGGAGGGACGGTCAGCAGGGAAGCGGGCGGGGGGGGGGGGGGGGGGGGGGGGACCAGGGAGGAAGGAGGTTCATGTTTGTAGAGTCTGAGACTGTTGATGTACAATATTATGTCAACAATCATCGACACTCTTCCTCACACTTTTTCTAAGGATGCTGTAAATAGAAAATCGTAAATGATAGAAAGGGGGAACAAAAAGAAAACTTTCCCCCCAAAACAAAACAGAACCTTTTTCTTTTTTCTCTCTTTTTCTGAAATCTCACCTCAACCCATGGCGCTGATAAATGTTTCATCTAGGTTGGTAGGCCATTTTTCAGTGTAACCAGTATTTTTCCGTTTGATGACCAGGCGGAGAGAGTAGCAGAGTGTTTAACAGCTCTCATCAGTAGATTGTAGTTTGCTTTGGTGAGGTCTTAGCCAATTAAAACACCGGTTTGTTTGAGTGTTCTTCGACCCTCCAGCACACTGTTCTTTTCTGTCGCGAAAAAAATCGCTCAAGAATCAGACGCGGTCTGGCAGTGCCAGGTTTTCCAGATCGATGTGCAATCTCAATGTCGTCAACTGACACTGGCACACCTACCTGACGGGTAAAAATGTCCGTGCACTTTTTCACAGTCCACAACCGTTTCTACCTTCCCCTGTTGTTCCTCCTGTATACCATAAACCCGAAGGTTCCATTGACGGCCATGTTGCTGTAGATCATTTTCGGCACATTTTAAAGCGCACATCGCTTTCTGCTGCTGGCGAAACTGAGACGTGACATCATTGTTTTCTTGCTGTATTCGTTTCACTTCAGTTCTCATTTTGTCATTTTCTTTCTGAAGATCAAACAGAGAACTTTCTAATCTATTTGTTTTCTCCATCAAGTTGGAGTTCAGTTTTTCTGTGTCTAACTTAATTTGCTTAATATCTTCTTTGTTTGCTGTTAGTATTTCTAGTTTTGCATTGATTTCCTCTAGTTGTTGTTGGAAGGTCATCTCTTCGGCTACAACATTACAGTCCGTACCCCCCTGTTTTTGTTTCTTCTTTTCCTGTTTTGTCTTTGTTGCTTCAGGCTAGTACAGGGGTCACTCTGTGATGAACTCGATGGTCTCTCTTCCCGGACGTACCTTTAGAAAAATATTTACTGACTGATTTACTCATCCTTTTACCCAAAAATGTCACTGGTAGCACTACACACATACTACTGACTTTTAAGTCCAGTGTGTTGGAAACAACGTGACGAATCTTATACAGAGAGCCATATCACTCGCTCGCTTGCTGACAGGATTTAACACTGAAGGCACGCCATATTCGGTGCACGCCTTTTCAATTCACAGTCAAAGTCAAGAAGTGCAGAATCACATACCTTAATCAGATGAAATACTTTTTCCCCCTTTTTTTCCTTCTCCCGAAGAAGGCTTTTTCCGAAACAAGTATCAAATTATTAACGATGCAGAATTTCAGTTGTTAGTTTTCCTGTCTAAACTGACCGAAAAGAAGCATACGTATCCTCTTTGAACGTGTTGATGTGGAGAGAGACCAGAAACACGTCGATTACAGATTGGTGCATCCATCTCCAGACTAGTGCACCCCGCCTGTTCCTGTTTGTCCCCCCCCCCCTCGCGCCCTGTCTCCTCCCCTTTCCCCACCCTCTCCCCCAGCATCTTTGCTCCCCCTCTCCCCTCCACATACACATCACACATACACACACACACACACACACACACACACACCACACACACACACACACACACACACACACACACACACACCACACACACACCACGCGCGCGGCGCAGCGCGCGCACGCATGCATTATACAGTAAGACACACTCATGGTCTGAGGTTGAGAAAAGAAAGGGGCCGACAGATAGAGAAGATCTGAGGAAGGCGTTACTTTTTCTTCTGCCTCCCCTAACACTTCCCCACCCTCCGTCCACTTTGCTTCCCCACCCTCCGCCCCCTTTGCTTCCCCACCCTCCGTCCACTTTACTTCCCCACCCGCCGTCCACTTTACTTCCCCACCCTCCGCCCCTTTGCTTCCCCACCCTCCGTCCAATTTGCTTCCCCACCCTCCGTCCACTTTGCTTCCCCACCCTCCGTCCACTTTGCTTCCCCACCCTCCGCCCACTTTGCTTCCTCGCCCTCCGTCCACTTTGCTTCCCCACCCTCCACCCACTTTGCTTCCCCACCCTCCATCCACTTTGCTTCCTCACCCTCCGCCCACTTTGCTTCCTCGTCCTCCGTCCACTTTGCTTCCCCACCCTCCGTCCACTTTACTTCCCCACCCTCCGTCCACTTCACTTCCCCACCCTCCGTCCACTTTACTTCCCCACCCTCCGTCCACTTTACTTCCCCACCCTCCGTCCACTTTGCTTCCCACAGAGAACTGTAATATGCCGCTTCTGGCTCACCCGCTCTCAACCGGCCTTGGCCGGTCTCGGGCGGGCGAATCCAAAAGCGGCATTATTACAGTTCTCTACTAAGCATGACTTTAATAACCAAAAAATAACGACCCTACAAACATACATACTGTGTTGGGTTGTCCGTTTTCAATACTAATTTACAAAACTTTTTAGATTTTAGTTTTTGCTTATCCTATGTTTTTCCTGATCATTCTCAATAACATCATTTTCGCGCAACATTCGTCAAATGAGTCTCTGTCTTTCATGTGAAATAAAACTACAGTCTTTAACTGTTCTCTAAAGTCTTTTAAAACCGAATTATATTTCTGACATAAAATCCACACACTTATCCCAGCATGTCTTCCACTGAAAGCCAGTTTTGACAAAGCGTTTTTTTTTAACTATGTCTCTTTCTGCTGAACAGTCATCTATAATAAATAGCGTCTGCGTTCCCTCAAACAATTTATTAAAGTGTTCTAAACACTCACTCAGTTTATTGCTAGGATCAACTAAATATATGTCATCATCTGTCCATATAAACCTTCTATCATGATATGCTTTGTTCCATTTAAGTGTTGGACAGAAAATCACAATATGATCAAAATTATAGCGATAAACTGTTTGTAATAGGTCTAGGATAAATATTGTTTTTCCACAACCAGTTTGCCCACAAATTAATGAGCAATGAGGAGTTTTTGTCATAAAGTTTAACTGCTCCATGGTTTTATAACAGGATTTAATCTAATCCAGTTATTATATTTATCATACTTTCTGTCAAAACCTGTTCAGTATAATAAAACCCTACAAGACCTAAATGTGTAAGATTAATCCAATTCAGTTCTGTAAGATTGTTTCTATTTAAGTCAACATTGATTTTGTTGCTTGTTGTTATGACCTTAATATCCTCACCATTGTGAAGAACGACTATGGTAACGTTAAGACGTTTAACGTCTAAGTTTTGCCAGCTAATATTAATTCCTTTTATAAGGTCGTCACTAACGCCCACAACCCCATCCCTCTCCACATCTTTAAAGACAGAAATTTCAAATATCATTGTGAACGTGTCTCCTAATTTTCTGCTTGGAAAGAACTGTAATTTTGTAGAAGCTTCCTTTAAAACCGTTTCTCTTCTGTGGAGGATGTACTGTTTTTTCCCATACGGCGTTATTTCAATTTCTTTCCGGCTATTGTCGTCTGGCATAAGACTTACATGTAAAGGGCCAGAGTTGAATGCTTTTCTGAAACTTTTTGTCGGCTAAAAAATGTAAATGGGCTTATGAATTCAAATTTTATTTCCCATTCTAAATATGGTTCTAAGTGCCATTTGAGGTCAGGTTTTCGAACTATTTTATATTCATACTGGCCAACATTATTTGCTTCTACATTGCGCAGCTGTTCTAGTTTAGGAAACTTTTTACTGTCGCCAACCTCTTTGCGTTTATAATCACCATCTTTAGTGTACTCAAAACCATACAAAGCGCCTATTTCACCGTTCTGTTCAAAGTCCTCAACGTCTGCAAGGTCTTTTAATTCTAAAGTTATACACCTCACAGGTGCTAATGCAACTCCTGATTCATCTGGCCCACGCGACATTATTTTTTAGTAACGTATTATTTTATTTCCAAAACAATGTGCAGGTTATCACATTTCACGATTTTACCTGTTTTGTCTGCAATTTTTATATTAAATGATCCGACCCTTCCACAAACTAATCTTTTAAACTGTAAATTAGGGAAATTGTATAATTTCAAAATTTCGCAATATCGCTTTCCCTGAGGGAAAGCTTTTAAAACGTTGGGGGGCCTTCCATCATAAAGTTTTCATCAGTGCTCAGCCCCATCCAAATGAAATAGAGAAATTGAAGAATGCAAGATCGAGGGGGTTTTTCCTCCCTCTTTAAGAAAGTTTTTTTTTGGGTGTAATTTTCCAAAACTATGAAGGGTTTTGTTTGGGCATTTGTAAAACCTAACTTTTTTTAGCTAGCCCCTCCCATAAAAATGGTAACCTACTTTTTCCCCTTCTTCAGGTTTAAAGGCAACATTTTTTTTTCAGTTTCGCATTTTTAAAATTTGAGAGTAATGTCAAAGTTACTCTTGCTTTTTTAAGTGGGGGAAAAAACCCAAATTTAACCATCAGGAAATTTTTAACGGGCTAACTTTGGCCCCTTTTTTTTAAACCCTTTTAGAATCGTATTATTCCCCCCTGTTTTAAATTATTTTAAAACCCATACAACTATGTAAAATTTTTCCCAGAAGCGCAACCGTCGCTTCCGAAATTGTTTCAATAGCATGTTCTAAAAACGAAGGGCTGTCTTGATTTTTTTTAAAATTTTTACAAACTTTTTTTAAAAACAAATTAAAAATGAGTGCATTCAAATATACTGATGCAAAATTTTTCTGCTGGGCCGCACTACAATTTTAAAAAAATATAGAAAACCGAACTTTTGACTTTTCCCTGTGACTCAGTCTGACCCCTTTTTCAAGTAAAGGGGATACCCAAAGGGCCCAAATATCTTAACCCTCCTTTTTAAAAAAGACTACACCCAAAAGTGGGGTTTAGTCATCCGATGCAGTTTTATCAAACCAAATTAAATTTTTGGCTGTGTTTTTTTCGCATCAACGGGGGTTTTGGAGTGTCGTATGCGATCTTTAAAATTTCACCCCTGTTTCCTTTGGTGAGGTCGGGTGTACAGTTTTCATTTTTATTAAAACCTTTCAGGCGTTTTTGCCCCAACTGAAAGCACCTTTTCCCAAAATGACAAACCGTTTAATCCTTTCCCAGCAACAGAATAGACATAAGGGCTTTTGAAAGGATCTTTTAACAAAATTCAAATTAATGTTAAGGAAAAATTTTAGACAAAATTTGGGACATTAACAGGGTCTGGGCACCCCTTTTTTTTTGGGGGCTTTCACAGAAAGTATAACTATGCCTGGAATCCTCCTTACAAAACTTTCTCTTCAGGCCCAACTTTTCACCTCTTTCCTTAGAGCAAGAGCATAAACAGCATGGACAACATTTTCCTTAGCCCCTTTTTCTAAGGGCCTAACTAAAGCGGGAATAAACGAAAAAACGACTCTATTCGTACTTCCCGTTTGGGGGTTTGCTGGGTTCGCAACACAAACGAGATGGGAGAAAAAACTGACCTTCTACGGGCTTTGACGCACAAAAACAATACTTAGAAAATTTTAGAGGACGCCTTAATTCTACTGTTGTTTTTCCCTTTTCAAGTTTTAAAAAGGGATACCAAAAGGGTTTTTACATACGCAAGAACGAAAGTAGCCCTTTGCTGTTGGAAACTGGTTTTTTACATGCTCCCTTTTCTGACCTCGGGCTCCGATAGGAAAAATTTAATAAACTACAATAATGAAACCCCCCCTTGGGGCAGGCAATGAACAACAGTGGGGAAAAAAATGAAAAAAATTTCTGAGCCAGAAAATATTGCAAGCAAAAACCCAAACACCCAAAAAATAATTTCTTTCCAAAACCCCTGGGGCCCAAAGCCCGAAGCCTTTTGAAGAAGTCAAAAAAAAAAAAATGACCATGAATAGGAAAAAAACCCAGCGCTTTTTTTTGGTTTAAACTGGCCTGGGGATTATTTTGGTCCTTTTTTTTAACTAAAAATTAACCCCTATTAAGAGAACAAATGTCCATGGGGCCAGGCCAAAAAAAAGCCAACTACTTTGCCTGCAGTGACAAAAGCCGCTAACAACCCCCTAATATCCCTTGAAAAGAAATTCAGGGTTTTTAAACCAACTAATTTTTTTAATAAACCCGCAAGATGATAAAGCTTTTTTTTACCCTGATTTTCAGGTGGGGGGGGAGGGCCCGGGGGAAAGGCACTGGACTTTGACCACCGCCGCCTGTAAAAAGCCATCCCCAAAGTGTACGTAATTGCAAATCCTAAGGCCGTTAAAAACGCTTGTTTAAAGTGACCCCTTTTTGCTCCTAAAAAAACTTTCGTATTCTTTTCTGCTAGCGTTGTGTCTTCATATAAAATTCTTTGGATAGTTTCTTTTTTATTCGGCTCACTTGAGTTCGAAATTTTTTTTTCTCGTTGGGTAACAACCCTTCTAGTCTTGCTGATCCCCTTTTGTTCAAGATTTTTTAAAGCCCTTTTGGGTTATTCTTTTTTTAACACCCAGCCCTAATTTTGGGTCATCAGCCTCAACGATTTTATTTTCTTTTTCTCTTTTTATAGCTCATCTATTTTCCCCCATTTTTTTAAATTTGGGGTTTGTTAATTCGCCTTTGATGGTTCTTAAAGCACGATAAAGGGGCCTCTAATTTTTGGCGTGGTTTTTTGGGGGGGTCGCGTTAGTTTTTAATGCTGTTTTTTCCCTAAAAACTGGTTTTCTGTTTCTATTGCATTTTTTAATTCACCGGCTGATTGATTTAATTTTTTAAAAGTTCCTTTTTTTTGTATTTTTTTTTGGGGATTTTGGGGGGTTTTTGGGTAGTGGGGTTTTTAAAGTTTAGAAACTCCTTTTTCCATCTTTTTTTTGGTAAAGAAATCCCAAGGCGTTTTTCAAATTTTCCCACCCAAAGGTTTTTGTCTAATTGTATTCATGCCAACAAACTTTTTTGGTCTCGTTTTTTTTGTAAGCTAAACCAATTGTTCCCGTGGGGGCCCGTTTTTCACATACAAAGGCCCCCCTTTTGTTTCAAAAATCGGGGTCTAAAAATTTGGGGGATTTCAAAGGCCTAAATTTTGGAAAAAAATGACCCCAAGGCCGTACTTTCTGTTAAATTTCACGCCGCATTGGGGGCCCTGACGATGCGGGTATCAAAGGGGGCCGTTTTCACTCATGCCCTTTCCCCCGGGAAAAAAACACAAAATCTTCATCTTAAATTTTCCCTCCATGTTTTAAATATTTAATTTTTTATTTTGTTTTATAAAAAATTCACAAACATATGGCCCCGATTTTTTACCCGCAAGAAACGAAAGACCCTTTGGCGTGAAGGGAAATAAAGGGGAATTTATTAAACGTTCCAAATAATCCATCTACTATTGAGCGGATAAAAATTCTTACGGGTTAAAAATTTTCCAGACCCTAGGACGGGGGAAGTAAATTGTGCCGGGGCTCTGCAGGGCTTACTTTCAAAATAGAAGTTTCGCTTTCAAAAAAACAAAAACCCAAACGGGACGGTTTGTACAAAAACGGGGGGCGGGCAATTTTAAAAAAATTTCTATAAAACTTGGGGGGCCAAAAAAAATTTTTTCTTTACAAAATGCGAAAATTTTTTTAAACCCTTATTTCTGACTATGGCTACCGCAAATAAAAGGGGCTGATTTTGCTTTTTCAAGGAACGAATTTAAGAAGCACTAAAACATAGAATAGGCGCCGCAAAAAGCTAAAGACGGCAAAAAGGTTTGTACCGTAATTAAACGTATGGAAATCGCTTTTTCCTACCCTAGATTTTTAGGGTTTTTAAAAACGGCATGCCCCATTCTTTTAAGAAACATTAAAAGACAGATTTTCATATGAACTAAAATTTTAATGATTCCCAAAAGTGTTTATTATATCCCCCCAGACACCGAAGCAAAGTACAAACATTTCTGACATCTCGTTAGAAGGGTTTTACGTTTTTTAGCAAAAACCCAATTTAGCAAGGCTGAAATTTAGGGAAAAAATATCAATCAAAATTTTGCAATAAATTACGAAAGGTGATTCATCATTCTAAATATCCTAAAAGGAAGGGAGACACTATATGAATTTTTGGTTTTTGTGCCACAGCAAGAACGCTTAAAAGGAAATTTTTTTTTGCGGGGGGAAGATAAGGACCATTTTCCAAAGACCAAAATGAAAATTTTATTAATCCTAAAAAAACGAAAATGCAATGTACAATTGAGGGTATCCCCAACCCAAAACTACCAGCGGGCTTAAACCTTTCAGCCAAAATTATTAAATAAGAAAACCCGTTTGGAGGCGGGAGGTGTGAAATCCGAAAAGTTTTACCTTGGGGGTCTAAAAAAATTTTGCATCTTCCAAAATTTTTGACCGATCATTTTTTAACAACGAAATACCGGGTTTAAAAAAATTGACCCCAAGGCAACGAGGATAAAAGTTACAGGGCGGGAAACTGTTTGGACATAATAAACATTCCAAAATTTATAAAAAAAGAAAACCCAAAACCCTTTTTTGTGTATTTGTTTTTTTAAAATATGATGCGCAGCTGAATTTCAAGTTTAAAAGATTAAAAAAAATATACATTAAATAAATTATTTTTTTTTTTTTTTAAAAAGCATGTCTGTTTCACATTATTTCCAAAAGTAAACCCACAGCCCATATTCCCAAAGGGGAAGGGGAAAGCCCCCCCCAAAAAAACCCTTTTGATTAACCAAAATTACCCAAAAAGGGACCAAAATACTAAAAGCAAAAACCTTTCAAAAAACATCAAAACCCAAAAAAGGTATTCTGCCCGTCTTTAATGCTGTTTAAACCCAAAGTTAAAATACTGGAGCATCGACAAAAAGTGCTCTATCACAGGGAACGGTGTTGGGCCCCTAGCAACGGGGTAGGTGCCCCGGCAACTTTACCCCTGGCGTTTTTTCTTTTGCTCTTTGGCCCCGTGTTCATTAGCTTTTAGGGGCTGCACAAAAAAAAAAAAAACTAAACTCCAAAAGCACACAAACATAGTTCAACAATAAACAGCTAAACTTAGTTCCTTTTTAAACTGAAAATAAATAAAGCGCTAGCTGACTCCCAAAAATTTACGGATGAAGAAATTTAAAACGTTTTACCAAAGGGCCCATTTTGGGTGACTAAAAAAGACAAAAGTTTTATCTTCAAAGAAAGGCGAGACAAATTTTTTCCCAACCCCCAGACCCCGAGAGAATAAAAAAAGGGGAAAGCTTAAAAAAAAATAAAAAGAAACATTAAACTCTGTTCAAAGAAACTCACATTTAAAAACGCCAAAGTTGTTTTTTAAAATTTTGTTTTTTTTGAGTCAAACACAAAAAAACCGTTGATATTGATTCTATTAATTATTTTTTTTTTTAATTTTTTAAAAAAATATTTTTAGTTTCGAAAAGAAAATCAACATGGATAAGCATATGAAGGTCCAAACGATTCCCTTTTAAGAAAAGCAAAAAAAATTTTTTCAAAAACCGAATGATATTTGAAAATTTGAATCCTTAATCCAGCAAAGACAGGGAAGTGTTTCCATGCCCATTTTTCCCCCTTTTCCCTAAACTAAAAAAGACCCGCCAGTTAAAATAATGTTTGCTGGGGGTTTAACACCCCATATAAAAAAATAAATAAGAAAATCTAGAAGTCTGGTCTCAAAATAAACAACAGGGTTTTTCTTTTTCGTAATGACTTAACCCTGGTTGGGCCGACCAAGTTTTCTTACACATTTTTTATTGGCCGCTGAAGGGAAAACCAAAAAGAGAGGCTCTGGTTGGGCAGAGGGCAAGCGAATATAAATTTTAAAACCCGGCTAAGTTGAGCCTATTGAAGGGAAAACTTACCCTTCCCAACACCTCCGCATTTGTTTTCAAAAAAAAAACAGTTTTAAACATAAAGAATTATTTGAAAAACAAAAGTTTTATGGGTGTGTTCTTTCAAAAGGGTGCATCACGTTTCTAAAAACGCAGAGAGAGTGTCAAAAAAATCACCCTTACATCAAAGATCTTAACTTTGTGGGGGTTTCCTTTCCTGTTAGCGTGGATTCCATTGATCAGTTTTTAAGAAAAAAACCAAAACCCAAAAACTTTAATGTATACACATGTGATGAGGAAACAAATCTACTCCCATTAAAGTTTCCCAAAAACACCCAAAATAGGGTCCAGAAAAAAATTTTGTTGAAATTACTGCCCGATGTTTTCCCCCAGCGGGGTACCGCATTACACATTTGAAAACGGAAAAAAAAATGAGTAGAATTTTTGCGGCATACTTCAAAAAAAAAAAATTACCATAAAAAAGAATTCTGCAGAAAATGTTTTAACAAGATTCCATCTGCCAAGCCGCAACAAAATAAGAAACATTGTATCGGCCCCGTTGAAATGTATTTCCGAACTAATTTTCACCCCCCGAAGGCATAAAGGTTATTTTAAGAACTGGAAAAAACTGCAAAAATTTTCCATACGTAGTTTTACGCAGACTTTTGAATCAAATCTGTTCCTTTTTGAAAGGGGCCCGCGCCCCAAAAACTTCGAAAAACCAAATCTTAAAAGAGTAATCACCAGAAATTTTTCATTTGCCTCGGTTTTTTTCAGGTCGGATGGCGTTCATTCAAAGCCAGAATTATACAAAAGACCAAATGCTGCAGGAAAACTTCTTAAAAAGCATGCACAAGTGCGGGAAAGATTTTTCAATAATCTGAATTTTTCGAAATCATGAGGGCGCCTGAAAAAACCAAGGGCATTTTGACTTAGCCCCAAAATTGTGGTTTGTGGTTTAGAACTCAGTTAGAAGCAAAACCCAAAAGTAAAAAGACCATGATCACCCTTTTGGAAGGTTTTTGAGGGGCAGCGCATATTTAAAAAACAAAACTTCAAATAAATTTATCCAAAGACATGGAAGCGCCTATATTCCCTTTTATTTAAATTGCGAGGTTTCGACTCTCTCTTTTAATGAAAGCAGTAAACCCCCTCCTTCAGGGTGTCATGCATTGCACAGTCATCAGAAAAATACATGTGTTTTTACTTTAAATTTAAAATATCTTTTTATGACTCTATGCAGCACATGATGGGGTCATTAGGTCCACTTTGGCCCATGTCCTTAAAAACCTGCCTAATAACGGAAGAAAAATTTTTTTACCCAACGCTTGTTAGGGAAAAGGGGGGTTTACCCTTATTAGTTTTCATGAACATTGGGGAAAAGGGTTTAGACGGGAAAATACACTTCCACCTAAAGGGGCGTTCTTTTTATCTTAGAGGAAAGGACATCAGTGATTCTGATTACCAAACATGCTCAAGAAAGCTGGGAGAAGTTAGATTGTAAAACCCATGGAGACAAACATGACTCCACTTTAAAGGCCGATGTATGTTTTTTTGGGGGACCCTTTTTTTTAAAATTTCAGAAAGACCTCATGAAACCCTTATAGTTTTGGATCCCGCGGGATTACATTTTTTTTTGCGCCTTGGGGTGGGGTTTTTGGGGTGCTTTTTTAAATTTTTCTGGAGTAAAGATTGATTTTTTTGTCTGAAACCACCAATGATTTAGATGTTGAAAAAAGGATTGCGCCCCGGGGGAATTAGTTTTGGCCCTCGCACCCTTACTGAAAGCAAACAACAAAAACTTGGCCACTATGATCCAGTAAAAGGTCAACTATCTCATGTAATTTTTGATGCAAAAAAATTTTGAGGGAAGGGGAATGGGGCAAACACTTCCATTACGTAACTTTTAAAAAGACCTGGGGTATTAAAAACATTCAAGAATTTGTAGAACCCCCTTTCTCTCTTACACGATCGTAAAAGAGGTCTTAAACCCAGAAGTTGACCCTTTGAATATCCTCAGAACTCCCTGAACCTCATAATGAATATCCCTTTTTGCAGCCCGAAAGTCTAAAATGAAACCAAGGGCCGCCTAAAAATTGTTGCCTAAACTTCGGGGAAAAAAAATTATGTCTGTCATTACAGACTTCACAATTTTAATTTTTAAAACACGGTTTGAAGTTGACATCTTTCATCGTATAATTGTTTTGATCAAAAAACATTTTTTAAACCCATACCTGAAAACACTGATTTGAACTAAATCCACAGATGCTTCAGAAAAAGCTTTTCAAGCGATGAACAACAGTTTTTTTTTGGGAAAGACAAGGGAAAATCCGCACAAGCGAAAGATGTAAATTTGGTCACCAGAGAAAACGAAGAAATTTAAAGCTGACCAAAACCAATTATCGGGACTTTAGAAGATTTCATGATCAGCTTTTTGGCATAATGAAAAAAAAAAAGAAAGTCAAATTTGGACAAACCCGTTTTTATTGGGTTTCGTTTTGAATTATAAAAATTTTGATGTTAAATTTTTTTATGACACTTTAAACCCTTGTACCGACCAGAGTACTTTACACAATACAGATATTTTGTTTTAAATATTCCACTGAAGACATCTATAAAGACAGGGAAAAATCGAAGTAGCAAAAAGGGGCTCAGGATGGTCACCACATAACCTAAAGACCCCTTTGCATTCAATTACTAATAAAATTTTTGGGAAAGAAAAGGATGAATTATCGGGAAAAGGTGATCAAGGGTATTTTGGGGTTTAAGGTCGAAAATGTACAGTTTTTTTCGAGCCAGGAAAAACTTAAAAAGAAAAGGGGAAATCTCGCAGCGTTGTGCACCAACCATATCACATGACAACATAAAGAACATTTTTGACAATAAGATTTTTCATCATGACAACGTAAAGCGCATCTAATCTACAGAATAAACACAACGGTTTTTAACAAAGAAGTCATTAATAGAACAAAAACTAAACGGGGGTTTGTTAATCCAAATTTTCTATGCAATCGGGCACGAGGGCGCATAATTGTATACATTCTTCGGGGTTTTTATTTTTTATCAACTTTTATTATAAATCAAACTAGCTTTCATCCAATTCATTTTAAATCTTTTCTCATGTTTGCTTGATGCTTTTGAATTTTTTTTTTATTTTTTTAAGATATTCTTTTTTTCCCAATTTGGGGGGTTTTAGTTGTAGTGACTGGTGTTTAGCATGCTTTATTAAACCTCGAAAAGTTCCCCCAATAGCATTTAAAGCATCAAATGACCCGTATCATTTTTAAGGGCTCTTCCTTTTCCCTTTTTGTTTCGTTCGCACTTCCTTCTGAGCTTCCATTTTAAACTCAAATATTGACGTAAATTTTAAATAAGCAACTGGAACTGGCTGGGGATTTTCCAGTTCTTTTTCAAAAATCTTTGAGGAGCCGGTTGTTTTGTTGTGTCATTTTTTCGTAAATAATACACGGGCGATTCATTTACAATTCTTTTATTTCATACGATCAACACTCCAAACAGGAAACTGTTGCCCAATGCGAGTGCCCCCGCTTTCCCCCGGGGGAAAAAAGTACCTTACTTTCAATCCAAATGGAAAAGGGCGGATGAAGCCTCTCCTTTAACAACATTTTGTTTTTCTTTTGGCTTGTCTGGGTTTTTGCCCTTTTTAAACTTCATTATTCTTTGCGCGCAAAACTGAGGGGAATCTTCTAACCCTTTTTTTTGGTTGCGAGAATTTTCAATAAGCTCTCTGTGATACTGGGAGGAAAAAAGTCTTAGCTAACTGTTTTGTTAAAATTTCAACTAAAGCCTGTGATCGGAACTCCTGGGAAAGCCTCTTCTAATGGTAACTCTATTTTTTAACAATAATTGATTCACTTGGCCTTTAAATTCTTTCCATCATCGACTTGAATCATGCGAGGATAAGTTAAGGCCTCGTTGGTATATCAGTTGTATAGCGACAGCAACAGCAGAAGCACTCTTTTGTGTTAATGGTTCCGCATCTTTGTATCTTGAAGCTATGTCAATGACTGTAAGTGCGTACTTAAATCTTTTTCGTCTGATCGTATCATGGGGTAAATATAGAAGGTCCATTTGATGGGTGTCGTTTGGTATTGTATTCACAAAGTGTGGTCTCTGTATCGTCTAGGGGCAGGTAAATAAATTTGCCAAATCGCTTGTTTAGATAACCATTCGTTTTTGCGTTTGTTCACTGACACCAGCTGCCTTGGCTTAGCTTTTTAATTGCCGTGATTCCCTTCCAATATCCTTTTGGCGAATAATAGATTTGTTCATTTTATTCAGCCAATATTTAGTGCAACAAAATACACGATGGTCATTCCAAAGATAACAAACACGATTTCTTGCATCTTTTGTGTTTTTCTGATGGTTGATAAAAGTCCTGAATTTTGGTGGGGGCAATGTCTCGATTGGTTGCCTGTTACAAGAAATATTCTTTTATTGCCTGGTCAACATCTTTAAATGTGTAGGAGCTGCATGCCCCTGTTTTTTCAGTTTGGTTATTAATAAAATCTAACTGCTCAATTCTCTGCTTTTCATAGGCGTCTTGTGCTGCAGCTAGTTGCTCCACAGCTTTGTTTATGTCTTTTTCTCTCGCCGTCGTCCCGTAGTTTACAAACGCGTAATTACTTCCGCTAAAAGCAAGCGCATTCACCACAGCGCCGCCTATCATCATTACGAGTGAAGCCATTTTTTATAAATGTATTTTTTTTTACATATTTTATACTGTCTGGAATTATTCCTTGCTTGACTAGAAAATCTTTCGTGCAAACAAAGCTGCAATGATAGCAATTAGCTTTGCTGAATCCTCAAAGTCTAGTTTGCCAAGATCTGCTGGTTTAATTCTTAACAAGCTTTACCAAGCATTGAGTATCCTATACTTAGACCTCCAATAACGGCAGAATGGTAATACAAGGTTGGCAACAGTTTTTTTCAGCGCTCATTTTAAAAATAAAATAATTATAATTAATAAAAACATGAACAGCGACGATCTATTAAACCTCCTGAACTTATGATTACAAATGACCAGGTTGATGACCAAGCTATTATGCCAAAAAAAGAAAGACTGTATTCTTTGGCAGCATGCGGAAAAACAAAACAGTTCCTTGGGAATGAATTTAGCATAGAACAGATTCAACAGATGTCGCCGCAAGACATTTTAAAGTTATCATAACAGGTATGAAGCGCAACTGGATCAAGAATGGTAAAAAGTGTAGGGCAAACGGTTCTTAGTTTTGTACACTAAACTAGTCAGTAGATTTGCTCCCATTGATTCTGAACAAGACTTTATGTATGATTTAACGCAGGATCCAGTTTTAACAAAGTCATTAGAGTCTCTAGATGTGATTTTATACTACAGATTTGAACATTGTTATCGCCATTAATCATGGGATTAATTACTTTTAATCATATAGATTTTATTTCCCTTAAAAATGACCGAGCCAGAAAATCATCAGAATCAGAATCAGGAAACATTGAATCAGGTGAAAGTGGTCACTAAAACACCTCATCCGGGACGCATTGCAGCAGGAAAAAAATTAGCTGAGTGGAACAAACAAAAAAAAATTACAATTACAATCACAGAATATAGCTCATAATGAAAACATAACGCCGCCAACAGTTGATCCAATGCCAGCTCCAGAACAAGAACAAGTTGATTCAAGGGCACCAAAGCCTTCATGGAATATTGAACTTAAAACTGTTGTCATTTTTGGCGTCCTTGCTGCTGTTGGGGCGGTTATTACGGTTATAAAATATATAAACAGCAACACCAAGAACCAAAGTCCAAACAATCTCAACCACTAAATACAAAAGACGAACACAACAGCACGCCAGGAACGCCAACAACAAAAGATCATTTTGATCCATTTCAGATGCAATAATATTTTAAATTTTTTAAAAATAAAAATAGATCATGGCGTATTATAAAATGATGAAGTCAATAAATAAAGACATGGAGTCTATAAAAGACATTTCCATAGACCTGAATTGTAATCAATGTGGTTGCTTAGGATGTAAGAACTTCATTAAGATCTATGCTGACCGATTTCGCGCAGAGGACGCTGAGCAAGACATCCTCAACGATGACGCGTTTTTTGAGGCGTGTGTGTACTATATTAGACATCTACTATTAAGATAAAAACATAGATTGTATTTTTTTTTTGATAATTATAAGATAACTTAAATAAGAACTTGGTTGTACTTAGAGGATGACTTAGTTATGATCTTAGGTTAACTTGGGTAAGAACTTGAAGATGACTTAATCAAGAACTTATTAAGAACTTGAAGTAAACTTAATTAAAAACTTAATTAAAACTTAATTAAGAACTTAATTAAGAACTTGGGGTGACTTAATTAAAAACTTAATTAAGAACTTGGGGTGACTTGGGGGTGGGAGTGTGTGTGGTGTACACAGAGCTTTATTATTTGTCATGTGTAACACCACTTGGTGCAAGACAGTGCTTGCGTTTTTGTGATGCATTGGCTCTTTTGTTGCAAGTTCAAAGCAGCCACCAAGTGCATTTAACAAAAGCCTGATTGAATAAAACAAGACAATTGTATAAAGTACACCCGGCGGCCGCCTAAAAGGCAGCCTAAAAGTTTGTAGCAGGGCGTGGAAGCAGGACGTTGAAGCAGGTGAAGCAAAACGGTGTAGTAGGGAGTTGAAGCAAAACACAAACACGAAGCACAAACAATAACACAGCCGAAGCAGGGCAGGCGCAAATGTCATAGGGCAGCA
Source organism: Conus ventricosus (assembly GCA_018398815.1). Lineage (NCBI taxonomy): Eukaryota > Metazoa > Mollusca > Gastropoda > Neogastropoda > Conidae > Conus > Conus ventricosus. The sequence continues at coordinate 52,022,544 of CM031614.1, forward strand.
AACCGTACATGCATGATCGTTACTATTTTTAGAGCCACGTCATTTACTATTTTTGAAACCGTACATGCATGATCGTTACTATTTTTAGAGCCACGTCATTTACTATTTTTAAAACCGTACATGCATGATCGTTACTATTTTTAAACACTTGTCTAACAGTACACACACACACACAGTGTGATACTTCTGTTGTTACGCACAAACAAGCACTGTATGTCTAAGACTGTGACTGTTGGAGCTCTGATGTGAGAGGAATATGCGGCGCTTCTGACCAGTACTTTTTGTACTCTTCGATCTGAGGCATCTCTTCGATTTGCTTCAGTTTGCTCATGATAAAACTGATTGGCAAACCAACAGTGTTAAATCGTGGAAATGCATAAAGCAATTTAGCAACAGCACGTAGTCTACGCGCATGAACATCAGAATAGCCAGTTTTTTCTTCTAGCCACTGAGCCCACGTTTTTGCCATCTTTCCTTCTTTTCTTTGTCTCTCCTGCCATTGTTTGCATAAAATAAAAAACTGACCAAACTGAATGTAAATTAAGATTTGTTGTGCGTTCTGCCTTTTAAGATTTCTCACCCCTTTTTGCAGTATTTCTACAATGTCTTGTTCATTTACTGCTTGTGCAAAATAATCATTTGTGAAAGCTTCTGTGGATATGGCATGTCTAACATCTGCTTGGTTTGAAACGAGATAGTGATGTAAATCACTTGGCGTTGTTGGCTCTACTCTCTTTTCTTTCCGTATTTTTCTTTGAACAAATCTTCCATCTTCCTTTTTGGTTTTTTGGGTAGTCTCATTGGTCCTTCTGTTTTAGCCTTAACTGCTATTAAGGCCATCTGCTCAAAATATATTCTATTCTCTTCTAGTACATGCTGTTCTTCTTCTGTCCATAACAGAGTAGCTTGCTCTTGTTGATACATGCCTTCTGGAAGAATTAAAGGAGTTTTTTGTTGAGAAAAATCTAACAGTTTTTGATTAGCTGCTTGCGCTTCAAAAATTTCCTGATTTAATTCTTGTGAAGAAGGACTACCAAATAATTCTGCTTCTTCACAAGAAGAAACACTATCACCCGACATGAATTTAAACAAATCTTTTACAAGCAAAACACTCTATCACTGAAACACGTCCGTTCACCACAGCACCACAACACCAAATGACGAGATAACTTAAGGCCCGTTGTCAACAACACTAAGTGCTGGGCGGATGTGACGTCTTTTTAATATCACATGATTAAATCTTGACTTATGATAGGTGAATGTAAGAAACATGTCGATATCTGTTTTACCCCAGGCGGGAATGACTGAGCAAAATCCTTTCAACCACTTATAGAAATCTCGCTATTCAGAACTGCACTATGGGGTATTTAACTCTCGCTTTTCATGTCTGCTAACTAGCTTTACAAATTGCTCTGAATGCTTCTATTGAAATCTCTGGGGGGAGTGCTGCGCTTCACTAAATGCCTTTAAAAAACAGCCTGCATAAGCCAATCTCTCTCACCTGCAGTGTGTGTGTGGATTTTATGTCAGAAATATAACTCGGTTTTAAAAGACTTTAGAGAGCAGTTAAAGACAGTAGTTTTATTTCACATGAAAGACAGAGACTCATTTGATGAATGTTTGCGCGAAAATGATGTTATTGAGAATAATCAGGAAAAACATAGGATTAAACAAAAACTGAAATCTAAAAAGTTTTGTAAATTAGTATTGAAAACGGACAACCCAACACAGTATGTATGTTTGTAGGGTCGTTATTTTTTTGGTTATTAAAGTCATGCTTAGTAGAGAACTGTAATATGCCGCTTTTGGATTCACCCGCCCGAGACCGGCCAAGGCCGGTTGAGAGCGGGTGAGCCAGAAGCGGCATATTACAGTTCTCTCCCACCCTCCGTCCACTTTGCTTCCCCACCCTCCGTCCACTTTGCTTTCCCACCCTCCGTCCACTTTGCTTCCCCGCCTCCGTCCACTTTGCTTCCCCACCCTCCGTCCACTTTGCTTCCCCACCCTCCATCCACTTTGCTTCCCCACCCTCCGTCCACTTTGCTTCCCCGCCCTCCGTCCACTTTGCTTCCCCACCCTCCGTCCACTTTGCTTCCCCACCCTCCGTCCACTTTGCTTCCTCGTCCTCCGTCCACTTTGCTTCCCACCCTCCGTCCACTTTGCTTCCCCACCCTCCGTCCACTTTGCTTCCCCACCCTCCGTCCACTTTGCTTCCCCACCCTCCGTCCACTTTGCTTCCCCACCCTCCGTCAATTTGGTTTCCCTGCCCTCCATCCATTTTGCTTCCCCACCCTCCGTCCACTTTGCTTTTCCCGGAATCTGCCCGTCCCCCCCCCCCCCCTCCTTCCGCCTCCACTTGTACTCGCCCCATCATGTCGTTAATATGAAAAGATGCAGTTTGCTGGCCAATCAATGATTGTCGAGTTGTTCGGTGGAAGTTATACTTTTTGTTGTTCTTGTGGTTAATGGATATTATCTGGCTGTTTACTTGATTATCGGATTGATATTGTATGTACCTCTTCATGATTGAATTGTTTATTTATATGTGACAGATATGTTTATAAACTGATTAGAGATTGGTGCATCCACCTGCTGATTGGCCTACCCGGCCTGTTTCTGTTTGTCCTACCTCTCCCCCCTCCCCTGTCTCTCCCCCCTCCCCCCTTTTCCCCGATGACTCTCCCCTTCCCCACCCTCCTCCTCCGCTGCTTCCCCAAAATCATTGACCGTTCTTTCCCCGCCACTCTCCCCCGTACTTACTTCACCATGTCAGTAACATGTGAAGGCGCAGTTTTGTTAGCCAATCGATGCTTGATGGAAAGGACTTGCATTGTTGAGTTGTTTAGGGGAAGTTATTATACATCTTGTTGATCTGTAGCCTAGAGTATTATTTGGCTGTTTTACTTGATTGTGAGTGCCTTTTTATGACTGGCTGAATCGTTTGTTTAAATTTGATCGATGCGTTTGTAGATCAATTTAGAGATGGGCAGGGGTGGTTGGGTCTGTGGGGTGTGCTCGGCAGCTGGAGGGTGGTGTCTTTTGCCGGTGGGCTCAGCAGTCATGAAACACGGGCTGGTACACCCATGGGGATGCTATTTAATGGCTGTTATGAGTTGCATCCTGCAGTCTGATTTACCTCTGTTCAGGAGCAGTTTTGTCCCTTGATATCTTAATGGAGTGTCCTGCGCGTGCCTGTACCCATCGTCAACACAGCGCAGGCCTCCAAGGGTGGTACAGGACTGCTCTAAAGGCAGGTGGAGACAGTGCTTCTCTGGGTCCTCCCCAGCACCTTCGGGTGTTTCTTTTTCTTCGCCTAGTGTATTATTTGGCTGTTTTACTTGATTGTGAGTGCCTTTTTATAACTGAAAGAATTGTTTGTTTAAATTTGATCGATGTGTTTATAGATCAATTTAGAGATGGGTGCTTTCACCTCCTCACCTGTTCCTGTTTGTCCTGCCTCTCCCCCCCCCCTCCCGTGCCCTCCCTGTCTCCCTGTCCCCCGCCCCCCCCCCCCCCCCCCGCCCCTCCTCCCCAGCATCATGGGGGCGGGGGGGGAGTGTGTGTGTGGGGGGGGGGGAGGGGCGGACGGAAGGGATCAGAAGAAAACGTTTGCTTTCATTTGCTTACACTCACCAATCGGGAGACACGTGTGCGCTGTCACACATCGTGTATGACATGTATTATTTCTTCTATAGCCTTTTTCCCACTCCTGCCTACAACGCAAAAATTGTTTGAACTTTTGGAGTTGGTGAGAAAAATGGCATAAACATTTGTATGATAGTATTGTAATCCCCCCCCCACCCCCATATACCACTTTTGGTGTCAATGGTGTTTGAATTAACCTACCGTTCTTAACTCTCGACACATTCCTTGCTGTAACTATCAGTAACGCAGAGAAGCTGTACATTTCGCTCGTGAGCGATCGTTATTGATTCTACTAACATTTATGTGTTTTGTGTCATATTGTCGATGTGACTTTATGTTTGTAACTTTGTTGAGTGTGTTTTAAGAGCAGTTTTTTTTGCTACTGAAATGTTATTTGTTTGTCGTGGAAAAGATTCATTTGGTCATCATTATGTTTATGCTATTTTGTTTGGGTAGGTTTTTTAAAAATTATTTTTAATGACCATGCTGTTTTGCGATCTTTGTATTGTTGTGATGTTTTCCAAAGCAAATGTGTACATTACTGTGTAAAGAAGCTGGTTATTCCTTTCCAGTCATATGGCAGTGCGATACCAACAGTTATAATCCTTCTTGTACAATAACATGGCAAGTATTACGGCATCATCTTTGAATTGTCAGGGGCTAGGAGACTCTCAGAAAAGAAGGGATGTTTTCCACTATGTTAGGAAAAAGTCCTACAACGTTTACTGTTTGCAAGACACCCATTTTACCCCCAAATTAGAAAAAAAGGTTATATCAGAATGGGGTTATACATGTCTCTTTGCCTCATAGATCCAATGCAAGAGGTGTAGCTGTGCTGTTTAATAATAATTTTGAATTTAAAATCAGCAATATTGATCGGGTTGGCTATGGTAACTACATTATATTATCCTTAAAAACCATGAATAAAGACATACTCTTAATAAACTTATATGGACCGAACGTAGACGATCCCGATTTGTATATTGATTTAAAAGAAAAAAAGGAAATGAAATGAGGCAGGGAACAGTAAACAATAAACAATTTGGGTAACTTTTGCTCCCATAAGAAAACCTAACACAGACTAACTTGTATTCAAGAATGGCACAGTCTTTTAAACTTGAATAAAGTCAGACAAATACATAGACGAACAATCTAATAGTGGGGGAAAAAACAAGCGCAGGCCGACAACTCAACTGTCTTCATAGTAATGACTTGGCAAAGATTTGGACTTAAGGGGGGGGGGGGGGGGGGAGAGGGGGGGGAAGGGGGAGTTTGAAGATAGAGAAACTGGGAATATGAAATTAAGAAAATATATTACAGATATGAAGACTCTTCACTAGCTGCATAAGGGAACCATCGCAATCCCTTTTGAAGGCAGATATATTTGTATTGCCTGCTCCGAGGCCTTTCGTCTGCTGGACTGGAACTCATCAAGGAGACACGGCTGGTTGTGTCTGTGCTCCTGGCGTCAAATAGAGACACACCACAGTCAATAATACCGTGGTGTTACCCCACTTGTTTATTGTTTACTGTTCCCTGCCTCATTTCATTTCCAATTTCGTTTTGATTAAATTGAGGTTATTTGTATTTGTTTCTGTCCGTCTGTGTGTTTGTCTTTTGATCTCCCTTGCATCTTTGGGTGGATCCTCAAGCGTAGGCTCAAAGATTGTTCCCTACGTTTTATACTATTTGCATAAGGTCTTTAGTTTTTCAGCAACTTTTTTCCTCCCCCCACTTTCGTCTGGTTTCATTTACTACCTTTTACTGGCTGCTTTGGGGGTACTATTGGATTCTTTTTTGCACCCTTGGTGGTGAGAACACCATGGTATTATGGACTGTGGTGATTCTCTGTCTGACGCCAGGAGCACAAACACACAACCAGCCTTGTCTCCCTGACGAGTTCCGACCCAGCGGACGAAAGGCCTCGGAGCAAGCAATACAAATATATCTGCCTTCAAAAGGGATTGCGATGGTTCCCTTATGCTGTAATATATTTTCTGAATTTCATGTTCCCAGTTTCTCTATCTTGCCCCCCCCCCTCCCCCCTCGCCCCTCCTTAAGTCCAAATCTTTGCCAAGTCATTACTATGAAGACAGTTCAGTTGTCGGCCTGCGCTTGTTTTTTCCCCCACTATTAGATTGTTCGTCTATGCATTTGTCTGACTTTATTCAAGTTTAAAAGGCTGTGACAGTCTTGAATAAAAGTTACTCTGTGTTAGGATTTCTTATGGGAGCAAAAGTTACCCCACTTGTTTATTAAAAGAAAAAAATAATAAACTACCACGGTCCCGATCTCGTAACAGCTGGTGACTGGAATTTAGTTCTGCCAGCCACCGTGGCGAAGTGGTTAGCGTCGCGGACTCCCGGCTGGGAGGTCGTGGGTTCGAATCCCATCAGAGTCATGTGGGTTTTTTCTGCCCCGACCGGCTCCTACCCAGAGTTGAGTTTGCTGCGGACTCAGTTGGGAAGACTGGGACCACACAGTCGAGTTTCATCCACTTAATGGATGCGTTTCTGAGAGTGTTGCTCAAATTTCATGACCAACACTGCAGGTGCCTGTATCTCTCGGGCCTGGTTGACGCCAGGATATATTATGAAAGGAAGCGTAGAGTACAGCCCTGTCATGTAGTCTCAGACCGAAATGGAAATCCGCAGCATCATCTTAATCATCTTCATTCCCATTGATCAGCATTATAAAACAAAGTCTCAAATTCTGTGGCCATTCATGCCCTGCTCTCATGGTGACCTCAATTTCGATGTCCTCTCCGCGTCTGTGGCCTTGGTTTGCTTCCGTCGGGGTCACCGGTATCGGCGAGTCCATGGGGGCTGTCGTTGGACGGACGTGGTGGCGCCCTCCGGAGGGAGAGCTCACTCACGCCGGCTCCGCGACTAAGCAATTATTGTCGTCAGTAGGGGGATTAGTAGGTGGTGTCCTGCGTATGTTAGATCAGAACAGGCGCCACTGAACACCACCGAAGTGACTCGGCAGCAGTGCAGTGTCTCCTCCGGTGGGTTGCCTCTTGACGGCTTGACATTGACTGCTCCCTGTAGATTGCTGGTGCCGGGGCTGCGGTGGGGCCAGCCGGGCTATGGCTGTGGACGGGGTATCGGAATGAGCGGCGTGGGTGCACTGCCTCTGAGGTAGCGCAGAGGTTGGGACAGCAAAAAAAAAAAAAAAAAAAAAAAAAAAGGAATTTAGTTCTTGATCCATATTTAGATTACAACAATTACAACAATACAAATAACCCTAGGGCTAAAGATGCTGTGGAAAACATGATATTAGAATTAAGTCTCGCAGATGTGTGGAGGGAGAGTAATCTGCAAGTCAAACGATTTGCTTGGCGAAGAAATTCTCCGTTAAAACAAACTCGTTTAGATTATTTTTTTTAATTTCAGAGAGTCTTATATGGAACCATGAAGACACGGATATCATTCCAGGATATGATTTTACTTAAATTAAAGAGTGGGAAAACTGTGAAACGAAATACTTTTTGGAAGTTTAACTATGATCTATTGAGAGACAAACAATATGTAGATGAAATAAACAAACTGATAGACGAGGTGATATGTGAGTATTCATCCGACCAGTATGATACTACTACAATTAACGATACATCTTTGACAGAAATTGAATTAACCGTGTCTGATAATTATTTATAGATTTTTTATTAATGAAAA
>CM031614.1:52034965-52037465 GCA_018398815.1 Conus ventricosus
AGTGTTCAGTAAATAGCGAAAAAGTAGGGTAACTCTTGCTCCCGTAATGAGATAATTACTTGCCCATCACTCCAAACAATGCTGCTTACGACGCCAAATCGCCTGGCTGAAATGACAACACAGAGCACACAGAACAAACGAGGAATAATCCCCAAATTCATACAATCAAACTGAGACTACCTGTAACTGTTCCTGTTCGCCCGTGTGTTTGACCATATTCAAGATATTACAGATTGTGCAAGTCTGAAAGAAATATTAATTTGTGCTTGTTCACCTCTCCAGTTGTTGCTGTGTTCATGTGTTAGATACAGAGTCAATGAGCAGGCTTGGAACATCTCTTTTTGAGGATATCTCCTCTCGTTTGTTCTGTGTGCATGCTCTGTGTTGGCATTTCTGCCAGGCGATTTGGCATCGAAAGCAGCATTCGTTTGGAGTTATGGGCAATAATCTCATCGTGGGAGCAAGAGTTACCTTACTTGTTCGTTATTGACTAGAAGGTAGATTGTCTAGACCGTATCTTTGTTTTTCATCTCTCTTTTCTATGCAAATTAGCCGCTCCTTCCCCTCTCTCCTGTGAAAATTTAACACAAGATGATTGGTTTTATCACCTGTAGGATGCTTTATTGAATCAGAGGATACAATAGTCGAAGGCGTTGTAAGTGGGGGTGTGGGCACAGGCGCATGCCTCATACTTTGTTTGTTTGTTTTTAAATGACACGAGAGGTACCAGTGGTAAGTATGAAATAAAGGTCATGATAGGCTCAGCAAACCTATGAAGTAAAATACGGTGAAAAGAGATGTAAAAAATAAAACGAAGATTAACATGTCTACAGATGGAGATTCTTTCTAAATTAAGAATAAGAAAAAAAAGAGAAAAAAAAAAAAAAAGAAGTTAACATGTCTACAGATGGAGATACTTTCTAAATTAAATAAAACAAGACGATTGATTTGTTCCCCTCCCTCCTCTCACCCTCATATAGTTTACTGTTTCTTTTTACACAGAGAGAGAGGCACAGGCAAAGTTTGTATTTTTGTAAGTCGACACGACGTTGAGGTGACCGTAAAGAAGTTATAGCTTGCTGAGACAAGGGGAAAAAACTGCGTTGTATGAGGGCCAGTGGTTTTTTTTGTTTGTTTGTTTGTTTGCTAAAAAAGATATTTGTGTGGCACTGCTTGATGCCAGGTTTTAAAGAAAAGGTATTGTGAAGTACATGAAGCTTGGTTAATGTTTGAAATGAAACATGTCACGTGTGATTATGTGAAACCATAGTAGAAATTATCTTACGTAAATATTGTAAAAACTTGGCCAGTGTCAGTGCTTGAAAAGAAAAAGGTTTTATAGCAAACTGCAATATCGCAAATTTATTCATGGGTGTTGGGTGGCTTCAATTGTTTATCTTCCTAATGTAAAAAGTGCGACAATAACTAAAAAGGGGGGAACTCTCCTCTGTCTGCCGGGCTGGTTATGATTGTGTCAATGTTACGTGAGCGAGTCTGACACTCCTTCTTCCGGATTCCCCTCTCAACCCCTCCTCCGTCTTCTCCCCCTCCTTCCCTTTTCATGCTCACCCCCCCCCTCCTTACTCTGCCGTGCCACTCCCCCTCCGGTCCCTCTGTCCTCTCTCTCCCCACTCCCTGCTCTCTCCTTACCTTTGTCTTAAAGCCGCTTCGAATCCACTGAAGAAGAAAAAAAAAAGTCTGAATCCGGGATCAAAGTTGGGACCTATAGATCTTCAGATTAACGCTCTCCTGACCCAGCTATTCCGGCAGCATGCACTGGTTCGTCATTAATTCAGTGCCTTCTATTCAGTCAGTAACAATCGCTCGTTTTTTTTCCTTCATTTTTTCCCGATCTTTATCCCCACAGAATGCATGATAAAATATATTATATATATATATATATATATATATATTTATTATATATATATATATATATATTTATATATATATATATATATAACGTGTCACCCATACAACAGGTCTTCTTTCGAAAGTTGGTGATAGGATTTTACGCGTGTGCGAAATATGATCCATGCATTAATTTTACACATGGAATCTCGGTTCATGGTTCATTCGAAGAACTTTTCGGGAAATAGAATCAGAACCAATATCAACTCCGAGGGGAAAATCCTGCTGTACCGAACGACCCGGTGGTGAAGATGCGAACCGGTAACTAGTATTATCAGCATTATGAGCTCAGTGCTATCTACCTACTAAATTTAAATTCCGGCCATAAAATCCGAATTCTCCGTTATCACTGTTATTTTCCTTTTCATTCTGAAGGGTCTCACCAATATTCTTCGAGAAAACAGCTCTAAAACAGGTTCCATCGACTTATGACGCTCGATATTACCATAGTCGGCGGTTGTTTACTATGATTGCGAAGCGATGGCCTGGTGGGTAACATAGTCGACTAGGAAGTCAAAGTATCCATGGTTCGAATCTAGCATGAAGTGCGATGAGGACAGCACTTTTCTCGCTCTATTGGCGCCTTCGGGTG
>CM031614.1:52042465-52064965 GCA_018398815.1 Conus ventricosus
AAGTCAAACAGTGCCGCATCCTTTGGCTAAATCTAGCATGGTGTGAGTCCCACCCCCTTCCCTCGCTATATACCACATGCACGCAGGCACACCACGCACACATGCACACAGAACGCACGCGCACCACACACACACACACACACACACCCACACACAACACACACACACACACACACCACACACACACACACACAGAATGTGTGTGTGTGGTGTGTGTGTGTGTGTGTGTTGTGTGTGTGTGGTGGTGTGTTGTGTGGTGTGTGTGAAGAGAGAGAGAGAGAGAGAGAGAGAGAGAGAGAAGAGGGGAGAGAGAGAGAGAGTAGAGAGAGATGTGTGTGTTTGAATGAGTCTCTCTCTGTCTCTGTGTCGTCTGTCTGTCTGTCTGTCTGTCTGTCTGTCTGTCTGTCTGTCTGTCTGTCTGTCTTCCTCTCTCTCTCTCTCTCCCCTCACACACACACACACACACACACACACACACACACACACACACACACACACACACACACAACACACACACACACACTACCACCACCACCACCACCACCACCACCACCACCACCACACCACCACTAACGTGTGTGCGGTAGCAACATCATTGTGCCACGCGCGCGCGCGCGCGCGCGCGTGCTGCGTGCGTACGTGAGTGCGTGCGTGCGTGAGTGCGTCCGTGTGTGTGGGGTGTGTGTGTGTGTGTGTGTGTGTGTGTGGTGTGTGTGTGTGTTTGTGTGTGGTGTGTGTGTTGTGTGTGTTTTTACAACCATGAGTTAATCTGACAATGAATTCTTTTCAGCAGTCAGTCAGTGTGTGTACGTGAAACGAAGAACGAACGAACGAACGAACAATTATATTTTCAGAGGGTAGTGGAGTAAGCATAACTGCTTTTTTTTTACATCCAGCCCCCCGGGGCAAAAAAAAAAAAAGAAAGAAAGAAAGAAAGAAGAAAGAAAAGATACAACTTCTGAAAAAAAAATACCAAATGCAGCAAACCTAATGTACAAGTGAACACAGACGAAGGGTGGGATTAGGGTGGGGGGGGGGGCATAAAGGGGGGGGAAGAGAGAGAGAGAAGAGGGGAGAGAGAGAGAGAGAGAGAGAGAGAGAGAGAGAGAGTGAGGAAAGAGTTAACAAAAAATAGCTTAAGACAGAGTGGGGGAGAAAAGGAAGCGGAGGGGAAGCAAGGCATGACTTTTTAAACATTAACAAGAAGGTACACAAGAGAGAGGGGAAGGGAGAGAGAGAGAGAGAGAGAGAGAGAGAGAGAGAGAGAGAGGAGAGAGAGAGAGAGAGAGAAGAGAGAGAAAAGAGAGAGAGAGAGAGAGAGGGGGGGGGGTTAAAAGAGAAGGTAAATGTTATATCATTAAATTCATGTCTCAACTGAAAGAAACCAACCTTTTTATAACTTTTCCATTAAATATCTGTGGTATGCTTTTCTGAAAGATAATAAACTATTTTTGTTTTTTTATCTATTCGGGGATTTCATCCCATAATTTCCTCCTGAATAGACAAAAGATGTCATAAAGAGATGATTCTTGGACGAGATAAATTTTGTGCTTTGTTATGAAACTCTCGTACGGGAAATTTCTCTCGGAGACAGAATGGTGCAACGTTATTCATAATCATGAACATAAAGACAGCTTTGTTGAAGATACATTTAATTCAAAAGGAAATGCTTAGTTCTTTATAATCACGTATTTTCCCAGAGGAAGATTTAAAAGTATAAGTTTGAGACAGCGCTGTAGAGACTTTAAGATGCCTTATGGGGGTTTTTACTAGCTAAATCCCAACAGTGAAGCTAATCCCCTCACTTTGAATATAAACATGAAAAAATAAATTTCCGATGTGTTGACCCAAAAAGTGTTTGATTCTGTTAAGCTGAAAGACCTTTTTTTCGATATTCTTTTTGATAAAGTGAAAGCGATTCGACCAGGAATAAGTTATTGTCGATAATAAGACCAAGTAGTTTGTGAGAACTTACTTCATCTAATACGTTATCATATATTTTTAATTCCTTTAATCATCTTTAATATTTTGTCGTTTTTTACCTTGTTGATATTAACATGAATTTAGATTTTTGAGGATGAAGTGCCATATGATTGAGTTTCTGTCCATTTTATGAGCCTGTCAACGTCTTTTGTAAGCCAGCCACACTACATCTGCATTTTTTCCCTTTTATTGTGCAAGTTGGTGCCCATCACGAAAAGTTCACAAGAAGAGAAATGTAAAGAGGGAGATCGTTTATGTACATTGTAAATAATATTTGTCCTACGACGAACCCTGAGGCACACCGAAATTGACTGGCATGAAAGTGATGACATCATATCTTGAACAACTATCTGCCTTCTGCTTGAAAAGAAAAATGAGAGAAGATTGACAGACTTTGAAGTTAAACCATAAAAAATACATCTAGTTGCAAAGCGAGACGACGAAAGGCGGAAATCTAAACAATACTTAATAAATGTTAGCGAACCGCCCAAGAACGTGGACAAACGGTCACAAGACAAAACACAACGCGCTTCGACCTTTTAGGTAAGACCTAAGAGGTCGAAACGCGTTTTTGTTTTGTTTTTGTGACTCGTTTGTCCACGTCTCTGGCGTTCGCTAACATTTTTTAGATTAAATACAAAATTACGTTTTTTTTAAGAGGAGATCATGGTTAATAACATAAAAGCTTTAGAAAAAGTCCACAAATACGTTCCTGTAAAAAGATCATCATTGATATTTAAATGCCACTTTTTCACAAATTTGGTAAGAACCGTCTGACATGATGATTTTCTCAAAAAACCGCTTTGGGTTTGAATGAAATAATTTATGTGTAACGAAGTGCCTTTGAAGTTTTTGTTTAAGGTGCCTTTCTAAAGGTTTAGACAAATTAGACAGAATGGAAATCGGTCTGTATTTCGAAGGATTCTGTAGGTCACCAGTTTTTAAAAATGGCAAAACTTTAGCTTCTTTAAAATATTGTGGAAAATAGCATTTCTGAATACAAGGTTATAAATATAAGTAAGGCCTATCAGAGATAATAGGTGCGGATTTTTTTAAAACTTTGCTATCTATATCATCTAACCCCGGCTCTTAGATTCCTTCAATGAATTAAGTTCTCTACAAAACCTCGTGTACACTGATAAACTGAAAGTCAAGTCTGGACCCTATTCGTCTAGTATCACAAAATTCTCTTAGTAACAACAGTCATTTTGTTTAGTACAATCAGTTTTAAAGTTTTTTTCGACTATGGCAGTAAAGGTTTTATTGAGATTACTGCAGACAGAATGAAATGACGGAGCTATTTGTTTTGACGATTTACCAGATAATTGATTAATGGCTTTCCAGATGGGTTTTTTAATCTTTTTTCGACAAAATAAGGTCGCTAAAATGTTTTTTGTTTTTTGTTTTTTTAACCAGCAGACCTTTTCATAGCTGTAACTTTGTTACGCTGTTTTCTTAACCTTTGCATCTTTTCCTGTTGACTGTAACAAGTTTTTCACGAATTTTAATAGCAGCAATTTAAATTTTATCATTAACCATGGTGGTTTTTGACAATTTGACACGTTTGATCTTAGTTGGGACCCCTTTTTCGTAAATAGGGACAAATAATGTTTATACCAAGCTTCGAGAAACTTTGTCTAGATCATCTCCTGAAAACATGAAAAATCTGCTGTACATAAATCATGAAGAAAAATCGTCAGAAATTTAAAGGATTTATAACTACGGAAAGAAATGCATTTGTGGCTACATCTAGAATTTTTTCGCCTTTTTTTGACCAGTTAAGCATACGGAAAATGATCACTGAGACCATAAACTGGTACGGAAGTTCTGTAATATTTGTTGGATTTTTTACATATATAGATCAATGAGTGTTTCAGACTGTAGCGTTTTTCTTGTGGCGTGTCTAATCAGTTGTGTTAAGTGATATGATTCAAACATTTGTTTCCATTTTCATGAGGTTTAAGTAAATCAATGTTAAAATCCACCAAGCAAAACAACATCTGTTGAATAATCTGAGACATCTTCATCATTGCTTCGAATCTATCATACCATTCCCCCCGTTCATCAGGTTTCTATATAAAAGCCTGCTAATATCGGTTTAGTCCCTTTTAAAAAGAAACTCTATCCAGATGCATTCAATATTATGTTTATCAAAATGATGGATCAGTTAATGTTCATTGAGATGTACATCCCAGAAGACCTGTTTTTAGCTAGATTAGAGTCTCTCCCAATAAAATTGTAACCTGGAATCTTACTAAATCGTCTGAGACTAAAATTTGATAACCGAGATTCAGAGAAACAAAAACAATGAAAACAATTGTTAGCATTAGATAAAATAGAAGGTAAATCACATAATTTTTTAACACATGACATGCATTTTGATAAACCAATTTTGAATCCTGAGTTGGTTAACCATTCATTACTACTCTCGGTATTGGATTTTTGCCATTATATTACAAGGAAAACTAAACAAAACAAAACAAAACTTTACCTTCAATATGTGTACAATGTAAAGCAAAATCAATTTGCAGGATATCAGGCAATTAGAAAAGTAAATATTACAATGAAAAAAAGAAACAAACAAGCAAGCAAACACACACACAAAGCACACCTCGCAACGTGTAACGACACAGAAAAGAAGTTAACAACAACAACAAAAAAAAAATTTAATGACAATAAGTTCAAATAGGTAACTCGTACTAAAGAACGTATAAGCTAAATCTTAGATATATAGTCGTGCCTAATTTGTAAATTTGCCAAACTTGTAGCTAGGCAATTGATTTGCCTAGTCTGTAAATTAGCATGGCGTTGCCTAGCTTGTAAACTGATTTTAAAGCCGTGCCTAATCTACATACTAGGCTGCCTAATCTACAGCCCAGGCAGCCTACTCTGTAGATTTGGCAAAAATTACCTAGTCTACATATTAGGCAATTAGTCTGCCCTTTTAAGCAATGCTTTTTTTTTTTTTCATAGGCCTATTAGATTATCCTTTCATTTGTTTTCTAATATCTACCCCCTTTCCGACCTCACTCTTCCTTTTACAACCTTGTCTACTTTTAGACTACAAACACCAGCTCACTTGTATTGCAGCACTGTATTTGTAAGTTCGGGGTAAACGTGCCTTTCACACGGCTGTAATGAACTTTAGGCACAGATGAGCTGTCACTTTTAGACAACACCACTCACTTGTATTGCAGACACTGAACTTGAGGCGCAGATGACTGTCACTAAAAATAAAAAAGTTATAAACACTCAGAAAGGCTATTTTCGAATCAGCCAAGCACGAGTGCTCCATTTGAGAGTCTGACTTGGTTATTCAAACTGAAGCCATGGCTGAGGAAAGACGCTTTTTCGGCAACGATTCGAAGAAGATTGGATGGCACCACATCGAACAGTTACAGTTGCCTGATGTTGAGATGTATCAGATTGGGGGATGAACTGGCACAATCATCCAGAAAGCCTACTATCTCAAGCAAAAGTTTCAGATGATTCAAATTGCAGGGCGCAAAAAATAATCAAGGTAAACAATTTCCGTTTGTATTACAACTCCTCTCTCTCCTCTCTCTCTCCCCTTCTCTCTCTCTCTTCTCCTCTCTCCTCTCTCTTTTCTCTCCTCTCTCTCTCTCTCTCTCTCTCTCCTTTTCTCTCTCCTCTCTCTCTCTCTCTCTCTCTCCATCCCCTCTCCTCCTCACCTCCTCTCCTCTCTCTCTCTTTTCCTCCCCTCCTCTCCCATCTTCCCTTCTTTCTCTGTTTGTTTAACACAAATTCGACTTCACTTCGTCATCTGCTATCTTTTACTGTCTTTTTGCTCACCCTCACACACCTCGCACTATTTGGTTTTGTTAGCGGAGGAAGAATGCAGACGAAGCATCAAATACCGTTAAACGAAACGGAATGTTCCATCCTGTACGAACCACCTTCGACTGGCATGAGGAGAAAAAAAGCTGCGACAACGTTTCTTTCGATAAATATTGCAATATCATCAAAAGGATAATTTCCTCCTGTGAACAAAAAGCGAAACACCAAAAAAAAAAGACCCAAACCAAACAGGCTTGTCGTGGGGGCCTTTAAAAAGTAAGACCATTGCCGAAAGAGGCCCGTAGATTCTCATTGTAATGGAATCAACCCTGACCATGGATTAAATACATCTTAAATTACCAGGACATTTCACAAAGTTGTAGTGTTTGAGGCCAATGAAGTCCAAACCGCAGCGAAAGCATACAATCTGATTGACATTTTTGTTGGGTATCCCCCCCCCCCCCACCCCCGGCGACTGCAATCAGATAATCAGAATTCTCCGCAAACTGTCTCAATAAATGAAACTGATTTGGTCACAGATGAACATCGTCCACGATCCCCAAACATCCACATCCCAGGGAGTTTTTGAGATCGAACCCGACGTGAAACGATTTGTTGCCTGACAATAGACACAACTCCAGTCAATGGGGTGAAGGTCGGGTTTGTAATGCTGCAGAAGAACTCCTCCCACCACAGGAATCATCCAAAGAACACCCTTGGAAGTCTTTTGTGGTCGAAAGGGTCAAACTGGTCTTTAAAGAACTTTTCTGCCTAAAGAGGTCAATAGAGAAGTTTGGAGAAAGAGAGGAGCTTGACCATTCTCGCAGAATAGACAAGTTCAGATGAAGCTAACGAAGCTGAAGTTTTAAGTCAAACAGAAAGGGTGCAACTGGTGTTGAAGTTGTGGCAGAAGAACGGCCAACTGGTGTTGAAGTTGTGGGAGAAGAAGGTGCAACTGGTGTTGAAGTTGTGGCAGAAGAAGGTGCAACTGGTGTTGAAGTTGTGCAGAAAAGGTGCAACTGGTGTTGACGTTTGTAGCAGAAGAAGGTGCAACTGTTTTGAAGTTGTGGCGAAGAAGGCAACTGGGGGTTTTAAAGTTAAGCAGAAGAAGTGCAACTGGGTTGAAGTTGGGCAGAAAAGTGCAACTGTTTTGAAGTGTGGGAGAAGGGAATGCAACAGGATTTGAAATGGTAGCAGAAGAAAGGTGCAACAGGATTTGAATTTTAGTGAGAGGGTGCAACTGTATTTAGGTTGTAGTGGAAGAGGGGCAAGTAGTTCCAGAACCGTCACAGTTTTTGGGAACAATACAATCTCTTAATACTTGCAGACTGATGCAACTAAGGGGTCAAGGGAAAAAAAAAGGGGCTGAAAATGCTCCACCAAACTCGGGAAAAGCTTGTACCTTTGTCAGGAAAATGATGTAGTTCTTGTCCCTTTAGTGAGTTTGAAAAGGGGGAATTAGATTTTCGGGAATGTAACCCCGTGTTGTCAGCAGTTCGAAATGACCAACTACCAAATCGGTAAAACAGGCATCTGAATGGTGTTTTCAAGAAACAGTCATTAAAGCAGACTACAGATAATTCACGGGACATGGTGAAAGAATCAATGTACTGCGTTCAGACGCATCACAACACTTCATTCTAGGCATGGTGGGCAAGGCTTTACCAAATGCTCTTGCCAAGTCTTTGCATGACAAGAATGTCATGCAGAAAAAAACAAACGATGTCACAGCATTGCCACCCCACAAAACAAAACGTGCCCAAAACAAATAACTTATTTGATAAAAGAACTGAAAAATGAAAATGTCCTTAGTACAAAACAAATCTTCAGTAACACCATGAATTTCTTGGGGCGATAAATAGAAAGGATGTGTGACATTTTGGTAAAGAAAAAATGTTTGGTGTAAAGATTAAAATAACATTAATCAAGTCTGCTTTAGTTTTGTTTTTTTGTTTTACAAAAGGATAATCTATGAGAAAAGTTAGGCAACGCAACTGCCTAACTTACAGACTAGGCAATTCAGTTGCCTAATCTACAATGAAAAAGAAAATCCCAGCATTGCCTAATATGTAGACTAGGCACTTTTTGCCTAATCTACAGAGTAGGTTGCCTAATCTACAGACTAGGCTGCCTAATCTGTAAATCAGGCACTGTTTTAAAATCAGTTTACATGTTAGGCAACGCCACTGCCTAATTTACAGACTAGGCAAATCAGTTGCCTAGTCAACAAGTTAGGCAAATTTACAAATAAGCCACGACATATACAAGTAACAGATCTGAGAAAATGGCCAAAACAAAATGGTAAGGGCACAATCACAAAACACCTATAACCTCAAGAAGACGCGAGAAGTGTAAGTGTTCAAATAATCAACGTCCTTCTACAACAGTCCATTTCAAATGTCCCAGTCCGAGTAGTCATACGGCCGAAAATAGGGAAGATTATTACAATAATTCAACAGTCACATATCCAATCATATGACGACGTAAATGCTAATATTTTGACTAGAATGAATGGGGAGAAATGTACCGAATGAATGAAAAAAAATTATTATCTTTCGCACACAAATAAATACCAAACAAAGACAAAGCATCATACAATATATCAAAACATCATCACCCATTCTACCAGTTGGCAGCAGTCCTCTGTTGGTCACGTTGCGTCACTAACTGTGATGCCAATGTCATCAACTGCTGCGCACAATAACCCAGAGGGTTAAATGAAGGCCAGTTTCGGGTGTCAGCATGACTGTCCTGTGTCAGAGGATTGACCGATAGAGTTGTTGAACCCAAGGGAAATGGGGCTGTGTTTGGCCAAAGCCAGATCCTTGAACCCTTTGCATAGAGAACGGATAAGGGGCGGGAAATCTGGGGTAAGGAGCATCGGGAATCGTGTAACTCGGGCAGAGGAATGGAGGCGGGACATGTGTCGGGATGGTGGGGATACTTGGTGGGGGACGCGAATTTTCACCGTTCAGTGTCTGACTGTAAGCCTCATCACAGGGATTATCCAAACGATCTGGCGGTGGAACCTGGGGAGTCAACTCTGGCTGGTTCATGACTGGTTTGCGATTGGTTTGGGACAGTAATGGAGGGAAGTCACTTGTTGAGGACATGGGGGGGGGGGGGGGGGGGACACCTGAATTTCTGGAGTTCACATATTGTCGAGAAGCTGTTTGTGAGGCAGGGCCATAATTTCTAGAGCTGTTCCTCTGTACAGTACGGGGCATGGGCCGATCATTGGTGGGGACATGGTGTGACTTATTGAAGGGGCCTGTGTTGTTAGCCGGGTCGTTCAACTGTGAACGCCCGGTCTGAGGGAGAACTGTCTTGAAGCCTAGTGCCAGACAGACTGTCCCTTTTGTACTGGGTGGGTAGCATCTTTATTTTTTTTATTATACAGGGCCTGACGGGGGGCACCATTGTGAGTCACAGATGACCAAAAATGGTCAGTCATGTCCACATGCATATTTGTACATGTAGTACATAAATGTCTATTAGAAGGAGCAATGGAGTTATTTAGCTGGTGTCGACCGCGGGCCGGAGAATAGAACTGAAGGCAATATATGCAGAGGGGAAACGAGTTTTACACAAACCAATCAGTTCACGCCAATCTTTGGCTGCAATGGGTCCGGCCGGACAATCATTCACACCCACATGCACAATTAAAGTGTTCACTTGGTCCTGGATTTCTAAAGTACGTAACCACATGAACAAGATGCACTAAAGTCAGACCAGGAACACATATTTTGAATAACGGGTCACGACGTGTGTCTAGTCTCTTTGGATTAATGTACCTTATTACAGAGTCTCCGATTAGCAAGAAGAACATTTCAAAGGAATAGATATTTCTTTTAAAACCTGCTCTGAAGAAAGTTTTACTTTCACCTCTGTCAATTGAGAAGGTTCTTGATCCTGTTTAGTTAACTGTTCAGAGGCAGATGGTTCAGATGTGACAGAGTTTGTTTGGGGAGTCAGGTTTAACGGAATCGGGGTCAAGAAGTACTTCATTCTGACTGAGACGAGCAAGTACATCAAAACGATTACCGACTGTTACATTCACAATTTCCACAGAGTGCCAGGAACTGGTAGTGTAGACTGACCACTAAAACGTGTGTCCTCCACAGTTTTCAGGGGGATTGTGTAACAGAATCGGGAATGGTTGTATTCACAGTTGTGTGAAGAGTTGTTGGGGTGGGGTGGGGGTGTCAACTTGATGGGACACACCTTTTTGGGAGTTATCCTCACTGGATGAAGAATGACCTGGAACACAACTTAGGGGGTAATCACACTGTGTGAAGACACTTGTAGTTGAGTGAGATTTTTTTCTTTAATTGTTTCAGGTCAGACTGAAGTGAGCCCAAGGAGGATTTTAATGAAAGATTTTCTTTAAGTAAAATATTCATTGTTGATTCAAACTTTGACATTACACTGTGAATCCCTTCGACAGCAGAATGTAAAGACTCTATCTTCCGATCTATATGACATTTCATTTCATTTTTGATAGACACTTTTGAATCCTGAAGTCTGGACAGCATGTTGCTTTCATGATCCGAAAGATCAGTAAGAATGGTATCTACAGTAATTTTAATATTGTCAAGGTCACTTGTCACTGTTTTGTCAACATGCTTCAAAGGGCAAAGAGTACGTCGACGAATAACGTTTTTTTTTTCAATGGGAAACGTTTGGGAGTTGATTAATATGGGCTTTAATAATAATAAATAAATGAATGAATGAATAAATGAAATAAGATACAAAAGTAAATAAAGAATATAAAAGATATAAATGAATAAATAAATAAATGAACAATTTTAATGGGAGGTCACGGTGATGATAGTAGTTATGTGGGGTAGTCGTATGTGGGGGTGTGGGTAATGACAGTAATGATTCGAAGAGAATGGAAATGATCAATGGGTGGTAAGATATCGTTGGGGAGGGGGGGAAACAGAATATGGAGGGGGCGTAGAAGAGGGTAATGGGGGAGGGGGGGGGGGGAGAGTGAGAAAGAGTTCATATCTCTCCTCCCACAACAAATGTATGCATGGGGTGTGTGAAGGGTGAGAAATTCATGCAAATAGTGTTGTTGGGGGAAAAGAAAGGGGATGGGGGTAGGGTGGGGAGGGGGGGGGGAGAGGGGAGGGGTATTATGGGTGAATTATGGTCATAATGAGACTGTGGGGAGTTTTTCTCACCCACATACACACCCATTCTCTCTCTCTCCTCTCTCTCTCTCTTCTCTCTCTCTCTCTCTCTCTCTCTCTCTCTCACACACACACACACACTGATATATATATATATATATATATATATATATATATAATATATATATATATATTTTTTTTTTTTTTTTTTTTTTTTTTTTAATTTTTTTTTTAATGATGATGATCATTGTCATAAGTGAGATACTGTAGGATGATGGTCATTGTGATAAGGGAAATAATGTGGTGGCATTAGTAAATAATACTGCCGGTTCAGGAAGAAGGTGGATGGGGGTGGATGACTGATCGGTGATGATCATGTATCATTCGAGATCAACAGTACTGTAGGATGATGATCATTGTTATGTAAGTTGGATAATGTTGTGGCATTGGTGTAATAATGCCGGTTGGGGAATGAAGGAGGTTTACAAACAATGATGATGGATGATGATTATCCATGTCATGGTGTGTGTGTGTGTGATTCACAGTAGTGTGGGATGATGGTCATTTACAAAAGTGGAATAGTGTGCTGGCCTTAGCATGTTAATGCCAGTTGGGGGAATTAGCATGTTAATGCCAGTTGGGGGAATAGAGGAATTGATCTATGACTGATGGATGATGATCACTATCATAAGTGATATCTACAATACTACAGGATGATGATCATTGTCGTAAGTGAGATAATGTCGTCGGATTGGCGTGATAATGCCGGTGTCGTATATAATACTGTCGCCGTGGAATTGTATCGCAGCGACAGCATTTCACGTGAAATATTGTTGCAGCGACAATATTTGCTGGAAAAAATTGTCGCGCGACAACTTTCACGAAAAATGTCCTATAGAATATTGTTAGCTGTCTATAAAATACTGTCGCTCGAAATTTTGCGACAGCTTTTTGCGACAGGACACTGTGAAATATTGTAGTCAGTGAATACTGTCGCTTGCGACACATTTTCACGTGAAATCTTACTGCTAGAGTTAACATTCCTGTGAAATATGGTCGCAGTGTTAATATTTCACAGCGACGATTTTTTTCTGCAAAGTGAAAAAACGTCGCCGCGGTTGGGCGTCAAAATATCACAGAAAATAATGCAACCTGCCATAATAAAATAAAAAATTGTCGCAAGTGATTTTTTTATCATAAATGTTTTCGACGAAAGTCAAATTTCCATTCGTGTGTGTGTGTGTGTGTGTGTGTGTGTGTGTGTGTGTTGTGTTGTGTGTGTGTGTGGTGTTTGTGTTTTTATGCGTTTGTGAACGTGTGTGTGTGTGTGTGTGTGTGTTGTGCGTTGTGGGTGTGTGTGTGTGTTGTGTGTGTGTGTTGTGTGTGTTTGCTGTAATGTGATGTTTTTATCAATATCGTAGGCCTAGGACATTCAGCACAACGAAAGTAGGGAAGATTGGGTAAGTTAGAACCCCTAAGAAATGCAGCCCTACCTCCTTCACTAATTTCACTTCACTCAAGGTTAATTATTGTAAAGCTTACCATAAGAACTTCATATAGTACAGCCATCAAATGGCTAATCTTTATTTCAAAAAGTTCTATATAAGAAATAATAAAATTCTTAAAGAAAAGGAAGCCCACTTTAGACATCATTTCGGGTTTAAATGGACCAGGGTGTGGTAAATATTGGGCCACGGGCCTATATTAACCGACACGAAATTAGTCATAAACCCAAACCAATATTGTTTGTCTGTTGGCCATAATAAGATGTGTGAGCTTGTTTGATAATCCATTTAAAGACACTACGGTCTCAACACATTCATAAACTAAACTTAAAAAGTAAATGATTATCCTTAATTGTCAGAACAGAAACACAAACATAATAGAGTCTAAAAGCTAATACAAGACCAAATCGCAGAACAGATATTTTCAGTTGTCTTACTTTAATTGCAGTGCTTCTAGGGCACTTAAAATCATGAATTTACAAACGAGTCAAAGTAACCCATTTTAGTCACAAGTAACCCAAAAGTATCAGACGCCATATTGCAGAGCTTTAGGCATCATTTGGCTTTGTTTTACTGCAGTCCTTTTAAGGCATTCAAAGCTCTAAGGAAGCCGTGATTTGAAATCAATTAACACACACACCACCACACGCCCCACGCACGCACGCACGCACGCACCCGCACGCACGCACGCACGCACGCACGCACGCACACACACACACACACACACACACACACACACACACACACATACCCATCAGGCTCTATCAATAATTACTGATCACTGAGAAAAAACAACTGCTATCAACTTCTAATGAAGTGGGTATAAACTGATCACAGTAGGCTTAATTGAGCTACTGGCCCAACTTAGCTCATCAGGGGGAGTTCATCTTATCCATTTTAAACCATGGTCATTAAAAATCCTCTACCATGACAGCACATCAAAATATTACTCTGATGTTTGTTTCAAGGGCGTTTATAATATGTTAGAATTCGTTGAAACAGAAAGCAAACAATTCCTATTATTTTACCCTATGTCTTTGATTTAACAGAACCAAAAGGAGGTAAAGAATTAGTACAAAATGTTTCTAATGTTTACTGTTGGTATCCTTTCCCGCGACCAGCCATGGTTTTCTAGCAGAGGATTTATGCATGCTGACAATGTAGCACACAAAAGATCTGAACTTATCTCGTCATAGTTTTTCTCAAATTAGCACCAGCCCAATTTATCTACTGGCCCGCATTAACCAATCTTCCCTTACAGGGAAAACAAACGAAAGTAACTAACCTTTCAAGTAGGTCCCACATTTCTGGACAAGACACATTACTTCTAACTGAAGGCTAAAAACATCTTTCATTGGAGAATTGTTTATTGCAGCCTAGTTGGTTGTACTTTTTTAAATTTTTTTTTTTTTACAAGGGGTCCATTTCTGCTTACTTATAAAAGAGTGAGTAGAGCTCTCTGCATTGATCATTTTACTTACTCTTTCATAGAAAGGAAAACTGTGTAGGGCCCTTTTAAATGAGTCACAATTAGCCCTTGTGAATTTCATCATCATCATCATCATCATCTCATCAATCATCATCATCACAAATAACAAGATGCTCTGCGATCTGTGATTTTATGATTCAGCCAGCACACACACACACACACACACCCACCACACACACACACAACACACAACACACACACACACACACAACACTTGCGCGCACGCACGAACGCACGCACGCACGCACGCACAAACACACAACACACACCACACACACACACACACACACACACACCACACACACAACCACACACACTGCCGACAAAAGCTGGATCTTGAACCTCTGAAGTCTTGCGGTAGAAGACAGAACCGAACTTTTCAAAAGATAAGTTCCTTTTGACCAAGATGAAAGACGTGTGTTCGTTTTGTGATGCCGCGAAGTTAAGAAGTAAAAAGGTCGCATAGTCCAATAAGGTCGAAGGGGTTAAATAGCTAATGACGAACATTTATCAAATATCATTGTCATAATTATTTCTCTTTGTTCGTCGTACACTATTTAGGCCTATTAATAATGAGCAGTCCAAAAGCTGCAACTTGTAATAAGTATACTATAATGCCATGGAACTACTACACGTCATTTTTTGTTTTTGTTTTGTTTCTTCTTTAAAATAAGATTCAAATCAGAAATTCGGAGATGTTTGCGGTAGAAGGAAAGGAGTTTTAAGAGTTGGTGTAGCATGTAATGAATTAGGATATCCATAATATAAGAATGCGGCTATTATACGATTTTGTGTCTCTCGTTTTCTTCCCATGACTATCCATATGTCTTCCCATAATTATCCGTATTGATATTCACATAGCCCTGTTACCCTATTATGTAATATTATGGGGATAATTATATGATTTGTTCCCTCGGCTTTGACCTCCTCTCTGCCCCATCCATCTCTGACCTATTTTACCTCCTTCAACGGTTTGTGTCCCTCCTGTATCTCTGACCTATCATACCTCCTTCAACGTTTGGTGTCCCTCCTGTACTATAGGGGAGTGCATGAGTGAGGAAATGTATGTGTGTGCGTTTGTGTGCGTGTGTGCCCAGGCATGCGTATGTACATGCGCGTGTGCGTAGTCAGTCTCTCTCTCTCTCTCTCTCTCTCTCTCTCTCTCTCTCTCTCACACACACACACACACACACACACACCCCACACACACACACACACACACACACACACACCCCACACACGTGGAACACGTACACGCGCATGCGCGGGAATACACCAACAAACTCAAACACGCATACACATATCTGCAAAGACATTGTTGCGTAACTTGCAGGGTTTGTGGGAGAAGTCTTAAGGGTTCTATTCAATTGTCTAGGGGAAAGAGTATCGTCCCACTAGAAGATGTTCAGAGTGGGCGGGGGTATGTAAAGTGATAGCTGGGGTATCCTAGGAGGAGAGAGAGAGAGAGAGAGAGAGAGAGAGAAGAGAGAGAGAGAGAGAATATGAGAAAGAGGGGAGGGATAGAAGAGAGAGAGAGAGAAGAGAGAGGGGGGGAGGGAGAGAGAGACAGAGAATGAAAGAGAGAGAGGGAGGGAGGGAGAGGAAAGGGAGAGAGAGAAAAATGAGAGAGAGAGAGAGAGAGAGAGAGAGAGAGAGAGGGGAGGGAGGGAGAGAGAGATTGCGTGATTATGGACAAATGAATCACAACTATATTTGAGCATGAATGCAGTTGTTTCAGGCTCCCAAACACACACAACACTGTCACGCCTCTTCTCCACATACACGCACACTTGCTTGCACGTCCAGAGAGAGAGAGAGAGAGAGAGGAGAGAGAGAGACAAAGAGAGGGGGGGGGGGGGGGGGGCGGGAAAGGCAGAGACCAACTGACAGACAGTTTGATGGACAATGAAACTAAAGAGAGTGAATCAGATAGAGGGAGGGCGATACATGGAGAGAATGAGCGAGAAAAACAAATAGAGACAGAAAGATAGACCCACAGTCAAGCAGACACAAATAAAATATAGACAGAAAGACAATGGGGCAACTGATATGTAAAACCATGAGAGAGGGAGGTGGGGGCAGAGTTTTGGGGGAGAGACCGAAAAGGTCTTCGACGTCGTATTTTTACGAAAAATACTGTCTCAGAGCGACAACTTTTCTACGGCAGCAATTTTTTTTACATGAAATGCTGTCGCTGCGACATGATTTTATTTTTTAGGCAGCGACAACGATTTTATGGACATTTCTCGTGAAATCCTGTCGCGCTAACCATTTTTTATGAAATTATGTCGCTCAGCGATAATTTTTCATGAACCAGCTGCAGTATTTCCCGGAAATACTGTCGCTGCGACACGATTTTATGAGCGACAATATTATATACGACACCGGCTGGGGGTGGAAAAAAGATTGATGGATTAGTTGAATCATTCCACTCTTTTCCTTTCCCACGACCTCTCCTCCACCCATTTCTCTCTATACCCCTTTCCCCAATCCCACCTTTTTCTTATACATACCCCATGTACATATATAGCATATCTACAATATCATATGCAGAGCGTAATGTATATAATGCTGAACAATTAAGTATGGGGGAAAACAAGTGTAGGCTAACAATTCTTCAGTCAGCATAGTAATGACTTGGTAAAAATTTGAACTTAAAAAACAAAAATGAAGAAAATGGGGGGAAATATATTATAAATAATGAGAAACCCTTCACCAGCTGCATGAGGGAACCACTGTAAACTCTCTCGAAGACAGATCTATTTGTATCGCCTGCTTCTAGGGCCTTTCGTCCGCTGAATTGAACTCGTCAGGGAGACGCGACTGACTGTGTCTGCGCTCCTGGTGTCAAATAGAGACACACCACAGTCCATAATTCTGTGGTGTTCTCACCACCAAGGGTTCAAAAAAGAATCCAGCATCACCCCCAAACAGCCAGTCGAAGGATAGTAAATGGAATAAAACTAAAGTGTGGAGAGGAAAAAAGTTGCTGAAAAACTAAAAGCATTATGCAAACAGTATAAAATGTAGGGGACAATCTTTGAGCCTATGCTTGAGGATCCATTCAAGGATGCAAGGAGATCAAAAGATATGTAACAGTCTGAGTGGTCAGCTCTGCTGTTCAATAACTCAAGCATTGTCCAGTGGCTAAGAATTGTGCAGAACAACCTTTACTTGGATCTCCTATATATACCCCAAACCACCATCTCCACCATCCAGGTATGCATACTCATAGACACATACACATGTGAACAATCTATATGCATCTATCTATCTATTTCTAATTATCCCCTTCCCCCCTCCCTACTTCACACTTAAGTGCCCCCTTCCAAGAATAAGACTCCTCATCTACCACTCTTTCACTTTCTTTTACACTCTCAAGTGCCCCCTTCCAAACATAAGACTCGTCTGCCACTCTCTTTTTCTCTATCTCTGCTTCTGCTCATCTTTTCCCTCTATCTGCCTCTCTTTTTCCTCAATGTGAAATGGGATTGGACACTGACTTGTCCTTTTTCCCATTACACACACACGTGTGCGCACAAGCACGCACACGTACTCGCGCGCGTTGTCAATATTTGTTCTGTCTTCCTGTTTAAAAAAAATCTCCTGAGAATCCTCAAAGACAGTAGAAAGAAACTCGTGGAGAGCGTAGCAGCAGAGAGTCCTCAGAAGAGAAGCCCCCTTCAAGCAAGTGTTTCGGCCCTTATCTCCTGACACTCTAGGGGGGTTGGGCCACACCCGGTTCATGACTCCGGATGTCCCTCTGCTGCCCCCCCTTTTTTTTTTTTGTCCCCATCTTGGGACGAGCCATGGCTGGGATTCGAACCCATGACCCTCTGGACATGCTCATTTCTACTTAATGACTCGCGCTTTAACCACTGAGCCACAGGGACACCTGATATTTGTAGGAAATAAGCCTTATAAGTTCCTTTTGTTCCTCCTTGACCAGATCCTTGAACACCTCTCTGCTGCTTCTGCCATTGCTTTCAGGGCTCTGGTTTTTTCCTTCCCTGCAACTGAGAGCTGTTTCATGAGGCTGTATGCAGACGTTCCTACAAATCCCCTAGCTCCAATTTCTGCAGTGAGGACTTTGACCTGATAGCCTTCTCTCCTCAGGCTGTTTGCCAGATCAGCATACTTTTCAGTCTTGTAGATTTGAGCTGCCTCCATTCTGTTCTCATATGGCACCGTGAGCTCGATCATGATCAGCTGCTTGGTTGACTTAGAGTGGACTACTATGTCTGGTCTCATGCCACTCTTGCTGATGATCTCTGGGTGACTCTTCCATTCTGGGAGGTCTGCAGTGCACTCCCAGTCATCTGCCCCATCCAGCAGACTCTGCCTGCATGTTTCGAGTGGCACTGTTGTTCTTGGCCATGATTTGCTGCCTCCTGCCGTGAAGAATGTTGCGGGTGTTTTTGGAGTCCTGATTCTCCCTTTTGTGGTGTTGGTACTAGCCCAGACTACTTGTACAATCTCTTGAGCACTTGGTTGTGCCTCCATGTGTACCTTCCTTGAGCCAGGGCTACTTTACATGAGCTTAGAACATGCTCCACTGTTTGTTTTTCATGGCAGAGGGGGCATGCAGGATCGTCTGTTTTCCCCCACTTCACCAGGTTTGCATTTGAGGGCAGAAGGTCATATGCAGATCTGAGAATGAAGCTGATCCTGAGAGGGGCCATGTGCCAAATGTCATTCCAAGTTAGACTTCTTTGGAGTGCATTCTCCCACGTTGTCCATTGCCCTTGCTGGCTCTGCTGGACTGCTTTTTGGAGTCTTTTTTGGTCTTCTTCTTTTCTCATCTCCTGAATCATCATGTCTCTTTGGCTTTTCCTTTGGCCTTTGACCACCATTCAGTTTTGGTCACCCCCAGTCCTTGTCTGTTGGTCTGTGTGTGTCCTGTTATTTCTCTGATCTTGAGACTTTCTTTTGCAGAATCCATCGCCTCTTGAACTTTCCATTTTCTGCCTGTCTTCAGCTGGGGCTTGATTGCTTCTACCACCTTGTCTCCTGAGTCCTCCAGCATGCTTTGAAGTCTGATCTTCCCTGCTTTGTATTCCTCCAGGATGGATTTCAGTGGTAGTTTGAGCTTTGCTTGACGACAGTACAGCGCGATGTCAGTCAGACAGGGTGGGACACCAAGCCATTTCCTTGTGAACTGTTGATTTTGGCTTCCATTGCCTCCACTGTGCTGGTGCAGATGTCGTATATCATCAGAGGCCATAGGAGCTTTGGTATCAGCATGAACTGCAGACACCAGACCTTGTATTTGCCAGGGAGCCCACACTGGTCAATGGTCTCCAAGCCTTTTTCCGCCATCTGCTTGGTTTCTTTTGCTCTTTGTGTGTCTTTCAGCGTATCATCATACCATCTTCCAAGGCTCTTGACTGGTTCTTCTGTGACTGTTGGAATGGCCTGGTTGGCAACAGTGAAGACCACAGATTCGGCCACTTTTCCTTTCCTCAGTGAGAGACTCCGTGATTTCTTTGGCTTGAACTTCATTCTGGATGAGGCAACTATGTCGTCCAGCCTCTCCAGCACATGACGTGTCTCGTCTTCTCTGGATGAAATCACTGTAGTGTCATCCATGAAGGCCTTGAGAGGAGGCATCTTGTATCCATAGCCAAGGTCTGTTTGTCTCGCGTTGTTTGTTGCTGCTTTCAAGATGAGTTGCATTGCCAGCACGAACAGTATCGGGAAATTGCACAGCCCATTGCAATGCCCACTTCCAAGTTGATCCAATCAGTTGTGTACTCCTTGGTAGAGAACCGCATTGAGAAGCCATTGAAGTACTTCTTGAGCATGTCGCGGATGTTCTTTGGCACATGGTACATCTCAAGAGCCAACTGTATCATCTCATGGGGCACAGATCCATATGCGTTTGCCAGATCAAGCCACACTACGTCCAGGTCTCTCTTTTCTGTTTTTGCTTTTTGGATTGCGTCCCAGATCATTGTGGCGTGTTCTACACAGCCAGCCACGCCTGGGATGCCACCTTTCTGGACTGACACATCCAAGTACTTGTTTTCCATCAGGTACTTGGTCAGCCTTGCTGCCATGACAGAGAAGAAGATTTTCCCTTCGACGTTCAGTAGTGATATTGGCCTGAACTGGCTGATGTCACTTGAGTTTTGCTCTTTGGGGATGTACACACCATCTGCCGTCATCCACTGGCCGCTGATCTTCTGGTTTCTCCAAGCCGATCGCAGCAGCCTGTGGAGCCACTCCAGCACCTTGGGACATTTCTTGTAAAGCTGGTAAGGTATTCCGTTTGGCCCTGGTGATGATTTGGCTCTGGCTTTGTCGACCACCTTCTTGATTTCCGCCAACGTTGGAGGCTTGCCATTGAACTGTTCCTCAGGGTTGGTTGGCCACACCAGACCTTGAATGTCGAGTGGTGCTTTGCTCTGTGAGTCAGAGTATGTTTTCCTCAGATGCTGCTCAAGAACTCCTTTGTCCAGACTTAGGGTCCCAGATTTTGGCTGCTCAAACAGTGTTCTGGCAAACTGGAAGGGGTCTCTGAAGAAGCGCTCTTGTGTCTTCTTCTTTTTGCTCTTCCTCTTCCTCGCAGATTCCACTTTGCTGAGGGCGCTGTGTTTTTCTTTCAGGTCTTCCCACAGTTTTTCCAAGCCTTGTTTTTCAGCTGGCAGTGCGGTCTTCATTTGCTTCTTGAGGTTTTTCTTTTGGACTCTGATCTTGTCCATCTTTTCTTGGCGTCTGGATTTCTTTGGAGGTGTTTTCTCTTTGGGTAGTTTTACTCCATAGGCGTCTCTACATGTGGCATACACAATGTCCCCATATGTGGCTAGTTTGTGTTCCAGGTGCTTTTCCCTATCAGTGCATCGAGTCTTTGGACGATTTTTGCATCCAGTTTCTCCCAATCTTCAGTTTCGTTTGCCCGGCAGGTTGAGTTTCAGGCGCCTGGCATCGAGGGCCTGTGCAAATTCCTCATCCGAACCAACAGCGTGGATGTCCTTGGCACTGTGGTTTAAATCCTGGCCTTGGTCTTCCGACGTCTTATCTGCTGATGCAGTGCGCTGCTGCTCATTCAGATGAGTCTTCACACATCCCATCTTTGTTCTGTGGATCTTCATGCCACGGGTGGTAGCGAAACGCTTTCCACAGACACATGGATATTCCATTTATTATTAAATATATATATATATAATATATATATATATATAATATATATATATATATATATATATATATATTGTGATATGCGCGCTTGTGACCTACTCGTTTTTGAGTGTACCAGTCTTTCAGGAAGAAGAATATTATATATAAACGAACTTCTCCAAAGTGTAGGGAAAACACTGTAAACACACACACAATAGGCAACTTATTTAAAGACTAAGGTAAAGGATGGTATTAGTACGCTTCAGATAACAAATATGATGATAGAATGACATTTCAATACTATCTGAAGAGCTGTAAATCCATAATTCACCTCGAAAGACGAAGTTCTTACTAGCAAATTACGAACACGCGATCGGAAGCGGCCATTTTGATTTTCCCGCTGCGGGTCTACAAAGTCATAGAGAATTAAGGAAACAAAATAAGGCCAACAAATTTTGGGATAAACATATGCATTTTCATACACATATATCATTATCCAACATGTTATCATTAGAAAATAATTTAGCTTACATTCATTTTGCTTGATAATATTCACTGCGGGCACCTCGCGCTAGAAAATCGTCTGCAATTTTGGCTCATCTTTTTTTTTATTTATTTCTTAAAATAAAAAAAGATTTTGAAGTGGCTTCAAATCTGAAATCAATTATAACATTGTAAAGAACAGTATACCAAAGTATATTGCTTGTTGCACGAAGTGCACAATTCTGGTTAATTCTGCGACATAGAACCCCCACTACTTCTTTTAGAAGAAACGTTCACAACAGAATGTTGTGTATCTGTGTGACCATCGTGATGAGTGTGACTTTCCTGATGTGTATGTGTGGCTTTTGCTAAAGTTATTTCACTGGAGTCAGAAGCAGACTCAACAAAAGAATTAGTAACACCAACTTCTAGTTCAGTATCAACAAAAGATTTGTAACACCAACTTCTAGTTCAGTATCCTCAAAGTCTGGCTTTTCTAGCACCTGAGGAAGAGACCCTGGAGTAGCAGGAGTGTGGTCACTGGAGGGGCTACTTTAAACTGCCGCACGCATCATCCGGAGCTGACAATGGTATGTCTTTACCATCCTCTGTCATAAAAGTCAGGGAGAAGACAGCAGCGCACTCTTAAAGGCAGCCAGATCACCATGAACACAGAATTCACTCACAATGTCTTTCCATGCTTCACACTCTTCTTTACCCACTTGACACAGTCAATGCCTTGGCATAGTAAAGTTCCACTGCCTTGCCGGGTAAAGTAAAAAGATATAGTGATTCGTTTCACTTCATCCAAGAAAACGCGCAAGACCGACTTGGCTAAGAAAGGTGGTATCGGTTTTGCTCATCCCTGAAGAAAGATAAAGATAATCGTCCTTGTAATCAAAGTCATTTCTTTCAAAGACAACTGATGTGTCAGTTATTGCTGCGTATCGATAAAACAAGGCATTTCTCCAAGCAGTGAGCTCCT
>CM031614.1:52084965-52087465 GCA_018398815.1 Conus ventricosus
CTCACCCTTCCTCCACACCCCGAAAGGGGCAAAAGGAATATATATTGTTCTTGTTCTTGTGCGTGCGTGTGTGGTGTGTGTGTGTGTGTGTGTGGTGTGTGCGTGTGTGTGTGTGTGTGTGTGTGTGTGTGTGTGTGTGCGTGCGTGCGTGCGTGCTGTGCGCGCGTGCCGTGGTGTGGGTGGTGCGTGTGTTGTGTGTGTGTGTTGTGTGTGTGTGTGTGTGTGTGTGTGTGGCGTGCGCGCGCGTGCTAGTTTGTATATATTTGTATGATTCGTGTTGCCAGCCACTACGTAATAATCCTTTTTTGTGTTTTATTTATTCATTTATTTGTTTATTTATTGATCCATTTATTTATTCTTATTCACATGTCTGTGCGTTCTCTCGTTCTATATTAAAGTCGGTTCTTGTGCGATTTCAGCGCAAGTTCTTTCAACAACACAGGTAAATTAGGTCTGTTAAGAACACTGTATAACACATAATTTGCTCTATTCTAAATAACGTCGAGATATCCACCCTGTGTTACGCTATTCCGCTACTCGCCGTGATCACTGAACAATAAGTATAGTCGTACACCAGTCTACTGACCTGTTCGCTGATTTCAGGAAAGCGTTTGATTTAAGATGATCAATTATCACCTAGAAAACTAGGTGACAACAAATTATTCTTTCGTTTCTCTAATCACTTCCTATTGTGTCAAACACTCACTACCCGGGACAAAGTAAGGTCTGGATTTGTAATTACACCCGGTGTGCCTCAAGGATTCGCTTTGTGTCCTAGTCTCTTCTTTTCTTGACTCAAAATACTTTCCATTGGTAATTAAGGTGAACATACGTGATCTTTTGTCGACGGTACACTCCTTCAACCGTCTCGTTCTGAAATAAAACCATGAATGCTGCACGTTAATGCATATGTACGGCGATATAGGCATCTTGAATAAAAGAAAAAAAAGTGTAAATATCCAATAATAAACAAAAACGAGAGAGAGAGAGAGAGAGAGAGAGAGAGAGGAGTATTCAGGAAGCATAGGCTTCCCAAGAAACAGATGTAAAATGCATTTCAAATGTTAAAGTGCTATGAGCTTAATTTCATACCTCCCCCCCCCCCCCCCCACTCCCACCGAAAATAAATAATGACAACAAAAAAAACTAATGTTATTAATTCTAGCAAAACTACATTTAACCTTTAACGAATGGAAATTTTCTCTGATCTGGATTGATATTCAGATGTAACTCCGGAGGATGGATGATGCAACAGGGTCGCAATCACAGGCTAAGTGCTGGGTCTGTCCAATGTTGTCATTCTCCGTTGTCTGGAGTCCTATGGACGCTGTATTGTGGACTTCACCTGCACATTTTCAATCAACTCTGGTCTTGTCATTTTTGTTGTCACCTGAAAGGCAATGCATCACCCGAATGTGCTCTGTTACTGTTTTTTTTGTTTTGTTTTTTCTTTAGCCCAACAAACACACAAGCAAACACGAAATAAAAACAAACAAACACATTGTCGTAAATGCTATGGGCTTAACAAACTCGACAAGTTGTACTTTCTGTAACGAAGAGAGAGATTCGATCCAACACTTTTTATGGATGTGTAACCACGCTGAAACTTTTTGGAAAGAAGTTGAAAAGTTACTTAATGAATGCCGAAACACAACTAACATCAAAATCACACGAGATATTGTTATTTTTGGAATAGATCAACGTGTCAAAACAGAGACAGTTTTTGATTTCATTATTATGCTAGCTAAATTTCATACATATAAGTGCAAAATCGAAACACGTAGACCAGATGCTTCAATTTTTCAAAGCCAATTGAGCAATAGATATAAAATCGAATTGTTTAATGCTAAAGTCAGCAACAATCTAAACCATTTTCATGCTGCATGGAACAACTATAGGTCAATGATTCTTTAAGAAAACACTTCTTTAAGAACTTGATCTAATACACATTTCCATATGCCCAGTCACCGTACTTCCACAACCTCCTGAAATGGAGAGAGTGAGGAAGGAGAGGAGAAGCAATAAGTTGTTAAATCTCGCAAAAGATGACGTCACTCTTTTTTTTCCCCCACTGTTTTTTTTTTTTCTTTTTTTTTCCTGTCGTCTGAACTTATGTACGTGTCTATGTATATCTTGTTTGTTTTTTGTTCCTTCTTTGAAAAAACGTTTGGACATATGCCATTCACTGTTTATAGAACTTGCAGAAATGATGCTAATGTACATATGATTTGGCGCACTGTCCTCTTTATGCGCATATGTAATCTCTATATTGTTTGATTAAAAACGTGAAAACCGAAAAAAAACCCAAAACAAACAACAAACAAACAAACAAACGGTTGGGGATGAAATTCATCCATGAATGAAAATGGAGAGGGAGGAAGAGACTTTTTGTGACAACCCTTGCACTTTTGTATCCCCTCCCACGCACAAAATGCAGCTGTCATCTTTCTCTCCTCTATAATTTAACAACTGATTTTTTTTCTGTTTATTTATTCATCTA
>CM031614.1:52094965-52107465 GCA_018398815.1 Conus ventricosus
AATTTTTTAATTCATTTTAGTTTGATCGCCCGAACACTGCAAGTAACGCAAACTTCATAATGAATTATTGCTCCCCCAGCAAAGTATTAACAATACATTCAACCTGTTAACAACAAAAAATAAATAAAATGAAATAAAAAAACAGAATGAAACAAATAAAATGAAACAGAATAAAATCAATCAGTCAACTAAATAACGTTCTTCATTTTCTTTCTATCTATGAAAGGTATCTGTCTGTCGGTCTGTCGGTCTGTCTGTCTGTCTCTCTCTCTCTCTCTCTCTCTCTCTCTCTCTCTCTCTCTCTCTCTCTCCTCTCTCTCTCTCTCTCTCTCTCCGCGGCATCTGTCTGTCTGTCTGTCTCTCTCTGCCCCCCCATCTCTCTCTCTCTCTCCTCTATCTCTCTCTCGCATGCTTTGTCGTTGAGAGAGAGAGAAAGAGAAAGAGAGAGAGAGAGAGAGAGAGAGAGAGAGAGAGAGAGAGAGATGGGGTGGGGGTGGGGGGTTGGAGAGAGATTGGACAAAGAAACCAGGACGTGATGTTTAACTCCTGCACTCACCCCTCTCCCCCTCTTCACCCCATCTTTCTCCTTTCCTGAATGCCTTAACCAGTTCAGTCTGGCTAGCATCAAATAGCTCCTTTACATATTTGTCCTTCACCTTCCTGTTACTTGACTCGTCTCTACCCCCCCCCCCCCCCCCCCACTGCCTCCCCTCTCCTCTGGTTTTTTTCCCTTTTCATCCTATTCACACACACACACACACGCGCACGACCACACACACACACACACACACACACACACACACACAAAACACACACACACACACACACACACACACACACACACACACACACACAACACCACCACTCGTCTTAAGACAAAGAAAGATAAACATCTGTGTATGAAACGGTAGCTTCCATTTAAGCAGCGCCATTGCAAGAGAGAGAGAGAGAGAGAGAGAGAGAGACAAGCAAGACAAGACAAAATTCTTTATTTACGAGGATAATAAAACACTGATGTGCTTTTTTACATCCAGTCCTCGCCCTGTGTAGGGTCAACAATATAAAAAAAAGGCAACAAAGGAACATGCAAAAGTGACTAGAACTACAATACAATAGGGGATTAAAATTAAAAAGGGAAGGAAAAAAAAATTTAAAAAAAAAAAGAGAGAGAGAGAGAGAGAGAGAGAGAGAGAGAGAGAGAGAGAGAGAGAGAGAGAGAGAGAGATACGCAGAGCGAAGGGAGTGCGGTGTAAAGCCTGCAGAGAGAGAGAGAGAGAGATAGAGAGAGAGGGGAGAGAGAGAGAGAGTAGCAGAAGAGAGGGGATGGAGGGAGGGAGAGAGAGAGAGAGAGAGAGGGTGGGGAGGAAGAGGCTAGAGTGGGGAGCGAAAGAGAGCATGTAT
The DNA here is from genome assembly GCA_018398815.1 of Conus ventricosus. Classification (NCBI taxonomy): domain Eukaryota; kingdom Metazoa; phylum Mollusca; class Gastropoda; order Neogastropoda; family Conidae; genus Conus; species Conus ventricosus. Next base: position 52,096,367 of record CM031614.1, read on the forward strand.
AGAACAATCTGACAATCCAAAAATTCAAAGAGATACAAAACAAACAATTTTAAACAACCGGGGGAGGGGGGTGGGGGGAATAGAAAAATAAACACAATGGAGGTGGGAAGGGGCATACATGAATTAGCAGCAAAGGCCCAGTCGCCACGGGTAGGAGGAATGGATATCATATGGATAAAAAAAAAAAAGTTAATGATAAGCCCTACGCCACGGGTAGGAAGGATATCCATGGATAATCAAAAATCAAGTCAATCCAGCAGAACCGTCGAGAGAGAGAGAGAAGAGGAGAGAGAGAGGAGAAGAGAGATTAAGAGAGAAAGAGAGAGAGAGAGAAAGAGAGAGAGAGAGAGAGAGAGAGAGAGAGAGAGATCACATAAAAACTCAAGCCTTTCGACAGAATGACAAGAGGGCAGAGATAGTAAGGAAACACACGACAACACACACACAGCACACACACACACACACACACACCACACACACACACACACACACACACACATTCACCACACAGCCGATATTATATAAATTAATAACAAATTGGTCCTTTCCTGGTCACGTCTACAATTATGTGAAATCCAATTTATTAAGTGTGAGACACATAATGACCAAAGTTGTGGTGACTTTATCATCCTCAAGATCATATAATTATGGGAATTCCCACAAAGGTTTCTATAATCTCCCCATTGTTATTCAATGTAATGCTATATGACTTATATACATGTATTTCATCATATACCAAGTAGCTCAATATGCTGATGACATTGCATATGGATAAATTATATCTTTAAAGAAAAGAACAAAATTACGACACATAAATTAAATACAAAGCCTTTCAGCACAGAGCTGGATAAATCAAAAAGTTATATGCATTTGAATGGCTTTCAATTCTCTGTGAAAAGACACATTGTTTCACTTAACAATAGGATATAACCCCAAGTAAACCCTACCTATATTCCTATTCTGGGAGACGGAAATTTTTATAAACTTGAATTAAACTTAATTAGGTGTCCCTACTTACAACCAAAACTAAACTGGAAAAAACCATATTGATTCAATTGTTACTAAAGCAGTTAAAAGTTTTAATTTTCTAAAAATTGTCAGTCATTCTCACATGGGTACAGTATCCTAAAGTTTTGTTTTTGCATTAGAGCAAACCCAGTCTGTACGATCAAGATTGCTTTTCGGACAGGAAGTATTCATTCTGCTTCGCGATCGCATTTAAAGAACTTCAAAGAATTGACAGTAAAGCGAAAGGGGCCCTGTGTGTACCTGTGCACACAAAGTTCTCTGAAGCTTAAAAGAATAGCAGGCCTATTGCCACATGAGAAGAAATGAAAATAAGTTCTGTAAATATGTTAGTGCGACGGATTGCGTGGACGACCTTGAAGAGTTAAATACACGACCGACATTGATTTTTCGAAAAATGCACAGAAAAATCAAATTTAAGACGCTTCGTTTCATATGTTTCAGATCGTTTTTAATTCATCAAAGATTGACGCCATACGAGGAAATCGCCTCGCGTACTGGTTCCGTCCGCGTACCCCCTTGTGTACTAACGAATAACAGTTAACATTTTTTCTTCTGATCTAAAATAAAGCGAATTTCGCCGACCTTTGTTTAGCAGCATCTGTCCAAAATTGACATGGAAGAAAAGTAACTAAACTATTTGACATTATACACTGACGGCCAGTACTTTGATGATGGTAGTTGCGGGATCAGGCTTGTAAATCCAGATTGCAAAGCTGAAAAAAAATCATATTATTTTAGTATAAGGTTCATTCCATATTATACAGCTGAACTATTGCTGTCTCCTGATTGCAAATAAAAGTTATTTCATTACCTTGCCAGTCTCATATTTAATATCCTGTTTTGTGTTGATTCACAGTCAGGTGATTAAAAAGTTTTTATAGTTTATGAAAATTCACAAAGAGATGAAATATATTTGAGATTCATACATGTTGCATGTCCTTACATGAAATGTACTAATGTTGTATTTTTACTTGGGTTCCATCGCACACCTCCTTCGTTTTTAATGATCAACAGATAGAGCAGCACACAGGGAGCAAAGCAAATATTTGGTATAATTAAGGTTTGATTGTCCTTTATCATATCAAGGATATAATCATATAATCGATGGGATATCCTGGAGTCAATACAGTTCCACATAAAACCACGACCAGCAACACTCAGTTCAAACTTTGTGTCAATTAGCCGAAAAAAAACCGGTTATAGCCTGACTTTTAGACTTTTAATAATTCCCTACGAACCAAGTATACCAGACTGTAAGTGCGTATGATACGTGATGGGATCAGATCAGTTCAACAGAGATTTTAGATTGTGAACTAAAACGAACCCTTTTTGAATGGTGTTATACCAAGTGCATGACACTGCATGTTTAATGTGTTAGACTTTATTAGATTCGTTGCCAATGTTTCTCTTGTTAAATAACGAGTAACCTTTTGGGAAGTCCCATTAAGGAACAATAAAAATCATAATCGTAAGTTAGCTTAATTTTATTTATTTTCAACTATTTTAACATAGTTACTGTCCCTAAATTCAGCTATGCATTATTATGTTCCATGTAATCCACATCGTCCTCATTTCTTTAAAAAAATAGTCTAAAATTGTAAAAAACAATAGTTATTTAGACGTCTGCAATCCACTATATGTGTGACGAAGACGTAAACAGAATTTCCTTCCTACACACACACACTCATATAATACATACTTCCTAAACAAAAAAACAAACGAAAATATGCATATTCAAGTATCACAAACACTTTCTAAATAGTCAGGTACATACATAAGGCAAAGAGGGGTGTGGTGAAAAAGGGTGTGGATTAAGGCGGAAGTCAGTAAGTACAGGCACATAAGATTGTTTTAAAAAATGGTGTTTGAAGGTTGATATGCCTTGTTGGCGCTGTTTTGGTTGATTCTGGGAGCGAGTTCCATTGACATGAACCTGAATATGTAAAACGGATATGAAATAAGTTCAATTCTATGAACATTGAACAAGAAGTTGGGTAGAGTCCAAGAAGAATTATTGAAGAAAACTGTAAACAAATGTGAGGAGCCTTTCCAGACACAATCTGTAGCATTAAGACCCTTTGTTGTATTCACATCTCAACTTAATGGAGAACTTGAAATCTTTTTATATCCCGAGGTCCAGAAGACTACTCTTTTTAAGGAGGACTAATTTGCTGTGCCGCTTGTGCAGCTTAACAATGGCTTTTGGAAGTTTAGGCGCTATCACAGTCCCATAGAGAAGATCCATAGTCTATGTATGATTGAATATGAGACTGTAAACAGAGCTTGCGTGAATGCAGGTCGAGGAAGCGTTTTGATTATGGAGAGTTAAAAACTTTCAGATGAAAGTTTTTTTCTGCATAGTGAGTATGTGAGCTTGCCCAGCACATATTGTTATCATTGGGATAAACCAAGCACTTTGAGGCATGTAACCTGTTCAACAGGGTTCAATTTAAAAGATGTACCGGAGGAAACATAAGAGTGAGATTTTGTCTTTTAGCCTGGTTGTGATAAGCATGGATATAAGTTTTTGAGGTGAGCGACATGTTATTTATTCAGTCCAATACCACGAGATTCATTCGCACATTCTTGTAAAGTTTGTGCAAGAACAGTAACATCAGAAAATATTGTGTGGAATGTTGTGTCATCAGCAAAAAGTTCACAGGTGGATGTGATAAGCAGAGGAGATCATTGATGTAAATTGTGAATATAAGGGACACCAAGATAGAGCCATTGTGGGACGCCATAGGAAAGTGTTTGGAACTGCAAGAGAAGGTTGTATTAATTTTCACACATTGTTAGCCTATTTGTGAGTAATATTGGAAAAAGCGTAAGAGTTCCAGTGTATAAGCATACAATATTAATTTTCCTAAAAGAAGGTTGTGGTCAAACAACATCAAATCTTTTTGAATCAATAATAGGACACCACAATATTTGTTGTTGTTGATGCTGTTTATCAAGAGAGAGAGAGAGAGAGAGGAGCGAGAGAGAGAGAGAGAGAGAGAAAGAGAGAGAAGAAGAGAGAGACAGACAACAGAACAGAAACCGACAGACAGACAGACAGACAGAGAGACTGATAGAGGACAGACAGACAGAACAGACAGACAAACAGACAGGCAAGACAGAGAGGGTATAATTTATATTCTTTGTTGGAGTTTTGAGATGAAGAGTATTTGTCAATGAAAGATGCCGCCTTAGAAACAGGTGGTTCTAACTTTGTTTTTTCATTTCTTCTCTTTTTTTTTTGAGTTTGTTAGCAATATAAATTTTCCTGACCAGAGATATCCCCGAACACTTTAGCATCCTGGCGTTTGTAGAGAGAGAGAGAGAAAAAAAAAAAGTCGCCGGCATTCATCTGTGAAGAGAGGGAGAGGTCGCAAGATATAAAACCGCGAACCTTTTCTCGTGGCTTGACCTTATGACATTGAAACTGACACTGGTGAGACTGAAGCGGCTCATGACGTCATTCCACACTTGCTGAGGCCAATGCTACAGCAACGCAGCGTGGCCGTGGTGTATTGAAGTGGGTCAGGAAAGGTTCCGGTAGTAGTGGAGAAGGGCTGGGGCGGGGGGTGGGGGGGGGGGGATGGTGGAATGGGGCGGAGGGAGATCTGGAGGACAAACATCGACGGAGTTTGGGAGAGTTAAATGACCGGACGATGACGTCGGATGAAGATTAACGAACACATGTGTTGTTCCTGAAATTGGCGTTACTGGAAACGGGTCCGCATCAGTTGTATCTTACAGACTGTTTGTTCCTCCCTCTTTTCTTTTTCCCACCCACTCTCTCTCTCCTCTCATCTACACTCTCTCTCTCACTCTCTCTCTCTCTCTCTCTCGTGTGATGCGCCGCGCGAAAAAGATACGTGCCGTTTCATATACAGATGTTTCCTTTATCTTCTAACGTATTGAAGAAGTGGTCCAAGTGTGCGTGGCAATTATGTATTGCGTGCGTGAGTGCGTGCGTGCGTGTGGTGTGTGTGTGTGTGTGTGGTTGTAGGTCTTCAATTTAAACGTCTAATACACATTGTGATCTAGACGTAAAACATTGATTAATGATTGTGGAGTGTGTGTGTGTTGGTGGGTTTGTTTGTTGTGTGTGTTGTGTGTGTGTTTTTTGTGTTGTTGTGTGTGTGCGAGCGTGCGTGCGTGCGTGCGTGCGCGCGCCGCGCGGGCGTGTGTGTGCAGCTGTGTTTGTTGCGTTCTGAATTAAGTAATCTGTAAGTGGGATTTATATCCTTCTATATAGGCGTAAATATCTCTCCTCCTCTCTCTCTCTCATCTCGCTCTCTCTCTCTCTCACGACCACACCCACACACACACACACACACACACACACACACACACACACACACACACACACACACACATCCTAAGTCGTTGCAAATGTAAGATACAACGAGTCTACATACTCGCCAAACGCTCAGGGGTTCTACCAACCGGATGAGAATAGAAAGATAAACACTTTTATCCTTTTCTCCACCCGGATGAGGACCGGGGGCATCAAGAAACCTCTCCAAGTAAGTAACGTCTTTTGTCTTTGTCTTTGTGGGTTTCACACCCACCAAAGACTCAGCAATCACGAAGGACTCAGTTACTTGAATGTGGATTAGACTTGTGACTCATGAAGGAGTAAGTTTTGGAATGAGTCAGTTGATTACTCGTTTGTCAAGGTTAACTGCCGCGACTTTTGCAATGGCTGCAGTTTGTGCTCACACTATGTTGGTTTTTTCTGCTGTGCAGCGACTACTACGAGTGTGATCTGATGCTGTGCTCCATCTTCTACTATGTTCTTCTTGGTGCAGCTGTTTGCTGCTGTTGCTTGTGCAGTCTGCTATAATGACTACTACTAACTCATTACCACCTAGATCTGCAGCATATTTCCTCATTCATCATCATCCATCATCATCAACATCATCATCCTCTCATCATCAATCATCATCAGTGTGACGTCGTCGTGTCGTCATTGTCCGTTGTCGTCGTGTCATCATCATCCTCATCATCATCATCGTCATCGTCGTCGTCGCCATCGTCAACTGTCATCATCATCATCGTCGTTCGTCGCGTCGTCACCCTGCGTTTGACGTCCCGTCGTCGTTAACATCATCGACATCATTATTACCATCGTCCTCCATCTCTTTCCATCATCATTATTTAACCATCCTCGTCATCCTCCTCGCTCATCATTGTAACCATCCTCCTTCCTCCTGCACCCTGCTCCTTCTCTGCTCTCATCACTTTTCACCTCCTTCTTCTTCTTCGTCCTCCTCTCCCTCCTCCTGTCCACCTAAAACTCCTCTTCTTCTCCTCCTCAATCTCCTCCCTACTCCTCCTCTTCATCATCAACGTCAATACCGCCGTCCATTTCCTCATTATACTCATCCCTTTTCCCCTGTGCACTTCATCTCCTCATTCCCTCCCCCCCCCCATCCTCACCCACCCCCCCCCCCACCCCGCCTTAATCATCACCCCAATCATCGTACATTGCATTACTTCGTCATCAAGACAGGCCGGGCAGACAGACCGACCAACAGACAGGGATTGAAAATATAACCCCTGGCACGAGGGATCACGACAACAATGATAACATGAACAACACCAGCAACAACGATCATCACATCATCATCATCATCATCAACAAAGAAATCATGATAAGATGATACTGATGCTTTCGAGTCCTCAACGTCCTCTGTACTACATGGAGATCTTAGTGCTTGCAATAAGCGTATGAACGCAATAACGCGTGCGTGCGCGCGTACAAACACCTTGCACACACACACACACGTTCCGCACACACCACATACACACACACACGCGCGCGCACACACACACTCACCACACACAACACACACAACACACACGTTACAACACACAGACACATCACACACCACACACTCACACACACACGCACACACACACACCCACACACACACACACACACACACACACACACAACACTCACACACACACATACACAACACGTCGCACACATACTCACACACGTGCACAACCACAATACACACAAACACGCGCGCGCGCACAACTACACACACACAACACACCCACACACATCACACTATCAACACACACACACACACACACACACACACACACACACCCACCACACATACATACACACAACATGCACGTGCGTGCATACACAACACACACACACACCACAACACCACACACACACCCACACACACCACACACACACAACACACATACACAACACTCACACACACACACACACACACACACCACACACACACACACACACACACACACACACACAGACACACACACACACTCACACACACACTATACCCATAAACGAAAGAAAAACCAATATGGCAATTCAGATCAACATATTAGCTGACAGCTTACAACCTGCTCCACATCCATGACCATTTCACAATCCCCTCTCCGGATGGTGCCACATGTCGAGGGTTATCACAGGAGGCCATACGACCACGATGGAAATTTCCAGGGCTGTTCCCACACGTGGCCGGGGCGGGGGTGGAGGAGGGAGGTGGGGGGGATGGACGGCGGTGTTAAGGGGACGTGGGGGGGGGGGGGGGGGGGGGGGGGGGGGGGGGGGGGCAGGGGGGGGGGGGGGGAGGTCCCCATTCGATTGCATCGAAGAAACGAAGAACAAAGCTGAAAGACAAAATTGAAATACCCACACCGGCCAGAAGATAACCCTGTAGATAACCTATTGCCCATTCTTAAGGCGATATAGCTCAGTCGTACTAGGAGCTCATGTCATTCTTCTTATCTTTCGTCTCCAAATCAAAAAAAGAAAAAAGAGACTTTATTAAACCACATCTGAATTACAAAAAAAAAAAAAAAATGCAGTGAAAAGTTTATTTCCTTTGTTTTGTAACTAACACAGGTGGTTTACTTTCTGTTTGTTTAAAGTGATTGTTTTGAAAAGCAATTTGTTTTTATTTACAATAAACGTTTATAAGTATGTCGACAGAAAGAAATCTTTAAAAAGCGTCAAAAGCCATGCAGGCGAATGGATAATCGCAGAACAACAACCAGCGTCCCTCGATAAACAATGTGTACATCTCCATCATTACCTCGATGCCAGTACAACCACTACGACAACAAAACTGACATACTTCATACATGAACAGGGAAACAAAGTGCAATAGACTTTCAGATCAAAGAAAATGAGCTGATCCGTGACCTTTAATGCAACTGTCAACAACAGCAACAACAACAACAACACATGCAACAAGACATACCAACAAGAATCACAAATAGCCCTATATATCCAAACAACCACTACCATTATCACCGAACATTTCCCAAGCGTCTGTCTGTAAACAGGTCTTTCCTAACGCTTTGGTCGCCAGTGTTGTAACACGTATAAGCATGACGCACGCTCGCGACTAAACGTAACGTTATCACGCATCCAGCGCAGCGTTTAGCCAGCGAGTGTGTGGTAACGGCTTCATTATAATCATGGGTTGCAGAGCGGATGTGGTCGATTGTAACAGCAGCAATCTTGCAGACCACATGTCTGGGTATGTGCGTCACCCCATCTCCGGCGGCGATCCTGAAATGGGTTTCGTGGTGAAACACCTGAGTGGTGTTTACACAGACCTCGTGCGTCATTACTGTGCAGGTTACCAGCTGATAGAGAGAGAAGAGAGAGAGAGAGAGAGAGAGAAGATAGAGAGATAGAGAGCGAGAGAGAGAGAGAGAGAGAGGGAGGGAGGGAGGGAGCGAGAGGAGGGGTGTGGCGGGGAGAGAGAGAGAGAGAAGAGAGAGAGAGAGAGGGAGGTGAGGAGGAGCGAGAGTAAGGGGTGGTGGCGGAGAGAGAGAGAGAAGAGAGAGAGAGAGAGAGATAGAGAAGAGAGAAGAGAGAGTAGAGAGAGAGAGAGAGAGAGAGAGAGAGAGAATAACGAACCGAAAATAATAGTGTCAGGTTTTTCGGCCCCATTGTACACAACACGTATATGGGAGAGGGGGGTGGGGGGAGGAGTGAGGGGGATGGGTCTTATATTGAAACAGCACGGAACACGGATGAAATAACAACCAAATAGTGGACATATTCTTTTTATTTTTTTGCCGGGAACCCATGGAATCCACAACGCTGTAACTTCAATATGCTCACTCAATATGGGGGTGCGCGGAAATGGCATACACAGTCCATCACAATCGTTTGCCAGAAGGGAGTGTTAGTTCCTGGAGTCGTCGTCAGTCCAGATTGTCATCCTCGCCGCAGTGGAGTCGGTGCTCCCGTCCTATGCCGTGTTGCAGTCTGTCCACTTCTTCTGATGGTCTCGTGAACTCTTGAGTATTTCATTTCTGCATGTCTCATTCGACAGACCGTAAGCTTGTTGTTGTGTTTTTTTTTTAATAATGCACGTGGAACTTTGATACTGTCCCCGGTTTTTTTTTCATTACAAGCGAGATCTGTATTTTCAGACACGTCGAGATATCCTCTTTGTGTGGGACTGTCAGAGACAGAGAGAGAGAGAGAGAGAGAGAGAGAGAGAGAGAGAGAGAGTAGAGAGAGAGACAGACAGAAAGACAGCCATACAGACAGTCAGACAGACAGACAGTACCCCCCCCCCCCCACACACACACACACATACACACACAAGCACAACCACACTCACGGGGACGGGGGGGGTGGGTGGGGGTGGGGTTCAAAGTTTTATTATTCCAGCTAATAGCAATAATAGGAGAGAACATTAACACTAACGGAACGACGTAAAGAGTCACTAAGCACGCACAAATTAGACCGCAAGTCAAAATACATAGAAGAACTGTATAGAAAAAAGCAATCTATTGACATCCGGAAACCTCTTGAGAACCTTATATATATAAGAGAGAGAGAGAAGAGAGAGAGAGAGAGATAAGAGAGAGAGAGAGAGAGAGAGAGAGATGATGAGAGAGAGAGTTATTCGCAAAATAGTAAGTCTTGACTTTCTGTGAGCGAAAGCTTTGAACGAACAAATAATAGAAGCGGTCCGGAATGCTTTGACGATGATTAACAAGCATTCAGAGGACCCATACTTTCTCTAGGAATGAACCGTTCTCTAAGAATCCTGAATACCCAGGAACATAACCAGAATGAAATTTGGTTGAGATTCTGTACAATTAGGCCCCCCAAAACACACGACATAACCTCCACACACGCTTTTCAGTATGTCATTTGGCAGATGGTGGTTTCAAATTGTGACACACCAATTCGGACTCTTGTAAAAACGTCAGCAAAACAACTGGATATTAATTAGTTAACGCATTGTTGTCACAACAGTATGCCTGAATTTAGAAACACGATTTCAAAATGGAGTGACTGCGGCGGAACGTATCAAAAGTCTATGGAATAGAGTTTGTTTAGAACTTACCGGCCAATGACATTGACAAAACAAAGCACAAGCAAGACACATGCATTTCAACCACTTGGGTCTTCTTCAGGCGAAAAAATAAAACACATATAACATGTGGGACAGTACAAACAAGAACGCAAAAACGAAAAAAAGAATGAAAAATGACTCATCCGTTGTATGTCCCTGTGGTCGGTAGGCGGAAATGACAATGGGGCCCATGGGGATTATGGGGAGAGTCAACGGAGGGGGGGGGGGGTGGGGGTTTGCCTCGGTGGAGTGTGTGTGTGTGATATGATAGGGTTTGTGTGTCTAGTATATTGGAGGGTGTAAACTTTTGTGATGGTAATGTGTTAATGTTTACATGTGAGTTAATTTTTTCGACTGAAAGAAGACCCAAGTGGTTGAAAATGCATCGTGACTTGTCATGTGCTATTGTTTGACAATGTCATTGGCGGTAAGTCTAAAACACGACACAATTCCTAATAATTTAGAAATACGAAGAAATCAGTCCACGTGAATTCTAAAGCTCTCTAATCTTGCAGAGGACGTCAAATGATCTTGTTTGAAGTCATACTATAGGTCATCGATGCAAAAAAGACATCCAATACTCGAGTGTGGTGTGTGTGTGTGTGATTGTGTGTGTTTGTTTGTGTTGTGTGTATGTGTGTGTGTGTGTGGTGTGTGTGGTGTATGCTTGTGTGTGGTGGTGTTGTGTGTGTG
>CM031614.1:52112465-52119499 GCA_018398815.1 Conus ventricosus
AAGAAACACCCGAGGGACCCAGAGAAGTATTGTCCTCAACTGCCGAACAAACCAGCTGGGAGCGATCCTGCACCACCCTTGGAAGCCTGCGCTGTGTTCACATAGGGTGCAGGCACGGCACAGGGTATTCCATTAGGACGTCAAGGGGCATAACTGCTCCCTGGCAGATGCCATGGTGTCATGGCCACTGGACGTGACACGACAGAGCCTCCACAGGTCATACAATCCATAATGCTAACGTTTGGAGGTCCACCATAAGTTTGAGCAATGTTAATGTTAACGCTGTTCAAAGTGATGCTCAGCGCACGAACCCATTGTAAATAGAACTTATGAGCCCGCCAAAGGGATACACTGATCATTGATCAGAGGAACAACTCCCCATCAAATATTTCCCTTGTTAAAAAAAAAAAAAAGGGGGGGGGGGGGGCGGTCCACCGAGGACATCACGTGCAATCTTCAAATACATGACCTTCCTCGTTGTTGACGGCACATTTCAGGCCTTGGCACTCACCCGTGACCCTATCTTTGCGCCAGGTGGAAGCCCCCCCCCCCTCCCCCATCCCCAAATAGCCCCCACCCCCCCCCCCCCCCCCCCCCCCCCCCCCGTTTTTGTTTTCAATCTCTCTTTTTGGGGCTTGTATCTTGATGGCCACAGGAAAAAGAAACCGAGGAGAATCAACTTTCTGACACACACACACACACACCACACACACACACACACACACACACACACACACACAAAACACACCACACACACACACAAATTCTCCAAAAAAAAACTAATCGCGCCAGTCTATGAATACTCGACCCCTTAAGCAAGGCCTTGGCACATTCAATTGTGGTGTGCGCCAGAGATGACAATTTATTGGTAGTGAGCCACCATACAAATGGTACCAAGCCGTGTCTGGGCGGGGTACACAGCTCAGCAAGTGACCCAAAGAGACTCACTCAACGGAACTGAAGGCTTATCATGAATATACAGTAGTTGTTTTGCTTCTCCTTGTTGAAGGTCTTTTCCTGTCGAAAGTTCATTATTTTGAGAAAGTTAGAGAGAGAGGGTGGGTGGGAGGGGTGGGGTGGAGACATGGGTGGGAGGGAGGAAAGGAGGGAAGGAGGGAAGAAAAGAGAGAGGGATGAGGAGGGAGAGAGGAGAGAGAGCGAGAGAGAAAGAGAGAGAGGGGGGGATTAAGGAGAGAGAAAAGGGGCGAGCAAACAGCGAGCGGAAGCCTGAAAGAGAGAGAGAGAGAGAGAGGGGAGAGAGAGAGAGAGAGAGAGAGAGAGATCCATAACAGCCATAACCCCCGTGGAAGAGGCATACACACAAAACAGTATTGTGAAAAGCATTTCAACGGAAGCAGTTCACAACTTCAGCTGACAAGACGTTTCGTCTTCTAAACCCTGCGTACAAATATGCAGCAATCATCCGTTAGCTTTTGTTGTTGTCGGGTTGGTTGGTTTGGTTTCGTTTTTTTGATGTCATTAACAACATTAGGTAGAAAAAAAGATGAATGTCTAGGTCTCCTTCTTTGTTCTGTGTGCTCTGTGCTGTCATTTCTGCCAGGCCATTCGGTTCGTAAGCAGCATTCGTTTGGAGTTATGGGAGTGTATTTATTTCATCATGGAGCAAGAGTTACCCTACTTGTTCGCTATTCAAAATGAACTTTGTTTTCCTGTAATTCCTGAAATGATGTACACAAATCCACACAATCGTTTGTTATTCTGTGACACCAAGAATGCGCATAAACATAAAAAAAATCTAATCTGAACTGTATTATAATGTATCTTAAATGCCCTTCAAAAACCATCTACTGAAAGCTTGGGTTATATTGCGCATGATTTAACATGCTGTAAATAGTTGATCTGCTGCTGCTTTCAATATATGAGTTCCACCTATACTGGCTGCAATCAATCAATCTTTGCCAAAACATATGAATAAAGCTTTTATGTCACGAATACCCTATTTTACCTCCCAAAACCCGAATCCGACTTCATACAATTTTTGTCTAACTTTGGAGAACCTATTTAACTTTCCGCTACCATCTAACTCTAAAAGCATGGTATATTCTTTATAATTCAGTCTGTTTTGTTCCATTAGTTTCGTCCTTAACCAAGGACAAATACAGCTAACTACTGAAAGTGAGGCTTTTTTGTAAGCATATTTATCGGTCTCTCCATATACCAATTTGTTCGGTCTTTTGAGTGAAACGTCAAGAAATTTTTTGACAGGGTACAATGAATTTTCTCAACCTGCATAGCAGCAGAATCAAAAGCCAGCGTATCACCACCATAATTATTTCATCGGTTGAATTTAAATCTCAAATAGTTTTGAAAACAAAGTCAGAGACCCATTCTTTAACAGCTTTAGATCCTTCGAAATACTTTGTTTGTAAGACAAGTCTTGCAAGCAGAAGCAAATCACAATCGTGTATAAAACAGATGTAGATGTACTTGTATGCAGTCCCTATGTGCATGGCAATTCAGTTAGACGTCCACCTTTGTCTGGCAGCAATCGCCTTTTGCTTACGTGAATTCATTTATTTACAGTGTCTGTATGCCTGCAGTCGGGAACTGTTAGCGACACTGACAACCTCTGCCCCAAACGAAACAGCTTTCATTTGCTGGAACTCGTTCATGTTCGCCTCCCCTCTGAGGGAACAGTTGGCCCTCAGAACTTTACCTGCAAAATCAGGCAGAACGGGGAACGGGTGCGAAGGAATATCGCCTCCCCCACCCCAACTCCCACCCTTTCCCTCAACCCAAATCCCAATGATTGCCCACACTCATTTCTCATGAAGGCGGACACGATCTGATGTGACCAATGTTTGGACAGAAAGGGGAGTAATTCCAGCCAGAAGTCCAACAACGACGGCACCGTTCGTGTCACACGCTACGGACAATAAAGACACCATTCACCGTTATGGGCTACAACAGACAGTTCTCTATCCTGAGAACCAACAATATGAGAATGGTTGCCGGCGACAGACAGCGAAGGACGTTATTCAAAATAGACACCGTTAAGTCTCGTCTGTGCCACCACCACACTACCCCCCCCCCCCCCCCTACTACCAACCCAACCCTTACGCCCCTATTCCTCTTCCCTCCTCCCCTGAGCGCACGCTCCTAGTCCCTTTTCCTCCCCCTCCCCCCCCCCCCCCCCCGAGAGAGAGAGAGAGAGAGAGAGAGAGAGAGAGAGAGAGAGAGAGAGAGAGAGAGAGAGAGAGAAACCGGTAGTGTTCTGTACTTTGATAACTCTTGATCTTCTGTCTTAAATATAACCATCCTAATAATTCTTTTTTTTTTAATTCATTTCATGTCGTTGTTATTGTTCTTGGTGTTCCTCGTCTGATAATTACCTTCACCAGGAACACCACGCATTCACTAATGTCTAACGGTTTGTCTGTCTGTCTGTCTGTCTGTCTTCAAAGCAAATAATTGAACTGATTCATATTGGACAACAGCACTTTCTAAACCCAAATGAATCAGAGATATACTGCGCAACTGGTGTATCTGACAATCAAATAATAATTAATGAAACAGTGAAAGGAGTTGTTACAATATTTTCAATGCATCTGTATAATTTACCAGTAATGCGACTTTTCAGAGAAGAAAGTTGTTATTCGTGTCATTTTGTCGATGGTGTTCAAATCAATGAACGCAAACAAAATGTTTGACTGCAATAGATAAGTTTTAGTATTAGAGTTACCAACGGAAGTTTATGGTCTATTGTTGAGTATCCTATCTTAGATCCGCCGTTATAAAATTTTCCTCTGATTATTCCCGTAATCTATTATCTGCCACATAACTAAATATTTGATTTACATCATTCAAGGAAATTTCTCGATATTTGTTCAGATGACTAATATCGCCTTTTTTTAAACAATAGACTGAATAGCGGATATGAACCAGTCGTCAGGAAATACACAATTATCAAATGATTTACCAAACCTGATTATCTATTTTTTTGTAACTCAGTACTAATGCTATGTGGATGGTAGCTTTACCAGTTGTTTCTTTGAGTGCTTTAGTTAAAAGAAAAGCAGTAATTCTATAATGATCAGACAATACATGTAGCTTCTGTTACATCTTCGACCAAGCCTTCGTGCTGTCAGCGTCTGTTTGCAATTTGGCTTTGCAATGTTACAACTAAGTATCCATAGTGCTGTTATTTATTTTATTTTCTTTAAGAGGCTTATAAACAACGTCCGCACTTTTGTTTGTTTATTTGTTTTGATTGTTTTAACTGTCATCTACAAGTTTATCTCATAATCCTTCGTGGAATTGTTTCCTCTCCTGCTTTAATTGATTTTTGTACGCATGTCTGGCAATTATACATTCATTATTCTGCGTAATTATCAATTCATGTGTTGTTGTTTTTTTAAATGTTACTGTACATAAATATATCCTCAAAACAAAAACACACAAAAAAGAAGAAAATCAAGCCCTTTGGCAATGTTTACATTCTACATCATACGAGTCACATGACCTCTCCTCGTGATCTTTCTTTTTTTTCTTAGGTTCGGCACTTTCTCTTAAAATTGAGAGAGAGAGAGAGAGAGAGAGAGAGAGAGAGAGAGAGAGAGAGAGAGATTCCAGTGTACACGGAACTCAGCGCCTTCCTATTAGCACACCCCCCCCCCCCCCCCTCCTCTTCTTCAAACCCTCTCCCCCTTCCTCCATCCCCTCCCCTCTCCACTCCCCTTACCCCATAGTCCCCCCCCCCCCCCTTCTCAAATTTAAAAACACACACACACACACACACACCCACACACACACACACACACACACATACACACACACACACACACACACACCCCACCACACACACACACAAAACTACATACACAAAATACAATAAATGCATCCCCTCTCCTCTGGGTGCACTCAAAAACTATATTCCACGCCAGACCGCACGCCAGCCCATCACAGAGAACGACTCCCTTCAAAATCGTTTGATGTCTCTCCACACCACACATGGCGCCACTGTTGACGTCATCACCCTTTTAATGGTTCCGAATCCACTGTACCATGGAGTCCCGAAGCCCTGGTCCTCTGCCCGCTGATTGGTCCATCCGGAGCTGTCTACGTCACGCCGTTCAATGGCAGCGGAGCGCATCAGTGGGTTTAATGACAGCTCCTGCTGTTTTAGGACGTCGTTCTGCTACCACTGAGATGAGGCACCTCCTCCCACACCGCCAAGCTGGACCACACGGAGACAGGATGACTGCCCATTCAGCATGCTCGTAATGGCCTGACCCCCCCCCCTCCCCCCCTTGCTCCCATCTCCATCTCATCCCTGCTCACTTCCCCCTTCTCCTCCCCCCCCCCTCCCCCCCCCCCCCCCACGTCCCCCACCGCCCTCTCCTCACATTAAAAATCAAAATCAAGTGTCTTCGTTTCGTATGGATGATTTTGGACGCACGACGGCTGGTTTCAATGTGGGATGATACCACTTTACCTGCCAAGCGAAAGAACGAACAAATGAATCCCTCTTCGTACACTTCGTCTTCTTCTTTGTTCACTAAGACAGAACTTCAAGGCAAAGACGAAGGCTGCTGTAACGGCGGAGGCCCTCCAGTAATCCATAAAGCTTTTCCCTATGATACAGACGCGACACTAATCACAGCTGTCATAATTTTCAGTTGCTTGTCTTTATCAAAACTTTGATAAAGTTTTACAACTGGAGCACCGCAAAAAGTTGTATCCAAGCTGACTTTGTCACTAGTTGGTACATTTATGACCAAGTTTACAACCGGCAATCAATCAGCATGTTTTAAAATACTTGCGAAAGTACGAACACTTTCAACTTCTTAACCATCAATCGCAATTGTTTTAGAGTATTACTGGTACATTTCTTAGTTTTCTGCAGTTTCAGGACGTTCTACTACAGGGAAGTGGAACCTTTTCCCCTACAGGCAGAGCTGGACCACAGAGAGGCGAGATACCGTTCATTAAGGATGCTTGTGATTGCTTGACTCACCCCCCCTCCCCGATCTCCATCTCACCTCCGCTCCCTCCCTCTCGTTTCCTTCACGTCCTCCCACTTCCACCTCTCCTCACATTAAAAAATTCACGTGTCTTCGTTTCGAATGGGATAGTTTCGGACACATGACGACAATTGGTTTTAAAATGGGATGACTACAAGCGGAAAATGAAATATAAAATCAAAAACTGGAATAACTGAGCCGCAGAAGAAGAAGAAGAAGAAGAGCAACAACAACAACAACAAAAACCCCACAAAACAGACGCTACGCGTTTCGGCCAGTTGGGTCTTCTTCGGGCAAGGCAAAGAACATCCAAAACACTGTTTCAAAGGACGACGAAACAGTCACTTTTCTCTTCCATCTTGTGGCGGGGAGGGTGGGGGTGGCAATAATTCTATTTCCGCTTTTATGACGACAATTGACAGTCTGGTTGGCGTTGGTCAGCTTCAAAGACAGAAACGGCGAGAGTTACGTCATCAGTGGATCTGGATTTGTTTTGTATGCGCTGACCTCCCCAGCCAATCTTATTATTCTCTCTCTCTCTCTCTCCTCTCTCTCTCTCTCTCTCTCTCTCTCTCTCTCTCTCTCTCTCTCAACGGAATCAGTTCTTAAATTTACTACTAAATGAGTTATGGTTGATGTCACTGTTCACAATTGTCAGTTCTGAAAAAAATGTTTGTGTATATGTACCCCTTTATGAGGAATAAACTTTCCGTATTCCGTATTTTCTCTCTCTCTCTCTCTCTCTCTCTCCTCTCTCTCTCTCTCTCTCTCTCTCTCTCTCTCTCTCTCTCTCTCTCTCTGAAACGTGTATCACAAAATACAATTTTTAAGCTCTCAAAAATTAAAAACTTTCTGAATATAGACGCACGAAAGCACTTTTGTCACATGTTTATTCAGTCATGGATTGATTATGCGTCAACTCTTTTTAATTCTTCTAGTATTAATTCGTCGAAACCTTTAGTTAGTATTCATAAGCGAGCTCGCAGGGCTATTCTTCTAAAAAGAAAACACGTCTTCGTTGACATCGCAGGATTATTTGAAGCGAATTAT
>CM031614.1:52119599-52122099 GCA_018398815.1 Conus ventricosus
AAAGCCTTTTACTATCAAGTGTTCATCCTCGACAAATGTCAAGAATAACGGTTTTTAACGGTCAAATTTTGAAACACTATATAAGAAGTGCCATTTGTGTGTGATAACCTTTCTTATATACCAAAATTTCATTAAAATCCACCTAAATATAAGAAATAACAACAGAATAAGGTTTTTAACGGTCAAATTTTGAAACACTATATAGATGTGCCATTTGTGTGTGATAACCTTTCTATATACCAGATTTCATTAAAATCCACCAATATATAAGAAATAACGGCAGAATGACGGTTTTTAACGGTTTGTTTAATCCATTTTCAGCATTACATCACTTACATATGGACAGAGGCTCCGATTGTCACAAGATCATCCAAACCGCTTATAAATTGGCCAAGTACTTTTCTAAGATATTCCATATAGAAGAAAAAACCGTTACAAGCCGTTACAGCCGTTATTTAACGGCTATAGCGGTAAACTAAAACATCGGGCATCATAATGAACATACCTAAAAATTTTTTCAGAAAGATCGGCCCAGTAGTTTTGTCTGGAGCGAGCGGAACACATTTTGACCACGGACACACAGACACACACGCATACACACACACACACACACACACACACACACACACACCACACACACATCATTTCTTCGTTCCCATTCTAAAGTACTCGCTGTTCTATAAGAACTGGGAGTACAAAAAGGAAGAAGGAAAGAAAGATAGAAAGAAAAAAAAGAAAAAAGCAGATTGCCAAACACACACCAAAATGAATTTTTTTTTAAACGAAGAAAAAGTTACACGGTTATCCACCCTTAACCCCCCCCCCCCCCCCCCCCCCCCCCCCCCCCCCCCCCCCCCCCCCCCCCCCCCCCCCCCCCTTTCCCCTCCCAAAAGTACGTATTGTATGAGAGTCAGTTAACTTACTACATTACTGCGCGAGTAAAAAAGCTTTCACAACATTGACGTGTGCACGCACTGACCTAGTATATCATCATTAACAGGAGAAACGTCTTTTGAAACAGTGGTACTTGTAAACAGCAACATCATTTGGCGAAAGTAAGTAAAACCCGTGCATCGATGATGATATAGTTTAAAACAAATATGTAGGAAGTTATTGGTAATACAAATCAAACTGCACATTTTCGTAACTAATGGGAGTGTGCAAAATACATAAAGAACTTTCCTCTGTAAGATTCTGAGATCAGATGGAATTTAAGCTCAGGCGGAAGAGAGTTCCAGAGAAGAGGACCAGAATCACAAAGTCTTGTTTTGAATATGATCAGATCCAGAGTGGGGACCTGCTGGACTTT
This sequence comes from Conus ventricosus, assembly GCA_018398815.1. NCBI lineage: Eukaryota > Metazoa > Mollusca > Gastropoda > Neogastropoda > Conidae > Conus > Conus ventricosus. The sequence continues at coordinate 52,120,909 of CM031614.1, forward strand.
TGTGCAATATCTAGAAGACTTAATGCTAAAATGTAGGCTGAACAGTTTGTGGGCTAGTCAAGTTACTTTTCTTCTTTTTTTGTGGTCATAAATCATTATTGATAGTAAATACACCCCTTAAAGAAAGAACTCCAACTTGAATATAAATCTATTCTGTTTGGCTTGGGGACTATAAAGAACTGCTTTAAGGGCACGTTTATATTGCTGAATGAAAGTTTCATCGAATTTACGCTGGCTGAGTCAAATAGTGTCGGACAGTAATTGACTGGAGAGCGTATGTCTACACTCAGGAATAATTCTCTGGCATGAAAGTTCAGAAAGTGCTTATTGAAATCCTGCATAATTGATGGATTTGTCTGGATTCTGTTTTGCATGATGTTTTGATGTGCGCAGTCCATGAAGCTATTGTCAATAACTAGGCCTAAACATGATGATTGTCTACTTCAGTGTTTTACATTGTTGATATAAAAAAAATTTAAATTTGTAAAAAAAACCAGAAGGGAACTGTTCTATACTGGAGCATCAACTCTAAGTGTTCTATACTCTGCCGTCTTTGACGAGTTGTTACGAACACGATTTCAGCCTCAGTGGGGTTTTAGTGACATATGATGCACACTGTGCCATTCACTTAAGATGTCAACAGACTTTGTAACTATGCATGCCCGAATTAAGATTAGAGCTCCGTGTATGAATCGTGGTATAATCACTCCCCCCCCCCCCAAAAAAAAAAAAAATAAATAAATAAAATAAAATAAAATAAAATAAAAAAATCACAAGATTCTGAATATCAAGAGGGAGGTCATTCAATGATAGAAAATGGAAAGGATCTAAAAGTGAACCCATATCTGACAGGTAATATATTTGATATTGAAGAATTAAGACAGACAAATTGTTCACGACTGTCAAAGAATGATGAAATCAGTTGGAGCTCATTCCCTGTGTTTGCACAATAACTTGTTGTCTATGACAGTCAAAGCCATAAGCTCCACAATGCTTATTTTCTTTAATATTCATATGCAGTAATGTGCAAAGTTTGCCAAGAAATATGACGTGAATTATGTTTCCTGAAATAAAATTATAAACTTAGGGATACTCGTGAAAATGTTTATTTACGTACTTTTCTAAGGGCTTGGAAAAATACTGGCAAAATAAAAAAATTATTTGTTTTTTAAATTTGGGTTTGATGCTGAA
>CM031614.1:52134599-52139599 GCA_018398815.1 Conus ventricosus
TAACGATCCTAAGTTGTTTTTTGGCAACAATTCGATCAGTGAACAGAAAATTTGGCTATTTATAACACGATCACTTCAGACTTGTATAAACACTTCTTTTGTGTATTCAATGAAACAAATTGCGATGAACAGACGGGGAATTTGATGTCACGGAAGATTTCTAATGATAACACAAACAGACATAATGTTTAAAAGCCCTATTTCCCGGCAGGAGGTTGTCGCCGTATAGGGAAACTCAAAGCCGGGAAAAGCGCAGGGCCAGACAAAATCGTTAAATGAAATGTTAAAACATGCTGAGCCTCAGTTGTTGATTTCCTCGTTTTTTTTACTTTTTTTAAGCTGTTTGATAGGAGTCTTTCCTATTGAATGGTCTAAATCTATATTGTACCTTTGCATAAGAAAGGAGCGTAAGCCAGCCAGACAATTATCGTGGTATTGCCCTAACAAGTGTTTTAGTAAAGTTTATACCATATACTAAATAAAAGAATAACGAAATGGACAGAACAAGAAAGCAAGATCATTGAAGAGCAAGCAGGTTTAGAGCAGGGAACAGTACTGGGCGATCATATTTTCACTTGTAAGCAATTGTTGAAAACTATATGTTGCTTTTTTTTCGATTCTAGAAAGGCATTGATTCAGTAAACAGAAATGGGTTTGGGCGATAAATGAGGAAAAAAGGTGTAAAAGGTAAACTGTAAAAATGCCCTTAGAAGCATATACGATAATGTTTTGGCATGTGTCGTGCAAGTGTAATTATTCTGATTGCTTTGAATGTCTTAGAGGTGTTGAAACAAAGTTGTCTGCTGAGTCCCCAATTATTTTCTTTCTTTCTAAATGAACTGGCTACTGATTTGTCAAAAGCGGAAACATGGTATTCATTAATCCCTGGTGCTAAATGAAATATTTCTATTGTTTTTTGCGGATGAGTTTGTTCTGTTGTCTGATACAGTCATTGGACTTCAAAATCAACTGAACTGTTTAAAAAGAGAAGCTGACCGTTTGGTTTAACTGTTAACCTTGAAAAGACAAACGAATGAATTTTTTGGAAGGGGGGCCATTTAGCCTCTATGGAAAAGTGGTACTATGGGGATGAAGTGGTCAAAGTAACGAATTCTTATAAAAACTTGGGCATGCTCTTTACGACAAACTTAAAGTGTAGTTCTGCTCTGTCGGGAAACCCCGTAGAAAAGGGAAAAAAGGAGCTACGAAATCATAAAGTCCCCGGACAAACTGAGATCAATAGATCACGTTTTTTCTTGAAACGCTTTTATTCGCAAATTGAACCTATCTTAACATATGTAGCTGAAGTCTAGGTCTAGAAAAAAGATTGTAGACAAATCGAAACTGTCACACCTTTGCTATAAAAAGATTCTTAAATGTTCCCCTGCATGCCTCAAAAAATCTGGGGTTTGGGGGAAAACCGAAGATACCCACTGTATTTTAGGACATCATAAAGTGTATCAAATACTGGTTAAAACTCGTGGGCACTGCCCCTGTCAAAAATATGTAGACAGGCTTATGAAATGCTGTTAAGGCAGCATGAATCTGGTCGCTTTAATTGGACATCAAAGTACAAAACGTTTGAACGGGAAAAAAGGGTATGGCAAATTTTGGTTGAGTCAAGGTGTTGGGTGTGAAATCTGCTTTATTCAGAGTTGAAAGATACGCTTATTTCCTGCTTTAAAAAGAACGGCATTCTGAGTTTGAGGATAATGATACATATAGATGGTTTCATTCTTTCAAAACTGTCTTTGAGTCTGCAAAATAAATTTTTCATTTTATTAAATAGTAAGTGGCATAGAGGCAGCCCTTTTCAAGACTTTCGACTCCGAGTTTGTGGCCTTAAAAAACTGTATTTAGTGGTTTCGAAATGACCAAACAGATTTTAATTACCCATCAAGTGGAAATGGATTTCGAAAATGAAACTCATTGTTTAATTTTTCTGTAACCACTATGATGATTCCGAAAAAATGTGCCATACTGGAATCCTCCAATCCCGATCAGAGCAAAGTTATAAAAATCCTTTCCCCTAGTAATGAAAAATGTATTAAATCTGGGCGCTAAATTTATAGCACAGGGAATGAAAAAGAAAGAGTAAGTTAGAATTAATGTGCGATAACTTTAACTTTTTAAAAAGTAACTATTCAAGTATCCTGTATCAAATGTGTGGTGTGTGGTGTGTGGTGTGTGTGTGTGGTGTGTGTGTGTGGGGTGTGTGTGTGTGTGTGTGTGTTGTTTACTGTTTGTGGTGCGCGCGCGTTTGTGTGTGCGTGTATGTTTATGCATGTGGAAATCAGTAAATACTTTTGATATGTGCATACAATTGTTCATGTTCACCCCTTGTCTAAAGGCTGTAATGCTATGACAATAAAACATTTGTCTTGTCTTGTCTTGTTCTCTCTCTCTCTCTCTCTCTCTCTCTCTCTCTCTCTCTCTCTCTCTCTCTCTCTCTCTCTCTCTCTCTCTCTCTCTCTCTCTCTCTCTCTCTCTGATTTTCCGTCTGTTTGTCTGCTTCTGTGTTTATATTTGTGTCCGTCTCTCTCTCTCTCTCTCTCTCTCTTCTCTCTCTCTCTCTCTCTCTCTCTCTCTCTCTCTCTCTCTCTCTCTCTCTCTCTCTTTTGTGTATGTCTTTGATTCTATCTCTTTCTCTCTGTTTTTTCTCTATCTCTCTTTGTCCCTGTATTTATCTGTCTGTCAATCTGTCCGGCTGTCTGTCCGTCTCTCTCTCTCTCTCTCTCTCCCCTCTCTCTCTCTCTCTCTCTCTCTCTCTCCTCTCTTAACTCAAGTGTGTGTGCGTGTGTGTGTGTGTGTGTGTGTGTGTGTTGTGTGTGTGTGTGTGTGTGTGTGTGTGTGTGTGTGTGTGTGTGTGTGTGTGTGTGTGTGCGTGCGTGTGCGTGTGTATGTGCGCGCGCGTATGTGTGTGTAAATATTCTACCTTTCTCCCCCCACTCACCCCCCCCCCCCCCCTCCTCCTGCCCTGTCAAGGCAGTGGGAACATACACAGGCATGTGTGGGGGCGAGGGGTTTCCGTGTCACAGACAAGTCATTCGTGACTTTATACCCGGTCGGCCGTGACCTCCACTGACCGTGGTCAGTCAGAGAGAGAGAGAGAGAGAGGAGAGAGAGAGAGAGAGAGGAGAGAGAGAGAGAGAGAGACAGAGACAGAGAGACAGACAGAAGACAGACAGACAGAGACAGAGACAGACAGACAGACAGACAGACAGAAGCAGAGTGGGAGGGAGGGAGGGAGGGTGGAAGAAAGAGGGGGGGGGGGGAGACAGGACGGACAAACGGACGGACGCAACGGCAGACAGACAGAAGTAGAGAGAGAGAGAGAGAGGGAGGGGGAGGGAGGGAGGGAGGGAAAGGGAGAGCGAGCGAGAGCGAGCGAGAGAGAGAGAGAGAGAGAGAGAGGAGAGAGAGAGGAAGAGAGGAGAGAGAGTGAGAGAGAGAGAGAGAGAGAGAGAGAGAGAGAGCGTCTGCTTTAATTTTCTATTCTTTTATGATCCCCCTTAATCTCTAACGCAAACTTAATTATCACCATTGTCTTTGCTGACGAGTTGTCAGGTGACTTTTGTTTTCTTTCACCCTACCCCCACCCACCCTCACCCCCCGGTCACTGCTTACCCCTCACCCCACACCACACACACACCCTCCCCTCACCCCACCCCGTCCCTCCTCCTCCCCCTCTGTAAAAAAACAAAAACATCTTCTAAGCAATGATGAATTTTTACGGAGTTTTCACTTCCTACATCGTTCGTTCCACCATTTTAGTGCTGATGGTTACAGCAAGAGACAGGAGAGGGAGGGTTGGAGGAGAGAGAGGGGGGGGGGGGGGGGGGGGGGTGGAGAGGAGAAGGGAAAATCTTTAGAAAGGCGTGTCCATGGTCTTTTTAGTTGAAATGATGGCGACTGATGATCACACTATCCCATCGGCATTGGAGAAGATCTTCTACTTGCTTGGACCCAGGATCAGCTGATATTGAACACCGCGGAAATGATTGCACGGCAAACTCCACGGGAATTATATAACGTCATTTGATGTTTGTAGCCTCTCAAGCACCACGAAATGACATCATTTCATGTTTACAGCTCTGCCAAACACCCCTGGAATGACGTCATTTAATGTTACGCTCTGCCAAACACCCCGGAATGACGTCATTTAATGTTTATAGCTCTGCCAGACACCGCGGGAATGACGTCATTTAATGTTTACAGCTCTGCCAAACACCACTAGAATGACGTCATTTAATGGTTATAGCTCTGCCAAACACCGCGGAATGACGTCATTTAATGTTTATAGCTCTGCCAAACACCAGGGGAATGATGTGATTTAATGTTTATAGCTCTGCCAAACACCACGGGAATGACGTCATTGAATGTTTATAGCTCTGCCAAACACCACGGGAATGGCGTCATTTAATGTTTATAGCTCTGCCAAACACCGCGGGAATGACGTCATTCAATGTTTATAGCACTACCAAACACCGCGGGAGTGACGTCATATCATGTTATTGACAGGTTAGCCTAAACCACGGGAATGGAGTCAAATTGTTTACAGTGCAGCCGTTCATCAGAAAACAGTCAAATCGCATTCTTTATAACCCAGCCAAACATCACGGGATATGAAGTCATGTCATAAAGTTTATCTCTGTCAAAACACTACTACAGAAGTTAAGTCATATTATGAAGTTTATAACCCAACCAATCACCATAGAAAATGAGGTCATATTATGAAGTCATGATGTTTCTAGCCCAGATAAACACCACCGAAATTAAGTCATGTCATGATGATTATAACCAGCCAAACACCACAGGAAAGAAGTCATATTGCATGGTTTATACGCCACACAAACACCACAGAAATAAAGTCATATCGCATTGCTTATAATCCTGCCAAACACCACGGGAATGCAGTCATATTGTTTTGTTTATAATCCAGCCAAACACCACGCAAATGAAGTCATTTTGTATCGTTTATAACCCGACTAAAACTATGG
>CM031614.1:52147099-52154599 GCA_018398815.1 Conus ventricosus
CCACACCACACCCCATCACAGCACACCACACACACCCCATCACAGCACACCACACCACACCTATCACAGCACACCGCACCACACCCCATCACAGCACACCACACCACACCCCACCACAGCACACCACACCACACCCATCACAACACAACCACACCCCATCACAGCACACCACACCACACCCCATCACAGCACACCACACCCCATCACAGCACAGCACACCACAGCACACCACCACCCATCACAGCACAGCACACACACACCCATCACAGCCCAACACAGCACACCACACCCTCACAGCACACACACACCCATCACACCACACAACACCCATCACACGACACCACACCCCATCACAGCACACACACCCAATCACACCACAGCACACCACACCCCATCACAGCACACCACACCCATCACACCACACCAACACCCCATCACAGCACACCACACCCCATCACACCACACCACACCACACCCCATCACAGCACACCACACCCCATCACAGCACACCACACCCCATCACACCACACCACACCCCATCACACCACACCACACCCCATCACAGCACACCACACCCCATCACACCACACTACACCCATCACAGCACAGCACACCACACCACACCCATCACAGCACACCACACCACACACCACACCACACCCATCACAGCACAGCACACCACACCACACCCCATCACACCCCATCACAGCACAGCACACCCATCACAGCCACACCACACCACACCACACCCATCACACCCCATCACAGCACACCACACCCATCACAGCACACCACACCACACCCCATCACAGCACAGCACAGCACACCACACCCCATCACAGCACAGCACAGCACAGCACACCACACCCCATCACAGCACACCACACCACACCACACCCATCACAGCACAGCACAGCACACCACACCCCATCACAGCACAGCACAGCACAGCACACCACACCCCATCACAGCACACCACACACACCACACCCCATACAGCACAGCACACCACCCACACCACACCCCATCACAGCACACCACACCACACGCCATCACAGCACAGCACAGCACACCACACACACCCCATCACAGCACACCACACACCACCACACCACACCCATCACAGCACAGCACAGCACACCACACCACACCCCATCACAGCACAGCACAGCACACCACACCACACCACACCCCATCACAGCACAGCACACCACACCACACCACACCCCATCACAGCACAGCACACCACACCACACCAAACCCCATCACAGCACACCACAGCACAGCACATCACAGCACAGCACAGCACATCACAGCACACCACACCACACCCATCACAGCACACCACACCACACCACCACCCCATCACAGCACACCACACCACACCACACCCCATCACAGCACACCACACCACACCACACCAAACCCCATCACAGCACACCACACCACACCCCATCACACCACACCACACCACACTTCATCACAGCACACCACACCACACCCATCATAGCACAGCACACCACACCACACCACACCCCATCACAGCCACAGCACAGCACACCACACCACACCAAACCCCATCACACCACACCACACCAAACCCCATCACAGCACACCACAGCACAGCACATCACAGCACAGCACAGCACATCACAGCACAGCACAGCACACACCACACCACACCACACCACACCAATCACAGCACACCACATCACAGCACAGCACATCACATCACAGCACAGCACAGCACAGCACACCACACCACAACCACATCACACCACGCCACACCACATCACAGCACACCACACACACCACACCACATCACATCACACCACACCACACCACGCCACAGCACAGCACAGCACAGCACACCACACCACACCACACCACATCACAGCACAGCACGCACAGCACACACACCACACCACATCACATCACACCACACCACACCACGCCACAGCACACCACACCACACCACACCACACCACATCACAGCACAGCAAGCACACCACACCCATCACACACACCACACCACACCACACCACACACACACACCACACCCCATCACAGCACAGCACACCACACCACACCACACCACATCACAGCACACCACACACACCACACCACACCACACCAATCACATCACAGCACACCACACCCACACCACACCACATCAGCATACCACACCACACCACACCACACCGAGCCACATTTGTGCATGTGTACAAGAATCCATAGTTGTCATCTTCACGCTGCAGATGCGCAGAAGATGAAGACGAGAAAAGTACTACTTTTGACAAATACTACAGCGTAATGTAAACGTCTCCTCTCTCTCTCTCTCTCTCTCTCTCTCTCTCTCTTCTTATAACGACAACGCGTCTCAAGTAAACAACAGGCGCTTTACAGTTGAAAAATTTGTATGGAATGAAGGTAATATTGATTTTTTTTTAAAAGTGTAATTCTTTCCGATGAAATGCAAGTGCGTATGCAAGAGGCAGTTGGCTGGTTGATATTAATGTCGAGGAAGCGTTAAACATTTTCAACTGTTGTGTAAAGAGGCTGCAGAATGTATGAAGAAAGAGATTAGCGTCGGAAGATATTCAAAAGAAGATGACTGGTATGATACGGAATGCGAGCTAACAAAAGAAATGCTCGTAATTTATTAAATAAATTTCGACGTTCTTTATCTAAGCCGTCACGTGAGTCCTACTGCAAAACAAGACGAGAATATAAACATCTGTTAAAGAGAAAGGAAAAAACAATATAACGTTTGCTTTGTTGACAGAACTACTCCAATCTGTAAATAGTCAGAAAGAGTTTTGGGATTGTGTGCACAAAATTTCAGGTAAAAGAAAACAACCCGTAAATGATATAAGTCTTGAATCATGGTTTTATCATTTTAGAAATCTGCTTGAAGGAAATGATCATTCTCATGACGATCTAGTTCATGAAACTCACGTAAATGACACTGAATTCGATGATGACAATCTAAACCGTCCCATTTCTAAGAAGAAGTTTTATTGGCCTAAGAAAGATTAAAACCTCGGAAAGCTGCCGGCCAGATGGAATTATAGGTGAAGTTATAAAAACTGCTTGCCAGTCAAACTTTTTTTAGAGTTTTTGGGTTTTAAATTCTTTAATTCCTTATTTGACCAAGGGATATATCCCAGATCTTGGTCAGAATCCATTGTCATCCCATTGTTTAAAAAAGGAGATGCAAACGACCCAAATAATTACAGAGGTATTTCATTGTGTAATGTGTGCAGTAAATTGTATAGTGCGGTTATTAACATGAGATTACAGGAGTGGGTAGAACATAATATTACGGGAGAATACAAGCTGGGTTCAAGAAAAACTATTCTACTGTTGATCACATGTTCACATTGATAGCATTTATACAAAAACAGTTTTGTTTAAATCGTAAATTATATGTTGCCTTTATTGATTTTGAGAAGGCTTTTGATTCGGGTAAATAGGACTTTATTGTGGCCTGTATTGCTGAAAAAGGGTTTGTTCATGGGAAACTTTATAAATGTGTTATAAGTATGTATGAGTGTGTGAAGGCAAGAGTGCGATCTGGGTGCAGGTTTGACAGAGTACATTACATGTACTTCTGGTGTGAAACAGGGCGATGTCTGCAGTCCTGTCTGTTCTCTTTATTTATTAATGAATTGACACAGGAAATGATGCGTCGTGGGAAGGCACGGTGCACATTTCATAAACGATGCTCTAGAAATTTTCATTCTCCTTTTAGCTGATGATGTGGTCTTGTTATCAGAAACAGTGATAGGATTACAAACTCAGTTAAACACTTTACAAGGTGTCGCTGCTTCATTACAGTTAAAAGTCAACCTGTCAAAAAGCAATATAATTGTATTTAGGAAGGGTGGGTATCTTGCAGCGAGGAAAGATGGACATACAACGGATCTATAATGCCTGTTGTTAATGTTTATAAGCATCTGGGGATCTACTTCTCCACACGTTTGAGTTTTGCCTTTGCTTGCAAGGATTTAGCAAGTAGAGCGAAATATCCATTATTGTGCATTATGAAAAAATTATCATTGCTAAAAAACGATTCCCTTACTCTGTTTTTGAAATTGTTCGATTGCCAGATTCAACCTATGTTACAGTATGGAGCTGAAATTTTGGGGCCTTGATGCTGCCGCTGTGCACTGTGAAAAAAATTCATCTTTTTGCTCTTAAGAAATTTCTTGGTGTATCTTTGCAAACTCCGAACGACTTAGTATATGATGTGAAACAGCAGGCATCCTATAAGTTTGATTCTGTTGTTAAATGTATCCGATATTGGTTAAAATTGTTCAGATCCAGGAGCACAGATTACCGCTCAAAGCGTATAGAATGTTGTTAGACTTAGACAATAGAGGTAAGAAAAACTGGGTGACCAAGGTGAGGATGAAACTGTGTGAATATGGTTTCACTTTGTATGGATGAACCAAGGTGTGAGTGGATATGAGTGTTTTTATTCGGGTATTTCGAGAAAGGCTGATTGATTGTAGTTGGCAAAATTGGAATTATCATGTGCAAAACAGCGATAGATTTGAATCATATAGAACGTTCAGTCATTTACGCTGTTTACCTGTATATTATCGATGAAGATGGACAAACAACTAAAGCGTATCATGACTAGATTCAGATTCGGTGTTTTCTGATTTGCTACTCATCTTTTCGTTATAGACAGTCATGTGACAGAAATCTAATTTGTCCATTATGCCAAAATCCGGAAGAAGATTTAAGTTCATTTTGTATTGACGTGTCCAAGATTAAGAGACCTCAGAGAGCAATTCATACCACAAAAATATTTTCAAGAATCCTTGTCTTTTCAAATTGGTCTTGTTAATGTCATCATCTAATGAATATACTATTAGACAGTTTGCTATTTACTTGTATAAAGCATTCCAGATGCGAAGTGTTTATGTAACATGATGAAGCTAGTGTCAGTATGCGACATGAATCACAATGTATATCCCCATTCTAAGGGGCTTTGGCCTTTAGGAATAAATCATTTGAGTCTTGAGTCTCTCTCTCTCTCTCTCTCTCTCTCTCTCTCTGTTCTTCTTCTTCTTCTTTTTCTTCTTCTTCTTTTTCTTCTACTTCTTCTTCTCCTCCTTCTTCTCTCTCTCTCTCTCTCTCTCTCTCTCTCTCTCTCTCTCTCTCTCTCTCTCTCTCTCTCTCTCTCTCTCTCTCTCTCTCTCAGAATGGAAGAATGTGAGCTTGCGTTTACTGTTTATGTTTGTTCGTGCAAGGTGAGAGAAGGGATTGGGAACTGGGTTTTGGAACTAAAGGGACGGGAACGGTAGCGTAGGAAAGGACATCCTGTACGGAAGTCCTCTAATAAGATTTGATCGTTTACGTGTGAGTAGTTTGATATAAATATCTGTACCATCCTGACAATGTCAAACGATCCTTAAATCCTTTACGTTCTGATTGTTTTGTTTATTTAATCATTTAGTTTCCTTTTTTTTTAATGATAAAATGTGTTTTTTTCCTTATACTTTCTGATGAAAGTGCCCAGTGTTTGTGCCCCCCCTTCCCTTAAATGGCCCCCTATAGGTGAAGGCTAAATCATAAAAAGCGTAAAAGCGTGTTCTCTCTCTCTTTTTCTCTCTCTCTCTTCTCTCTCTTCTCTCTCTCTTTCCCATCTTCCCCCCCTGCTGTCCCTCACCCCCCTTCTTAATATCTTCGAAACTTAAAGATGTTATCCGAAGCAGTTTGCCCATAATAACGGGCTGATGCGAAGCCCTTCTATGGATGTAAAGCTAAGGGAGAAGGGAACACGGGTTGTTTTCACTGACAAAGGGGGGAGGAAAGAGATGAGTGGCCTGTGTACATCGTCTGTCGCCCCCACTTCCTGGATCCGATGAGAAAAGAGGCCAGATGGGCGTTTGGTGGTCAGCTGACAGAAAAAGAGGTTAAAAACCCTGGGTTTTGGTCAGGTTTCAAAACCAGCGTAAATGGTGGGTTTGAAAGTCGCTGTCGTGAAGTGTGTCTTCGGTTTTTTTTTTTTTTTTTTGTGGGGTTTGTGTTTGGTTTTCGCTTCCTGACCCGTTGCCTGTTAGAATCAGTTTTCTTTGAGAAGAGAGGAATGAGAGGGAGGGGGAGAGAGAAAAGGGAGAGAGAGAAGAGAGAGAGAGAGGAAAGAAAAAGAGAGAGGAGAGGAAGGGGGGGAGAAGACAGAGAGAGACGAGAGACAGAGAGAGGGGGGAGAGAGAGAAGGAGTGAGGGGGGGAGAGAGACGCAAGGGAGACAGAGAAACACAGGAGAGAGGAGAAGAGAGGAGAGAGAGAGGGAGAGAGAAGAAGAGGGAGAGAGAAGAAGAGAGGGGAGAGAATGGTAGTTAAGAAAATTTTATCATCAACACACTTAGCAGCCGAAAGCAGACGTATACAGTCAGTTTTCGTCTGTGTTGCAGAAGATTTGTGTAAAGGTAGGTATATTTTTTTTCCCTTTTGTAAATTTGATGAAATTAAAATATGTCTGTCTTTTTTATTGTTAGTAGTGTGATAAAAATTTCGATAATAACTTTCCACACTGTACGCCTTTCACCACACACACACACACACACAACCCCCACCACACACACAACACCAACACCAACCACCACACACACAACCACGTGTAAAAAACAGCATTCCAAATTTTTTGGCCTGCTCCAAAATCGATACAAAAAAAAAAATTTCAAAAATATACATACAGACTGTACTGAGGGGGATGTGAAAGGGACCTAAGAGTCCAAACATCATCAGGCGAATTCAGGGTGGGTGCAGTACAAGAGTAAGCAAAAACCGGAATGGCCCTAACCGCTTTTCAATCACCCATCAATGATTCCCCTCAGATTTCTCTTGTTCCCTCTTCTGAGAAAAATCTGTTGGGGCGCGTGTTCGGAGTGGGGTGGGGTGCGGGGGGGGGGGGGGGGGGGGGTAAGTGTTAATTAACCCGGTTTTGGGGGGGAGAAAGAGGGGTGGGGGGTAAAAAGGAGACGGGTAGTAGGAAAAGGGGAGGGGTGGGGGGGGGGATGTTGTAAAAAATCACAGCGCCGCTCTAAACCCTTGAGGAATCAGTCAACCATAATTTTTTACGTTTGATTTTTTGTTTGATTTTTAGTGCGATCACCTTCAAATTACTGGCTGGGGGTGTGGAGGAGAGAGAGGAGAAAAGAGAGAGAGAGAGAGAAGAGAGAGAGAGAGAGGAGAGAGAGAGAGAGCAATACAACAACAACAGGAACACCACACACACACACACACACACACACACACACACACACACACACACACACACCACACACACACACACACACACGCACACACACACAACACACACACACCAATACAACAAAAAATAGCGCGCACACACACACACACACATACACACACACACCAATACAACAAAAAATAGCACACACACATACACACACACACACACACCACACACACACACACATCCACACACACACACACACACACCACACACACACACACCACA
>CM031614.1:52157035-52162035 GCA_018398815.1 Conus ventricosus
CATACAGCACAGCACAGCACGCACGTACAGCACACCACACCACACCACAGCACAGCACAGCACACCACAGCACAGCACACCACAGCACAGCACAGCACAGCACACCACAGCACAGCAGACCACACCACACCACACCACACCACATCACACCACAGCACATCACAGCACAGCACAGCACAGCACAGCACAGCACAGCACACCACACCACACCACACCACAATACACCACACCACACCACACCACAATACAGCACAGCACACCACACCACACCACACCACACCACACCACACCACATCACACCACATCACACCACACCACACCACACCACACCACACCACAATACAGCACATCACAGCTCAGCACACCACACCACACCACACCACACCACACCACAATACAGCACATCACAGCTCAGCACAGCACACCACAGCACACCACACTACACCACACCACACCACACCACACCACAATACAGCACATCACATCACAGCTCAGCACACCACACCACACCACACCACACCACACCACACCACAATACAGCACATCACATCACAGCACACCACACCACACCACACCACACCACACCACACCACAATACAGCACATCACAGCTCAGCACACCACACCACACCACACCACACCACACCGCACCACGCCACACCACACCACACCACACCACACCACAATACAGCACATTACAGCACAGCACAGCACAGCTCAGCACATCACACCACACCACACCACACAACACCACACCACAATACAGCACAGCACACCACACCACACCACACCACACCACACCACACCACACCACACCACAATACAGCACGGCACAGCACAGCACAGCACAGCACACCACACCACACCACACCACAATACAGCACAGCACATCACACCACACCACACCATACCACACCACACCATACCACACCACACCATACCACACCACACCACAATACAGCACAGCACAGCACAGCACACCACACCACACCACACCACACCACAATACAGCACATCACATCACATCACATCACATCACAGACACCACAACCACACCACACCACAATACAGCACATCACATCACATCACATCACATCACAGCACAGCACAGCACAGCACACCACACCACACCACACCACATCACACCACACCACACCACACCACAGCACACCACACCACACCATACCACAGCACATCACACCACACCACCCACACCACACCACACTCACATCCACACACACATCACACCACACCACACCGAGCCACACATTTGTGCATGTGTACAAGAATCCATGCAGATGCGCAGAAGATGAAGACGAAGAAAAGTATTACTTTTGACAAATACTACAGCGTAATGTAAACGTCTCCTCTCTCTCTCACTCTCTCTCACTCTCTCTCTCTCTCTCTCTCTCTCTCTCTGTCTCTCTCTCTCTCTCTTCTTCTTCTTCTTCTTCTTCTTCTTCTTCTCTCTCTCTCTCTCTCTCTCTCTCTCTCTCTCTCTCTCTCTCTCTCTCTCTCTCTCTCTCTCTCTCTCTCTCTCTCTCCTCCCCATTTCCCCTTTTCTCCTTGCTGTCCCCATCTCCCCCCTCTCTCCCCCCTGCTCTCTCCCCCCTCTCTCTCTCTCTTCTTCTTCTTCTTCTTCTTCTTCTTCTTCGCTCTCTCTCTCTCACTCTCTCTCCCTTTTTCCTCCTTTTCTCCTTGCTGTCCCCATCTCTCTCTCCCCTCTCTCTCCCTCCCTCTCTCTCTCTCTCTCTCTCTCTCTCGCTCTCTCTGTCTCTCTCTACCTCCCCTCTCTCACTCTCTCTCTCCTTTTCCATCTTCCCTTCCTGCTGTCCCCTCACCCCCCCCTCTCTCTCTCTCTCTCTCTCTCTAACTATCTCTCCGGAACTTAAAGACTGTTATCTCGAAGACAGTTTGCCCATAATAACTGGAGCTGATGCGAAGCCCTTCTAATGGATGTAACAGCTAAGTGGAGAAGGAACACGGAGTTGTTTTCACTGACAAAGGGGAGAGAGATGAGTGGCCCTGGGTACATCCGTCTGTCGCCCTCACTTCCTGGATCCCGATGAGAACTGAGCGCAGATGGGTGTTTGCTGATGTGTCAGCTGACAGAAATAGAGGTTAACCACGTGCGGTGTGGTCAAGGCTCTCATCAAAGCCAGCGTATAACTGGTGGTTCGAATGTCGCTGTCGTGAAGTGTGTCTGTCGGTTTTCTTTTTATTTTCTTTCGTCGGGTTTGTGTTTGGTTTTCGCTTCCTGACCCGTTCGCCTGTAAGACATCGTTGTCTTTGAGAAGAGAGAGGGGGAGAGAGAGAGGGGGAGAGAGAGAGAGAGAAGAGAGAGAGAGAGAGAGAGGAGGGGTGGGGGGGGGAGGGAGAGAGAGGAGAGAGAGGAGAGGAGAGGGGGAAAGAGGGGGGGGAGAAAACAGGTGAGACAAGGATAGAGAGAGGGGGGGAGAGAGAGAGAGGAGAGAGGAGAGAGAGGAGGAGAGAGAAGAGAAAAGAGGAGAGAGAGAAGAGGGGATTTTGGGTATTTAAAGAAAATATTCATCATCAAACACTACAGACACAAATGCAGCGATACAGTCAGTTTAGTCTGTGTTGAGATAATTTGGAAAAAGGTGGCCTATCTTTTTTTTTTCCTTTTGTAAATTTATGATGAAATTCGCTATTCTGTTTTTTTTTGTTCAGTAGTGTGATAAAAAATCCGATAATACATTTTCCAACACACAACACACAACCACACACACACCACCACACACCACACAAACACCCACACACATGTGATAAAACACCTTTCACAAATATTTTTGGCCTGTTCAAATCGATACAAAAAAAAAATCAAGAATACACTAACAGATGTACAGACTGGGGGATAGATGAACGGGACTAGATCCAACTCTCATCAGGCGAATTCGGGGCCGCTGTACTATAAAAGAGTGAAACCAGGAACTGGCAATCGACCGCTTTTTACAATCCCCCTTTCACATGATCCCTGAGATTTCCTCTTTTCCCTCTTCGAGAAAAAATTGTCTGGGGCGCGGGGCCCGGAGTGGGGGGGGGTGGGGGGGGGGGGGGGGGGGGGGTAAGTTTTAAATTAACCCAGGATTTTGGGTGAGGAAGACGAGGTACGAGGAGACGGAGAGTCGGGAAGGAAAGGGGGGGGGGGGGGTGTTGTAAATACGGGCCCCACCCCCAAACCCCATTGGGAACAATCAACAAAATTATGTACTTTGATTTTTTTTAAATTTTCAGTGCCGATCACTTAAAGTTTTTGGCCGGGGAGTGAGGGGAGAAAAGGAGAGAGAGGGAGGAGGAAGAGAGAGAGAGAGAGAGAGAGAGAGAGCAATACAACAAAACGGGGACACAACACACACACACACAACCCCCAACACTTCTTCTTCTTCTTCCAAAAAATATGGTTCCCAAAAAAACGAGTAGGTCACCAGGCGCATTTTAAAAATAAAAAAAAAAATACATAAAATAGTGCGATAGCTTTTGGCCCCTGGAGAAATTTTGGCAACAAGGGGTCGCACTCGATATTCAAAAAGTTAAAAAGCAAGGGGGAAAATTTAGGCCCGGTAACTAAAATATCGGGAAGTTAAAATAGAAACGTAATATGCGATTCAAACTGTCGTATAATTTTGTTTTTTAAAGGGAAGCATTTGTGGAAATTTTGATGGCACCGGCAGTGAGTTCCACACCCGTCAGAACTGGGAAAAAATAATGTAAGTGGCTGTAAATATTTGATGCAGGTATGGTTAACTTGACCGCCCACTCCTTTTGACTACTTTTTTTAAATATAGTTGTTCCATTGGAATATAAATTATTTTAGTTTCCCCCTTTGAGAAGATGTTATTTTGTAAAAGCTCTTCTCTCTTCAAAGGGGTTTTCCTTCAATTTTCCTTTTCTCCTAGTACCCCCTTTCCTGATTGGTTCCCGTTACGAACCGTGCTGTTTTCTAAATCTTTTCGGGTTTAAATGCCTTTGAGGGTAGGGGTCCAAACTGAGAAAAACTTTCCCAAAACCACACACACACCACAACACCCCAAAACCCAACACACCACCACACCTTTAAAAAAAAAATGCCACACACACACACACAAAACCCCAACCCCAACCCACACACACCACACATACACCACAAAACCCAAACAAAAAAAAATAGCACACCAAAAACACACACAACACAACAAAACCCCCCCCCAAAACACTCAAAACACACAGGGGGGGGGGGGGAAGCT
The DNA here is from genome assembly GCA_018398815.1 of Conus ventricosus. Classification (NCBI taxonomy): domain Eukaryota; kingdom Metazoa; phylum Mollusca; class Gastropoda; order Neogastropoda; family Conidae; genus Conus; species Conus ventricosus. The sequence continues at coordinate 52,161,279 of CM031614.1, forward strand.
GAAGTGGTAGGAGGAGGGTTTTGCACTATAGCTATTTATGATAATGAATCGGAATGGATGCCAAGGGAAATTTTCCCCGTAGAGGATTTGATGACGTCTTGTGTTCCCCGCGTTACACGAAAAACCGTTTGTTCAGTACTGCATTTCACGTTAGACACCAATACTCCCTTTTCTTTCGCTTTCAAGTGGAGTCAATGGTGCGGGGCCGAAATGAGAGATAGGCAGAGGTGGGTAAACACGGATTGGGGGGATTTCCCCCCAGCTCGGGAAAGATTTGTCACAGAGGGAAATAAGTACTGTTGATTGTTCTTATAGGCCTTCTCTCTTCTTTCCTCTCTCTCTTCTTCTCTCTCTCTCTGCGCGCGAATGTACACTCATACATCGTTTCAAAGTACGCAAGTACCACAACTATGCATACGCAAAAAAAATTCGAATGCAAGCCCCATGCGCGCGCGCAACACCACAAACCCAACCCACACACAACACACACACACAAAAACACCAACAAACACACCACACCAACACACACCCACACACCACACACACACACCACACACACACACAACACCACACACGCACGCACGCTGCACCACGCACGCACCAGGGCCCACACTGTTGATAAAAAGGACGGGTTTTTTTTTCTTTTGGGTACCGTTTCGATGTTTCCCAAAATTTGAAGTTTGTATTCCCTTCTTTGATTTTCATGTGCAACTATACAGGTTTTTTTTTTCCCCTTTTCCGGGGTTTGTAGACAAAC
>CM031614.1:52167035-52172035 GCA_018398815.1 Conus ventricosus
CCCAGGCGTCGAGACTCGTCTGACCAGACATCGAGGCGTCGGTCACTACTTAGTCTGTCTGGGTGGACCAGACCGTCTCCGTGGAGGATTAGGATTAGCCCCCTCGCTGTGCCCAAGTTGGCTGGATGAGTCTGATCCGGGCGTCGAGACTCGTTTGACCAGACATCGAGGCGTCGGTCAGCTACTTTTGTCCCGTCTGGCTGGACAGACCATCTCCGTGGGCCTCTCAGCTATGCTTAATTGGCTGGACCCACACGTGGGCCGTCTGCCTAGCGCTCAGAATATTTGAGTTTTTAGCTTATGTCCGAACAACCTGGACCACGACTTTGGTTGTTTATTTTTGACCGTGACACTATCCTGTCCCCAATGCTTATTGAGCCTTGATGTCCCTCCAGTGCATCAGTCATAATTCTCTCCAGGTGAATGTTAAAAAGAGTGGGGGGAAGTGAACACACACTCTCTGTTTTGGGGGGGAGAGTTAATCTCAAGTTTGACTCTCACACTGAAGCAGTAGCAGCGACAGTAAAAGTCATGGTCCTGACGTTTTCAAGCCGTATTGTACGCCATGTCTTCTGATAAAACCTCGAGAGGAAAGGAGCAGGCGGGGGATGAGGGGTGGGTGTGTGTGTGGGGTGTGTGGGGGGGGGGGGGGGGAGGGGAAAATCCCTGAAATCAGAGCTACTGAAAACAGATTTGAAAAGAAAAACGGGAAAAAAAATTACTGAGCCGCCAAACGAAGAAAACAAATTAGCCACAAAACAAAACAAAAAAATGTCTTGCCAGAAGACCCAATAGGTCGAAAGGCGTGTTTGTTTTGTACTTTCTTTGCTCCTTCGTTCAAGACAATGAAACCAACGAACGCAGAAACAGACACTTATCTCTTCGAGCTGGGTGCCAACTCTGCAATGGATTGGTTCTGATTTCTTCTTCATGTCCATGCCCATGCCCGCGGGAAATTTGAGTCAACACCAGCCGGTTCACGGGGAATGTCGTTGGATGAATCTAATGGCGCCACCGGAAATTAGGGGGGGGGGGGGGGGTAACTCGGAGTGAACAGTGAGAGATTTCTACCTGTCGATCAAGTGTCGACAGTGTTGTCACGTTCTGAAGGTGATGGGATACCTATCGTTTTGTTCACGAGTCTGCAGAGCTGTTTTTCTATTCATGCCTGCAGGGTTTTTTTTCCGCCACAGAGTATTTGCTCCGTCAATCAAGGGGGCTGCAGCTCTCAAGTCACGCAGGTAACCACTTACTTTATACAATTTCTAACCACTGACAATGATTGGGGTTGTTGCACGGTAGAGCTGACAACACAAACTATCCTTAAAACAGAGGCTCGAATTCTTTTTTTTTTTTTTTTTTTTTACATATCAATCTTTTCCTTTTTTTCTTTCTTTTTTTTTCTTTCTGTCTTTTTCATCTATTAGTTAGTTAGTTAGCTAGCTAGTAGTTAGTTAGTTAGTTAGTTAGTTAGTTAGTTAGTTAGTTCGTTCGTCAGTTAGTTAGTTAGTTGTTAGTTAGTTAGTTAGTTAGTTAGTTAGTTAGTTAGTTGTTAGTTGGTTAGTTAGTAGTTAGTTGTCTTTTTTTCTTTTTTTTTCATTTACTTTTTCTGACATTTACGACGTTTCTTCTATTTTTCCGTTTTTTTTTTTTTTTTTTTTTTTTTTTTGGCTGGCATGGGAAATAACTGGATTGTAATCGTCTGCTCGTGGTTGTGAGACTATCACAGACTGGGAAGTAGAGTTCTATGTTAGGAACAACGGGTGAATTTTCAAAGCAGGCTGTTTCAAAATTAAAGTAAGTGGTCGCCTGCGATGATTCCTTAGAGCTATCAGCGAAGGGTTTCATATCTACAATGTTACGCTCCCTTCTTCTACCCCATCCCTTTCCCTCCCTGTAGCCCCTCCCTCCACTCCCTCCTCTCCCCTTTCTCTCCCTCCCTGTGTCATTGTGCAACCGTGTGTTGCCTGTAAACATTCCACCTGCCTCCACACCCTTTGTGAGAGTTCCTAGGTTTACTGGGGGGGGGGGGGGGGGGGGGGGGGGGGGGGGGGGGGGGTTCTTTGTAGTGTGTGTGTGTGTGTGTGTGTGTGTGTGTGTGTGTGTGTGTGTGTGTAATTCCTTGACAAACTTTGAGGAGTATGATAATCGCCGAACGTAAAATACTTTCTGTGTGTGTGTGTGTGTGTGTGTGTTGTGTGTGTGTGTGTGTGTGTGTGTGTGTGTGTGTGTGTGTGTGTGTGTTTGATGTGTGTTATTCCTTGACAAACTTTGAGGAGTATGATAATCGCCGAACGTAAATACTTTCTGTTGTGTGTGTTGTGTGTGTGTGTGTGTGTGTGTGTGTGTGTTGTGTGTGTGTGTGTGTGTGTGTGTGTATGTGTGTGTGTGGTGTAATTCCTTGACAAACTTGAGGAGTATGATAATCGCCGAACGTAAAATACTTTCTGTGTGTGTGTGTGTGTGTGTGTGTGTGTGTTGTGTGTTGTGTGTGTGGAGGGGGCTGGGGGAGACGGCGAATTCCGCTCAATTGAATAGACTGTATAAATGTGACCGAACATGACAAAATTACCGAGAGTCTCGCGTCATAGAAAGGGAGACAAATCTTGACTGCTTTTGGCTATCTCTGCACAATTGACAGATTACGTCCCCTCAAAGTTCCGGCATTCGGTTTTCTACATGTACGTTTTCCCACCACAAAATTCTCCCCAAAGTTCCAAACAGAATCATTATGGATTTCCAACGTTCTGGCCTTCTAATCTGGCACTTTTAGATATAAACATCCACCCAGTTGTGTTCGAGTTCCTTCTGGACAGACAGACTTGGCTCATATGCATGGACTATATGTGGCGCCGTGCACTCCACTCAAACACACTCACAACACAACACACACAAACACACAACACACACACCCACACACACACACCACAACTCACACACAAACACACAAACCACACACACACACACCACTCTCTCTCTCTCTCTCTCTCTCTTCTCTCTCTCTCTCTCTCTCTCTCTCTCTCTCTTCTCCTCTCTCTCGAGCGCAGCGCGCTGTGCTGCGTACACACACACACACACACACACGCACGACAGCACGACACACGCACACCACCACCACGCACACACACACACAACACACACACACACACACACACCAGAGCATGGTGAACACATAACATGTCGATCGATTTTTCAACTGCGTTCTCAACCGACAGAAAAGCAGCCAAACGTAAATTAACTCTAACCTAGCTTAATCCTGATCAGCCCACTAAACGTAACCTGCCAAACGATTTTTTTGTTTATGAGTGTTCCCCCTCCCCCCTCCCCCTTCCCCCCCCTCCCCCACCCCTCCACTTGCTGATATGGCCTTTGTGTGGGCTTGGGTGAGCAACAGTACCTTACTTTCATAGCTTATATGAGGAACTACTCAAATGCGAATCTTGATTTTTTTTTTAAGAAAGAAACTGTTGTTGTAAGGTGTTGTTGTTATAAAAGTATTTCCTGTTTCTTTTTAAAAACATCTTCGCGATCTTTAAAAAAAAAAAAAAAAAGATATTCACAAAGTGGGTTTCTGGAATGTCCCACTTCGTCTTTCCTTTTCTTTTTTTTTCTTTTTTTTTTTTATTCATTTATTATTCGTTTTGTAGGTTGGCCATTAAACCCTATCTATGATTATTTGTATTCATACACACTCTGAAATCTGATGGATAGAAACATAGTTTTTTGCTAGGGTTTCCAGCCATGTGGGGATTCCAGGCAACGAGGTGATGGATCAGCTTTGCCATGAGTGCCACAAAGAAAGAGTCGAACAGATTGTCTATCCCTCACACTGATCTGAAACCCCAAACACAGGCTTATGTCAAAGACCTCTGGCAAGAGGGATGGAACACGCAGACGGATAACAAACTGTTCCAAACTATAGAACAGATTTTACCATGTGAGTGCCGAATAGCAGGAAACAGTTTTGTGCCGCATGCACACAGGCCACTCCTTTCATACACGCTCGTACCTTTCAGAAGTGAAGAAGCTCGTGTAGCGTTGCATGTGATGTACCACTCACTGTAAAACATGTTTTTTATAGAGCGTGGGATTTATATGATGTCGGACATAAACACTTTACAGCAGACTCCATGAACATTTGTTCAGAGATGTCCCACCGGATGTGATATTTTGTAGTTTTTGGAAAGAGATCAATTTGTATTTTGTAGATAAAAGATTCACAGCAATTCACCATCTCTTTACAAACTATGTTGGTTTTTTTGTTGTTGTTTTTTTTTTAGTTTGTGTTTATTTTCTTTATAATCTGTTTATTTCGTATTTAATCTATGTTGAGTTGTCGTCAACAAGACCATAGCCTGATCTGGCCCTTTGCAGTCGGCTGGGCTGAAGCAACATGAATGAAACGAAAAGTGTGTGTGTGTGTGTGTGTGTGTGTGTGGTGTGCGTGTGCGTGTGTGTGTGTGTGTGCTTCATTAGGGGGGGGGGGCAAGAAACAGAGAGAGGAGAGAGAGAGAGAAAAGAGGAGAGAGAGAGAGGAGAGGAAGAGAGAGGAGAGAGAGAGAGAGAGAGAAGAGAGTGAGGGAGAGAGAGGAAACCAGAAACAAAGAAAAGGAAAACCAGCTCGGGTATTACAGAAGTGGAAGTTCCGGGGGGGCAGACAATTCAAGGACACAAGGACACGAGTTACCTCCCATGGCAGATGCCCTCTGCACCATGGTGGTATGAAGAGGAGGGAAGTCGGTCATTCTGTGCTCCAAGGAGAGGATGTTACTAATTTTAGAGCGTGATCAGTAGTAGTAGTAGTAGTAGTAGTAGTAGTAGTAGTAGTTGTTGTTGTTGTTGTAGTAGCAGCAGCAGCAGCAGCAGTAGTAGTAATTATTGTTGTTATCAAAATAATGAGGACAATTTCTATAGCGCTCATCCCAACAACGTAGGCCACTGGGCGCTTTACAAGTTTCAACAAATCAATATCTAACACACACACACACACCACACACACA
>CM031614.1:52182035-52222035 GCA_018398815.1 Conus ventricosus
CTTCCCCGAACTTCTCCCTCTCTCTCTCTCTCTGTTCGTTTTCTTCCTCCCTCTCTCTCTCACTCACGCATTCCTTTATGCTCTAACACCCGTGTCCAAGGGCCAGTACCATTGGTCAGTATTTTTACACCCTGACAACCGACGTTATCTCCCTCTAATTCATTGGACATTCAATCATGCCAGTCATGCCGACACGCCTTACTCTCTGTGGTGGTCAATTGGTCATCTAATTGATTAGCTAGATTTCACCCCCACCACACACTACTTCCCCCCTTTCCTACTTAACTGGTGCCGTGTGGACACTGGTCACCCTAAAGTGGCCAGATGAGTCTGAGCTGGGCTCTACGACTCGTCTCGCTAGACATCGAGGCGTCGGTCAAAGCTGATTAGTCCGTCTAGCCGGACAGACCGTCTCTGTGAAGCCTCTCCCTCTGCTTAATTGCCTGGATCCGAACCATGGGGCCGTCCGCCTGACGCCCAGAATATTTGCGTTAGGGCTTAAGCCCAGTCGAAGTGGCCGGCGACGGACCACACTTCGGTTGTGTTGAATTTTGACCGTGACAATTTCCCCCTTGCAAAAAGACTATGCTCCGCATTGTCTCAAAACAACGGTACAAAAAGACAACAACCGAATTTGCTGACCCACAGCTACACGTGCAAAGTTTGAAAAATACTTTACAACAACCGGTTTACAAATTATAAAATATATCATTAGTGGATATCACTCCAATGAGTTATCATTGACGTGCGCTCTTGCGTTATTTCAATTCATTTTATAACGACCTCTGCGCGCACTTATGCAATCCCCCTACCTGCGGATTTGCCACATCTTCTCTTCACAGTTTCTATGAAAAGCACAATATAATATGATCACGATCCATGACACTTCACTGAGGAATCTCCATCCTCACTTATTGCAAATAATGCATCACTACACAAGCGACTGTATGCTCCAAGCATAACTACATTCACATGAACAATCTCACAAAAAAATTATGAACAAGTCTCACACAAAAAATATGGACCATAGCCAACTGGGAATGAACCCATATCCAATCAACATAACTGGAATCAACACATATTATCAACAAAGCACCCCGGATGTGACTGACTTCCACTGAGTTGCAGCTTGCTAGACTACACGACTTAAATAGTCAGCTCCGACATTCTGTCGACCGGAATGTACTGCACTCGGTACCTGTAGGGCTGCAGTGCCATTGCCCAACGCAGAACTCTGCTGTTTTTTCAGCTGCGCCTCCTGCAGGAATTTGAGTGGTTGGTGATCTGTCTCTATCACGAACTCTTTCCCATACAAGTATTTGTGGAACTTCTGCACGGCCCACACAACAGCTAAACACTCCTTCTCCACCGTTGCGTACCTTCTTCACACTTTGTCAACTTTCTGCTAGCATATCTCACAGGAAACTCGACTCCTTCATGCTCCTGTAACCAATACTGCACCTATCCCACCCCCTGATGCATCTGTCCGCAACAAAAATGGTTTGGACATATCTGGTAGCTTCAAGATGGGACGGGAACCTAGTCTTTCCAACACCGTCTGCAGTGCTTGCTCTGCAGCGTCTGACCACTCGACCACTGCTGGTTTCCCTGCCTTGACAAATCACTGAGAGGACTCGTGATCGCAGCAAAATTTGGAACAAACTCCCTGTAGAAGCCAAAAAACCTAGCAGACTCCTGACTTCTGTTTTGGTCTTTGGTCTCTCTGAATTCATCATCTTCTCCACCTTTCCCCTTTCTGGCTGCTTTGTGTCGCCTCCGACAACAAAACCTAGGAACTCCTACTGTCTAGCCCTTCATACAGTGACACATCCCTGTATGACTCTTCTGGAACCTTAGGCAACAAAATCTCCCCTTCTTCTGCTGGGTCTCCTTCACCTCATCAATGATTGCTGCTGCGCCTATGAAAAATCATCAAAGACTCGGTCAGCCGTTTTACCGGTGCCGAGATGACTCGCCATGAGCTACTCGTGACCCACTGACATGACAGTGTCACGATAACCTGCTGGTACTCTCTAACTGAGTGGTCACCTTACCTGTCTTCCCTTGGTGAACACTCGGTACAACAGCCCGCCTTTCACAAGAAATTCTGTCTCACCTCCTCTAACCTCCTGTTTTCTCTCCACCTCTTGCCAACTCCCAAGACTTCACGAGCGAAGGGTCTTGTTCCTGTGCAGCCCTAAACTCATCAGGCGACACATCTATGCCCGACTTCCTTCCTGGAACAACTAACGGTTTAACAACCTTTTCCTCCTTCTTGCTCCGTGTCTGAACTGCTGCCCTGTAGCAGTCAACAACTCAGGATCCCCTGGATCCCTTGCACCTGGAATATTTCCAATGATCAAATCGTGAAGGGGTTTCTCCATCACCAACGCAGACAACTCGCCTGAGAAGTAAGGGGTACGTACTTCTATCTTAGCAACTGGAAACTCCCTCACAGTGCCATCGATTAGAGTACAGGTCTGGATTTGCCCTGTCAAATCCCCTTTATCGACCAGCGTTGTTCGTACTACCCCGCATGAACAACCAGTGTCTCGTAACACTTTCACCCTCTGCTGGCCAATCCACCCTTCTTCCACTGGTAACGAACCACTCAGCCTAGTGCCCTCCATCCCTGACACTGACTGCTGTCCAGTGCTAGCCATAAGCTGCACTCCACCCTCTTCCGACTGAATCCCTTTTGGTTCCACTGCAGGTCGTTTCCCTGACGACCCTTATCCACCTCTTGCAAGGCTGCTGCCTTCTGGAACCTCATGCGACAATCCCTAGCCACATGTCCCTTCTTGTGACAAATGAAACACCTAATGTCCCTTTGCCCTTCCTTCTGCCCCACCACTGGGTTTGCAGACTTTGCAGAAAACTCTCCTAGTCTCCTTGCACTCTTCTCACCTGTGCCTAGCACCTGTTTCTCCTGCACCTTAGTGCCCAAACGTGCCTCTCTATACACCTCTGCGAACTTCAACAACTCCCCTGCTGTCTCTGGCTGTCTCTCTTTCAAATGTATGGTTAATCAGGGCCGCAACCTGACAAAATCTGTTCTTTCATAACTAGCTCTTTCAATTCAGCGAACTCCTTCTTCGTACCACTCAACTCTAATTGTTGTTCAATAGGGGTGTTCTTTTCTTCCGCCATTATATCTCTTTTTTTTTTTTTTTTAACAAGATTTTATTACTACGACAGCCCAACTGGTGGTTTCCGACACGAGTGACGTAATAGCACAATCCTATGAATGATAATATTAGCTTGGGGCAACGTAATTAGTTTTTATAAGACGCCCAGCGCCTGACCCAACTATGAGAGCGAATTATAGGAAATCTGTGCGAAATGAGTACTCTGGGGCTGAAATGCCAAGCCTAGTATTAACTATCTTGGAAGCAATGCCAAGCCTAGTATTTAACTATCTTGGGAACATACAGTAAGACAACCCCTTGTCTTAGGATTACAATACTTGAATCCCACCCAGCTTCCTCTCTGAGAAGTTGAACAATTATAATAAATGGGCCAGAATATCCTGGCAGGCTCGCCAAATAAATTGTCAACCTCGGTGATGTCAGTGGAGGAAGGACTAGCGCACAGCCCAAACACACTCACAGCTTGCTTACAATCTCATTCATATATCATGCATTCGTCACATCAAACCACTAGTAAAGTCTATAACTTTACTACACATGATCATAGAAAGAAACATCAATCAAATGAAATAAAACATTCTCTCTTTCCTGAACTTCACAAAATCATTTATCTAAAACATCATTAGCTAACCCGGGTATGAATAGATTTCTACTTTACCTGGCCAGGTGATCTTAACTATTCACGAATCACTGTCTTTTTCTTTTCTTTTTTTTTTTTTTCCCACTGTCACTTTCACAAACACGACACAACTGTTGGCACTGGTGTTGGTCGGGTTTTGCACCGGTCAGCTGGATGCTGGCACCGGTCAGACTGGACTACTGGCGTTGGTCAGGTGGACTGCCGATGAAAGTGGCGCTGGCCAAGTATGAGTCGAACCCCGGTTTAGATAGAACAGTGACTATCAACATCGATCTGTTCTCTTTCTTTCTTCCTGCATTAACGCATTGCACTCTCTCTCTCTCTCTTCTAGTCTGCTCTTATCAATGGAATGGTTGCTTTTCTTTTCTTTTTTCTTTCTTTCTTTTCTTCTTCATTTAATTTGCCAACTCTCTCTCCTCTCTCCACACTCTCCTCAGTCTTCCTCTGCAGACTATCTCATGCTAATTCTTCAACTTGGTTCTCTTCCTCCTCCCTCATCTCTCTGCTTCTCTCTCAAGCAGACCTAGAACCTCTCCCTCTCTCTGTCTCTCTGTTCGTTCTTCCCCTCGTTCTCTCCTTCATCTCCCTGCCTTCCTGTAGGCGAGAGCCTACTTCCCCGAACTTCTCCCTCTCTCTCTCTCTCTGTTCGTTTTCTTCCTCCCTTCTCTCTCTCACTCACGCATTCCTTTATGCTCTAACCCCGTGTCCAAGGGCCAGTACCATTGGTCAGTATTTTTACCCCTGACAACCGACGTTATCTCCTCTAATTCCATTGGACATTCAAATCATGCCAGTCATGCCGACACGCCTTACTCTCTGTGGTGGTCAATTGGTCATCTAATTGATTAGCTAGATTTCACCCCCACCACACACTACCTTCCCCCCTTTCCTACTTAACTGGTGCCGTGTGGACACTGGTCACCCTAAAGTGGCCAGATGAGTCTGAGCTGGGCTCTACGACTCGTCTCGCTAGACATCGAGGCGTCGGTCAAAGCTGATTAGTCCGTCTAGCCGGACAGACCGTCTCTGTGAAGCCTCTCCCTCTGCTTAATGCCTGGATCCGAACCATGGGGGCCGTCCGCCCGACGCCCAGAATATTTGCGTTAGGGCTTAAGCCAGTCGAAGTGGCCGGCGACGGACCACACTTCGGTTGTGTTGAATTTGACCGTGACAGATATACACCATACAATATTAAGCATACACAGTACGTAGCGGTTTTCTCTCTCTTTCGTTGCTTTATGAATGTACTTAGCAATATTGAAGTGAATGGCTTCATTTCTTGTCGTTTTGGAATAAATTTACTCTGAAAATACAAAGGTCAGAATAATACTTCGGCTTTATGCATTTCATTCTAAGGTCATGAAAAGCAGGACAGCAAAAAAGGAAACGGATTTCATCATTCTTGGCCAGATTACGTAAGCGGCGTGTCAACATCATCACTAATGGTGCTGTACCTGAAACGTTGACAAGCAATATCAGAAACACCAAATCTGAACTTGCTTAATGCGCTCTTAACATACCCTCACGTCTCTGATATATCTATTCATATCCATTTTGACGTATGGCTCTATCATATTAGTTGATCTAAAGAGTCAGTATTGTCACTGTTATAAATATGATCATGCCAGTCCTGCCAGTATATAATCAATTATTCTTGGTTTTAAAACATGTCTAGAACCCTACGATATTTTCAACTCCCTGTTGTCCTAAACAAAAGCAAAGCCGTATGAAAGACGAACTTTGGTACCCCATGTCTTCTTGCCTTTACAAACAAGATATTGCAATATCTTATAAGCTTTAAACGATATTTTGATTTCTTCTATTCTTGTTCTTTTCACTCAGTATTTAATACATTTCAAAAACGAATTAATGTAAATTGGATATCGTCCAAGATCACCATAAACTGAATCATCCGGTGTTCCATTGTCTACATTTCTTTTTTTTTTTCGTCGCATACAAATGTACATTTTCCAATTCGATACTTTTCGTAAGAGCCCAAATTTCCGCTTCATATTGTAAGATTGGCTGCACCTCAGTCAAACAGCTTTGAGAAAACTGGAAATGCGTTTTCGATTCAGTGTGTGTAGAATGTGAAGTATAACTGTGACCACTGTCTTTGCTCTATTTACAATGTCTTGGCATCTCTCATTTCGTCTCAAATAACCACCTTTACGAATACAGTAATATTGGTCTTATTCATATTCTTTCGAAATTCTAATCTGGTTGGAGAGAGAGAGAGAGAGAGAGAGAGAGAGAGAGAGAAGAGAGAGAGAGAGAGAGAGAGAAGAGAGAGAGAGAGTGAGACAGACAGACAGACAGACAGAGATATAGAGAAAGACGCAGATAGACAGACGAGTGGGGCAAACAGACAGACAGACAGATAATCCCAGACATGTGTACTGTGCCCCCCCCCCCCCCCCCCCCCTCACTGTGTGTGTGCGTGTGTGTGTGTGTGTGTGTGTGTGTGTTGCAATACACCGTACCGCTCCCAGCGGGTTTCCCAGTGGGCTGTCACAGACTGATTTCCTTGTCCCTAACCCCACTCTCTCCCTTCCGCCTCCCCCTTCCGCCCCCACACCTTCACTTCCCTCCTCTCTCCGACCCACACCTTCATCCCTGCGCCTTACTCGGCAGAGCGTGGTCCTAAGTGACCTTGAGCCAGAGGTCACACACCTTGGCTGACCTTTTGACGTGACAGGGACTTCCCCTGATGCGGGTCAGTTATTTCAGTCATCTGATGTTTCACACATGAATGCCGATGACTCTTTCGACCAATCGCTGGGAACTTCACAGAAATGGACGAGTCACACACACACACACACACACACACACACACACACACACACACACACACACACACACACACATAGATAGATAAATGTAGACATGAACATGTATGTATATGTGTATATGTGAATATATATTATATATATGTTTGCATACGAGCGTATATACATATATGTATGTATGTAATGTATATATATATATATATATATATATTGTGTGTGTGTGTGTGTGTGTGTGTGTGTGTGTGTGTGTGTGTGTGTGTGTGTGTGTGTGTGTGTGTGTGTGTGCACGCGCACGCGCGCGCGCGTGCGTGCGTGTGTGCGTGCGTGTGTGTGTGTGTGTGTGTGTGTGTGTGTGTATGTGTGTGTGTGTGTGTGTGTGTGTTTGTGTGTGTGTGTGTGTGTGTGTGTGTGTGTGTGTGGTGTGTGTGTGTGTGTGTGTGTGTGTGTGTGTGTGTGTGTGTGTGTGCAAACAGACAGAGGCAGTCTGAGCATCGACCAGAATTATGCAAAAATGGCTGAACCGATTTTGAAGTAAATTTTGGTAAAAAGATGACAGAATCTGTTCCAAGGACAGATCCGCTAATTTTTTCATGTGGATCCGGTTCAAAGGGCGGCGTCAACATCCGTGTGACCTTGGCAATGATCGGCGCTCCCCTGTCGTCTATTTCATGAATATTCATATTATACTCCTGATTCGTTTTGGGGAGACGGCGTATACTGGTCTCATTAACGCACAGTATATTCATTTGGAAGGCCATCTTGATGATCATTTTTATTGGGTTTGGTTCGAACAAGTTAGTCGTCATCAAATTTCCATGACGTCACTTCCTTCTTCCTGTTAGGTCTTGAGATCTTATCCGTGGCCTCTAAGCGGAGTTGTTCGTATGCTGTTGTGTTCCTGTTCCTGTGTTCATATTCTCTTTTATACCAGTTCCTTTATTTTATTCCTGTGCTCTTTATATTCTAGTTCCTTTATCTCTATGCTCTTTTATACCAGTTCCGTTATTCCTATGCTCTCTTCATTCCAGTTCCTTTATTCCTATGCTGTTTTATTCGAGTTCCTTACGCTGTATTATTCCTGTTCCTCTATCCCTACACTTTTCGTGTTCCAGTTCTTTTATTCGTATACCGTTTCATCCCATTTCCTTTATTCCTATCATATTTTTATTCCCGTTCCTTTATTCCTATCATATTTTATTCCCGTTCCTTTATTTCCACGCTGTTTTTTTCCGGTTCCTTTATCCCCATGCTGTTTTATTCCAGTTTCGTCACCCTATACACAGGCACATCAAAGCCTGTACTGTTTCGATCCAAGCACCAGCAGTCCGCATGTAACTTTCCACATTAACTCACCACTGGTCACCCACCAAAGGCGACACTGCACTGTTGCTGAATTACCACGATAATGTGGATGGGTGTTGCTTGTTGACGCACGTCGATTGAAAGCTAGTCCAACCGGAAAAAAAGGGGGGGAGGGGGGGGGGCAGCACTTAAGCAGAGAAAGGATGGTTGTTTACTATCAATGTTGTATAAGCAAAGCATGCAGATTGTCTACCCTTGTAACCCTAATGAAGATAGTGTACAGAGGCTACATATTAGAGATAAACATCAGCAAGATCCTGTAAGGAATTTTGAAAGATGTTTGGCAATGATAGAATGCGTAGAGATATTTGCGTCACATGTGTGTGTGTGTGCGTGCGTGCGTGCGTGTGTGCGTGTGCGTGCGTGCGTGCGTGCGTACGTGCGTGCGTGCGCGTGCGTGCGCGTGTGTGTGCGTGCGTGCGTGCGTGCGTGCGTGTGTGTGTGTGTGTGTGTGTGTGTGTGTGTGTGTGTGTGTGTGTGTGTGTGTGTGTGTGTGTGTGTGTGCGTGCGAGTGTGTGTGTGTGTGTGTGTGTGTGTGTGTGTGTGTGTGTGTGTGTGTGTGTGTGTGTGAAATGGGGCAAAAACAGAATTACTGAGCGAGGCGTGACTATAATTATGTACAAAACTGACTTTGAGGAGATGAAAGCCCCGATGTGACCCTGGCGGTCGGCTGGGCGATGACCAACATGAACTGAACTGAATTGACGATGACTTGAAGGGGGCGACGGGAGGGCAGGAGAAGACGAATGGGAGGAGGGGTGGGTGGGGTCTGTTCTGTTTTGTTTATGGGATTCCATTCCACAGGTGCAGCTCAGCCACAAATTGCTATGTATTACCCATGACACACACAACATTCAATGCAACACCTGTCAGAAGACGTCACCTCACTGAAAACACAAATCAGGACCAGCCCTGACCAAAATTAGACAATAGGAAAGGCCCTCAGCAAAAAAAAAAAACCATAAAAAGAGCCCTCTCGAAAGAAGAAGAAGAAGATGAGGAGGAGGAGGAGGAGGAGGAAGAGAGGAGGAGGAGGATTGAGGATTGATGATGATGATGATGATGATGATGATGATGATGATGATGATGATGATGATGATGATGATGAAGAAGAAGAAGGTGGTGGTGGTGGTGGTGGTGGTGGTGGTGGTGGTGGTGGTGGTGGTGGTGGTGAAGAAGAAGAAGAAGAAGAAGAAGAAGAAGAAGAAGAAGAAGAAGAAGAGAGGAGGAGGAGGAGGAGGAGGAGGAGGAGGAGGAGCAGGAAGAAGAAGAAGATGAAGAAAAAAAATCAAGTTCAGCTTCTCATCAAACACAGAACACAGGATGAGTCTTTACCAAAGACAAAAACCCGCGATAAACATCTTCCGCTGTGGCGAAGTGGTTAGCGTGGCGGACTCCAGGCTGGAAGGTCGTGAGATCGATTCCCATTAGAGCTGTTTATTTGTTAGCATGTCATGCCCCGACCGCCTCTTACCAAGAGATGAATTTGCCACGGGCTCGTCTGCGAAGACTAGGACCACACAGTCGAGTATCATCCACTTAATAGATGCGTCTCTCAAATTTTCTGACCAACACTGTAGGTGTCTGTATCTCTCGGCCTGGCTGACACCGGGATACAGTATGGAAGTGAGCGTAGAGTACAGCCTTGTCATGCAATCTCAGATTAATGAAAACTCGTAAAATCATCTCCATCATCATCATCGATCGGCATTAAAAACAGGTCTTAAATTCTGTGGCCCTTCATGCCCTGTTCTCATAGTGACATCATTTTCGATTACCTCACCATGTCCGCACCACTGGTCTGTCGAGGTCACCAGTAGCGGCAAAATCAGAGGGACTGTTGCTGGACCGATGTGATGGCGCCCTCTGGAGGAAGAGCACACTCACGACAAAGCTCCGCGACTAAGCAGTTATTGTTGCCAGTGGGGGGCTTAATAGGTGGTGTCCAGCGTAACTTGAATCAGAACAGGCACCAGTAGTAGTAGTAGTAGTAGTAGTAGCAGCAGCAGCAGCAGTAGTGGGGTAGTAGTAGTAGTGTTATCATCATGGTCATCGTCATCATCATTATCATCATGGTCATGATCATCATCATTATCATCATCATCATCATCATCGTCGTCGTCGTCGTCGTCGTCGTTATTGTTGGCATTATCATCGTTTCAACCGGCATCTTCTTCATCTTCAATCTCTTCCTCTTCAGTTCCGTTCCGTGATTTTCAGCTGTTCGCCCACTTGACACAAAGATGCTCGAAGAGATAAGTAACCGTCTGTTCGTCTTTTGTTCTCAATGTTTCGAATGACATTTGTCCTGCCTGATCCAACAGGTCGAAACGCGGTCGTGTTTGTGTAGATATTTGCTCGTTGCCTTCATTTGGCGTCCCAGTCCTTCTTCTTCTTTTTTTTTTTCTTCTTTTTTCTTTGTGTGTGTGTGTGTGTGTGTGTGTGTGTGTGTGTGTGTGTGTGTGTTTTCATCCAGCTTGCACGTCCACCACACCCATGTGTTAGATAACATCGCCTCGAATCAGGGACAGCAACTCTAAAGGACTGGTTTCACACTTTGTTAGGCATTCTAAGCAGTAGAGCAACCACACCTCCTGATGTGTCAACAGGAACGCCCATTCTTAATGCACCACAGTCGGGAGCCAGCCTCACAGTTCCACCGATCGCGAAATTCTTGCAGCGACCCTGCCCTAGAACTACCCAACCTCCACCCACCCCGCACCCCCACCCCCGCCTCCTCCAGCCCCCCCCCCCCCTCCCCCCCTCCTACCTTCCTTCCTCCTCCTCCCAGACTGATACCCACCTGTGGAGACAGAACAATGAAGGCGGATCTCTGGGGGGAAGGGTGGAGCAGTGGGAGGGGGGAGGGGGGTGGGGGATGGAGGGATTGGAGTCAGAGGGTGGGGGCAGACTGTTGGTGGTCTTGGTGATGGTGATGGGGAGGTGGGTAAGGTGGGGGTGGGAGGATAGCAGGAGGGGATGGGGGTGGGGGGATGGGGTGGGTTACATTATGAAGAAAAGGATACCAAATTCTCGATGTAAACCGGAGCGCGTGACAGTGCGTTTTTGTTTGTTTGTTTGTTTGTTTGCTTGTTTGTATGCTTTTCTTTTTGTTATTTTTTCTGCAGCTGAATATCATTAGTGTCACTTGTTGTTTGGCCTGTCGCACACATGTTCCACACCCGTAATTCGATCGAATGTCCACCGATTTGACGCCTTGACTAATAACAGCTATGCATTTTCATGGAGGATAATTTTATACTAGCTCAAAACAAGATCAAATTACTGTTGTCACGCTATCTGACATGGTCACGAAAACTTTCATCAAGAACACAGTGATAATAAGTAACCATTACTAATTTAATTCACAGAATAAAATAAGTATCATCATGCGAAGAAAACCGTTTTCTTAAGTAATAGTCACATGAAACAACTCAATATCACGTGAAAGAAATGATTTTCAAATCAACGTACTCAGATTTAAATAATGATTAAATGCTTTCACGTGAATGCTTAAAAAAACCTGTGGATACATGTGTGTGTGCGTGCGTACATGTGTGTGTGTGTGTGTGTGTGTGTGTGTGTGTGTGTGTGTGTGTGTGTGTGTGTGTTGTGTGTGTGAGAGAGAGAGAGTTTGCGCGCGCGCGTGCGTGTGCGTACATAAGTGCGCGTGTGTGTGTGTGTGTGTGTGTGTGTGTGTGTGTGTGTGTGTGTGTGTGTGTGTGTGAGCGCGCGCGCGTGTGTGTGTGTGTCTACTATTCTACCACCCACATCCACTATTCAGGGTTTCGACACTTTTTAATCCTCCTAAGGGCAGATCATTTCTTCGAAAGAGAGGAGGAGGAGCGACTAAACTTATTTTCATTTGCCGAATGAAATATGCACTGTTTCAACGAAGTTACTAAACTCAGCAAAACGCTGTGCGCTAGAGGGGAGGAAGGGGCGACCTCAGCAGTGTAAACTTCGAACATCGCCGTGGATTCTGATGACTCTCTGCTTCCTCCCTCTCCCCCTCCTCCCCCCCCCCCCCCCCCCCCCCCCCCCATCCCATCCTCCCACCCAGAATGCGCTCGTTAGGACCTCGGATTACTTTCTAGAATTAGGCTGGGGAAGAGGGGGGGGGGGGGGGTGGAAGGGGATTAGGCTCTGCTCTTTTTAGTCTTTACCAAATCACACATGGAATTTTCAAGGGCAGTCAACCTGTCAAACTGGAAAAGGTCACATCTTGAAGGGGGGGGGGGGGGGGGGGGGACTCGCATCCTGGCAAAAAAGAAATCACATGTGGAAAAAGGTCACACCCTAAAAAAGGTCATGTCCTGGAAATGGTCAGCTCTTGGAAAAAGCAAGTCACATCCTGGGGGGAAGGGGGGGGGGGGGGGGTGACCCTCACATTTGGGAAAAAAAAAAAAAAAGGTTACATACTGAAAAAGAGTACATCCTGAAAAAAGTCAAATCTGGACAAAGGTCACATTCTAAAAAGGTCACACTGAAAAAGTTTAACATCCTGAAAAAAAGGTCACATGCTGGGGGAAAAAAGTCCCATCGGGATTTAAAAAAAAAAAAAAAATTCACATCCTGAAGGAGGCCATATCTTGAAAATAATTCATGACACGGTAAGCCAAACTACTGACATGCTTCACCGGGACTGCACCTGCCACTCCGCTTTATTCCTCTGTCTTAGATTTCTTCTTTCTTCTTCTTCTTCTTCTTCGAAATATTCAAAAAAAGCACTTGAGTATACCAGTTTCAGGTTTCGTCATGGAGGTGTCGCAGTGTGCATTGCAATTCATAAACGCTGCACGACATCTGGTGAACCAGGAGAACACTGTGCGCAGGATTTACAACTAGATGAGTGAATAGATGAATTATTGAAAAGAAGATTTGAGAAGAGGTTTTTGGCGCGCAAGACTTAGCTGATGTCTGATCTACACGTTAACCCTCATGGGCTGGTAAGACCTTGAATGATAAACAAGTGCTATTTGCACCTCTACTCTGTGTGTATGTGTGTGTGTGTGTGTGTGTGTGTGTGTGTGTGTGTGTGTGTGTGTGTGTGTGTGTGTGTGTGCGTGCGTGCGTGTGCGTGTGTGTGTGTGTGTGTGGGCGCGCATATGCGCGTGTGCGCGCGTGCGTGTGTAAATGCGTACGTGCGTAGGTGCGCGGGTGTGCGTGTGTACGTGTGTGCGTGTGACACACGCATGTGTGCGTGCGTGCGTGCGTGTGTGTGTGTGTGTGTGTGTGTGTGTGTGTGTGTGTGTGTGTGTGTGTGTGTGTGCGTGCGTGCGTGTGCGTTCGTGCGTGCGTGGGTGTGCGGATACGTGGGTGCACGTGTGCGTGTGTGCATGTGACACACGCATGTGTGCGTGTGTGCGTGCGTGTGTGCATGTGTGTGCGCACGCGTGTGTGCGTGCGTGTGTGTATGTGCATGTATGCGCGCTGTGTGTGTGTGTGTGTGTGTGTGTGTGTGTGTGTGTGTGTGTGTGTGTGTGTGTGTGTGTGTGTGTGAAATACTGACAAAAAAGGGGAAACAAAAAAGTTTCAGAGTCAGTAAGTACAAAAAGAACAGAGCCTCTAACGAATAACGGAAATATTAATTTCGTTGCAGATGGTCAACACGTGCATCAGTTGCGTCTCTTTCACAGTTTTTATTTCTTTTCCTTGGCATGGACTGTGTTGTGTTGCCAGTGAAAGAGAAGAATCAGTCATCGCTTTTTGGCGACTTACGCCTAGAGGCAGACCAGCTGTCCGACCATCGTGGTTCAGAATCCACGCCCAGTGTCTTGCAGCCCTTAGGTCAGAGTTCGGGGTTACCACAAAGGTCAAGTAGTAACAAAGCAGTTTGAGTGGATGAAAATCGCCCTGGTTCGGGGGGGGGGGGGGGGGGGGGGGGGGGGGGGGGGGGATTGAATATGAAAAAGACGATTTTGTCCTGGAATTTTGGGTTGGCAGATGAGTTCATTACCATATGTCAGCAAGGATAGCAGAATTCTGCACGACTTTTTGACTTAATGTGTTTGTACGCTATTAGCAGCAGAGCACGAGGATTTGGGAGTGGAAAGTCTAGCAGACGACAGAAAAAAAGAAGGATCATGTGGATCATGCTGTAATATAAAAAGAAACGGTCAATAGATCTGTCTCCAAGTCGAGTACAATAATTATGGTTCAAAGGTTAGACTGTGCGATAAATATATTTTGGTGATGGCTGATCTAGTGAGAAAACCAGGTGCAGCTTATGAGTGCAATCGAGAATTTATCAGTGATTAGGGGCTATACTGTAACTGTGGGACACGGAACCAGTTACAGTGAGCCATTTACAGTATCGTTCGACCATGCTCATGCTTTTTAGTATCCGGGATATCTACTTAGAACGAAAGTTGTGCAGAGTGTGCGAGCGAAGGGAATGGCTCGGACGAGAAGGGGTGGGGAGTCGGGGAAGGGTGTGGTAACAGACGGGAAAGGAAATGTGTGGGGAAGAAGCGGGCGGGCGGGGAGAAAGAGAAGGGCTGGGTTTGTTCTGAGCATCTCTCTCTCAGAGAACAGGGAAAGGGCTTCTGGGCACTTCCGCCTCACCCTGTTTCAGGGCGAATTGTAACCCAGAATGCCCCTTTCCCTGTTCTCTGACAAGTAAGTCTTCACATAACAATAAATAAACGATTATTACAAACAAACGTACTGCGTTTAGGGTTATCACGTTTTCAATATAATTTACTAAACTTTTTAATAAAAAAAAATGCAAATCACTCTTAGCATCTAGCCACATTTTCTGATCACCCATGGGTCTAACTTGAGACCACTTATGCGACCATAGGGCCAAGCCAAGATCCAGAGGATCACAGTAATGTGGTAGAATGCGAAGTGTTTTGGGAATATGCCTTAATAGCGCCGGTTATCATACACTTGGTTGCCTACTTTCAGTTGGGTCTTAATTTGGGGCAATTCTCTCACCCATTTTCAGTTGCCCTTCCTAGGACACCAACACATTTGTGGTTTGCGGGCGTTTATAGCACGCCAGTGACCCAGACATCACATTGTAGGTTTTTGTTGGGCCGGAAGGCGTTTATAGCCGCGCCAGGACCTAGACGAAACACGAATTGGGAAGGGTCACTATAGGCGGCCAGAGGAAAGAGGAGGCCAAATTAAGGACTTTCCAACCCACACAAACAAGCACAAAACCACGCATGCATATTCCAATCTTTACACTTTTTGGTTAATATTATATACCTGTACAAAACTGAAAGTTTTATAATGTTATGGTGTTTATGCATAATTGGGGGTTTTATTAAAAATTGTTTTTATTTCAAGCAGAATAGTTTTAAAGGTTAAACAACAAAACTGGCTTTAAAGTACTTTTTCAGTAGCTACTTTGTTACAATATTTATATTAAAAAACTTTAAGCAAATTAACACAAAAACACAATTTTAATAATCAATTTTCTATCACTGATCTATAAATAGATAATTTCGTCAGGGGACGGTATTATATTTTTTTTGCTACTTAAAGGGAGATAAATTACTTTCAAAAAAATTTTTTAAAAAATAAAATAAAAAATAAAAAATAAAAAATTTAAAAAAAAAAAAAAAAAAAATTATAAAAAAAAAAAAATTAAAAAAAAAAAAAAAAAATTTTTAAAAAAAAAAAATAAAAAAAAAAAAAAAAAAATTTAAAAAAAAAAAATAAAAAAAAATTTTGTTTTAAAATATTTTTATTTTTAAAGTCACCTTAAGCCACCTCAAGTTCTTAGTTTAAAAAAGTTTTATCAAAAATCATAGTCACTTCCTAAGTTCTTACTCAAGTTGTTTCACAAGTCTCACCTCAAGTCACTTATAAGTTCTTACTTATAGTTACATCCTCAAGCCTGGTCCTCAAGTCATCCTCAAGTCATCCTTTTTAAGTCCACCCCAAAGTCAATTATAAGTTTCTACTTAAGTCACATTCTAAGTTCTTACTCAAGTCCTCCTCAAGTCATCCTCAAGTCATCCTCTAAGTTACACTAAGTTCTTTTTAAGTTATCTTATAATTTATCAAAAAAATACAAGCTACAGTTTTTATCTTAAAATATTTAGATGTCTAATATAGTACACACACGCCTCAAAAGACGCGGTCATCGTTTGAGGATGTCTTGCCTCAGAGTTCTCCGCATAGATCTTAAGGTAGGTCTTACATCGAAGGCAACGCATTGATTACAATTCTGGTCTATGGAAATGTCTTTTATAGACTCCATGTCTTTATTTATTGACACATCATTTTATAATACGACTGATCTATTTTTATTTAAAAAATTTAAATTAAGTCTTAAAATTATTATTTACAGTTTCAAAAGGATCAAAAATAATGCTGTGTTATCGGCCCGGTTTGGAGTGCTGGTGTCTTTTCTGCATTTAGGGCTTTCAGATTTTTTTGATTGCTTTTGTTTCTGTTGCCATCGGTTATAATTTTATATAAGCGCAATAACTGCCCCCAACAGCCGCAATGGCCGCCAAAAATCCTCACTGGCAACGTTTTAAGTTCAATACTTCCATGAAGACTTTGGTGCCCTTGTATCACAGGAGTTTTTATAGCGGCATTGAAATTCACTTGTTCTGAGTTGGCGGTGTTTTGTTTTCATGAGAGTCAAATTATGTAACATTAATTTTTTTTGTCTGTTCCACTCTGTAATTTTTTTATGACTTCAAATCGCCCAGGATTTTTAATGGTCTCACCTGATTCAGCGTTTTCTGCTGATTTCCTGGCTTGGGTTACTTTTCTCAACCTGATTCAAGTTTCCTGATTCTGATGATTTTCGGGCTCGGTCATTTTGAAGGGAAATAAAATCTATATGATTAAAAGTTTATTTAATCCCTCGACTAATGTCGATAACATGTTTCCAAATCTGTTAGTATTGTCACACCCTACGAGACTCTAATGACTTTGTTAAAACTGGATCTTTCGTTCTTAAATCATACGTAAGATCTTGTTCACGAATCAATGGGAGCAAATCTACTGAACTAGTTTAGTGTACAAAACTAAGAACCGTTTGGCCCCAACACTTTTCACATTCTCGTCACCGAGCCTGCGCTTCATACCTGTTATGATACTTTAAAAATGTCTTGTGGCGACATCTGGTTGAATATGTTAATGCTGAATTCAGTTCCGAGGAATGTTTTGTTTTTCCACACCTGCCAAAGATACAACCTCTCCTTTTGAGGCATAACAGCTTGGCCATCAACTTGGTCATTCATAAGTTCAGGAAAGTTTAGGCCTGCCTTGTAGCTGTGGGATCATCACTGTTCATGTTTTTAGTAAATTTTAATTTATTTTATTTCTAAAATGGCACCAGAACAAAACTGTTGCTAACCTTGTATACCATTCTGTGCATATTGGGAGGCCTAAGTGTAGGATACTCAATGGCTTGGTAAAAGCTTGTTAAGATTAAACCAGCAGATCTTGGCAAACTAGACTTGAGGATTCTGGCGAAGTGATTGCTTCATGCCGCCTTCGGTTTGCCACGAAAGATTTTTCTAGTCTAAAGCTAGAATAATTCCAGACAATATAAATAGTAAGAAAAAAATACATTTATAAAAAATGGCCTTCACTCGCAATATTGATCAGGGCCGGCGCTGTGGTGGTGAATGCGCTGGCTTTTAGCGGGCAGTAATTTTGCATTTAGTAACTGCGGGTTGGACAAGGCGACAGAGAAAAAGACATAAAAAGCTATGGAGCAACTAGCAGCCTGCACAAGACGCATATCTATGAAAGGCAGAGACTTGAGCAGATAGATTTTATTAATGACACACTGAAAGAACAGGGCACTTGCTGCTTACATATTTAAAGATGTTGACCAAAGCAATAAAAAGTATTTTATCTAGTAAACAGGGCCAAACCAGTCCAGACATTGCCCCCACCAAAATTCAGTGTATTTTATCCAACCTCAGGAAAAACAAAAAGATGCAAGAAATGGGTTTATTGTCGTTGGTTATGACCGTCGTGTATTTTGTTGCTCAAATATCCAGCTGAATAAAAAATGAACAAAATTTATTATTCACCCAAAGGATATTGGAAGGAATAACATGCAAAGTAAAAAGCTAAAGCAAGCAAGCGAGGGGTCAGTGAACAAACAGCAAAGGAATGGTTATCTAAACAAGCGATTTGGCAAATTTATTTACCTGCGCCCTAAAAACGAATCAGAGACCGCACTTTGTGAACACAACTCCAAACGACACCCATCAAAGGATATTCTATATTTACCCTCTGATTAGGATTAGACGAAAAAGAATTTAAGTACGCACTCACACGTCCATGACATGGCTTCAAGATACAAGATGCAGAGCCATTAACGCAAAAGAGTGCTTCGGCTGTTGCTGTCGTATACAACTGTATACCCAACGAGGCCCCTTACTTTCCCTCGCATGATTCAAGTCGATGAGGGAAAAGAATTTAAAGGCCAAGTGAAATCAATTATTGTTAAAAACACAGCAGTTACTATTAGAAGAGGCATTCCGGGAGTTCACAGGTCACCAGGCTTAGTTGAAAACTTTAACAAACGTTAGCCGAAAGACTTTTCTCTACCAGTATCACAGAAGAGCTTATTGACACTCTCGACACAGATGGGTTAGAAGACTGCCCTCATTTTGCGCGCAATGAATAATGAAGAATTTAAAGGGTTAAAAAGCAGTACAAGCAATAAAAAACAAACAATATTGTTGTTGAGGAGAGTCTTCATCCGGCAAACTATTGCCATTTGGTTAAAAGTAAGGTACTTTATTTACCAGGATGAGAAGCAGATGGGGGACACTCGCAATATCTGGGCAACCGAATCCAGTTTGGTCGTGTGACCCATATGAAATAAAAAGAATTGTAAGATGAATCGACGTTGTATTATTTACGAGAAAACTGGAACACAACAAAAACAACACTCCTCAAGATTTTTTGTGAAAGAGAACTGAAAGATAATTCCGCCGACACAGTTCCGCTTAAATTAATTTACGTAAACATATTTTTGGTTTTAAATGGAACGGCCAGATGGAAGCGCGAACGAAACAAGAATGGTTAAGGAAGGAGACCATGAAAATGATACGGGAATTCATTTCAGGCGTGTAATGCTAGTAAGGAAACATTTTCGAGGATTCATCATGCATGCTAAATCATCCAGATCACCTACAACCAAACCCCCAAATTGGGAAAAGAATATCTTGAAATATAAAAAGTGATCCCCATCAGCAAAACTTGAGAAAAGATTTTAAATGAATTGATGAAGCTATGATTGATCCTCTATTATAAAGTTGATGAAAAAATTAAAACCCTGTTTATGCGGTTCTCCTGTGCCCCATTGACTATGAAACTCAGGATAATTACAAACACCCGTTTTGTGTTTGATTCTATCTAATGACTTTCTTTGTTACAACTGTTGGGTTGATCTACTGGTTGATTAGAATCGCAGTTTTACGTTGTCATTGTTGAAAAAAGTCATATTGCCAAACAATGACTTCTTTGTAGTTGTCAGTTGTTGATATGTTTGACTGCACAACGCTGCGAGATATTCCCTTGCTTTCTTAATGATTTTCTCCTGGTCAGAAATACCTGTAACATTTTTGCCTTAACCCCACATCCTTCCTTGATCACCTATCCAGATAATTTCATTCCTTCATCTTTCCTAAAACCTTCTTGTTACTAGTAAATGATGTAAAGGCGAGTCTTTAGCGGTAATCGGAGTGTCAACCATCCCTGCATGATCCTTTAGCTACTTTCCTTTCCATGTCTTTATAGATGTCTTCTGTAGGGATTATCTATAACATAACTGTCTGTAATCGGTGTTTTAAAGTTACTATGGACTCAGGATCGGGGCTTTTAAAGTAGTCTTAAAGAAACTCTACACTCAAAAGCTTTGTAATTTAAAAACCAGTAAAACCCAATAAATTTTTAAAAAATCCAGGGGGGGGTTTTTTGTTCCCTAATTTGACTTTCTGTTTTTTTCATCATTAAAGCAAAAAGCCGGATCCATGAAATCTTCGGAAGTCCTGATAAATTAGGTTTTGAAGTTAGCTTAATTGCTTCGTTACTCTCTGGGACCAATCTAAATCTTTGCGATTGTGCGGACTTATCCATCGGTTTTCCAAATACAGCTGTTGTTCATCAGCTTTGAAAAAAGCTTTTTCTGAAGCATCTGTGGATTTAGTTCTGAGGTCAGTGTTCTTCTTGATGTATGGTTTCATGTAATGGTCTTGATCGAAAAGCCATTATACGAGGAAACAGCTGTCAAACTTCAACATGTCTTAAATAAAATTTGTAGAAGTCCTTTAATGGCAGGACATAAATTTTTTGCTCGAAGATTATTAGGCTCAAGTTTAGGCGGCTCTCTTGGGATCCATTCTGTAGACTGCTGCTGCTAATGGATAGTCATAATGCAGGTCATGGAGTTCCTGCGGATATTCTAAATCAAAGTCTAGATTGAAACCACGCTGTTGGTCAGGCGGTAAATGACCCAAAACATTTCAATGCCTTTTGAATATTATTCGGATTGTCTTCTGTGTTAATTTGAAAGGTGCGTACTGGATCGATTGGCGCATTGCCACATCCATACAGTTTGTTGGCAATCTAATTTCTGTGATAGTTAGACTTTTACTAGGATAATATTGCTTACAAGTATTTTGTTGTTTGATTTACAGTAATGATGCGAGCAATAATAATTCCCCTCGACAAACCCCGTTTTCATCATATGATTCATGGTAAATCTGACAATAATCAATCTGTACTCCAGTGTAAAACTTTAAAAGCTCGGTCCCAACTCATTTCCCGGGCGCAGAAATGTAATGCGCAGGGATCAAGGCTTAATGTTTCATGCTGGTCTTTCTAAATTTTTCAAAAACGTCCGCCAAAAAACAAACGTCAGCCATCAAGTTGATCATGATAGTCTCCATCGTTTTTACACCTCTAAATTCTGCCACGCATCTTGAGCATGCTGGTAATCAGGAATCACTGATGTCCTTTCCTCTAAAGACTAGACAAAGAAAGGCGCCTTTAGGCCGGAAGTTGTATCTTCGCCAACCTTCCCAACTTTCATGTATCATAAGGATGGATAACGACCTTTCTAACGAGAGTCGGGTCAAAATCTTTTCCGTTTATTGGGCAGGACTTTAAGGAAATAGCAGTGCCTCTAATGAGCCCATTAATGTGTTGAATAGAGTCATAAAAAGACCATGTTTTAGATTAAAGCACATGTACTTTTCTGATGACTGTGCAATGAAGTTACCATGAAGCGCTGGTTACTGCTTGCAATATAAGATGAGAGTCGTAAACTCGCAAGTCTATGAAAGAAGGATGGGCAAAGCTTCACTGGTCTTTGGTTCAAACTTTAGTTGAGATTGCATTTTGATATGAGCTGCTCTCTGAACTTTCACTATGTGATCATGGTCTCTTACTGTGGGGGGTTACACTCTTGGGCGTTAGCTTATACGCAAATCCACAAATGCGTGCGTGAGTCATATGGTTTTGGTCTTTCAGTCGCCATTATGATTTCAGATAAGCTTTGGATTATTAGAAACAGGCGTTACGCACTTGCTGCATGCGTTTCTAAGAATGTTTATGCAGCAATGGTCCTCTACTATATTCGAGGTTATGATTAAACGGCAAACTCCGAACCTGGACATCGATGAAAGCAAATGACAAATTGATGATTATCTCATTAAGACTGTTTTTCGATGTTCTTTGTTGGTGCTGGCCCTTCATAAGGAAACAATGAGTGATTCAAAGTCTGCGTAAAAACTCGTATGGTGAATGTTGCAGTTTTTTCCAGTACCTGAAGCTAACTTTAGATCCTGGCGGGGGCGTTAGTTAGCTTCTGTATTACTGTCCTACAGAAACTTTTACAATGTTTTTTATGTCACTCGCAGCTTGCACAGATGGAATTCTTGTTTAAACATTTTCTGCAGAATTCTTGTTTGCTATGTTTGTTGTAGTATAACTCAATAATCTACTCATTGTGCGTATCAATGTGTTATAGGGGGTAGCACCGGATAGGTTGAAAACATTAGTAGTAAGTCAACATGATTTTTGTCTGGTTCGCTATTGTTGGATGTTCTTGGACACTTTAATGGCGCCAATTTGTTTCCTCATCCCATGTGTATTACAGTAACAGTTATTGGGTTGTTTTGTTTTCAAACTGATCAATTTGGTCTTCAACTAACGCGGAAAGGATATTCCATTGAAGGTAAGATCTTTTGGCGTATTCGCGATAGTTAGTCACTCTCTCTGCGTGTTCGCGGACATGATGCAGCCTTGCAAGAAAGCACCACATGAATCATTAGTGTCTGAAATTTTTTTGTTTAAACTGCTCTCTTTAAAACAACTCCCGACGGGTAGCGGAATGTAAGCCTTTCTACAATCGGTGCATTTTTAAACTTTATTTTTAAAAGCCTTGTTTTAAATCTATATCTCTAAGAATTCGCCCCTCTGACAACCAGCGGCCTCTCATTTTATCTTCTTCAGCGGCAGCGTCAATGTGCAAGCAGATCGTCTGCCCACAGGGTGTTAAGTCATTACGACGGAAAGAACTAGTATGTTGTTTGTCGAGACCAGAACTTCTAGATTTTCTTATTTATCTGTTACATTGTCGATTAAAACAGCTAATTACATTAACTGGCGGGTCTATTGTTAGTTTGCCTGGAACTTGAGAAATAGCATGAACAACACTTGCCTGTACGTTTGTTGGGTCAATGACTTCTAAATCAATATTCATTCTGTGTCTTGAATAAAACCACACTCTCTCTGAGCATTCTTCAAACAATTCGTCTTGTCCTTAATAGCTTAGCATGCTGTCTTTCTTTCTAAGCCAAATTATTTATTTTAAATTAAAAAAAATACTTAATCCGAACCAATATCAACGGTCTTTTTGACGCTGGGACTCATAAACTAAAGTTTAAACGCCCTTTGGCGTTGTTAATGTGAGTGTTTAGAACAGAGTTTAATGGTTCGTTTACTTTTTTTAGCATTCCTTTTTTATCCTGTCGGGTCTGGCTGTTGGAAAAAAAATTACCTCGCCTTTCTTTGAAGATCAACTTTTGTCTTTTTGTAGTCATCAAAAATCGGCCTGTAACGATTAAATTCTTAATCCGTGATGTTTGAGTCAGCTAGCGCTTTATTTATTGTCAGTTTGAACGAGCTAAGTTAGCGTTTTATTAGTTGACCCATTGCTGTTGCCTTTTTGGAGTTTAGTTTTTAATGTTTTGCCAGCAGCTCCTACAGACTAATGCAACACAGGCCAAGAGCTAAGACCAAAACCGCCTAGAGGTAAAGCTGCGGGTGCAACAACGCATGTTGCTGAGAGACTTACACTCGTTCCTGAGGATGCGCACTAAATAGTCGATGCCCATGTTTGACATATGTAACAGCATTAAAAGAAGCTGAATACCTTCGTTTGGTTTTGCTGTATTTGAAAGGTCCTGCTCTAGTTTTGTTGCATTTGTGTAATGTTTGTTAATTTCTGAAGGTTTTTACTTCAGGGGTTTCTATAACAGCAGAAATTGCCCTTGCTATCTCTTATTTTTGGCGGTGCTGCCCTTTTCTAGGCACATTTGGGATAAACCTGAAAACAGACATGCTTTTTATAAAATAAAAAATAATTTGTATTGTATATCTTGTAATCCTGCTTCCTTAAAAAGTCAGCTGCATCATATATTAAAAACAATATGTAACTTAAGCGGTTTATCGGCTTCTTTTCTTTATCATGTTGTAACTGTTTATTACGTCTCTCCACTGTTCGAAGCTTCCATGTAACTGATTATCCTCCGTTGACCGTAGGGTCAATCATAAACCGTATTTTTGTTGTTAATAATCATCAAGTAATACATGTGAAGGTGTAGATCTTTCGACGCAAGGTCAACTGTCGGATTTTACACTACCACCTCCAAACTATTTTCTTATTTTCGTCAAAATGATGATAAGGTCTAAGTCCGATAGCATAGATTTGTTTACGGACTGCCCTCAATCGAACATTGTTACTTTTCATTATTTTTGGATTAAAAAACCTTTCACTTCCTTTTGAATGGTTCTCATCTTCACACAGCAATTAAAATACCTTTAAGCGATCTTGCCTGAGACGCTAATACTTCATATTCCATATAGTGTCTGCCCTGCTTCTAGGATATGTTGTATGATGACGACTGTTTTCGTAATATATATATAGTTGGGACTTATATGATCCCAATCAGCTTGCTTAAATTAGGGTTGTAACAACGAATCAAAACTCTAACGAGTTGTCAGAAATGTGTACTTTGCTTCGGTGTATGTTGATTTTGATAACACGTTTGTATTCAATTAAGTTAGTTCATATGACATCTGTCTTTTAATGCCCCTTGAATGTATGGGGCTTGCGCTTTTAACAACTCAAAATCTAGGGAATGAAAAGCGATTACCATCGCATAACTTACAGTCTAAAGCCTTTGTGCTGCTTTAGCACATGAGCGCCGAGTTCGGCGCCTCTTCTAAGTTTTCGTGCTTCTTCATTGCCGATTCTTTGAAACGCATGATCTTCCCTTTCATTCGCGGTTAGCCATTAGATCAGAATAGGTTAAAAATATGTCTGCATCCTGTTTAAAGAAAAATTACTTCTTGCCCCTCAATGTTTTACAGGATTATCTTATCGAATGCCCCGTCACAAATTGGACAAACTGTTCTGGTGTCTTGGTCTGGTTGTTGAAGGTGTTCTATTTTCAAAGTAAGCCGTGCAGAGCCTGGCACGATCAAATCATTCCGCTCCCTCAGGTCTGGAAATTAACAGTAGAAATGTGATCTGCAACAATAGTAGATGGATTATTTGGAACAGTAATATTCCGTTTATTTCCCTGAACGCCAAGGGGGTCTTTCAGCTTTCTATACGGGCCAAGTATCGAGCAATATGCTTGTAACATTTTTTAATAAAAAAATAAAAAGTTAAATATTTAAAAACATGGCAGGAATTGAAGGCGAAGAAGTTATGATGTTTTTGATCTGGAGGACGACTAAGTGAAAATGATCTTTGAACGGCATCGCTCAGCGCTTCATGCGGCGTTGA
The DNA here is from genome assembly GCA_018398815.1 of Conus ventricosus. Taxonomy (NCBI): domain Eukaryota; kingdom Metazoa; phylum Mollusca; class Gastropoda; order Neogastropoda; family Conidae; genus Conus; species Conus ventricosus. Next base: position 52,206,996 of record CM031614.1, read on the forward strand.
TTAATGGGAAAGTACGGTCGGAGCATTTTACAAAAAGTTATAGGTCAAGAACCTCCCGAATTTATAGACCCAAATGATTTTGAATTAGAGCACATCTCTTTGTTTGTAAAGGGCGATCAAGGAAGAATCAGTTCGGTTTACAAACTTAAACCGACCTCAAAGTTTTTAGCCAAGAGTCCAATTATACAAAGACTCAGTTGTGAACAGATCAAAATCGCTTGGCATTGATAGACAAAATTAGATGGGGAGGCAGTTCTAACTTCAAAACACACTGCAAGAAAACTCCCAACAGATAACCAATGCAAAAATGGAACTTAAAGAATTAAATCAAACAGCGGGGAGAATTAATAAATACAATAGAAGCAGAAACCAGTTTTCAGAAGATAAACAGAGAGTTAAAAGACTCTACACGACTCACCGCTACCATGCGAGAAATAGCGGCCTTGTCTGCTTTAAACGAAGGTCGAGGCGAATTAACAACACAATTTAGCTAAATAGGTGAACTAGAATGGCATATAAAAAGAGAAAAGAAAAACTCGTTGGGAGGCTGAAGACGCAAAATTTCGGGCCTGGTGTTAAAGAAAGAATAACCCCAAAGACTAAAGATCTTGAAACAAGAAAGATCGGAAAAACAAGATAGAAGTGACTAATACTAAACCGAGACCACTACGACCTAAAGTGAATAGTATAAGGAGAACTGTCGAAAAATTTTATATGAAAGACACGACATAGCAGAACGAATACGAACCACGTTATTGAGAGCAAGGAGTCACATATTAGCAAGCGTTATAACTGCCTTGGATTTGCCAATAAGTACATTGGTGTTGGCCTTTTACAGGCGGCGGTGGCCAAAAGTTCAGTACTCACCGCCATACGACCTCGCATGATAATTCATGGCGTAAAAAAACACTTGATCATCTTGCGAATTTATTAAAAAAAATTAGCTGGTAAAGCCGTGGATGCTTTTACAGGATTATTTGGTGGAGTATCGGACTCAAGCTGGCTTTTGTCTACTGCAAGCAAGTAGTTGGATTATATGGCCAGCACTTATGGACATTAGCTCTCTTAATTAGTTAGGGTTAACTATTTAGTAAGTAATGGTACCAGTAATTCATAGGCAGTTAATCAAGAACAAGCGCTGTCTTTTCATATTCTTGGTCATCGCGAATCAGAGTACGCCGAGCCTTTGCTGAGTTTCAATGACTTGGGGTTGGACTTCAGGAATTAGATGACTTAATCTTGGGCGTTCTTTTATATGTTTGTAATATTATGGATCAGAATTTATGTCGTTTTTTACCAACCTTCTGTTCATTGCCTGCTCATAAGAATTTCTTATTATAGATTATTTTTATTCCTACGGGAGTCTGAGGTCAGAAGGCGATGTATAAACCAGTGCAACCGCAAATGTCTACTTTCGATCGATTGGCGTATTGTAAAACATTTGGTACCTTTTAATATTGAAGGTAAATAAAACTGTAGAATTAATTGGCGTCCTCTAAATTTGCTAAGTATTGTTTTTGCGCGTCAAAGCCCTGTAGAAGGATTCAGTTATCTTGTTCTTGCTGTGCTTGCGACCCTAGCAAACACCAAAACGTAAGTGCGAAATAGAGTCGTTTATTCGTTCTATTCCCGCTCTAGTTAGGAACTTAGGGAACGTGTCTAAGATAAATGTTGTCCATGCTGTTTTATGCCTATGCTGTAGGACGAAACAGGCTGAACAGTTTTGCCTGAAAAGAAAGTTTTGAAGGAGGATGCCAGTTTAGTTATACTTTTGTGCGTGCCCGAAAATAAAGGTAGCTAGGCCATTGATTATGATCAACTTTTGTCTAAAGCCTGTTTAATGTCATATTGAATTCGTTACAGATCCTTTTCAAAAGCCTTACTGTCTTTTATGTTGCCGGAAGCTGAGTGGATTTAAAATGGTTTGTCAGTGGTAATTGGTGCTCGCAGTCAGTCAACTAACGTAGAAGGTGTATAGAAATGGCAACTCTGTACCACTGACCTCACAAAGGATCATGGTGTGATTTAATGATCAGCATACTCGCCACTCCCACCCAGTTGATGCGCAAAAACACAGCAAAGTTAACTGCGTTTCTGATAAAACTGCATCGGATGACTAAACCACGCTTTCTTGATGTGGTGTTTCAATAGGGGGGTTTTAAGATAGCTCTAAATGGAGTACTTACCTTTTTATGAAAGAGGCCAGTCTGGGTCACAGCAATGTCAGAGTATCAGTTGCTATATTTTTTTTAAGATTGTCAGATTGTGGCCAAAAGAATAATTTGCATCTGCTATTAATGCGCTCATTTTCATTGGTTTTAAAAATGTTTGTAACAATAAACAACCCAAGGACCGTCCTCCTTCGTTTTTATGAAAAACATGCTATTGATAACGAATGCGGGGCCAAAATGGTTGAGCTTCATGAAATATTTTACAAAGTTCGTATGGTTTAATATAAGTGAAACCAAAATAATAATAAGGTGCTAAAAGTTAACAGAGCAGGGACCAAAATGAGCCAGTTAACAATACTGTGGTTATTACGGGTTTTGCTTCTAAAAAAGAAGCACATGAGTACTTTGACAATTACTCTCAAACTTAACAATGCCAAATCTAAAAACCTGTTAACTTTAGCTTGAAGAGAAGAGATAAATCTTACTTTTTTGATAGAGAGCTAGCCTAAAATGTTAGGCTTTACAAACTGGCATTTTACCCACTCATAGTTTTATTGCTGCGCAGACAAAACTACTTATGAGGGGGAAAATCCGCTCCGATCTTGCATTACATTCATTACTTATGTTCATTTGGATGAAGCTAAGCATGATGAAAATTATATGAGGAAGGCCTCAACTGTTTTAACGAGACTCTTTTCAGTCAGGAAAAGCTTGCATATTGCGATTATGAAATGTATAACATTCCCTAAATTTACAGTTAAAGATTAGTTTGTGGGAAGGGTCGGCTCATTTAAATATAAAAATCAAAGACAAAGGGGAAAGGGTTGTTAACATGTGATAACCTGCACATTGTTTTGGAAATAAAAAATACGTTACTAAAAAATAAAGTCACGTGGGCAAGAAGAAACCAGGGTTTCCATTAGCCGCCTGTAAGTGTACAACCTTAGAAATAAACGACCTTGCAAGATGTAGCGGGATTTGAACAAAACGGTGAGATAGGCGCTTTATATGCGTTTTGAGTAATAATGATGGTGATTAATAAACGCAAAGAGGTTGGCGATCAACCAAAAGTTTCATAAACTAGAACGCTGGCAATCTAGAAGCAATAATGTTGGTCTGTTTGATATAAAATAGTTCGAAAACCTGACTCAAAATGGCACTTAGAACCATATTTAGAAGGGGAATAAATTTGGAAATCATTAAGCCCATTTAATATTTTAGCCGTCAAAAAAGTTTCAGAAAAGCATCAACCTGGCCCTTACATGTACGTCTTATGCCAGATTGACAATAGTCGGAAAAGAGATTGAAATAATGCCGTATGGAAAAAAACCAGTACATCTCAACAGAGCGAAGCGGTTTTAAAGATTGTTCTACAAAATTACAGTTCAAGCCTCAAATGATAATTAGGACGCGTTCACAATACTATTTGAAATTTCTGTTTAAAAGACTTAAGGAAGAGGGATGGGTTTGTGGGAGTTAGGACGTCCTTTTTAAAGGCATTCTATTAGCTTGGCAAAACTTAGACGTTGACTAAGTCTAAAGTTACTGTGTCTTCTTTCACATGGTGAGGATATTAAGGTCACTAACAAAAAACAAGCACAAATCAAATTAGTCTAAATGAAACAAATCTTACAGCATGAATTGGGTTGATCTTACACATTAGGCCTTATAGGATTTTCTTATACTGAACAGTTTTTGACAGAGAGCATGATAAAACAATCACTGGATAAGATTAATTCTAGTATAAAACTAATGGAGCAAGTTAAACTTTATGTCAAAAACCCTCATTGTTCATTGATTAGTGGAAGACTGGTTGTGGAAAAAATCAATTATTTGTACTCGACACTCATTAAAACAGTTTATCGTTATAATTTTAATCTTATTGTGGTTTTTCTGTCCAACACTTAAATGTGAACAAAGGCATATCATGATTAGAATGGTTATAATGGACAGATGATGACATATATTTATAGGTTAATCCTAGCAATAACTGTGTTGAGTGTTTAGAAACAGTTTTATTAGACTGTATGAGCGGAACGCAGACACTATGTATTATAGATGACTGTTTGGCAGGAAAGAGACATAGTTAAAAAGAGAACACTTGTCGAAACTCGTTTCAGCGGAAGACATGCGGGGATTAAGTGTGTGGATTTTATGCCAGAAATATAACTCGGTTTTAAACAGACTTTAGAGAACAGTTAAGCTGAGTTTAATTTACATGAAAGACGAGACTCATTTGAAGAATGTTTTGCGGAAAATGATGTTATTGAAATGACAGGAAAAACATAGGATTAAACAAAAAACTGAATCTGGAAAAGTTTAGTAAATTAGTATTGAACGGATAACCATGCACAGTATGTTTCTGTTGTAGATAATCGTTAATTTTTTGGGTATTGAAGTCTTACTTGGCAGAGAACAGGGAAAGGGGCATTCTGGGTTACTTTCGCCCGAAACTGGGTGGAGGGGGAAGTGGCCCAGAATGCCCCTTTCCCTGTTCTCTCTCTCTCTCCTCTCTCTCTCTCTCTCTTGCTTATCTCATTACCCTGGTAAAATAAAATTTCGTTCGTTCGTTCGATCGTTCTCTCTCTCTCTCTCTCTCTCTCTCTCTCTCTCTCTCTCTTCTCTCTCTCTCTCTCTCTCTCTCACTCTCTGTGTGTGTGTGTGTGTGCGCGCGCGCGCGCGTGTTTTTTTTTTTTTGTTTTGTTTTTTTTTTAAATTCTTTTCACGATTTTTCAAGCGGATGTTTGAGAATATCCGTCTAGATACTTGATAATAGTAATACTAAGTTTGAAATCAGCGCGCTCGCACCCACTCACCTATACCCATAGAGACGGAACTAAAAGCTGCTGAAACGGAAACATGCGGCCTATCATCGCAGTAAAAGCATTCGTTGAACAAAATGACGCTGCACGTTTTTTTTGGTTTTTTTTTTTTTAACATGTTCAAACTGGGGCGAAAAGCTTTATTATTAAGTAACCATACGATTTCTGTGATGAGAAAAAAAGCTGTCCTTACTTCAACTGTATTCACACATCCACGCACGCACGGACACATTCGCGCGCACCCGCACACACACGCACACCACACACACACAACACACACACACACCACACACACACACACATACACAGTCACACACACACACACACACACACACACACACACACACACACACACACACACACACAGAGTCACACACACAACACACACACACACACACACACACACACACACACACACGCTCGCGCGTGCGCGCGCGCACGCACGAACGCACGCACGCACGCACGCACACTAAAAGAAAAGCGCAAAAGAGACAGTTACAGTGATTGGATGTGCACCCCCACCCCACCCCCACCCGCCTCCTCTTTCTCCCAACACGGACATTGAAAACGGGGTCAATCGAACACTAACATGTCATTAAATCCTGATGGTATCCGTTTGCTGTTTTTACGAGGATGGGATGGAAGTGGGTAGATATCTCAGGGTAGATCTCTCTCTCTCTCTCTCTCTCTCTCTCTCTCTCTCTCAGGCACGCACGCACGGGCACGCACACCCACGCACACACCCACGCACACACATACGCACGCACGCACGCACACACACACACACACACACACACACACACACACCCATCACCACCACCACCACCACCACCACCACCACAATGCGAACATGCGATTTATCTACCAAGTGCAAGGTAGCCTATATTTTGTCCTGTCGCCCAAAAAGCAGGACAGGTGAAGCATCCGTATAGGTTTTATTTTTTATGCCTCTGCTGGAATTTCAGCTGCTGCTACTGCTGCTGCTGCTACTGCTACTGCTGCTGCTGCTGCTATGTCACTGCCTTGTGATTGCTGTTGTTGTAGCTTTAATTGTGTAATAACGGGATGTTGATGCTCTCGTTTCTGTCTTATTGGTGTGTTCTGATTTTGTTGCTGTTGTCCTTTCCATGATCATCTTCTTTCGTCATAATCAGTATTACTTTAATCTTCTCAGCTTCCTCCCCTCTTCCCAGTTTAACTTCTTTTCATCGACTGAATCTTCTTCTTGGAAATAGTCATCCTCTTCGTCAAGGAAATCTTCTTCATGGAAATTCTGGTATGAATTCTTCGTCACACGAATCTTCTTGTCAAAAAAAAAAAAAAAAAAAAAATCGTCGTCTGGTCTTCTTCCATCGATAGAATCTGTTCCTTGAAAGTACGCCTCTTCTGTTTGTTTATCAAGGGAATCTTCTCGCCAAAAACATTCTTCACCTGCTCCTTCAATATGGAAAACTTCTCGGAGATATTCTTCACTTAGTGATTCAAGGAAATTTTCTGCTAGGAAATATCTATCGTCTTCATCAAGAGCATCTTCTCATATAAATAAAGATGTTCTTCATTTGCTCCCTCGTCGAGGGAAATCTTCTTGTCGAAAATGAATTTTGTTTCTCTTTCATTAATGGATTCTTCTGGTATGAAATACACTTCATCTCTGTTTCAAGAGCATCTTCCTCTGGAGATATTGCTCATTTCCTCTCAAAGGAATCTTTTTCTTTCTTCATTTCTCTTTAAAAGGTGAATCTTCTCCTTGAAGTCTTCTTGCCTCCATTTATCAACGGAATCTTCTTTTTGGAAATAGTCTTCATTTGGTCTTTCACAAAAAGAATCTTCTGGGACATATTCATTGTCGTCACCAAGGGCATCTTCCTGTTGAAAAAAAAAAGTTCTTCATCTATCCTTCATAAAGTGACTCTTCTTGTCAAAATAATTGTTCTCTTTCTTTCACCATTGGATTCTTCTCATTTAAAACATTCTTCATGTTTTCTTATTCAAAGGCATTTTCCTCTGGGAAATATTCTTCATCCACTTTGATCAAAAGAATCCTCTCCCTGGAAATATTCTTAATCTTTGTCATGACGGGAATCGTCTTCTTGGAAATATTCATCCGTTAATTCATCAAGGAAATCTGCTCGGAAAATCCTTCATCTCTTTAATCGAGGGAATCCTCGTCTTGGGAATATTCTTCATCTCTGCCACGTCAATCTTCCAGTTGAGAATGTTTTTCATCTGCCATTTCGTTATGCAAATAATCTTTTTGGAAATAGTTTTCATCTTTCTCCTCACGGGAATCTTCTTTTTGGAAATATTTACCTTTTCATTGGCCTGGAAATATTTGTCACCGTTTTAGTCAATGGAATCTTCTTTTCTGAGATATCCTTCACCTTCTTTATCAAAGGAATCTTCTTCTTCTTCTTCTTGATAGTCTTCACTTGCTCCTTCATCTAAGGAACATCAGAGAAATCTAATTGAAAATACTTGTCTTCTTTATAAAGGGAATCTTCTTCATGGGAATTTTATTCTTTGTCTGCTGCTTCATTAAAGGAATTTTCTTGAAAATCTTCTCTACCTGCTCCGTATCAAGGAAGATTTATAGTTTGAAATAGTGCTCAAAACAAGGCTCAGGCGAACATTAAAAAGGACACAATGAATTTGAAATTACAATACCCCAACAGTTAGAGATAAGAAGAACTGCACATACGTGGGACAGGGTGAAATACTATCACTGGCAAAACGAAACTAACAAAAAGACACCAGTCTTGTCGTCTTCTGATAAAAACATCCAGATAACTTTTTCAGTGATTTTACCGTCTGATCTGGAAGGAGAACAGATTGCCGGTAATGTGACAGTTATGGGTGAAAGGTCAACGAGAAGAGATTTTTGAGATCAGCGCAAAAGCGTAGAGTCTTTACATTTGGGAAAAAAAAATGTCAGGAACTATCTAATATGTGTTGTAAAATATTCGTTTGGTCTCTGGTAAAATGTTCTCTCCATAAAAAAACACCTCTACACCTGTCCTCTCTCCAAGAAAAAGAACTGTGTAGCATCAGACGATGACTGTTCCGTTGCTCTCACGTCTATGGTCATAAAGCGTTTTGGTGGTGGGTACTACCTCCTCTTATAAAGAAAAAAAAAAAAAATAGTCATGAAATATTCTGACGATCTTTAGGCCGACTTTGCGGCTATTGCTAAGCCCTATCAAGATACAGTTGTCATAATTATTGTCAAGCTTCAGTGTCAAACCGTTTCATTCCTGCAGCATCGTTTTGCAGATTGGTGTGGATGCGAGCGTTTCATGCAAATGAAATTGTAAGCTTACATTTCGTCCTTTATAGCGAGGTTGTAATGCTCTTAGTTGTCTGTTAGCTCTTTCCTGCGCTTGGGATTGCTGGCAGGCCACGGCCGGCTCGCACACTGTAAATATTCCGCTGGTAAAGATGTATTCAGCGCCGACAGTTTTACGTCTCGCTTGGGGTCAGCTCGATATTCCCCCTTATCGATAGATTCCCTGCTCGATACTTCCTAGGCTCGGTGCTTCCCTTGCTCGATAATCCCCCTGCTTGCCTATGACGTGTCTTTATGCGTGCACGCCGTGTGGTCTTCAACTGTGGCATCCTTTCGTACCCCTCTCTCCCAGAGCAAGAGCTTTTTATCTTGCCCTTGTGGGCGGACGAGTATTGAGAAAGGGAGGAGTGGGGTGATATATTGAGAAGGGGGATTATTGGACAGAGGTGTTATCGAGCGGGTGTGTAGAGAAGCGACTCGTAGGAGAGAGCATTAAGCACTGGGAATATCGAGTGGGGTGGGGTGGAAGCGGGGAGGAGGGAGGGTTACTGAGGTGGAAGGGCATCAATACGCTCACCTTCATTGAAACCGGAAAAATCGGTTCCAGGTGTAAAATCTGCCTGTAACACGGGAAATCTTAATAAACCTTTTAAACTCCGCATCGGCAACACAGAGCAGTGCCCCTGCAGAACAGGCAGCCAGACAACAGAACATCTGCTGCAGTCCTGCCCGCTCCACCAAGCGCTTCGAGAGAAAACCTGGCCCGACCCAGTACCAGTGGCCCGAAAGCTCTACGGAGGACTGGAGGACCTGCGACGTACTGCCACCTTTGTCGAGGAGATGGGGGAATCCATCTAAAGACATGACGAACGAGACAACAATAAACCTTTTAGGAACGATCCATTGCCTTTATCAATTATGCCATGGTTGGAGAGACTTTAGTGGATGACGACCATACCCTGGAACCGATTTAGATTACCGCCAGGGTATGTTGCATAGTCTTTGTATGATTTTGTTATTTCATAGTCAATACAGGCTTTTAATTCGTCATACCATCAAATACATTCCTGCCATGAATACTTTTCTGTACGTATGCACGCTTGTGTGCGTCTGCATTACCCCTTTGTGCTTCGTACACGCGTTTTTCAATACGTCTGTTGTATTATCTTTGTATTTGTGATGCGACGCATTACTATGGCGACACTGAATGCACAATTCCATGTGAGGAAATCGTCAGCGCTCTGTGTACATGTGTACGCATGCATGCCCAAGCATGACATAACCATGTGTCCACACTATGTTTGTTCCACACGTTCTTGAATTATTCAGGGTCGTTGTATCAGCCACGCTTTAAAACTATTAACTTGGTGAATTGCTGTGATCACACTGGACACGAAATACTTTAGTGTTAATGTAGTGAGCTTCACCGTAGATCACCGCAGAAACAGCACCCAGGACAGGAGTGGCAACTTATGCGAGTGCCACCACAGAGAGCACACAAAGAGGAATGGCCATGACAAAAGCTTAGGCAAGTGCCACTTGGGTTCACATCATTTTTAACAATCTCATGTCATACTTCTTGTTTTTCTTTAAACAGGGGAGGAAGGAAGAAGCAGGATGAAGCAGGATGACTGGGTGGGTGGGTGGGATGGGGCGCTGGGGGTGGGGACGGAGTGGTTTTCCAGCCAAAACTTGCCATTAAAGAACTTTCCAGAATACACATCTTACACCAAACATTATACCATGTAATGTTTTTTTATCCTTCGATTTAAAAAAAAAAAAAGCAGATACATTCACCTGCCATATTTGTGGATGCTCTTCTATTTTAATCACGGCATTTGTCTCAACTCAGTACACACGGAAACTTGCTATTTTCCACTCCCACATAAAGCATTTTACATTTTAAAATCTCTCTCTCACACACACACTCTTTGATCCTGGTCCTTTTTAAGCACACTTTATTAATAAACATGATCAAAGTGTACAAATCAGACAAAGACAGTGAATAGAAGTTGTTTTGCGTTTGTTTGTTTTTCTTAGACAAAGCAAGCATGCAAAGGGAAGAGCAGTGAAAAAGTAAGGCGTCACCTTCATAGCCTCCAAAAGTTATCAGCAGACTTCATCTACCTCTCCTCACTTTCAGCAGCCAATCTTTTCATCTTTGTCCCCTTACTGTGTGTGCTCATGTTACAATGTGTGGATGTGCGTGTATGTCAGTGTGCAGACTGTGCATTAACAATCGGTGGAAATTGCCTGTTGATGTCCCTTTCCTGTACCAATTGCATTTAACCCTGTGGCCCCGTTCACTTGCTGTCAGCAAAGCCCACACGGTTGTTGCCCAAGTCAAACTCGGTGTAGTAGCGGCCGATGAAGACATCTCCCAGGATCCACAGTGGTCCACGGGGGGAGGGATGTCCAGGCCTGTGAAGCCGCTCAGACAGATTGTCTGCCCTTGCTGGGATACCTGCCACACCACCAGGGGCATCACACAAAGGGTAAGGACCATGGCAGAGACCCAACATCTTCACCCAACAAGAATAATTAGAGACTTGGTTTGGTTCGTGTCCCAGAATTTCATAAATCGATGCAAACAATCCTTTTTACCCCCAGCTGGTCTCTTATCGGTGAAAACTGACAAATCCCTATTACTTTGGTTGCTTTGACACGCACAAACCAGGAACACTGTGCATTATTATTATCCAAAGTCATCCAACACAAACTTGACACTAACAGTCATGATTCGACTTTATCACACACACAACCCTTCGGACGGTTAATTTTTCAGACATAATCATGACCATCAAAACACTTTCTCTTCATTCCCTGCCAGAAGCCAGGAGGCAGAAAATCATCATACATTTTACTGCCTACTCTTATGTCATGCAAAAACTGTCTGTCAGTGTGCTCACTTGTTAATTCTTGATCACGGTGATCACCTAGCCAAGCAAGCATCAGAGCAAATCCTCGCCCAGTTTGGCAAGTTGGATATGCTCAACTGTACAGGCGAAAAAATTCACACAGTGAACGACGACTAGCCAATCGGAGCAAACAAGGTCATGCACTCTGCAAACTGCCAGCTGCTCTTGGCATGATTTTTGTTTTCTGTTGCGGCTTTTGTCGCTCCTCTCCACTAACAAGAATTGGTCTCCTCTTTCAGATTCTGTGTGGAATACAACTGCACTTGCCATTTTGTACTCTTCCAGGAGACACCAAAGTCAGAGTGCTTCACCATGCACTAAAACATGGAGGGAACCACTGAAGTGAGGAACAAGTTTCGATCATTCAAGTGACCAGATGATCTGCCAACCGCTTTTCTTCAAACTTGCCCGGTCATGACCATAAAATGGCGAGGCATTGGAAAAAGCAAGCACAATAACAAAACCTTTTTTCTTCCTTTGGAAGAGACCCATCCTATCTGATCATTTTCTTCCTTGAAAGAAAGACCCACGCTATGTGACCAGACCTTTCCTGACGGACGGAACGGGCCCCTAAAAGACACAGGACACAGAATCAGGGGGAGGGAAAGGTGTGGGAGGGACAGATGGATCAATTAACACCGGTATCTTATCAGGAACACTCAGAGAAAGGAGGAAGTAAAAAAAAAAAGAGGGAAGGGAGACGGGGGAAAAGTGAAGGCATCTGTTCATCGTTGCAAGAAGTACTAGTCACAGCATGAGAACATTACTGAGGCATTTTACATGACACCGTGTCAAAACAAAACACAGTCAGACAACAAAGCTATCATCATTCTCGACACCACTAAATGAAGAACTTGATGACCGTCATTCTCTATGGCATTAATAAACTGATACAGCTGAAAGCGACACAGAACACAGCTCGACTCTGTTCTGACCAATACCTACACTGCCATTACTGAAATTTAATGTATAAAAACCCCAAATCTCCCTTATGCATGCGTTTGACCGTCTCCGTGGATGTCCCTTCTGGTAGTAGAGTTCTTAATTGTAATTGTAGTTATTTGATTTTGATCGTTTTGATAGAGCTTGCTTCTGAAGCGACAAACAGTATCACTGAACAGTATAACAAAGTAACAAATATGCAATTCTATGTGCACATTGTGGATGAGTTCATACATTTTTTTAGTTTTGTCTGAACCTAAATTTTTAAAACTGCAACAACAAAATAATTAAGCCTCGAGTTTCCAGTCACACACAAAATTACATGTATCTACAGCTACAAGCTTCAACATTTCTTTGCCAATCTAGTCAAGTTATGGAATGGTTCTCAATTATACTTTGGCTTTCTTTATTTCAAAACCGACAGAAAAGGGTTTTTTCTCCACAGTCCACATATGGTTTATCTCCGCAAACAGAAAAGCTTTAAAGACAACAAACGGGGAAAGAAAACAACCTATGGCACAATTAATCTGAAAAATATAAATCTGAAACCGAGTGTCTGTTGAAAAACAAAACTAAATCTCACATGAACGACAAGGAAAGCAAACATGCATACAAAGACCAACATTAGAAAATAAACAAAAACAAAGCATACATCTTCAAGTTTCCATTGATTTGCATTACGTCAGAACTTAAGACAGTGCTGCCATCTCTCACATCTAGTACCAAAAATTTTGCTTCTCTTCAAAGAAATGTTATTTAAAAAAAAAACAATAATACATGAAAACTTATTTGCATAAAATGCAACTATCCAACCACCACAGCAGCACATAAGAAAATCAGATCCTTAGGTAATTAACAGAGTTCATTTGAACAATCACATCTTCATGTTCCCCCAAACAGGTGACATTCTTGGGTCTGGAGCTTGCTTCCATTGAAGTGGAAATTATCATTACCCAGGACTGGCAGCACTGAGATCAAACTGACAAGGGAAAACTATGCCATGGATTTGAACTGGTTGAACTGGTGGTTGGAAGTGAACGAGATGTTTGTAGCCGACGTGCGGGGTCAAACACGCAGCAGCCAGCACATGCGAGGATGTCTAGCTATCTCACAGCATCCCATGCCCGATCCCGTTGTGCTGGCAGCAGTGCTCTCACCTTTCGTGTCTCAGTCTGCACTGCCAGCAACACTAACCACGTGCCATGTGGATGTCCACTACAATTAGCACACATTGACACTTCAGGTTCTTATCAATTCCCCTTACCTTTTTTTTTTTTTTGGTTCAACAATTTTGTAAGGAACAGCAGGTAGAGGAGGAATGGTGGCAGGAAGGTGGGAGGATTGTGATCAAACAGTTTACCCTGCTCAAAAAAGTTTTAAGAAGTCCAATCAAACAGAAGGATCTGACTGCGCAGTCACTGCCAGAACCACCAAAACAAGAGAAGCTGGTTTCAGAGAAGGTGAGAGCACTGCCAGCAAGCAGGCCGCAGCCTAGTGATGATCTGAGGAGAAACGGAGCGAAGTGGAGGTGCGGGTGAGGGCGAACCCCACGCGGTTGTTCTGCAGGTCAAACTCCGTGTAGTAGGGCCCGATGAACACGTCTCCCAGGATCCACAGGGGGCCCGCGGGCGGGGGGATGTCCATGCCTGTGAAGCCGCTCAGGCATACCGTTTTACCTGCCGACGACACCTGGAAAACACGCAGGGTGGAGGAGGGGGGGGGAAGGGGCAGAGGGAAGAGTGAGGTGACATCAAGATACACATGTGCTAATAAAACAGGAGAATGTGGGTGCAGAGAGGTACTGTGTCTAGATCAAAGTGGGTTTTCAAGGGAGTTAAAAATACAAGGTGTGTCTACAAACAGTCCAAAGGGAGATAACTATCGAATGACAGTACACATAACAATGATCAGAACAGCCCAACAAATATGCTTTGCTTTTCCAGGCAAGGTCGGCTTCAAAACAGGAGGGATGATAACTTCAAATCATTCGAGATAATGTGGACTTCAATTACAGAGGTAACACTGACTTCAAATTCAGTCATACTCTGAGGCAAGGTCGACTTCAGTCATACTCTGACGTAAGGTAAACCTCAGTCACACTTAGAGGTAAGGTCAACTTCAGTCATACTTAGAGACAAGGTCGATTTCAGTCATATTTAAAGGCAAGATCAACTTCAGTCATATTTGGAGGCAAGGCCGACTTCAGTCATACTTTGACATAAGGTAGCTTTCAATCATAACCAGAGGCAAGGTCAACCTGAATCATAGTTTGAGGCAAGGTCAACTTCAGTCATACCTAGAGATAAGGTCGACTTCAATTGTAATTAGAGGTAAGGTTAACTTCAGTCATAATTAGAAGTATAAATGAATATAATCACACAAAGGTGAAAGGCGGAATTTAATTAGACAAGGAGGTAAAGTGAATCCAATCTCTCAAAGTAAGATGGAACTAAACCACACAAAGAGGTAAGGTACAATTCAACCACACAAAGATACAATTCAGTCAGAGGTAAGATACAAATCAATCATACAAAGTTAAAAAAAAAAAAAAAAAAAAAATCACACAATAAGATAAGGTACAATTCAACCACAAACAGGGTATAATTCAATCACACAGGGAGGTATGATAGACTTTAAATGAAAAAATGATTAATTCTATCCAGCCGCGAGCAGCATGACGATTCCCTGCTGCCGCACGCTCGCCCACAGCGCTCATTCCCTGCCGACGCAGATTTGGCCACTTTTTAATTTATTTTTACGATAGCTCTACAGCAACTGACGGTCTTGTGTTTGGTGTCACAGGAAAGAACAAACACTCAACTCCCCTCATCACCAGATCCACTTTGTAATACGATTTCAAGCGCTTCATTGAGCGAGAAATTGCTACCACCCCTTTGCCTGACC
>CM031614.1:52224535-52244535 GCA_018398815.1 Conus ventricosus
CAGAGTCAGACCTCTCCCTGAGCCAGAGGAGTGGCACCGATGGCAGCATTGAGCTCTTTGATCTCCGCGGAAGGTCCGGCAATGAGAGAGGTGCCGGTGTCAGCGATGGCCTGACAGCCTCCTTTACAGAAGCTCTTGGGACTGCTCCCGCCCACAGACACTCTGTGACAGTCCACAGATCATTATCACACACTCTGACAGCAATGCTCACAATCTGGCAACAACTGTCAACCTAAACTACCTAACACATTGCAACTGTCCACTGCTCTTGTCACACCCTGACAACAATGCTCATATTGTCATAATGTCACATCCGTGGCCTTAGTTTGATTCCGTCGGGATCACCAGTATCGGCAAATTCATGGGGCTGTCATTGGACGGATGTGGTGGCACCCCCCCGTAGGGAGAGTTCACTCACGCCGGTTCCACGACATAGCAATTATTGTTGTTAGTAGGGACTTAGGTGGTGTCCTGCGTACGTTGGATCAGAACAGGCACCACTGAACACCACCAAAGTGACTTGGCAGCAGTGCAGTGTCTCCTCAAGTGGTTGCCTCTTGCTAACTTGACATTGGCTGCTTGCTCCCTGCGGATTGCTGATGCTGGGGCTGTAAACATGCCGTCAAAATGAGCGGCATGGATGCAATGCCACCGAGGTGGCACAGAAGATGGGACAGCACCAAAAAAACAAACACACACCACACAATGGTCATAATGAGGCGACAACTGTCAATCTAAACTGCTTATCATCACTCAGTGCTTCAGTCATGGCACAGCCTGACAACAATACTCTTCATGAGGCAACTGACAATTGCCCAACACCGATTCTTTTTTTTTTTTGCATGCTAATCAGTCATTTTCAAACTCTCAGAAAATACAACAAAAAAGAAGGTAATTTTGTGCTTATCTCAGTTTTTTTCATGCTGCTAAACATATATTGTAAGTACAACAGCATTCTGGGTTATCTGCTGCATACAAACTACTGCTGTGGCCGGACTTTGTGAGAAGCTGATTGGTCTAAGGGAAGCAACTGCTCCCTCTCCCCCTCTCCAAGCAAAAATGTGAGAACGCTGAATTGTAGTGAAAATAAAGTATGAACTCACCGCTTCTGTAATAAAGTGTACAAAAATCAAACTCTTTGAAGATGACAAGTATAAAAAGGACTTCTAACTGAACACATAAATACATTCATATATTTTGGATGTGAAATTTATCGTGTGCGACTCTCTTGTCACTAAATTTTAATATCAAGTAACAGCACTTCCATTCTTGGTTTTCTAAATTGTCTATTGATTTACACTGCTGTGTTAAACCTCAATGCAAATTTTGTTTTTAGGCCTCTTGAAATACACAAACAAATTTCTGAAAATTCCAACAAGCAATGGCAGCGATGCCATACCACCATGTCAATAAGAAAAGTGAAGTCACAGTCCCATGTTGTGGCCCACACTAATACCAGGCCTCCCACTGAAGAAAAGCAAAAAAATCACCAAAATTCTAGGGGGTCCAGAAGGCATACCCTCTCTGCACTTTCACATCCCTCCCCCCCCCCCCCCCCCTCCCCCCCCCCCCCCTCCCCCTTAACGCAAAAAATATCCGACTTGCTTTCAAAATGGTGTAATGTGACACAAGCCCAACCATCAAGCGGTATATTGTGCTTTTTCCAGTCTAACCACAGACAGGACCATAACTTCACACAGCTTCTGTCTACGTCTTTCACTTTTGCAGCATCCTTCTGACGCACAATATGAGAGACTGACACCAACTTGCTTTCAACCCAGCAGACAAAATGGCAACTGCCTGCTCTCACAAGGAAGCTCACAAAAATTTCATAACGCCAGAGTCATCAGCTTGACAGACTGAAAACTGTTTGCAGACGCCACTACTAATTTTTCTTTCAATTCATTTTTGCCGATATACTGTTTTTTGTTCCTATACATGTTCTCATTTTTACATTTTAGTAAAGTCCCCAAACTGGTAGAGAAGTGGGAGGCCTGAAAGGCAGCATGTGTGGGAGGTGGATCTTTTTTTCCACAAAGTATATCATTCAAGAAAGTTCATACAGTACAACATACATGGAAAATAAAGAAAGAACAAATGGTAGAAATGAAAAAAATAAAAAGACATATGATAATGATGATACCCATTTATCTTTTCAAAGACAAAAGGTCAGAACATCTGAGTGGTAGAGAGAGAGAGAGAGAGAGAGAGAGAGAGAGAGAGAGAGAGAGAGAGAGAGAGAGAGAGAGAAGCATATGAGGCAAGCCAAGTGCATATGAAAGTTTACATATTTGGGTTTTTAAAGGTCTGTACAATTTCCAAAGGGGCTGTTTTGGGCGATGTTACATTTCTACGGAGCTATAATTATATCGATACCAATATAATATGTGCAAGGTCAGAATCATACATAATGAACTCTGCTCTGGGGGTGCCAACAACCACGTGTATGGCTGGTGGATCCCTTACCCATCCATGGGGATCTGCCAGTAGCCCCGCCTGGTGACGTTCACGTAGGTGAAGCTGCCCACGTACTTCTTGGGGTCACTGCCTCCCAGAATCAGCTCTCCTCCCTCAGCCGCAGCGGGGTCTCTGAGACACGGCACACCAGTCATCAACGAGCCTGGAGATGATGCCCACCCCCCCTCCCTGAAACCTTCCCTTCCTAAGAGAGCTTCGATCAATCAAATTTGAGTGCCAAATCAGGTTGAAATGTCATCTGGTCTCTCTTCAGTATGTTCCGATTTACAGTGTTTTCCCCGTTACTCACCATGACCTTTGAGTTTGATGGCAAAATATGAGAGAGAAACCTTGTTTGAAGTTGAGCTAGTGACAGAAATGGGGCCCTTAAACTCCGGTTTTGTGCTGTTGTTTTTCTGTACCACAGCAACGAGAACATACAGCCAATATCCAAACTTCTCTAATTGCTATCTTGGCACTCCCCTCCCCCCATTCAATGTTACCTATGATAATTTGCTCTTTTTATTCTAACCCTTAGCAGTCACCTACTACTATTACTGTCAATGACAGACAATAAAAAGACTGAAATCTGCACACATTTCTGTCGCCACCCAGAGGACTGATAACAAGTGAACAAGTTGCAAATCACAAAGAAAATCAAACATGAGGCACGCAGACCTTTCAAAATGCGAACAATAGTAGTATGGTTGCCACACACAAGGAATAGGAGATAAGCGAATGCTTGTTCTCCGTTTTCATTGTCATGAGTTTTGTCTTCCCTGAGGAAGACCTACAACAAGGTTAAAAAAAAAAGAAGTCATGTTTTGTCTTGTAATTTGTTTGTCCCTGTTTGGCAGACCCACTATGAATTCTTTTTAAAATATCTGACAGAAGAAAAAAAACACACACAAAACATGTTGATGTAACAGAAAAGAAAACCAGACACAACAGAGAAGAAAACTTACAATATGGAAGATAACATACAACTCAGAACCGAGAACAGCATAACTGCAAAGAAAACATCACACAGCACAGAAGAAAACATCACACAGCACAGAAGAAAACGAACAACAAAGAAGAACATGATCACAGAACAAAAAAACGCCAATGGCAAAACAAAACAAAATGATGAGAGCAAAAAAAAAAAAAAAAAAAAAAAATTTTTTTAGCAATCTCACCTGTCCAAGTAGAAGGAAAAGACAGGACTAGCCACTGTCTTCTGTGCCACGGCATTGTAAAAAGGGGGCGTCACTCCGTCCACAGCAATCTGCTTGTAGGCCATTCCCAGAATGCCGTCAAACTTGGCGGCCACGAAGGTGACGCCAGGCTGCTGGGTGGCTTCGGCAAACGTCTGATTTTTGATGACCAGGCTGCCGATCTGCCGGACCACAGCAGACTTGATTCACACCACACACACTGGTCTCAGCACTGAAGGAAGGCTCAAACTGATTTCCCTTTTGTAAATTCCCAGATTTTCCATCATTATCACTTATTTTCCCCAAGACTCCTTACAGCAAATATTCAATTAACAGGTACCAACACCCACACTAAGTCATAATAATGGGAAATCCAACAAATATGCACAAAATGTTCTACTTTTCTTTTGCTTATGATCTCTAGAACGCTTGAAGCTACAGAAAAGATAAATATTATGTGAATAAACACAGAAGAAAAATAGAGTTGATGTCCTTGAATAAGGGATTTCACATGAGCCTGTAAGTTGTGTCCCTCCCATTTTCCAACCTGTTAACCTGGCAAAATGGCATGAAATCATATTCCTTTAGGGGGCACATGCATTCATGTTTACTCTGTGTGCCTCTTGTCTGTCAGCCTGCTTGGTGAACAGGTACCCCAAATCAACATGTCTTGAGTTATGTCCCTTTGACCGAGTCACTGCATGAGTAAATGTTTCTTTCCTCCATTATTCTGAGCTTCTCCAGGCTATTTTTTTTTTTTTTTTTTTGTGTGCGATTTTTTTTCCTTAAGCTGTCACTTGACTCCCAGACTTCTAACGGGTCATTACTAAACATGTGGACCGTTTCACCGACGGTTTACACCTGTGGCTGTTGTCGCCATTTTGCCTCGTGCAAGCTTCTTGCTTTAGCAAATTCAAACTGCTTCTGTTTATACCATTAAGCCCTATTCCAGAGCTTAATCTAGGATTTTTGAAAAAGGGGGGCAGTCCCCCCCTCATATCAAAAAAGGGGGGCACTCCCCCCCCCCCCCCCTACAACCCCACGTTACATACCTCCTCCACCTTTGTACACAGACTTCAACACACCTTGATCAAATCATCTAGATTAAACAACCACCTTGGGGCGACGTAAATACGTTTTGTTTCTTGTGTTTCAAACACAATTCACATCGCATCACACCGGTCTTCAGCTTAGGTATCCAGGGCCACTTCTTCAGCTAATCGTCTTGAAACCAGTGTTCCCTTGCACTGGCACTAATTTCGGGCTGCTTCTCCGAACTTTTGGATGTAGTCGCGGTTTCTTCATGATCTTCTCCACCCTCGCATGGCAGAGAATCTTTTTTTTTTTTTTCACTTTTCCTCCACGAAAGTCGAAGTCGAATAGGGTGGGTGGGTGCACGCTTCATTTTGGAAAATATCCAATATGGCGCCTTAAACTCTCGCAACTTCTCGTCGGTGATCGAGAAGGAGGAGATGAACGCCGCCGATTGGTTGATTTACACCAACAGCCAATGAAATATCATGAAATCGTTCACTCCTGCTCAGTCCTAGTTTCAGTTTTTCAAGCAGACGACAAACGAGCGCCCGCAATGATCAGTCAACAGGGCGGGCAGTTCTGCAAATGTGCGGGAGTCTGCCCGCGTTAAGACTCGATAATTGCGGGAAGGAACAGATTTTCGGGGGATTGTACCAATCCCGCTCTAGATTAAGCTCTGTATTCTACTGTGATCTTACTATTGTCCTCTAAAAGCAGCTACTACTCTCAGAAACTTTCTTGATGTACGTTTATACATCAACAACCATCACTGGACTTTGTAGCACCTTACCGTCAAAGTGTCCTGGCTGAGGAATCCCGTCAGACTGCCAGTGCCGTATTGAATCTCGAAGGACGTGCCATTGGCGACATATGTACTGGACTTGGTGCTGTCATATTTGTTATGCAGCACTGCCACAGAAAAACAAAAGCAATGGCATATCAATTGTACTTATTTTACTGCCTAGATCTGCTGGTATATTAAGTTTGTCATTGCTGGTGAAAAATCTCCATTTCTGACAACCGACGCACTCCTGACACTTAACAGTTTGCTGCACCACATCCGAATCAACTGAACTGCCGCATTCTGCTTCAATCTGACTTAAATTTCCTGCTCGTTTATCCAGTCAAGCTTTTTACGAGACAGTCACTGTTTTATGCAAATTGGAAGCATTCACTGTAATGGTGCATTGCTTTGAAATACTGCGACATGATTTTTTTTTTTCCACAGCAGCTTTCTAGCTTATGTGATTTACTTTTCTTTTTCTTTTTAAACATGGAAAGGCCTTATACACTTACCAGGTTTTAAACTTTTATGCGCATAAGCTCATATCATTAACTCTACTGATAACATGACATTTTGCTTCATTCTTTTTTTTTTCTTTCAGTCTGTTGGCGTCTTGTTACTTATGATTTAAATATGATTTGTACCCCAGACAGTTTAGGATATATATAGAGAATGATAAACAGACAGATACATATGAATAGACAGGTAGACAGCTTGATAGATATCCATGTACAGATATATATAAATAGACAGATATCCAAATGCAATATCAACTTACAGCAGGCAATGTCGGAGAGTTTACATTTCTTGGAAGGCACCCACAGGTTGGAGGAGCCGGTGTCAAACACCACCTTGAAGTTCTGAACAGGCGTTCCCAGACCAATCGCCCCATAGTACTGAGCCTGTCACAACACGATACAGGTCTTAGTTTGTAACACCGCCCATTCTGTAACATGAATCATAGCTCACATTCTTTACTTTCCCACACTTCCCTGACAAAAGTAGGCTCTTTTCCAGAAAACTTTCAAAAGTAAAATCTTTCTATCTACATCTGAGTAAAGCATTTATAATTTATGTGGGAGGAGGACCTTTTCTTTCCTTCGTCACCTTTTTACAAATTATGTTAGATTCAATTAGATCCACCAGCTGCTGCAACGAGCTGGGAGGTCATGGGTTCGATTCCTATCATGATAAATTTGCAGGACTTTTTGGCCACAGCTGGCTCCTACTAAAATCGATTTTGCTAAGGGCATAAATAAGAAGAGTGACAGCACAAAGCGTGTACTGAACACTGAAAGTGTTGCTCAAATTTGCAGGCAGCAAATGTTTGTATTTTTCACTTAATTTCAGTCCTAGTTGAAGATAAGATAATGTTGCTTAAAGCCCAGCCGACCACAAAGGGCCACATCAGGGCTGTCACCACGTTAAAATCAACTCACAAGTCATTTTAAAAAAAAAATTAAAAAAAAAAAACCCACCTTTCACACATCTCTTTAAATGACATCTTCTAGAAACGCACCAGAAACTTCGTTAAAAATCTTTCTTCCGTAAAATCTTAAATCAGAGGAAAAATGTTAATCTCTCAAAAACTCAAGGATCACGTCAGGCGGGACATCCCTGAACAGGATCTTCATGGACTCCGATGTAAAATGTTTGTGTCTCACATCATGCAAGTCCCAACACTCTAAAAGAACACGTTTCATTGTGAGTGGCACATGACATGGAATGCACCACGGAGCTTCTTCACTCTTTAAAAGGTAGGAATGAGTCAAATACGAATGGCCGGTGTGCAGCCGGCACAGAACCGTTTCCTCTTTACGACCACCAGACGTAGATGGGAGAAAGTCCTTAAGGTTTGAACGGATCTGAAAGAGTTTGTTATTCGTCTGTGTGTTACAATCCTCCTGCCAGAGGTCTCTCACATAATCGTTAATTTTGGGTTTCACATCTAAGCAGGGGATATAAATGTTGGACAGTTTCTCTCTTGTGGCATTCTTGGCTAAACCATCAACCATTTCGTTCCCGCCGATGCCAACATGACCAGGAACCCAAGCCAGAATAATGTTGTAACCATCCACTTTCAACTTGCTAAAAAGTTCAAAGAAATGTAAGAGTTCTGGATGCTGAAGGTTGCGGCCAGCTATGGCCTCCAAAGCAGACAGTGAATCCGACAGAACCAGAAAGTCCCTCTTCGTAGATTGTGAAATTATCTTCAATGCCAGAACCAGAGCAGTAAGTTCAGCAGAATAGATAGAAGCATCTGGAGGTATATGTTTTAACAGTATCTGAGAAGGAGCACCAGGGCAATAGGCTGCACAGGCTACTCCATCTTCAGACTTGGCACCGTCAGTGAAAATTTTCTGGTAAGATGGGAATTTTGAACAGAGGTCAGCATACAAGGCCTTGTTTGCCAGAGAGCTGGTAGACTCTTTACGAAAGGTTGCAAGATCAAAACGAATCTCTGGTGTGAAAAAGGTTTACGGAGGCTGATCTGGAAACTTGGAAAAATCGGACACAACTAGGTCTAGACCTGCATTCCGCACGTGAGGCTGCATACGAAGACCAAACGGCGGAATACAGTTAGGGTTGGTTTCGAATTTGTTTTGAAACTGAGGGTCAAAGACACAGTCATAGGCAGGATTCTGCGGTTCTGAGAACAGTCTGATATAATTTAGAGACATTTTCAGCCTGCGGTTGGACAGTGAGGGTTCACCTGCCTCTGCGTACAGGCTGTACACAGGGGTGGTGCAGAATGCTCCAAGACAGAGACGAAGCCCTTGATGGTGGATAGGGTCCAAGAGTTTGAGGTAAAAGGGTCTTGCAGAGCCATACACAGCACAACCGTAGTCCAGTTTGGAAGGGACCAAGGCTCTGTAAAGGTTCAGCAAAGTTTTCTTATCAGCGCCCCAGTCGGTGTGCGCTACGACCCGCAGAATATTCAGAGCTTTCTGGCAAGAAGTTTTGAGGTTTTTTATGTGGCTGAGAAAGTTGATTTTTTGGTCAAAAAATAACTCCAGGAATTTGGCTTCTTTTACAACTAGAATGGTGGACTTGTCCAGACGAATTTCAGGATCAGCAAAGAATCGACGAAAATTGTGAAAATGAATTGACTGAGTTTTGGTACGGCAGAAGGTAAACCCGTTTTCCTCGGCCCACTGTTGGATTCTGTTGACATAAAGTTGGAGTCGACGCTGTACGCTGGCGTAGGAAGCTCCAACTGCATACAGCGCAAAGTCGTCAACAAACAGAGAGGACTCGGTGCCCTGGCTTACCGATTGGACAATGTCATTTATTTTAATGCTGAAAAGGGCTGGAGAAAGGATGCTCCCCTGTGGAACACCCAACTCCTGCCCATGGATGTCAGAGAGTGTGGTGCCAACATGCACCTGGAACTGTCGATCGGCTAAAAGTTCTGAATGAACAGAGGCAGGTGACCCGAAAACCAAGTCTGTGCAGGTCCATGAGGACTCTGCTTTCCACGTGGTGTCGTACGCCTTTTCGAGGTCGAAAAAGATAGCGACCACATGCTGCTTTTGGACAAAGGCGTTGCGGATGGTGGTTTCCAGACGGATTAGATGGTCAACCGTCGAGTGGTACTTCCGGAAACCGCACTGTTCACTGGCCAAAAGACCATCGGTTTCCAGCTTCCACATCAGACAGGAGTTGACCATTTTTCCATCAGCTTACAGAGGCAGCTGGTCAGAGCGATTGGGCGATAGTTGGAAGGGTTGGTAAGGTCCTTTCCAGGCTTTGGAATGGGAATGATCAGGGCTTTCCGCCAGGAGGGCGGAAAGGACCCTGTGGTCCAGATATGGTTATAGACTTTGAGAAGAGTCTGGAGACAGCTTTCTGGAAAATGTTTCACAACCTGATAATGAATGTCATCCAGACCAGGGGCAGAATTAGTGCAGGTTTGCAAAGCTAATTTGAGTTCAGCGATTGAAAAAGGAAGATTATAGGTTTCAGAGTTGTCCGATCTGAAATTGTATGAAGATTTCTCTCTAATCTCTTTGTTTCTTAAAAAGGTTGCAGATTTGTTTGAAGATGAGTTCTGTTGGATGGTGGAGGCCAACAGATTGGCAACAGCTTGTTTGTCAGTGATCAAGAGCATCAGCAAGTTTCAAGTGATGAATGGAGGGGTTGGTGTTCTTCCCTTTGATTTTTCTAATGATGTTCCAAACTTTTTTCTTGGAATTTTAGATGTCAGCCTGGAGCAGAAGTTTCTCCAGGACCGACGTTTACCGATTTTGAAAGTGTGTCTCGATTTCGCACAGATTTTTTGATGGGCTCGAGCGTTGGGACCTGAAGGTCGTTGGTATACCCGACGTTGAGCCCGTTTGCGAACTTTTGAAATTTGTTGGCAGTCTGAATTGAACCAGGGTGTTTTTGGCATTTGGAGTTTGTCGGAAGACACTGGAATACAGGTTTTAGCACAGTTGATCAGTGTTAGTCAGAGATTCTGCTGGGTCTGGACTCTGAAAAAAAATCAGTGTCCTGGATTCTTTTGAAATAGTGGTTGCAAATAGATCCCAGTTTGCCTTCTTATAATCGAGATGTTGAGAGACAGAGGCGGTTTCAGTTAATATGGGCTGTAAAAGACAGGGAAATGGTCACTTCTGTGCAGATCGTCATGGACAGACCACTCATAGTCCAGGACCAGCGAGGGGTCACAAATCGACAAATCTAAACACGAAAGTGAACCTGTGGAAGAGTGGAGGTAAGTTGGAGCTCCATCGTTCAGACAACACAAATCAAAGTCAGAAAGGACATCCTCAAGAAGCAGACCTCTGGATGACGAACTGACACTACCCCAAAGAGGATTGTGACCATTAAAGTCACCCAACAGCAAAAAAGGTCGAGGAAGTTCTCCGATCAGACTGACAAGGTCCTGATCGACAAACTGGGACAGAAGGTGGCAAATACAGTGAGCAGATTGTGACAGTCTTGCCAGAGTATGGTATGAAAGGAGGCAAAGAGTACAGCCTTGTATGTACTCTCTGATCATCATGGAGCTCGTTCACCATCCTCATCAATACAGCCCTGATGTGGCCCTTTGCGGTCGGCTGGGCTATAAGCAACATTATCTTATCTTATCCTCATCAATCATTATGTCAAAGTCTCAACTTCTCTGGCCTTACATGCCCCGTTGTCATTGTGACCTCAGCGTCAAGTCTTTCTCCACATCCAAGCCCATGGTAAAGTTCTCTGTCAAAGTTGGTGGCATCGGCAAATTTTCAGGGACAGTCCTTGGATGGACATGGTGATGCCTTGTAGGGTATGAAGGTCACTTTATGCTGGCTCTACAACCATGCAGTTGTGCTGATCCAGTACAAGGCTCAGTAGGTGACATTCAGGGTGTGTTGGATCAGAACAGCACTTCAAAACACCGCCAAAGTGACTCAGCAGCAGAGCAGTATCTTTTCTGACAAGTTGCTTCTTGGCAACTGAGACTGTGACAACGCACATCCAAGTGTGGTTGTGTATGGAAAGAGTTTAAATGAGCAGCATGAAAGTTTTGTCACTACAGAAAAGAGGACAAAATTGAGAGAAAAAACCCCCACATGATGTAACTGCCGAAAAGAGGACAAGATAGAGAAAACAAAAGGGAAAAAAACATGCATGACGTATGCTACAAATCAAGTCAAATTCTATCTTTTATAATTCATCCCTGTAAGAAGAAACATCTCTGCATCATTACCACTTTAATTGTTCCGTGGTCACTGCCTTCATTAAAAACTGGACACCAGCCAAATATTTCAGATCAAGTTTGTAATCATATGAATACAACATCTAACCAAAGACACTGCATCAGTGCATGACTAAAATAAAACCAATGACTTATCTGATCACTGTGCAGTTCCTTAAAACAATGGTGTAACCACACCAAAACCAGTTTCCACAGCCTCACCGAGCCATTAGACACTAAAACCACAGCTCCCAGGACAGACACAGACTTACATCCATGTAGTTGTTGAGGGGCTCAGGCACCGGCCCTGCACCATAGTGGGCCAGCAGACCATACTTGTACTTCAAGGCCTCAACACTGTTGCCAAATCCCTCCAGCGTCTGCCTGGTTGTTGTCATGCGGTGCAGCTTGATTCTACAACAGAACACACGGTGTGCTGGCTTAGCATATGTGCCGCTGCCACTTTATACGATGCCCAGCTGCACACCACTCTCACGTCAACTTTTTCACTGATCAGTTTCAATTTCTTGCCTACAGGTTTACTGTCCCGAGTGCATGGTTTCTGTTTCTCGTGTTACAATTCATAATACATACACACAAAAAAAGAATAAGCTACACGTACATCTTTCATGATCTTCCTCCGAGGAGTTTAACGACGGAAGTTGGGGCTGGGCGTCCAGTTACTAACTCATGGAAATTACTCTCTCACAAGCCTCTCACTTCCACCCCCACCGCACCACTGTTGATTCTTCTTTTTCTCTCATGCTTCATCCCTTTTCTCTTCATTATCATCACATGAATTCTGCATTAGGCATAATAATAATATGGTTCTCTTCATAGGAGAGGTTTGATGATAACCTTAGTTGTGATTATGTGAATGAATGGTTCAATACTTGTGTGTGTGCGTGCGTGCGTGCATGCTTGTGTGCATGTGTGTGCGCGTGTGCGTGTGCATGTGCGTGTGCATGTGCGTGTGCATGTGCGTGTGCGTGTGTGTGTCTGCACGCACGTGTGCATGTGTTTTTAACAAAAACATTTACCAAATGATTGTCTTAATGTATCTCTGTTTATCACACTATATAGTCCAATGCTCCCATCCATGACTTAAATATTAATACACCGACAGCAAATGAAATGCATTAATGCAATGCACACAATTTGACAGGAAACAAAGTAGATCATACATCAAGAGGTTTTTGTTACCCTTGAGCTGCCCTTGCCCAGACATAAAGCCAATACAAGACATAGTAGTTATGTCTGATCCTATTTAGCCTCACTCGATATTAACTCATAATCTAAGAACACATTTCCAAGGGCCATGGGATAGAATCCAGTTATGCAAACTGAGATCTCTTGTTCATATTTTCAGTTTCAAGTTTACATAGGCCAACAGCCCCTCAAGGCTGTTTCAGAGTAGTCTTCTTTGTGTACCCAAGAATCGTCACTTTTTGACAAATCCCAGCAGAACAAAGCATTCATCAGACACCTGCTTTGTGACAATTGACTTAATAAAAAATATGCATCTACATATGCTGTAAACTCGTAAATAGTATACATGCATGTGTGTACATGCATCATATAGCAATTGCAACACTTACAAAAGTGAGCATAAGCATGCATGCAATATGTGTAGTGTGTGCGCGTGTGCGTGTGTGTGTGTGTGTGTGTGTGAGTGAGTGCGTGTGTGTGTGCAAGTGAGCAAGCACACACTCATGTATGCATGGATGTGCAGGTATACTGTTCGTTGGCAAATCAGTGCACTGCAGAGCTGCAATTTAGCCAGGAAGACCAAGAAGTGATTTATGCTTTAACTTGGGAAATTTGTTTAGGTAGCCCAACATTTTTTCCAGATTTCACAACTTACCTTACAGTTATAAACACACACACACACACACACACACACACACACACACACACACACACACACAAAAGTCTGACTGTGAAAACTGGTGTGTGCAGATTGAATCAAATGCAAATACTGTGTGACTCTACCTTCAGCAAACACGTTCAGTGAATACTGATGAAAAATTATGCCTGAAGCTACTATCTTGCGTTGCTATACTCTGTGTGTGTGTGTGTGTGTGTGTGTGTGTGTGTGTGTGTGTGTGTGTGTGTGTGTGTGTGTGTGTGTGTGTGTGTGTTGTGTTGCCCATTTCTAGAACAAGTATGGATTCACAACTGTCCAATCTTAAACTAAAGCTCAGCCCTGGCACTGTAATCCCATGGCCAAACTACTTATCTGAAACAGTGAAAGTAATTGACTTAGAACGTTTTCAACACAAGCATAACTAATGAAACCATATCTTCAAAAATACAATATCAAAAACATAATCTCTGATCTGTGACAGAAGATACCATCATTTTGTCTCTAATGGCACCTAAAATGTTTTACTCGGTGATGATACTAAGTGAAAGGGAGTTGTAGTAACTCTGACAGCTATAATTTACACTCATTTTACTGTGGGGTCTCTTGTTCAATTCTCATCAGTAAGAAAAAAGGCATGCACTATGCTCAAAAAGGGAAATACCCACAATCCGATCCACTTTTATTTCATAAACTGACTGAAGGAATAACCTTGTAAACTGATATTTTCAAATCTGATCAAACTGAACTGTACTCTCTCCTAATCCTACTCCTACAAAAACCTTATGACTGTGAGAACAGTTGTTTGCTCTCTCTTCAAATTCTTATCTCAAGAATGACAGTTACTTTACTACTGTTCTCACACCACTGCAGATAACCTTTTCCTACTTTAAGACCACCTGATAATCAGTCAAGGCTGACCGTGGTCTGGACTTGCATCAGGTCACCCTGCTGACAGTGACAGTACTTTAAGGCTGACCTGGAGGGGCCGTCCTGTTATCTGGTGACCCAGTCACTTGCTCATGTAAAAACCCATTAACATGTCCACTAACCAGTGTGACCAATACTGTAATGTGTAAAGTACTTAAGTAGGTAAGGTAATTTTGCTCATAGCCCAGCCGACCACAAGGGGCCATATCAGGGTTGTCACCACGTTAAAATCTACCCACAAGTCATTCATTCACACAACTCTTTAAAATAGATCTTCTAAAAACCCACCCGATATTTTGTTAAAAAACTTTCCACTGTAAAATCTCAGATCTGATGAAAAATGTTAATCTCTTTCAAGAATTCAAAGATCGCATCAGGCGGAACATCTCTGAACAAGATTTTCATGGAATCTGCTGTAAAATGTTTGTGTCCCACATCATGCAAGTCCCAACACTCTAAAAGAATATGTTTCATTGTGAGTGGTGCATGACATGGAATGCACCACGGAGCTTCTTCACTCTTTAAAAGGTATGAATGAGCAAAATGCGAATGGCCGGTCTGCAGCCGGCATAGAACCTTTTCTTCTTTGCGACCACCTGAGGTGGATGAGAAATTCTTTAGGTTTGGACGGATCTGAAAGAGTTTGTGATCCGTCTGTGTATTCCAATCCTCCTGCCAGAGGTCTCTTGACATAGTCATTAACTTTTGGTTTGTGATCTGTGTAGGGGATAGATATGTTTGACAGTTTCCCTGTTGTGGCATTCTTGACCAAACGATCAGCCATTTCATTCCCTCCAATGCCAACGTGACCAGGAACCCAAGCCAGAACAATGTTGTGACATCCGCTTTCAACTTGGTAAAAAGTTTAAAAAAGCGTAAAAGTTTGGGATGATGGAGGTTGCGGCCAGCTATGGCCTACAAAGCTGACAGCAAATCCGACAAAACCATAAAGTCCTTCACTGATTGAGAGCTTATCTTCAATGCCAGAACCAGAGCTGTAAGTTCAGCAGAATAAACAGAAGCATCTGAAGGAATATGTTCCAACAATATATGAGGAGCACCAGGGCAATAGGCTGCATAGGCCACTCCATCTTCACACTTGGAACCGTCAGTGAAAATTTTCTGACAGGACGGGAATTTCAGAGATCAGCAAACAATGTCTTGTATGCCAGAGAGCTGGTGGACACTTTGCAAAAAGCTGCAAGGTCAAAACATTTCCGGTGTTGAAAAGGTCCACAGAGGCCATCTGGAAACTTCGAAAAATCGGACGCAACTCCTAGACCGTCTAAACCTGCATTCTGCGCATGAGGCTGCATATGAAGACCAAACAGAGGAATACAGTTGGGATTTTTTCCGAACTTACTTTGAAACTGAGGGTCAAAGACACGGTCATAGGCAGGGTTTTCCAGTTCAGAGAACAGTCATAGTAATTCAAGGATAGTTTCAGCCTGCGGTTGGACAGTGAGGGTTCACCTACCTCTGCATACAGGCTGTGCACAGGGGCAGTGCGGAATACTCCAAGACAGAGACGAAGCCCTTGATGGTGGATAGGGTCCAAGAACTTTAGGTAAGACCGTCTTGCAGAGCCGTACACAGCACAACCATAGTCCAGTTTGGAATGGACCAAGGCTCTGTAGAGGTGCAGCAAACTTTTTCTTATCAGCGCCCCAGTCAGTGTGTGCTACGACCCGCAGAATGTTCAGAGCTTTCTGGCAAGAAGTTTTTAGGTTTTTAATGTGACTAAGAAATTGATTTTTTTGGTCAAAAATAACTCCTAGGAATTTGGCCCTCTTTGACAGCTGGAATGGGAGATTTCCCTATTTGGATTTCAGGATCTGCAAAAAACTGACGAAAAAATTTTGGAAGTGAATGCACTGAGTCTTAGTAGCAGAAAAGGTGAAGCCCTTTACTTCCGCCCACTGATGAACTTTATCCACACAAAGCTGGAGCCTGCACTGGACACTCGGGTACAAGCTTCCAGTTGCGTAGACGGCAAAATCATCCACAAACAATGAGCAGTAGGAACCCTGCTGAACTGACTTAACAATGTTGTTGATTTTAATGCTAAAGAGGGCAGGAGACAGTATGCTCCCTTGTGGAAAACCGAACTCCTGGTCGTGAACATCAGAGAGAGTGGTGCCAACTCAAACCTGAAACTGTCGTTCTGCAAAAAAAAATTAAATAAAAAGTGGAAGATAACAACGAAAACCAAGATCATGGAGATCATGAAGTATCCCTGATTTCCAGGTGATATTGTAGGCTTCTCCAGGTCAAAGAAAATAGCCTCTGCGAGTTGTTTAGAAAGGCGTTCCGAAGCACAGATTCCAGACGGATCAAACGGTCCACTGTAGTTCGATGTTTGCGGAAACCACACTGTTCTTTCGCCAGAAGGCCGTTGGTTTCAAGTTTCCACATTCTAGCATTTCCACAGTCTAGCACTGACCATTTTTTTCATTCAGTTTGCAGACACAGCTGGTCAAAGCTATCGGACGATAATTGGATGGGTTCAAAAGATCTTTTCCAGGTTTGGGTGTAGGACACCAGGATGGTGGAAAACACCCTGTGGTCCAGACATGGTTGAAGACTTTCAGGAGGGTCTGGAGACAGCTTTCTGGGAGATGTTTAAAGAGCTGATAGTGGATCTCATCCAGGCCAATACTGTAAACTACACCTATAAAACACAAGGGAGTGAATCTTACTTTACAACCGACATTCTGAGACAGGAATGAATAACAGTATGATGGAATGTGCAATGCAATCATTGCACTGATACAGAAATGACTTGAAAACAGCAAAAGTTCTTAATACAGTTAATACCAGTATCGCAGGAGTGGAAAAGGGTATTGGGATAGACGAGAGCGGAAGAACAGGCAGGGAGAGGGTGGGGCTGAACCTGAAGGCAGACAGAATGGAGAGACAGGATGGGGAAAGGAGGTTAAGATGGCAGTATCCACAGAATAAAAGTTTTGAAGGCTTCAAATTAAGAGAGAGATTCATCTTGAATATAAGTTGAAAAGGTTCAGAAGACTGAATTCACTGAATCAGTGAATGGTTCCTAGTTTAATAATCATTTAATTATCAATGAACACTGGTTGATTGTGGATTTAATCACGTCCTTTAGCAGGGTAATGAACATCAAAAGGTCAGCGTCCTAACCCTTGTCAGATGTGCTTGGTGACCTCTGCACTTTTGACCAGACCACTTCAGGTGACAAAAGGCAGAGTGCTCGTGACTGCACTGACACTGAGGGGTAGTCCAAGGTTAGGCTATATGACATGACTGACATGAAAGACAGATTTAGCTGTCCATTTCATTTATGCCTTCAAGAGATTTTGTAAAGACACCTTTTGTGGATAAGATCTTTTTGTCCCTCCACCTGACTGTTACAACATGAATCAAGTACAGTATTGTTATGTTCTGTTGTCATATTAAAGCCCTCTCAATATTTTCTTTGACAATTCTGTACATCACATAATTAGGGGTGGGGTGGGGTGGGGGGAAAAAAACGGGTATTGCTAGGAATACTTCCTATTTGTATTCCACTTTTCATTCTGGTGAAAACCTGGTTATGTAATTCTCACCTTCATTTCCAGTTGTATATCTGTCGGTATACAAATCAAACATGTGCCAAGCATTCAGATTGAGAAGCTGGTTTTACTGAAGAAGCTGGGGTTTTATTTCTGTTAATTTTTTCAGCCTTCATTTAGCATTATGTCACAAACACACACACACATATAAATTTTGCAAGTTTTACACTGGACAAACAGATCCATGAAAAATCAAATCAGCCAGTCAAATATGTAGTGTGATATCCTAGGTCAGTGGCATAAATCTCTTTTGTAGTTTCCCAACGCAGGAATGCAATGTTTCTGGCTCAAACTTTAATATTCTGTTCACAATAACTAAGACTAAGAGTAAAACATAGCTGACAGAGTACGCATTTAGAGAAACGCCCTTTCAAATCATGATCCATGCACCTCTCACCAAGAGGTGGCAGATCAGGGGATTTAAGGTGGATTCTATCTAAACCAGAATGTTGCAAGTATTTTAAGTAGGCCTACCACCGAATGTCATGGTTTTCAAAAGGGGAAAATGGCGACTTGGTCATGTTGGCGTTGCCTTATTGCTATCGTAATGTTTTTTAATGGTTGTAGCTCCATGTCCTAACATAGACGACAAAACGTCTGATTTACTGTTAGTGTACGCCTATCTTTGGGGCGCCTGAAGAAGGACAGGGCCGATCGTTGATCTAGAATGATCCACGAATTGTTGAAAATGAAGCTAGGAACGGTTTTCGGTTGATATTTGGTGCACGCTTTAAATCAGGTGTTAGCCTAGTTTATTCCAAATGGGTGTTACTCTCTGACTGAATGAATATTTCCTTATGTTAGTATTGGCATGCTGGATTTGTATTTTATCACAACTGTTACGCGTTGGTTAGTGCAAGCAGTTACAAGAAGTATACTCCCTAACTAACAGACATAGCCTAGTTGTCTTCCTGAAAAGAAAAAAAAATCGCTATCTGTTTTCAAGTGAGGGCGGAGCCTACAGGCCTACTTAAAAAAAAAAAAGAAAAAAAAAAAAAAAGAAAAAGAAAGAAAACGAAAATTCCTACAGCAGTAACCATCGGTAATCGAGAGAGCCTGGCCTGACCGAGTCGGTGTCACAATGACAGTAGGGTCTTTCACTCATCCAACCTCAAAGAAAGACGGGAATGTCATGATACAAATTAAAAAAATTGAAACAAAGATACCTGTTCAGTGGAGTGAAATTCACAGAAGCGCCATGACAGCATACAGTTACAAGAAGTACAGCGGCAACAATTAAAAGCTTCATGTTGTCCTTTCTGCAGACGACAACCTCGATTTGTTGGTACTCGCACAGGGAATGGAGCAACAAAGGTCAAGCGCTAAGCTTTCCGGAAACGCTTTTCTGCCAGCCCTGCCACCTGGACAACCAATGAAATGACCCTGTGTGCAGATGGACGCGGCTAAATATCCTCAATGCCTGTCAGGTGGTGGGTCACAAAACTCAGTGCCTGATCACATGACTGTGAATCAGCTGAGGCATGTGACTTTCGATTTTAGTAATGAACCGAGCTCTCTCTCGTGATCTATTACATTCAAGAAGGAGACAGCAAACATCAAGCAGATGCTAGTGATATTGACTGCATAGATAGACAAGCGCTGAAAAATAAGAGTGACTGTGATTAATTTGTCCCTTTTGTTCCCGGTCGTATGCAAATAATAAGGTCGGTCGTATGCAAATAATAAGGTCATAACGTCACAGAGGGAGCGGCCATTAATGAAAAACAAACATTATTTGTACTAAAATTTGTACTGCTAGAATAAATTTTGTTTAAATTTCGTCGCTGTTTTTCATCTCTGTCCTTTTTCTTTACACACACACACACACACACACACATATATACACACACACATATATATATATATTAGTGTGGTTAAAATACCCAAAATGATTTTGATAGTGCTCGACCCCTTGGGGAGCAACATTTGTTAAAATAGGTTTTTTATAGCGTGCGGGACCTGATTCCATTTCTGCACGTGCGAGTCGCTTCACGTGTGGTCTGTGGTTCTTGTTGGGGTCGGTTCAGGTGGCGTGCGCTAACAAAGATTTCCATTTGTGCCTGCAATTGTTTACTATTTCTACTTTTGTATTCAAGGTTGCTAGGTGTGGTTTACATAATATTAACCATTTTTCTGTGGAGCATAGATTGCATCTTTTTGAAATATTGTTGGATGATGTTGCTCTTTTTATGATTTTCCATGATATGTTGTAGTCTTTTTTTTTTTCTTTTTTTTTTAATCTTTGAGTCTCCAAATGTATTCACTCAGCTCTGTTTGATATTTGTATTTTTCATTTTTGAATGACTGTTTGTGGTTTTCGTATCTGGTTTTGAAAGTGTTTTCTGTGATCCCTATATATGTTTCTTTTTCATTTTCTGAAGTTACCGTAGCTTGGTATACAATGTTGCTGTGAAGGCATTTGTTGCTTAGGGGGCACTGTTCTTTTTTAGTGCAGTTGCAA
>CM031614.1:52252035-52267035 GCA_018398815.1 Conus ventricosus
TGTGAGTGTGGTGTGTGTGTGTGTCTGAGAGAGAGGAAGAGAGTGTGTGTGAAATCTGAAGACAGACAGAGAGAGAGAGGGAGAGATAGTGCGTGTGTGTGTGTATCTGAGAGAGTTGAGAGCATGACCTTGATTCTTCAATCATTTTTCTCTGTCCTGTCTGGGTCACAGAGAGAGAGAGAGACAGAGACAGAGACAGAGACCAGAGAGACAGGGAGACGGGGACAGCGAGACAGAGAGAGAGAGAGGAGAGAAGAGAGAGAGAGAGGGTAGGTGGGGGTTATAGTGGAACCATGCATACATCCACATATAAATGCGAGCTGGCACACACACACCACCGTTAACATTCTGGGGCACAACAAGGCCAATATGGACAATCAGAAAGGGAAAGATGACGAAACCGGCAGATGACAGAGAACAAAGACGGCTTAGACGATGTTGACTGACTCAGCCCTTGATTGAGCAGTGAGTGGGTTTACAAGTCCCCGAAAGTCACGTGTAAGAGGCTGCAGTACCTTGCCACATCAGCAATTACAAAGCCGGTCTCAGTATGCACGCACCGCGCCGGCGCTCAAGCAGGCATGCGCCCTGTGTGCACGCATTATACACACACACAACACACACACACACACACACACAGACACACACACACACACACACACACACGCACGCACGCAGAGAACAGCATTTTAACCATTCTAACTCACTTGCTCAACCACCGAGTTTTTGGGTGAAAGTGCCTAAAAGCCGCCTTTCCTGTGGCGGAAGAGAGAGAAGAGAATCACCCCGGCCCCCCCTGACAAAGCCCGTTAAGGTAAAGTTGCCCTCAAACAGACAGACAGACAGACAGACAGAGAAGAGAGAGACAGAGAGAGACAGACAGACAGAGAGGCGCCCATGCACACACTCACACACACTAAGACACACAAAACACTAACACACACACAGGCACACTAACACACACACACACACACACACACACACACACACCTATTTAAAAAATGTGTCCCTGGTTTACAGTGGCATACCCCTTACTTACGGGGGCGTGCTCCCGTCTACATTGCGGTGTTCTCCGGCCAAAAAAAATACTGCTGCACTTCCTCCCTACCCCCACTCCTTCCCACCCAGCCTGCTCGATTGCAACATA
Organism: Conus ventricosus; assembly: GCA_018398815.1. Lineage (NCBI taxonomy): Eukaryota > Metazoa > Mollusca > Gastropoda > Neogastropoda > Conidae > Conus > Conus ventricosus. Next base: position 52,253,183 of record CM031614.1, read on the forward strand.
TTACATCAGCCAACACTGCCCGCGTGGCGGCGCTGTTCTAGCCGGGCCAATCAGCGGCGCTCACATAACTAGGCTAACCCACACATTCTTCCACTGACTCCCGGGCAAGCACACGCGTTTTACTGAGCCTTTGGGTGTGTAACCGGTTTACTAAAGAACAGAATTGTGTATCTTAAAGGTTTGTTGGGGCTCAAGGAAATGAAAACGTTAAAGGGGCAATATTGTTGACAAGATGTAGCTAGTTTTAATACGTGTTTGACTATTGATGAGATGGTTCCTTATCTAATAAATGGCGCTGCATTGTTGAAAGGGCTGAAGCAAAACAAACCATCACGCGTTAAATTGTTGGGAGCGGGCTTGGGACAGCTAAAGCCATGTTTAAAAAACATGGCGTTCATTTCTTAAGGCGGGGGTAAACACGGCTGATTCGTAATGCTAAAAAACTTATATTTGAAACATTTTTGCTGTTCTCCCAAGTAAAAATGTTCTTAGTTTGAAACAGACTTGATTGATTGTTAACTACAGATTCAGTTTTAGTGGCAGGCTGATCTGTGTATTAAGATGTGTATACTTTTCTACTTTTCTAATTCTAACCAGTTCATCAGCCTCAAGTGTGCCCTTATGCAACTGGATAACGATTTTCGAATTTTTCTGGCAAACAAACTAGATAGGGCTAGGCAGACCTTAGTACATCTACCAGTATGGAGAGGAGTAGTGTGGGGCCCCGGCACATACTTCATATAAATCTCCAAATAAACAATGACGATGTACTACTACTGGCGATTAGAGCCGCCATAAAAGCTGCACAGCAGAAATTGCTGTAACTCTGCTAAAGCAAGTTGCAAGCCTGTTTGAGAAAAGAGGAGCACAGCAAACTAGGCCAAGTGATCATATATGATCACTTGACCTGCAAAGCGCGGCAGCCTGCCGCCAATGACGTCAGCACGGAGCACCTGCAAAGCTCGGCGGAAAACTAGGCCAAGTGATCATATATGATCACTTGACCGCAAACGCGGCAGCACCAGCAAAGTCTCACGGCAAACTAGGCCAAGTGATCACATATGATCACTTGGCCAAAGTTGATTGAGGTTGCGAGCAAGACACAACCTTTTTTAGTCACAAAAGCAAGAAGTGGTCCTAGTATTCTAACTTTTGTTTGTTTGTTGGTGTTTGTGTGTTTTGGCCTACCCCACGCACGCACGTCCCCCCCAACCACCACCCCTGGACTGTTTATTGTGTGTTTTGTTGTTTTTTTGTGTTTTGTTGTTTGTTTTGTCCTACCCCACGCATGCACACCCCCCTACCCCACTCCACCCCAACCCGCCCCCACCCCCCACCCACGCATGCACACCTCAAGTTCCTTCTAAGTTTTTAACTTAAGTTTACCCCAAAGTAAGTTCTTACTCAAGTTGTCTTTAAAGTCATCCTTAAGTTATCCACAAGTTCTTACTTAAGTTACTTCTAATTTTTAATTAAGTCGCCCCGGGTTTCTTAATAAGTTCTTGATCAAGTTCTTAATAAGTTCTTTGATCAAGTTCTTGAATAAGTTCTTGATTAAGTCATCCTCTAAGTACAACCAAGTTCTTTATTTAAGTTATCTTATAATTATCAAAAAATACAATCTATGTTTTTATCTTAAATAGTAAATGCCTAATATAAATACACACACGCCTCAAAAAACGTGTCATCGTTTAGAATGTCTTGCTCAGCGTTCTCTGCATAGATCTTAATGAAGGTCTTACATCCTAAGCAACCGCATTGATTCTGGGCTATGGAAATGTCTTTAAGACTCCATGTCTTTATTTATTGACTTTATCATTTTTAAAAATACGCCATGATCTATTTTAAATTTAAAAAAATTTAAAATTAAGTTCTAAAATATTATTCCATCTGAAATGGATTCAAAATACTTTTGTTGTTGACGGTTTTGGCGTGCTGTTGTTTTCTGTATTTAGTGGTTCAGATTTTTTTGGGATTGCTTTTGGGCTGCCATTCTTATAATTTTATAACAGTAATAACCGCCCCCAGCAGCAGCAAGGGCAAAAAAAAAATGGCCAACAGTTTTTAATTCAATATTCCATGAAGACTTTGGTGCCCTTGAATCACATGGAGTTTTTATAGCCGGCATTTAATCAACCCTTTTTCTGGCGTTGGCGGTGTTATGTTTTCATTATGAGTTATATTCTGTAACATTAATTTTTTTTGTCTGTTTTCCCCTCTGGCTAATTTTTTTCCTGCTTCAACAACACCCGGGTTTTTAATGGTCTCCACCTGATTCAGCGTTTTTCTGCTGATTTTCTGGCTTGGTTACTTTCTCCACCTGATTCAGTGTTTTCTGATTCTGCTGATTTTCCAGCTCGTTCATTTTGAAGGGGAAATAAAATCTATATGATTAAAAGTTATTAAACCCATGATTAATGGCGATAACAATGTTCCAAATCTGTAGTATAAATCACCCCTAGAGACTCTAATACTTTGTTAAAACTGGATCTTGCGTTAAATCATACGTAAGATCTTGTTCAGAATCAATGGGAGCAAATCTACTGACTATTTAGTGTACAAACTAAGAACCGTTTGCCCCACACTTTTTTACCATTCTAGACCCCAGCTGCGCTTCATACCTGTTTTTGATACTTTAAAATGTCTTGCGGCGACATTTGTTTAATCTGTTCTATGCTGAATTCAGTTCCGAGGAACTGTTTTTGTTTCCCACATGCTGCCAAAGAATACAGCCCATCCTTTTTGGGCATAATAGCTTGATCATCAACTTGGTCATTCATAAGTTCGGGAAGGTTTAGGCCGCCTTGAGCTGTAGTAGATCATCACGTTCATGTTTTAATATATTAAAAATTATTTTATTTTCTAAAAATGAGCACCGAAAAAACTGTTACCAACCTTGTATACCAATTTTGCTGTTATTGGAGGGCTAAGTGTAGGAAAACTCAATGCTTGGTAAAAAACTTTTTTAAAAATTAAAACCCCGCAGATCTTGGCAAACTAGACTTTGAGGATTTAGCAAAGCTGATTGCTACATTTTCAGCTTCGGTTGCCACGAAAGATTTTCTAGTTTAAGCAAGGAATAATTCCAGACAATAAAATATGTAAGAAAAAAAATACATTTATAAAAAATGGCTTTCACTCCAATAATGATAGGGCGGCGCTGTGGTGAATGCGCTTGCTTTTTGCGGAAGTAATTTCGCAAATTTTGTAAACTGGGGAATGACGGGGAGAGAAAAAGACATAACAAAGCTATGGGGCAACTAGCAGCTGCACAAGACGCCTATGAAAGGCAGAGACTTGAGCAGTTAGATTTTATTAATGACACACTGAAAAGACAGGGGCATGCAGCTTACACATTTAAAAATGTGATCAAGCAATAAAAACAATATTATCTAGTAACAGGGAAACCAATCGAGACATTGCCCCCACCAAAATTCAGTGACTTTTATCAACCATCAGAAAAACAAAAGATGCAAGAAATCGCGTTTTTTGTCGTTGGGATGACCGTCGTGTATTTTTTTGCACATAATATTGGCTGAATAAAAAATGAACAAAATCTATTATCGCCCAAAGGATATTGGAAGGGGATCACAGCAATTAAAAAGCTAAGCCAAGCAGCTGGAGTCATGAACAAACAGCAAAGGAATGGTTATCTAAACAAAAGCAATTTGGCAAATTTATTTACCTGCCCCTAGACGAATACAGAGGCCGCACTTTGTGAACACAACTCCAAACGACACCCATCAAATGGATCTTCAAAATTTACCCTCTGATAGGATTAGACGAAAAAGATTTAAGTACGCACCACAGTCATTGACATGGCTTTAAGATACAAAGATGCAGAACCATTAACACAAAAGAGTGCTTCTGCTGTTGCTGTTGCCAACAGCTGATATACCAGCGAGGCCCTTTAACTTATCCTCGCATGATTCAAGTCGAAAGATGGAAAGAATTTAAAGGCCAAGTGAATCAATTATTGTTGAAACATAGAGTTAACCATTAAAAGGGGCCCTTTCCCCGGAGTTCACAGATAAACAGGCTTTAGTTAAAAACTTTAAAAAACATTTAGCCGAAAGACTTTTCTCCTACCAGTATCACAGAGGTTTGATTGACAATTCTCGCAACAAAAAAAGGGTTTAAAGAAGACGGGCCCTCAGTTTTGCGCGCAATGAAAAATGAAAATTTTTAAAGGCTAAAACCATCCAAGAAATCAAAAGAAAAACAAAAAATGTTGCTGAAGGAGGTTTTTCATCCAGCAAACTTTACCATTTGATTGAAAGTAAGGTCCCCTTTTAAAATTTCCCTGGGGGAAGCAAAAAGGGGACCCCTCGCATCGGGGCAACCGATCCAATTTGATGTTCCCCCGAAACGAAAAAAAAAGAATTGAAAAAAATTAATTTCCGCCCGTGTATTTTTTACGAGAAACTGCCAAACCCAAAACAACCACTCCTCAAAGATTTTTTGGGAAAAGAAGAACTGCAGAAATCCCACCAACCTTTTTCCTTTTTAAATTAATTTACGTAAATATTTTTTATTTTAAAATGGAAGCCAGAAGGAAGCGCAGAATGAAAAAAGAATGGCAAAGGAAGAGCCCCTTAAAAATTTAAATAGGGGAAATTTCTTTTCCGGGCGGAAATCCCTATTAAGGAAAAAATTTTCGGGGGTTTAAATCAATGCATCCCAAAATCATCCGGGATCGCCTCAACTCAAACCCCCAAATTGGGAAAAAAAATATTTTGAAATAAAAAAAAAAATTCAAAACGCGTAAAGCAAACAGGGAAAAAAATTTTTAAAAATAAAAGGGGATAAAGCAATGATTGATCTTATAACAAAATTAAAGAAAAAAAATAAACCCCCCTTTTTTAAGCGGTCCTCCAGTCCCCAAATTTTGCAAAATAAAACTCGGTTTAAAAAAAACACCGTTTTGTGTTTGTTCTACAAACCGATTTTCCTTTTTTAAAAAACTGTTGTTTTGATCCCCATGTAGTTAGATCGCATTTTTTACTTTGGGTCATGAAAAAAGCCCTTAAATTGCCAAAAAATGTTTCTTTGTATTTGTAAATGTGATATTTTGGGAACGCACAACGCTGCGAAATTTCCCCTTTGCTTTTTTAATGATTTTCCCCCTGCTCGAAATACTGTACTTTTTAAACCTTTAAAAACCAACAAACCCCCTTGATCCCTTTCCAGTTAATTCATCCTTAAATTTTTCCCAAAAACCCCTTTCTTGTTATAATTGAATGAAAAGGCAACCCTTTTGGGAAAACGGATGTTCTACCACCCCACCGCTCCTTTACCCTTTTCTTGGGTTTTCCAATTTTCTTTAAAAGATGCTTCAAGGGAATAATTTAACAAAACTATCTGTATCTGTGTAAAGTACTCCTGGACTCAGGAAAACAGGGCTTAAAGACATAAAAAAAATTCTAACATCAAAAGCTTTGAAAATTTCCCTAAAACAGTAAACCCAAAAAAAACGGGCCTTTGGCCCAATTTTGGGACTTTTTTTTTTTTTAAACTTTAAGGCCAAAAAGGGATAAATTAAATTTTCTAAAGCCTTTAATTTTGGTTTGAAGTCAGCTTAAGGGGGGCTTCGTTCTTTTTGGGTAAAAAAATCGACATCTTGCGCTTGGGGGAAAAAAAAATTCCCTCCATAGCCCTTTCCCAAAACAACTGTTTTTTCATCAATTTGAAAAAGTTTTTTTCGGGAAGCATCCCCGGATTTATTTTCTGAATCAGTGTTCTTCATGGAGGTTGGTTTCATAACTTTTCCCTTGTTCAAAAGAAATTTAAAAACGAGGGCCCTGTTTGTAAAAACTTCAACCCTGTTTAAAAAAATTGTAAAAGGGGTCCTTTAATAAACAAACCAAAATTTTTTTTTGCCTCGAAGATTAGGCACAATTTTTAGGGGGGCTCTTTTGGGGATTATCTTTAGTTTTCGCTGCTAATGGATATCTTTAAATGCGGGTTCAGGATTTTCTTTGAGGAAAATTCAAAAACCCAACTTCTAGAATGAAACCACGCTGCTGTTCGGGCGTTAAACTCCCCAACCATTTTAAATGCCTTTTGAATTTTAAATTGGGATCGCCGCCTGGGGTACTTTTTAAAAAGTTGCTTAACGGAAGTGTTTGCCCATTCCCCAAATCCATACAGAATTTTGCATCTAAATACAAAAAAGATGGGTTAGACCTTTATTTGGGAAACCTTTGTCGCCCCAAGTTTTGTTTGTTTGTTTTACAGTAATGATGCGACGCCCAAAACTAACCCCTCACGCAATCCTTTTTTAAAACCCTCTAAAACCCTTTTGGTTAGGTCAGACAATAAATCAATCTGTTTTCCCCTGTAAATTTTAAAAGAAAGCGTCCCAAACTCACCCGGGCCCCAAAAAAGTAATGCGGGGATCCAAGCTAAAATGTTTCATGCAGGCCCTTTTCAAATTTTTTTTCAAAGACGCCCTGCCAACAAACATGTATCAGCCATCAAGAAAGGGAATCATGAAAATTCCCATCGTTTAAAACACTCTAATTTCTGCCACGCATCTTGAAAAGGCGGGTAATCAAATCACTGATGTCCTTTCCTCTGAGCCTAGAAAAGAAGGGCGCCTTTAGGGGAAGTGAATCTTCGAAAAACCCTTTCCCAACTTTTTAAAGTACTCATAAGGGTAAACGCCCTTTCTAACAAAGTTGGGTCAAAAAAATTTTTTCCCTTTAGGGGGACAGGATTTAAAAAAGGAACATAGCCCCGGGCTCTAAAGATCCCATCAGGTGCTGCCTAAAAGTCATAAAAAAACATGTTATTTAAAAGTGAAACACATGTACTTTTTTTGATGACTGGGGCAATGCATGTTTATTCTGAAGGCCTCTACTGCTTCCCTTAAAGATGAAAAGTCCCTAACCTCGCAAGTTTTTTGAAAGAATACAGGCAGCTTCCATTCTTTGGGTCAAAAATTTAGTTTAAGATTGCATTTACTGTTGGGGCCCGCCCTCTTAAATTTCCGCTAATGGAACATGGTCCCCTTACCCGTCGGATTCTCTGCGTTTGATGAGAGACCTAAACCGCAAATCCCCAAAAACGTGTGGCTGAGTCCCTACTGTTGTTGGTCTTCAGGGGGTCCCTTATGATTTTTTAGATAAGTTTAAAATTTTTAAACAGTCCCTTAAAGCACTTTCTGCATGCGTTTTAAGAAGTATTTTGCAGCATTAGGGCCCCCTTTTATAATTCTGGCCTGAAAAGAACGCCATCCGACCTGACAACGAAGGGAAAACCAAAAGAAAAAATTTGATGAATTTCTTTATTAAGACTGTTTTTCCCAAGTTTTTTTGGGGCTGGCCCTTCAAAAAGGGAAAAATGAGTGGGTTTAAAGTCTGCGTAAAAAACATATGGGGAATTTTGCATCCGCTTCCAAATTCCCTTTAAAAAAAACTTTAGATCCCGGGGGGGGTAATTTGTTCTGTATTAAAAGTCAACCTTGGGGCCCAAAACGTGTTTCTTATTTTGCTCGGGCTTGAAAAAGATGGCATTCTTGTTAAACTTTTTTTACAGAAAAACTTGTTTGTGCCCAAACTTTTGAAGTATCTGCATTGTTTATCCTTGTTCGTATTAATGTGTAATGCGGTAGCCCCGCGGTGGGAAAACCCCCCAAATAAAGTAACATGAATTTTTTTTCTGGTTCGCCAATTGTTTGGGGGTTTTTAGACACTTTAAAACGGCAGTAATTTGTTTCCCCCCTCCCCTTGGGATACATTTAAAAATTATTGGGTTTTTTTTTTGTTTTTCCCAAAAACCATCCAAAAGGGGAAACCACGCTTAAAAAGGAAAGGACAAACCCCCCTAAAGTTAAAAAACATTGATGTAAGGGCCCAAGTTTGACACTCTCACCCTCGGTTTTTTGGGGGAAAAATCACCCTTTCGAGAACACACCACATAAAACATTTGTTGTCGAATTCTTTAGTTTAGAACGCTCTTTTCGCCCACCCAAATCTCGAGGGATTTGGGAAAGAAGACTTTCCAACAATCGGGGCATACCTTTGCCTGTTTTTTTAAACTAATCCCCAAAAAATTCGCCCCTTACCCAAAAACCCGAGCCTCTTCAAATTTGGGTTCTTCAGGCAGCGCAAACGTGGCAAGCAGTTCGTCTGCCCAAACCGGGGGTTAAGGGGCCCTTAAAGGAAAAGAATAGCCCGTTGTTTAGTTGAGACCCCAAAATCTAATTTTTTCAATTTTTTTGTTTATAAATCGATTCAAAAAAACTACCCTTACTTTAACTGGCGGTCCCCATTTTAGTTTACTTTGGGCTTGAAAATAGCATTTTTCAACGCTTGCCGTACTTTTGGACAAAGACTTTTAAAACAATACATTCAGTGCCTTGATAAACCCTCTCTCCAACATTTCCCCCCCAAACAAAATTCCCCTGGTCCTTCATATATCTTAGGGCCCTTTGAGCTTTTTTTCCCAACCCAAAATATTATTTTTAAAATTTAAAAAAAAAAATTAAACAGAATCAATATCAACGGGCCTTTTTTTTCTTGGACCCCATAAACAAAATATAAACACCCTTTGGGGGGGTTTTTACCCGTGGGGCTGTTTTTAAAAAGAGTTTTAAAGCCTCGTTTACCCTTTTTTAAGCATTCCTTTTTTATCTGCTCGGGGGGTCTGGCTGTTGAGAAAAACTTTTCCCTCGCCTTTCTTTGAAATCAAAAAATTTTGTCTTTTGTAGTCCAAAAAAACGGGCCCGTAAACGGGTTTAAAATTCCCTTTATCCGGATGTTTGAGTTTAGCTATTTCTTTATTTAAATTGGGCAGTTTTGGGAAAGAACTAAGTTTTGCCGTTATTATTAACCATAGCTGGTGCTTTTGGATTTAGTTTTTAATTTTTTTTCCAGCCCCCACTTACAGCCCAATGAACACAGGGCCAGAGCTAAAGACAAACCTCCTAGAGGTAAAAACTCGGGGCCCTATGCCCCTTGCTAAAAGACCAACACTCGTTCCTGCGAAAGGGGGCTTATAGCCGATGTTTCCCGTAATTTAAAATATGTAACACATTAAAAAGGGGGCAGAAAAACCTTTTGTTTTTTTTTCTGTATTTTGGGAAAAACCCCTTTCTCTAGTTTTTTTTGCATTTGCTAATGTTTGTTAAACTAAAAAGGGTTTTTATGTTAGGGGGGTTTTTACTACCCTTTTTTTTGGCGGGGGCCGGGAGGGACTTTGGATAAACCCCAACAGACATGCTTTTTATAAATAAAAATAATTTTTGTAATTTTAAAATCTTTTTTAAACTCTTTTTTTCAATATTCAGCTGCGCATCATATAAAAAAAAAAAAAAATTACAATTTAAACGGTTTTTTTCGGCTTTTTCTTCCCTTTTTCAATTTTTAAAAGTTTATTACTCCCCTCAAAAAAGTTCCCCGCTTTCCCTGTAACGATTATCCCCGTTGACCCCTTTGGTCAATCCATAAACCCTATTTTGTTGTTAAATAATCATCAAATCTTTCACTGTGAAGGTGTAGATCTTTAGCCACAAGGTCAACTGTTGGATTTCTACACCTCCCACCTCCAAACAGTTTTCTTATTTCATCAAAATGCTGATAAGGTTTAAGCCCGCTAGCATAGATTTGGTTAGGACTGCCCTCAATCGAACATTGTACTTTCGTTATTTTTGGATTAATAAACTTTTCACTTCCTCTTTCGAACGGTTCTTCATCTTCACACAGCAATAAAATACCTTTAAGCGATCTTGCTGCAACACTAAAACTAAAATTCCATATAGCGTCTGCCCTGCTTCTGGGATATGTTGTATGATGAATCACTCTTTCGTAATATATTGCTAATTTTGACTGATATTGTTGCTCAATCAACCTTGCTAAATTAGGGTTGCTAACAACGTCAAACTCTAACGAGATGTCAGAAATGCTGTACTTTGCTCCGGTGTCTAATGATTTGATAACCCGTTTGTATTCATTAAAAGTTAGTTCATATGACAATCTGTCTTTTAATGCTCCTTGAAAGTATGGTGCATGCGCTTTTAACAACTCAAAATCTAAGGGAATGGAAAAGCGATTTCCAAACGCAAAATTTACAGCTTCAGGCCTTTTGCCGTCTTTAGTATCTCCAGCGCCTATTCTATGTTTTAGTGCTTCTTCATTTTCGATTCCTTGAAACGCAAGATCAGCCCTTTCATTCCCAGTTAGCCATAGATCAGAATAGGTTAAAAATATGTCTGCATTGTGTAAAGAAAATATTTCTTGCCCCTCAAGTTTTATAGAAATTTTCTTAACGATTGCCCGCCCCAGATTCTGTACAACTGTCCTGTTTGGGTCTGTTGTTGAATCGAGCGCTATTTTGAAAGTAAGACGCGCAGAGCCTGGCACAATCACGTCATTTGCTCCTAGGTCTGGAAATTTGACAGTAAGAATTTGATCTGCATCAATAGTAGATGGATTATTTGGAACAGTAATAGTCCGCTTATTTCCCTTCACGCCAAAGGGTTCTTTCAGTCTTCTATGCGGGTCAAGAATCGAGCCATGTGCTTGTGACATTTTTATAAAGCAAAATAAAAAATAATTATTTAAAAACATGGCAGGAATTGAAGATGAAGAAGATTATGATGTTTTTGATCCTGGAGACGACATGAGTGAAATGATCCCTTTAATACAACATCGCTCAACGCTCTCAATGCGGCATGAATTAACAGAAAGTAAGGTTAAATCATTTTACGAAAGTTTAGGCCAAGAACCTCCCGAATTTATAGACCCAAATGATTTTGAATTAAAAGATGATCATTTGTCTGTAAAAAACGATCAAGGGCAACTTGTTCGGCTTACAACTAAACCCGACCCATCAAAGTTTTTAGCCAAGAGTACAATTATACAAAGACTCAGTGTGAAAGACCAAAATCGCCTTGGCCTTGTTAGACCGAAATTAGACAGGGATGCAGTTTCTAAACTTCAAAACACACTGCAGGAACTCCCAACAGCTAACCAAATACAAAACATGGAACTTGAAGAATTAAATCAATCGGCAGATGAAATAATAAATGCAATAGAAGCAGAAACCAGTTTTTCAGAAGAAACAGCATTGAAGACTATACACGACTCACCGCTACCCATGCGAGAAATAACGGCCCTTGATCATGCTTTAAGAACCATTAGAGGCGAATTAACAAACAATTTAGCAAAACTAGGTGAACTAGATGGGCATATAAGAAGAGAAAAAGAAAAACTCGTTGAGGCCGATGACGCCGACTTAGGGCCTGATATTAAAGAAAGAATAACCCAAAGACTAAAAGATCTTGAACAAGAGAGATCAGCAAGACTAGAAGTGCTAACTACTAACCGAGACCAATTACGAACTCAAGTGAATAGAATAAGAGAAACTATCCGAAAAATTTTATATGAAGACACAACGCTAGCAGAACGAATAAAAACGCTGTTTAGAGAGCAAGGCGTCACATTAGCAAGCGTTATAACTGCCTTAGGATTTGCAATAAGTACACTGGTAATGGCTATTACAGGCGGCGGTAGCCAAAGTTCAGTACCTCCACCGCCATCGCCTCCACCTGATAAATCATGGGTAAAAAAACAGCTTGATCATCTTGCAAGTTTATTAAAAAAATTAGCTGGTAAAGCCGTGGACGCTTTACCAGGAATATGGGGAGTATCGTCAGCTGGCTTTTGTCTACTGCAAGCAAAGTAGTTGGCTTTATGGCCGAGCACTTATGGACATTAGTTCTTGTAATAGTTGGGTTACTATTTAGTAAGATAAAGACCAAGTAATCCTATGCCAGTTAATCCAAGAACAAGCGCTGTCTTTTCATATTCATGGTCATCGCGAACAGAGTCCGCGAGCTTTGCTGAGTCTTCAATGACTTTGGGGTTTGGACTTCGGGGATTGGATGACTTAATCTTGGGCGTTCTTTTATTGTTTGTAATATTACTGGCTCAGAATTTATGTCGTTTTTTCCCAACCTTCTGTTCATTGCCTGCTATAAGAATTTCATTATTATAGTTTATTATTGTTCCTATCTGGAGCCTGAGGTCAGAAGGCAGCATGTATAAACCAGTGCCAACAGCAAAGTCTACTTTCGATCTTGCGTATTGTAAAACATGTTGGTACCTTTGAATACTTGAAGGTAAATCAACTGTAGAATTAATGGCGTCCTCTAAATTTGCTAAGTATTGTTTTTGCGCGTCAAAGCCAGTAGAAGGATCAGTTATGCTTGATCTTGCCTGTGCTTGCGCCCCTAGCAAACACCAAACGTAAGTACGAATAGAGTCGTTTATTCGTTCTATTCCCGCCCTAGTTAGGCCCTTAGAAGTGTCTAAGATAAATGTTGTCCATGCTGTTTTATGCTCTTGCTCTATGGACCAGGGCCGAACAATTTTGAAAGGAGAACGCCAGTCATAGTTATACTTTCTGTGCGTGCCCCGAAAATAAATGACGCCTAGGCCATGATTAAGATCCAACTTTTGTCTAAAGTCTGTCTTGATGTTAATATTGAATTCGTTACAGATCCTTTCAAAAGCCTTCATGTCTATTCTGTTGCTGAATGGATTAAATGGTTTGTCATTTGGTAATGGCGCTTGCAGTTCCAGTCAAAATACGTCTGAAGGTGTAATAAAAATGAAATCTGTACACTGACCTCACCAAAGGATCATGGTGATTTAAATGATCACATACGACACTCCACACCCAGTTTGATGCACAAAACACAGCAAAGTTTAACTGTTTCTGATAAAACTGCATCGATGACTAAACCACGCTTTCTGGATGTGCTCGTTTTCAATAGGGGGGTTAAGATAGCTCTTCAATGAGTACTCACCTTTTTATGAAAAGGGGCAGTCTGGGTCACAGCAATGTCAAGAGTATCAGTTGCTATATTTTTAAGATTGTAGTGCGGCCCAACAGAATATTTTGCATCTTTAGTATATTTGAATGCACTCATTTTTAATTTGTTTTAAAAAAATGTTTGTAACAATAACAACTCAAGACCGTCCTTCGTTTTAGAACATGCTATTGATAACAATTGCGGGGCCAAAACGGTCGCGCTCCATGAAATATTCTACAAAGTCGAAGGGTTTAATATAAGCGAAACCAAGGGAATAATAAGATTACAAAAGTTGTGGGGCTCAAAGCTAACCAGTTAACAATACCTGATGTTATTAGGGGTTTTGCTCACTAAAAGAAGCAATGAGTAAATTCGGCATTACTCTCAAACTTAACAATGCAAATCTAAAAACAATATTAACATTCGAACCTGAAAAAGCAGATTACTTATTTGATAAAGAGCTAGCTAAAATGTTAGGCTTTAAAGTTGACACTCAGGTCACTAAAAGATTTGGTTTTTGCGCCAAACGAAACTACTTTAAGGGGAAAATCCGCTCGATTTTGCATTACATTCATTCTTTATGTTCATTTGGATGAGCTGAGCACTGATGAAAACTTATATGATGGAAGGCCCTCAAATGTTTTAAGAGCTTACCGGCGGGAAAGCTGCATATTGCGATTATGAAATTATACAATTCCCTAATTTACAGTTTAAAAGATTAGTTTGTGGGAGGGTTGGATTATTTAATATAAAAATTGCAGACAAAGCAGGGAAAGTTGTGAAATGCGATAACCTACACATTGTTTTGGAAATAAAATAATAAACTGTACTAAAAATGTCGCGTGGGCCAGAAGAATCCGGAGTTACATTAGCGCCTGTAAGGTGTATAACTTTAGAATTAAAAAGACCTTGCAGACGTTGCGGACTTTGAACAAAATGGTGAGATAGGCGCTTTGTATGGTTTTGAGTACACTAAAGATGGTGATTATAAACGCAAAGAGTTGGCGACAGCAAAAAGTTTCCTAAACTAGAA
>CM031614.1:52280521-52288021 GCA_018398815.1 Conus ventricosus
CTGTCTCTCTCTCTGTGTCACTGTGTCTCTGTCTCTCTCTCTCTCTCTCTCCTCTCTCTCTCTCTCCTCAGCCACACACACACACACACACACACACACACACACACACACACACACACACACACACACACACACACACACACACATACAGAGTAGTAGAAGTAGTAGTAGTAGTAGTTGTTGTTGTTCTTGTTGTAATCGTAGTAGTAGTAGTAACAGATCAGCACGGCACGCAGCAGCAGCAGCAGTAATAGTATAGTAGTAGTAGTAGTATAGTAGTAGTAGTAGTAGTATAGTAGCTGTAGAAGTAGTAGTAGTAGAGACAGACATACAAGACTCAAGACTCAAAAACTTTATTACTCAAGGATAGAGATTTTAGGCAGTGCCTATTCTTCAATCTGTCCTTGCTATCTACAACATTCAACTAAACACACTGCACATATTAATAATGGTAGAAACAATGAAGAATATAGCAACATTATAATAATAACAATAACAATAGTAATAAGAATAATAATGATTAAAAAAAAAAATTCCATTACAAAATTACACAAACAAAATCAGAGACGTACGTGCGCGCTCACATGCACGCACACGCCCACACATACACCACGCACGCGTACACCCACACCCACACCACACACCCACCCACCCACCCACACATACATACATACACATTTTCATTAGCTAATATAGAGGCAAACATAAAAGTAGGGCGTTGAGACTATGATCAAAAGGTTAGATTTATTGTTCAAGTAAATGTTTATGTATTGCTGATTTGAAGGACGGCAGTGATTGACATGTTTTGGCAGACGAAGGAGAGAGTTCCACACAGATGGACCAAAAATGCAAAACTAGATTTGACAAATCAATGCGGACACGTGGTAAATGTAATTATTTGAATCATATCGCGTTGTTGCCATTTGGATATACTCAGCAAGATATGTTGGCGCCATGTTTGCATGGACTTTAAACATTAGTACTGCCTTATTATAGATCAGTTGCTCTGCAGTGGTAGCATCATTAGTTTTGCGAATTTGCCCGTGGTTGATAGAAACTTGTCGGGAAGAATCAGCTTAATTCCCCGCCTATGCATAGAGTTGATCTTTTTTATGTGATTTTCACCGGCACCACTCCAGACAGTGGACACATAGTTGATGTGAGAAAGGCAATGGCTTCAAAAATAATTTCCGGATGTGTGGTTTCAACTAATAACTGAGTTTATTGAGCAAAAACAAATTGCGAGCCAACTGTTTGCAAACATGATTAAAATGTGATTGCCATTTAAAATTATCATCAATAATCACGCCTAAGACACGGTGTTCGGTAACCTGCTCGATCAAGGTTTCACTCATTTTTAGGCTCAACATAAGATGCTGTCGTTGATGTTTCTGTCTCGATGCTAGGACCATACATTTTGTTTGTGCGGATTAAGGACCATTCGGTTTTGGTTGCACCATTCTAAGACATCATTTATACTTTGTTGTAACGATATTTGTACAGACATGATGTTTGTATCACTACAGTGAAGAGAACTGTCGTCAGCGAACAGATCACAGATGACATCTTTGTGAGATATGTGCATCGGTAGGTCATTTATAAAAATACAGAAGAGAAGAGGTCCAAGGACAGAGCCCTGTGGAACGCCACAGATCACTATTCCTTCAGAGGAATAAGTACCGTTTAAGTAAACACGCTGGGTCCTGTTTTCAAGATATGACTGAAAGAAGATGACTACTGCCGGATTTTGAACATATGCAGTCATTTTGTTTAATAATATGTTGTGGTCTACAAGATCAAAGGCTTTCTTAAAATCGAGGAAAACAGTTCCAGTGAGTTTTCTTTCGTTGATGGCTGATAGCCATGTATCACAGAGGCGTGTTAAGGCCGTGTGGCATGAGTGATTTCGACGAAAGCCTGACTGAAATGGGGGAACAGTTTGTGATGTTCCATATGTTTAGTTAGGTGTTTGTGAACATGCATCTCAAGAGGTTTCGATACAACGGATAAAAGAGATATTGGTCTAAAATTGTTTAAATCAGTGAGATCTCTTGATTTGGGTAAGGGAATAACTTTTGCTGCCTTTAGACCACATGGGAAGACATTCTGATCAATACACAAATTATAAACATACGTAAGGGTATCAACAATGTAAGGTAGAGCAAGCTTGAGTATAGAAGCATTTAAGTTATCTGGACCCATTGCTTTTTTATTTTTAAGTTTTGAAATTAAGGAACCAACTTCATTAATAGCAAGCAAGGGGATGCTAAATGAATCTCTAGTATTCAATCGTTCTTGGCAAAACGATTGGAGAACAGCTGGAGTCTCATATCGATTAAAGAATGTGACACTGGCAGCTGTTTGTACTGATTCAGTTACCTGAAGGAAATGATTGTTGAAAGTGTTAGCAGACCACATAGTCGCAGTATACAGACAGACAGAGAGGCGTGCCTGTCTGCCTGCGCACATAACATGCGCGCCCGCACGCTGACGTGCCACTACGCACGGGCACACACAGTTTTCAACTCCGATGTCCAAACGTAAACAAAATGCACTCAGTATGCCGTTCATCTGGCAGGTGCCAGACTGAGTCTTGGAACCAACTGGTTGGGAACAGGGGGAGGGGTGGGGGTAGTCAGGGCTGGGTGGGGAGGGAAGCAAGGGGAGGACAGGAGGGGTGGGAGGAGAGGGACGTTAGAATGGGAGGAAGGACAACGGGGCGGCTGGGGGAGTGTGGGTTGGGGGATGGGGACGTGTGTGTGTGTGTGTGTGTGTGTGTGTGTGTGTGTGTGTGTGTGTGTGTGTGTGTGTTGTGTGTTGTGTGTGTGTGTGTGTGTGTGTGTGTGTGTGGTGTGTGTGTGTGTGTGTGGTGTGTGTGTGTGTGTGTGTGTGTGTGTTGTTGTGTTGTGTGTGTGTGTGTGTGTGTGTGTGTGTGTGTGTGGTGTGTGTGTGCGTGTGTGCGTGTGTGTGTGTGTGTGTGTGTGTGCGTGTGTGCGTGTGTGTGTGCGTGTGTGTGTGTGTGTGTTGTGTGTGTGTGTGTGTGTGTGTGTGTGTGTGTGTGTGTGTGTGGTGTGTGTGTGTGTGTATGTGTGTGTGTGTGTGTGTGTGTGTGTGTGTGCGAGCGGGGGGGGGGGGGGGGGGGAGTAAAACTATAGAAACATGGCTAGTTCTGTTCAGGTTTTTCGTTCGTCCGCACTGACCTTTAGTGATACGACAAGCGGGGATCATCGCCTAAGGTGAATGGGGTCAATTGCAGGATTAAGGGGGTGGGGGGGGGGGGGGGGGAGCAGGGGGCTACATTACACTTCACCATTCCTCCAGAACGACAACGCATGAAGACAGGTAGTGACAATAGGGGTATGTATGTCATGGACCATCGCGATTCGAACGCACAACCTTCGATAAGCAAACTCGATTCTCTCTTTAACCAGCGACTATAAACCAACGAAAAAAAAACAAAAAAACAAGATGCAAAGCATATAAACGTACTTCCAGTTTATCCTGAACACGCGTGAGATATTCCATAAAGAAAAAAAAAAAACCGTCTTGTGCTGGTGTAACTGTTAGTACTGGCTATTCTGGAAAAATCGACCATCACCTGTGACCTATAATGAACATACGTTCAAATGTTCAGAAAGATCGGCCAAGAACTTTCTGAGATTTTCCATAAAGAAGAAAACCATTATGGGCCGTTAGGAACGGCTATAACGGTAAACTTACACATCGGGCATCATCCTTGACCCACAATGAACATACCCACAAATTTTCAGAAATATCGGCCACGTACTTTCTGAGATATTCCATGAAGAAGAAAACCATTAGCAATTGCTATAATGATAAACTGAAACACGGGGCATAATGAAAATACCTGCTAATTTTCACAAAGATCGGCAAAGTACTTTCTGAAATATTCCATGAAGAAAAAAAAACCGTTACAGGCCGTTACAGCCGTTAGTAACGGCTATAACGGTAAACTAAAACATCGGTCATTATTCGTGACCCATAATGAACATACCTACAAATTTTCAGAAAGATCGGCCAAGTACTTTCTGAGATATTCCATAAAGAAGGAAAACCGTTACATGCCCTTACAGCCGTTAGTAACGGTAAACTAAAACACGGGCATTATTCGTGACCCATAATAAACATACCTACAAATTTTCAGAAAGATCGGCCCAGTAGTTTTGTCTGGAGCGAGTGGAACACATTTTGACCACGAACGGACGGACGGACGGACCAACACAACACACACACAACACACACACACACACACACACACACACACAACACACGCGCCGCGCGCGCGCGCGCGCGCGCGCACGCGCGCGCACGCCCACGCACACACACTGCATTTCTATAAGAACTGGGAGTACAAAAACATGAAGAAGAAGGGGGCAGGGGACATTTTATTATATTTAACACGAATAGGTGAAAGACATTTTGTGGGTTTGAAAAAAAGCTAGATCGATGGTTTTCAGCACACTTTCTAGGAAAAGGCTTTGCTCGAAATGACCAGCTGGAAACTAGCCTGCATGACTCAACACCCCTCCCCCTCCTCCCCCTGCTCCCCAGCCGTTCCTCCTCTCTCTCTGTCTCTCTGTCTCTCTGTCTGTTCTCTGTCTTTGTCTCTCTGTCTCTCTCTCTCCGAGTCTCTCTCTCTCTCTCTCTCTCGATCTGTCTCTCCGATCTGTCCTTCTCCCCCTCCCCCCCTCTCTCTCTCTCTCTCTCTCTCGCTCTTTCTCTCGCTGTGTCTGTCTCTCGCTGTATCTCTCTGTTTCTCTCTGTCTCTGTCTGTCTGTCTGTCTGTCTGTCTGTCTGTCTCTCTCTCTCTCTCTCTCTCTCTCTCTTTCACTCTCTCTCTCTCTCTCGCTCTCTCTCTCTCTCTCTCTCTCTCTCTCTCTCTCTCTCTCTCTCTCTCTCTCTCTCTCTCTCTCTCTCTTTCGCTGACTATTCCCAGTCCCCGTGCCCCGTCCCCCTGTATTGTGGCCCAAGGCCAACGTACAGTAAACAGGTTCTGAGATCTGAGCTCTGAGTTCTCTCTCTCTCTCTCTCTCTCTCTCTCTCCCCTCTCTCTCTCTCTCTCTCTCTCTCTCTCTCTGAGTTTCTCAGAATAATCCGTCTCTGAAGACTGCTACCGAAAAGCATTCCTCTTCCCCTTCCCTGGTGGAATGAAAGTGCATCAGTGCACCCCCACGTACTCCTCCTCTCTCTCCTCTATACTTCCCCTACCTCACCTACCCGACCCCCCCGTCCCCCTCCCCCCCCCCCCCCTCATCGTCCCTCCCTCTCCCCTTTTCTCCGTGTCCCCATTACCAAGTGTATTGTGAATAGTGCCCTTTGGCCGGCCTTTCTTTTCCCGTGTCCCCATTACCAAGTGTATTGTGAATAGTGCCCTTTGGCCTTTCTTTTCCCGTGTCCCCATTACCAAGTGTATTGTGAATAGTGCCCTTTGGCCTTTCTTTTCTGGGTAGTTCCTTTCCTGACAACTGTCTTCTGTTTTTTTTTCTTTTTTCTTTCTTTCTTTCTTTCTTTCCTTTGAGACAAACGGTGTTCTTTCTTTTCTTTTCCTTTTCTTCTTCTTTCTGTACCATTGCCTTCTGTCCTTCTTTTCTTTGTTTCACCTGCAATTTGTTCTGTCTGAATTCCTTTTTTTTTTTTTTTTTTTTGCTTTTCCATACGTTTGTGTTCTGTCTGACTTTCTTTCTTTTCTAGATAGTTGTGCTCTGTCTGACTTTTTTCCTTTTTTTTTTCTTAATTGACAATTGTATTCTGTTTGATTTTCTGTTCTTCCATTTCTGGTCAGCTGTGTTTCATCTGACTCTCTTTGTCTTTCTTTGCCAAACAGATGTGTTCTGTTTGTTTGTTTTTTTTTCTTTTGTTGTTGTTGTTGCTGTTGTTTCATTTATAAACAAATGTGTATTGTCTAACTTTCTTTTTCCTCTCCTTTCTGGACAATTGTGTTCTTTTCTTTCTTAAACTAACAGAGGTACGGTGTGTGTGTGTGGTGTGTGTGTGTGTGTGTGTGTGTGTGTGTGTGTGTGTGTGTTTGATTTTCTTGCCTTTCTGTTCTAGACATTTGTGTTCTATCGGACATTGTCTACTTTCATTTTAAGACAATTGTATACTGTCTAACTTTTTTTCTCTCCTTTCTAGACGATTGTATTCTGTCTTAATGTCTGTTCTTCCTTCTATTAACAATTGTGTTCTGCCCCAATGTCTGTTCTTCCTTTGTGTTCTGCCTTAATGTCTGTTCTTCCTTCCATTAACAATTGTGTTCTGGCCTCATGTCTGTTCTTTCTTTCATTAACAATTGTGTTCTGCCCTAATGTCTGTTCTTTCTTTCATTAACAATTGTGTTCTGCCCCAATGTCTGTTCTTCCTTCCATTAACAATTGTGTTCTGCCTTAATGTCTGTTCTTCCTTTCATTAAGAATAGTTGTGTTCTGCCTTAATGTCTGTTCTTTCTTCATTAACAATTGTGTTCTGCCTTAATGTCTGTTCTTCCTTTCATTAAGAATAGTTGTGTTCTGCCCCAATGTCTGTTCTTCCTTCCATTAACAATTGTGTTCTGCCTTAATGTCTGTTCTTCCTTTCATTAAGAATAGTTGTGTTCTGCCCTAATGTCTGTTCTTTCTTTCATTAACAATTGTGTTCTGCCTTAATGTCTGTTCTTCCTTTCATTAAGAATAGTTGTGTTCTGCCCTAATGTCTGTTCTTTCTTTCATTAACAATTGTGTTCTGCCCTAATGTCTGTTCTTTCTTTCATTAACAATTGTGTTCTGCCTTAATGTCTGTTCTTCCTTTCATTAAGAATAGTTGTGTTCTGCCCTAATGTCTGTTCTTTCTTTCATTAACAATTGTGTTCTGCACTAATGTCTGTTCTTTCTTTCATTAACAATTGTGTTCTGCCTTAATGTCTGTTCTTCCTTTCATTAAGAATAGTTGTGTTCTGCCCTAATGTCTGTTCTTTCTTTCATTAACAATTGTGTTCTGCCCTAATGTCTGTTTTTTTCTTTCATTAACAATTGTGTTCTGCCCTAATGTCTGTTCTTTCTTTCATTAACAATTGTGTTCTGCCCTAATGTCTGTTTCTTTCTTTCATTAACAATTGTGTTCTGCCCTAATGTCTGTTCTTTCTTTCATTAACAATTGTGTTCTGCCCTAATGTCTGTTTTTTCTTTCATTAACAATTGTGTTCTGCCCTAATGTCTGCTTTTTCTTTCATTAACAATTGTGTTCTGCCCTAATGTCTGTTCTTTCTTTCATTAAGAATAATTGTGTTCTGCCTTAATGTCTGTTCTTCCTTTCATTAACAATTGTGTTCTGCCCTAATGTCTGTTCTTTCTTTCATTAACAATTGTGTTCTGTTTCACTTTCCTTTCTTTCATTTCTAACCAGCTGCGTTCTGTCTGATCTTCCTTTATTATTTTTTTCTTCTTGTTTTCTTTTTTTTTTGACACTTCTGTTCTGCATCACTTTCTTTTTTTCTTTCTTCTCTTT
>CM031614.1:52300521-52310521 GCA_018398815.1 Conus ventricosus
ATTGTTTAGCTTATCATCAATTGAGCAATGTGAGCTTATTTTTACGTTTTTTACGCGCAGGAACGAATGAATGTCACCCTGACAGGACCCCTAGATATATACGTTTCCAAGAACTCAGTCCAGCGAACGGTATAATAGGGAGCGAGGCTGGCGAGATCACGTCATTTCTTGTTCGGTGTTTTCCCCAGTGAGTAGAGAGGCGCGCTAGCGCGAAACAAGCAGACGACTTTTTGTGGAGTACTTGACTGAAACTGAAACCGAGACAGGCCAACCATGCCTGCCTTAACCGCAACCGGTAAGATCTTTCATTGCGGAAGATTGCACCATGTTTCATTCAGTTGTGAGCACAAATTGATATCAATGGGGAAAAAATTTTTTTTTTAACGCGGTCAGTCTTTTCGCGAAAGTCACTAATGACACAAAATTTTAATGCTTGCCGAATTCTCATACCATCGGCGTTTATGCAAGTTTTTAGTGTATTGCGAAATGAACTTCTCCAAAGATGAATGAATATTGTGGGTTTTTTTTCCTCTCCCTAAATGTTCTTACCATGTTTGTCCTGATCTTGCATTTTCAGCGAGAGTTATCTGCAAACATTTGTGGAAAGTAAAGTTTCGGCGCAAACGCCTCACTCTGGTTTTAAAACAAATGAGCTGATAGCGATTTTGTGCATTCTTCATTTGACCCATAATCTGTCACTGGTAGCATTTATTTTTGCCTTAAATAGGCCTGCTTACTCTTGCAGATGAATATTGCTGTTTTTAGTGTTTGTCACAGAGCGGCGTATCAATTAACTTCCTGCCACCACTGTACAGGATTCCGCTCAGAAATTAAACGCCGTGATAAACCTGCTCGACATCGATCGAGTTTAGGGTGGAAAGTAGTCGATTTGGTTAGAAGTCGCGTTGCGGAGAATTTGAAAACGCTACTACAATGTTAGAAATATTGTAGAATTGTGTTAGTGAGGTTGTCTGCATGCCTTATGATGTGCATTCAGTTCAGTCAGTTTAAGTTGTAGATAATACGTTCATGTCTAATAACTCTGATTCAACGTACTAATGAATTGTCAGTTATTACCGTAGGAGTTGGTGCTAAAGTGGCTCATTCAACAGTGCATTAAATTAGTTTAAAATGACGGTAGTGTGATACAATGAATATCAGAGTGATAATGGAAATGATGGTGATAATGATGATGATGATGACGGTGATGACAGTGTTGATGATGATGATGATGATATGGTGATGATGACGATGACGATGATGATAGTGATGATGACGATGATATGGTGATGATGATGATGGTGATGATGATGATGGTGATAGGATGACATTGATGATAACAGTGATGATTCCTTGCAGGGTTCAGTGTGATTGACACGTACAACTTCATCAGGGAGGATATGCAGACGGGGGCGGGGGACTTCGACGAAGAGTTCGACCCCCTAGCTGATCAGCAGGTGTGTATAGTGTGCCACTGAAGTATGTGTCTGTCTACCTGTCTCTCCGTCACTGTCTCTGTGTCCGACTGTCAGTCTCTCTGCCCTCCCCCCCCCCCCCCCCCCCCCCCCCTCCTCTCTCTCTCCCTCTCTGTGCGGTTTGGGCCTCAAGCCCAGTACGATGTCCATTTTTTTTTTTTTTTGTCAGTGACAAAGTTGCACATCAGAATTGTGGCTGAGAGAGAGAGAGAGAGAGAGAGAGGAGAGAGAGAGAGAGAGAGAGATTCTCCACCCATTTCACTTAGTTTCAGTGTCGGTCAGACAGACAACATGCTGTTGAACCAAGTCACTGATCGTCTCGGTCATTTTTCTCTCCTTGCAGGGGGTCCCCCAGTTCTCTTTCTCCTCCTCATCCCCCTCCCCCGCCCCCTCCACCACCACCCTCACCCCCTTCCCCACGGAACTGACAGCGGTCGGAAACGGCCAGCAGGCCACCACCGCTTACACCTCCTCCACCCCTCCCCGTCCCCTTCCTACACCCCCTCCCCCTCTCCGGCCCCTTCCTACACCTCCTCCCCTCCCCGGCCCCTCAGAGTCAGGGGGGCAGCATGTACGAGATGATGGACCCGCAGATGCAGAGTCTGATCGACATGGAGGTCAACTCCAGCTTCCTGGAGGAGCTCATGGGCCAGCCCTCCCCCACCCCGTCCCCGTCGGGTCCCCCACCCCCTCACCACCCCCTCGCCGCCCTTGCCCCCTCAGTCCCACACCACCACCGTCCTCACCAGCTACGTGGCGGAGGCCGCGGCGGCGGGTTGCACAGTGGTTGAGACGGGCGTGAAGGACCAGCAACTGCTGGACGTGGACGTGGCCGACCTCTACGACCTTGACCGACACAGCTTCTACGACGACGTCGCCATGGACGCCAAGGTCAAGACTCC
Source organism: Conus ventricosus (assembly GCA_018398815.1). Classification (NCBI taxonomy): domain Eukaryota; kingdom Metazoa; phylum Mollusca; class Gastropoda; order Neogastropoda; family Conidae; genus Conus; species Conus ventricosus. The sequence continues at coordinate 52,302,899 of CM031614.1, forward strand.
GGACTTTACGTGGACTGGATGAAGCCGGTGCCGGGTCAGAGGGAGTCGGTGCAGCAGCAGCAGCTGCCTGTAGGCCCCTCACTGACGGAGCTGGGGCCCCTGGCGGGGAGCGGAACAGGAGCACCTGCTGTCGGCGTTCGACAGCCTGCGCCGGGACATTCTGCTGGACTGCAAGCAGCTCAACATCTCGCCCAGTAAGTGGCCGACCCGCTTGTCTCAGTCATGGCTGGGTTTGTGTTTTTTTTTCTTTCTTTATCAGGTTTGGGTGTTAACAGTATTGCATTCTGGAACAGTCATGTGTTCCTCATTAGAAAATCATTTCGCCAGAAAACGGCATTTTCTTCTAACTCCGCACGAATGCTGCACACGACACCAAATCGCCTAGCAGAGATGAATTTTTTTTTTAAACTCCCGTGTTGTCATTTCTGATAGCGATTTGGTATTATGGTAAGCAGAATTCGTTTGGAGTTATGGGCCTGTGATTATTTCCATCAAGCGATGCAAGAGTTGCGCTCCTTGTTTGTTTGTTCTTTACTGTTAACCCTTTCCTGTCTCGTTTTAACATTCCCTTTAATACACACACACACACACACACACCACACACACACACACACACACAAGCAAAGCGCAATAAATGACTTGTAATACATTTTTCATTTAAACAAGCCCCACCCTCTCTCTCTCTCTCTCTCTCTCTCTCTCTCTCTCTCTCATTTCACCGCGTCGATCGAGTCGCTCTCAACACCATCGTTGTTGTTTTCTCCCCTCTCAGACCCCAAGTCGTGGACTGCGGAGGACTCGAAGTCGTGGGTGACCTACATGCTGGACAAGTGTCAGTGCTCGGACGACTGCTCGGCCTCTCTGGCTATGCCCGGCCCCGCCCTGTGTCAGAAGACTCGGGACGAGCTCATGTGGCTGTCCCCGAACACCGGGGAATCCTTGCACGAGCAGCTGCAGCTGTGGATGGCGCTAGGTGAGCAGTCTTTTTTTTTTTTTTTTCACCTTGTGGGCGATTTCCCTCCCCTTTTCGTTTTTTTTCTTTTTTTTTAAATCTCGAGTTTTCCTTTCTTCTGTTTCTTTTTTTTTTTCCTTTCCCATCCATTTCCACATTTTCTTTCTTTCTCTGTCTGCTTTCTTTCTTTACTGTTTCTTTTTCTTTCTGTCTTCCTTTCTCTCTCTTTTTCTTTTTTTTTTCTTTTTTAAAAATGTCTTTCTTCATTTTCTTCTTTCCGTCCATGTCTTTTTCTTGCCTTCATTTCTCTTTTGTTTTTGTTTTTTTTCTTTATTACTTTATTCCTTCAATCCTTCTTTCTTTCTTTCCTTTCTTTTCCATTTTTTTCGTTCTGGATTTCAGCGTTCTAAGATTTGTGTGTTGCTTTCATCAATATCAAAGGCCCTAGCTCTCTTCCTCTCTCTCTCTCTCTCTCTCTCTCTCCCCACTCCGTTCATAAAGAATTCACACCCCCTGTACCCTCATTTTAGTTTCACATTAACAATGTGCATGCACGACGCACATTTTGTTTCTTTTTTGTCACCGCTAATCAGTCACGCAATATGCACCGCTGAAAGAAAGAAAAGATAACAGTAAAATAGATAAAGAAGAAAAGTAAAGAAAAGAGCTTTTAATAAAAAGGGTGAAAAAAAGAAACGTTAGCCGTGGAATGTTGTTATTCCATTCCACCTGCAGTGCACAAACTGCGCAGCGGGAGAGACGAGACTGGGTGGACAGGTAAACAACTCCCGTCTTTCTTCGTCGGGTCAAAAGAATGGGGAATTGTAGTTGTTGACACGGTCACATTCGTTCGTGCTGCTGCTCCGTGCGGGAGGAGGGGAGGGAGGGGGAGAGGAGGGGGGGGGGGGGGGTTCAGCGTGTCTTGTGTCGGCTCTGATTTGCATACTTGTGTTGACTGATGGTGGGTCGTCGTCTACCGCTGCCCGGGACAACTGAAATGTGTGTAAGTGTGCGCGCGTGTGTGTGTGTGTGTCGGAGCGCGCGCGCATGTATGTGTTTGGAAATTTGTGTACGTGCCAGGTTGGACGCGTCGCTTTGACAATAGGGAGGGGAAGAAGAGCGGTGGTGACTCAGGAGTGGTCTTGATAGGAGGAGAGTTGTAGAGAAATCGGAGGGGTGTGTGTACATGTGTGTGTAGGGTGGGGGTGGGGGGAGTGGGAGATTAAGGGAAGCAGGTGGGAGTGAGGAGATTGTTTTCTTGGTATATGAGCTTTTCGAAAACACAAAAAGGCTCGATTGACAAAATACACGCTCATTCGTAATTCATCTCTCCCACCCATCCCCGCCACTCTTTCTCGCTCCTCTCACCTTCCCTTACTTCTATCGTCCTCTCCTCCAGCTCCCTTCCACCTCCCCCCCCCCCCCCACCCCCCACTCCCCTTAAATCCACCTCAACCCATCTGCGCATTTCTCGCGCATACGTGCGTGCGCGCGCGCGCACACACACACTCTCTCTCTCTCTCTCTCTCTCTCTCTCTCTCGCTCGCTCGCTCCAGTGACTGACGCACAGGTAGTGGGTTGGTGTGGGGATGGAAAGGAGACGTGTAGTTGGTGTGCTGTACAGGCCAAGCAGCCCAAGTTGTTGATTCGGCTCGACCGCTAGCGTGCTCTCTCTCTCTCTCTCTCTCTCTCTCTGTGTCTTTGTCTCTCTCTCTTTCTCTTACCCCCCTCCGGCTCCCCCTCCACCCTCTCTGTACCCCGCCCCCCCCCCCCCCCCCTTGTTAACTCTAGCCCCCTCCTCACCCTCAACCCTTTCTCTGTGTGTGTTTACGACTGTGAGAACGACGTCGCCCTCGAGCCGTCGTTTAGTTTAATGCGCTCCTACCCCCCCCCCCCACCCCCCCCCCCCCCCCCCCCCCCCCCCCCCACCCCTCATTCCCATCACAGCCGGCCAAGCATTGAGAACACACTGAGCACCAGTCGGTCAAAGAAAATGACATAACACCTCATTCACTGAACCCTGTGGACTCTCTGACGTCATACTGGCCGGCGGGTCAGTTGTTGACCATTGTTGAGGCTCTTGCCAGGGGAATCCCCTTTTGCTAATCGGAGTATTTTGATTGGTCGATGGGCTTTGGGGGTGGGGGTGGGGGTGGTGGTGAGTGAGCCAGTTGAGGAGAGGGGGGGGGGGGGGGCAGCTGTTGATGTAAGGAGTAGAATCAATGGTATTGTGAACAGAGTAGAGGGTCGGTAGCGGGTGGTGGTGGTGGTGTAGTGAGAATGGTGGTGGGTCTCTCGTTACCGGCGGGAGTTGTCGCCAGGGGAAATAAATGGGGAAGGAAAACCTTTGCCTCTGGCTCGATCTCGGTTGGCAGCGAATGTTGTGATACAGGTCGAATCGCTTCTCTCTCTCTCTCTCTCTCTCTCTCTCTCTCTCTCTCTCACACACACACAAACACAACACACACACACACACACACACACACACACACACACACACACACACACACACACACAGGGAGAGAGAGAGAAAATGGGATCAAAGTGGAGGGGGAGGGTGGAACAGAAAAGCAAATAGCCAATCCAAACAAAACGAACAATAAAACAGCAAAAACAAATAACTCGAAACATAAAATCTGCGAGTGTGTAGGTGCATTGTTCATTCTACCCTTTAAAAGGGGAAAAAAAAAGCAATCTTCACACACTTTTTGACTCTAATCTATAAATAGGCAATTTTAGACACCCTTTTTGTTTTAAAAAACATTACTTTTGGCTTTTCCACTGTGTTTCTGACCCTTATTTAAACCCTCGCCTTTCCCTCCCACACGAAAGATTTTCACCCGGCGATTTCCTTTTGTCTGTTCACAGCTGACCTCCCACCCCTGCCTTCCAAACCCCAGCAACAACAACAGCAACAGCAGCAGCAGCAGTCCTTGGTCAGTCTGACCCCGGTGCCAGACATGCAGGTGCCAGCCCAGGTGAATGCCACCCCCCTGTCCCGTTCACCCCCAGCGTTTCCCCGGCCCCAAGCACCGATAGCAACTGCAGCTCGCAGTCGTCGTCGTTGTCGTCGTTCTCTGAGGCCGAGATGATGTTCTGGTGCCAAGAGAGCTCTGAAGAGGACCTCTTCCAGGACGCCGGCGCTGGTGAGTGTGCCAGAACGCAGATCAGAGGGAGGGAGGGGGAGAGAGAGGGAGGGAGAGAGAGAGAGAGAGAGAGAGAGAGAGAGAGAGAGAGAGAGAGAGAGAGAATGAGAATGTTTATGTGTATTTATGTGCCACTGTTCTTTTTATGATTTTGTTGAGTAGGGATATATTATTACGTGTGTGTGTGGGGTGTGTGTGTGTGTGTGTGTGTGTGTGACAGTGCGTGGTATATTTTTCTTTTGAAATATCTATAAATCAGCATTTCAAAATTCTGCTAGTGTGTGTTAGTATTGTCTGATGGTTTAGTTTTAGATATAGAAGTTAAACTTCATTCGTTCATTTGCAGTCATTTTTTGAAATATTTTTTGTATTAAAGAGAGTAGGGGTAAAGTCTGTATTGGTGAAAGTCATGAACACAATCGCTCCCATACCTCATTCCCTTCTCTCTTTCATAAATGTCTGTCTCAAACCCAAAAGCCCAACTCTCCACCTTGTGTGTATAAATCTCTTACCATGACAAACCTTGTCTTCTTCCAGATCTGACCCCAGCCGATCAACCCCTCTCCACCATCTCCAGCAGCACCACCTCCACCTCCACCACCTCCCCGTCCTCCAAGCGACAGACTGGAGGCCGCCCGGGCAAGCAGATCCGCCTGTGGGAGTTCCTCAAAGAGCTGCTCAAGGACCAGGACCCTTCCATGAAGTGGCTGGACCGCACGCGCGGCATCTTCAAGATCGAGGACTCGAACCGCGTGGCCCGCCTCTGGGGCATCCGTAAGAACCACCCGGCCATGAACTACGACAAGCTGTCCCGCTCCGTGCGCCAGTACTACAAGAAGGGCATCATCAAGAAGACCACCCAGACCCGTCGGCTGGTCTATCAGTTCTGCGAGCGCTACTTGTAGACTTGCTGTGATTCCAGAACAGAAGTCCATGCCGAAATGCCATGAAAACGTTTTTAAACCTCAGCTTCAGACACAAAGCTGCAGATGATGATCTCTTTAAGAACATTTTTGCCTCAGCGTCAGGAAGAAACAGGGTTTTTCTTTTTTGGGCTGAAGAACTTGCCGAAGGCAGGTGGGAGAAGGGTACAGAGACGCTTTGGTGAAGAACTTGCCACAGGCAACCGAAAGCCGCATTTGGAGAAGAAGAACATCATCATAACAGGTTTTTAAGACAGGCAGCAGACGACTGCTGAACGACTTGGACCTGTGGGTCGGCCTTTTGTCCACAGGTTTTGTCAGGAGGGTTCACGAGACTGTTCAGAACCTTCCGGGTCTCAATCAAGGTTGTGGAGAAGAACTGACCTAACGGTTCCCATATCGATGGCATCCCAACAGAATCCAGGCAAACTGGAAGCCGGAAATGACCCCCGAACCCACCAAGGTCATGAACTTCCAACGTACTGACTGTTTTCGGTCACGCCATGCCCTTTTTGACTGTTTGGCCCAGTTGGGTGACCTTGACATTGTCGCTGTTGTAACCTAGCCAGGCAGGCTGGGGTCGAAGGTCAACTCGTTGAAGGAAGTATAGGAGAGACGAGGTCCAGAGTCTCAAGATTTCACTTGGTGCTACACTAACTCCATTCTCTTTGCCCTCTCATCTAGCAGCCTCATTAGCTATGCACTTTTTTTTTTTAAAAGTTGATCGCACACACTGTAGTTTGGATGTCATATAATGAATCATGTTTTATTTAACCAAACAATTAAGTAGTGGGTGAAAACAAGTGCAGGTTAACAATTCTTCCATCGTTGTAGTAATGACTTCGTAAAGATTTGAAATGGAAAAAAACAAAGTTGAATGAAGAAAATGTATATTATAAATATGAAAACCCTTTCACTAGCTCCATGAGGGAACCACCGAAATACCTCTCGAAGGCAGATCTGTATGTAATGCCTGCATCTAGGCCTTTCATCCACTTGGTCGGACTCATCAGGGAGACACGGTTGATGGTGTCTGTACAGTCCGTAATTCTGTGGTGTTCTCACCACCAAGGGTTAAAAAAAATCCAACAGCACCCCCAAAGCAGCCAGTGAAAGGTAGTAAAATAAAACAAAACGAAAGTGTGGAGAGGAGAAAGTTGCAGAAAAACTAAAAACATTATGCAAACAGTATAAAATGTAGGGGACAATCATTGAGCCTATGCTCGAGGATCCATTTAAGGATGCAAGGGCGATCAAAAGATATGGAACAGTCTGAGTTATTATTTATGGTTTATTTAGCTGCCCTCTCTCTCTCTCTCTCTCTCCTCTCTCTCTCTCTCTCTCTCTCCTGACCTGATCCATATATTAGACGGAAAGAGAGAAAAAAATCAAATAAATAAATGGTTGCCCTGAAAAATTTTCTGCCTTGGGTAAATTAAAACAGAGTGCAAATGAGTTGAAACTCCACATGATTTTACCACGGCCAACATTTCTGAATGATAAAGTGTATGCAGAGCAACACACACACACACACACACACACACACACACACACACACACACACACACACACAAGCTTCGGTTGACTTTTTGTGTAAGGCACAGACAAATGACAGAGATCCATCATCATCATCCTCGTCATCTTCACCACTATCCAGCATGTCTGTGATACTGCCACGTGAAACAGTTAACCCCCCCCCCCCCTCCTCTCTCTCTCTCTGTTTCTCTCTCTCTCTCTCTCTCTCTCTCTTGTCTTAATTCCCAACTGCAGGCAGCTTAATTAATACAGCGGCCATACCCATAATTGTTGGTGCAATATCTAAACATAAAGGCAGCAAATGTTGTTGATGATGATGCAACTGTATATATATGCATGATGTCATATGTCGTTCCATCACATTTAACAATGTCCCCCCACCTCCTCAAACTCTCTTCAGTCCCCCCCCCCTCCATCCGACACCCCCCCCCCCCCCCCACTCCAACTCCCAAACTTCCTTTCCGCCACCCGTGTCCCCTCCTTCGCCCCCTCCCGCCCTCTACTCCTCACGCACGCACGCACACACACACACACACACACACACACACACACACACACACACACACGCACATGCATGCATACACACACACACACACACACACACACACATACACACAAACACACACACACACACACACACACACACATTTACATAGATTCTACTCTCATCACGAATCGTATCGGTTGTCTGCAAGAGAAAAAGAACGCCAGGGACACTGAGAATGAAATCATTGAAGGTTCTAAGATGGGAGAGTTGTATAGACGAACGAGCAGGGGAGAGAGAGAGAGAGAGAGAGAGAGAGAGAGCGAGAGAGAGAGAGAGAGAGTTTGAAAGATATACGTAGTGAAATTGATTGTCGCGGTTGAAACATTAAGATCAAATATTTGCTAGAGAGCGTGGTGAGAAGTCGGTGAAATGTGGAGAATGGGTGACAGAATTGGTCATGGCAGTCATCTCATTGTTTTCTAGCCACCAAATTTGTGAACGAAAGAAAATGTAATTATTCCCTCCAGGCAAGAAACTCATTTTCTCTTTGCTGCTTCGGTTTGTTGATGCTATTGTTGC
>CM031614.1:52313021-52348021 GCA_018398815.1 Conus ventricosus
AACAAAAGAAAACAAAACTCACGCTCAGGCAGCGTTACGTTTCCCTATTTTTGTCCCTGTTTCTCGAGAATGGGAACTATCCGATATGCCTCATTTACCAGTCAATGGACTTGACTATGTATGACTATGGAATTAAATGATAATGGCTGAGCGTAACTGGGAAATATTTCCTTATTGCACCTCTAGCCATTACGACAGTACTTACCTTTTCTTCTTCTTTTTTTTTTGTTTTTGTTTGTTGTTGTTTTGTTTTGTTTTGGGGATAATATGGATTTTAGACGGATGGAATACGAATGAGAAACTAGATTAATTAACTTTGTCTCTTTTTTTTCATGCCTGTAGGTTTAAAAAAAAGTGTGTGTGTGTGTGTGTGTGCGTGTGCGTGTGTGTGTGTGTGTATGTGTGTGTGTGTGTGTGTGCGTGTGCGTGCGTGCGTGTGCGTGCGTGCGTGCGAGCGCAAGCGTGTGTGTGTGTAAAGTGTGTGCGAGAGAGAGAGAGAGAGAGAGAGAGAGAGAGAGAGACAGAGAGACAGAGACAGACAGACAGACAGATGTAAGACTATCTGATTCGCCGAAATGAATGGATTGCGACTGAGTTAGGATAACACCGTGACTTACCTGTTGTTCCTGCCGTGACGCATGCATGGATGAAGACGAAATGTGGTCATGTTGGTGACGCATGCGCAAGGCTGAGTTATCCGACGTAGATCAGTCTACGAAAATATGGATTTCTATTGTGGCCAGTTTTTAGTACTGATTTGTCAATTTGTAATTAATTTGTAGAAATTTATGGGCTGACACCATATACTTAAAAAGAAAAGTCCTGTTAAAAAATCTTAAAACAAAGAAAGCAACATGTACACACCATTATCTACAGCAGTTCTTATCTAATAAATGAGCTGCTGACATTTAAAGGAAAATAGGCGGAAGAAAAAAGATTTTGAAAAAAGCCGGCATAACCTACTCCAAACAATATCCATAAAGAACACTAAGATAGTGTTTGAATATACCATTTATACCATTACTTAAAAAGGCCTACCATAGCGTGCGTTCAAAAGAGTATTGATAGCACAAATGGAGACACTACATTCACATGTAAAGCACTGGCTTCTTCGCTCGAAACATTGCTTGAAAAGAAATGGACTGGTTATGACCTCGGCATCATTCATGCATAAACATCTAGTGCTTTTGTTATTTTGGTGCTTGATCGTTCGTCCTTCAGCCTCTGTGTGTGTGTGTGTGTGTGTGTGTGTGTGTGTGTGTGTGTGTACTTTTGTAGTGTGTGTGTCTGTGAGAGAGTGAGTGTATGTGTGTTCTTTTGTAGTGCGTGCGTGTGTGTGTGTGTGTGTGTGTGTGTGTGTGTGTGTGTGTGTGTGTGTGTGTGTGTGTGTGTGTGTGTGTGTGTGTGCACGCGCGCGCGTGTGTGTCGCGTATGTGTGCGCGTGTGTGTGTGCGCGCGCGTGTTATTTGAAGCCACTACATTCGCCGCTGAGCTCTCTGTGAATTGGATATCTAACCATTCACTTAAGCCCCTTCCAACCATTATCTTCTCACTATGTGTTCAAAATCTGACCCTTAGCACAGCCAATGGTAGGTAGGTCACTCAAGGTCTGACCAGCGCGTTGGGCTAATGCGTTGGTCAGACATCTGCAAAGTCAGAGCCACGACACCCTCTTCTTCAATTCTCTCATCTTCGTCATTCATTCATGTATCCATCAGCTTTACATCATGCGCAGTTTGGCCTCGATTCTCAGCGGATGTGGTGTAGCGCATATGGACTAGTCCGCACGCACGCAGTGACACCTCCTCGAAGAAACTGGAACTGAAACTGACCCATAGTAGACTGTTGAGTAGCATGCAAGCGTGTCAGTTTTCAGGAGAGTGGCGGGAGCAATGATTGGTGTCTGTTTCCGTATCCTTGGTTGTTGCAGCAAAGATGGTACGCCCTACGGAGGGTGTACTATCTTTGGTTGCATGTTGTTCTTCTCGGTGCAGGTTTTCCCATCGAAAGCAACACAGTCCCTATTGAATTCAGATCACTAGCAGAGTGCCGTGTCTTTCTAGGGCAAGCTCCTGCACGTGGGAGGTGGTACTGAGGCGTAGGCCCTCGCAGCCTCCTCTCAGCCTTTAAGATGATTTGAGATGTTCACTGTGCAGAGAATTTTGAGGTTTTTTTTGTTTTTTTGTTTTTCAACTTTGATGTGATGACTGTCCCGCATGGGAAGAATGCAGTATTTTGATGACAAAGAATTGGGGTCTGTGAACCCAGGATAATTTATTTGTGTAGGGGCAAGTTGGACGGTCTACGTGGCCTGAGAGAGAAATATCTAGAAATTGAGCGAATGGATTGCAGTAAGTGCGACTTGTATTTTTGTTTTGTTTTGTTTTGTTTTGCGGTTATAGGTCGTGCTGAGGGCTTCAACCATTCCGCTCGATTTCTCACTCCCCGGATCATGAAATTTAAGTTAACCAAGAAAAAACAAAATAATAATAATAATGAAAAAAAACGTTGCCACAACAAACCACATATTGGCCGGATCTCACTTCAGCCATTACTCTCCATTTCTCAACCCCGGATAACAAAAAAATTAAAAAAACAAACAAAAAAAAAAAACAACAACAAACAAACAAAAAAGACCCTTTGCCAAATTAAAAAACAAACAACAACAACAACAAAAACAACAACAAAAGACCCTTTGCCACAACAAACCACACATGAACCAGAACCCATTGGGAGGTGGGGGAGGTGATACAATGGACATCGTAGTAGTTATCTCCCCTCAGACTCTTGTTGACAAGTACCCGGATTGCGGCAGAGCTCTTCCTGGTCCGTTCAGCCATGTTGTTTGTTTGTGCACCTGTTGGAAGATGTCTAGTGTTGACAACAAGTAGACACACTCACACTGCGGAATAGGCAGCGAGTGTTCATGGTGAGCCAGTGTAGACAGTCTACACAGCCTACAGAAACTTCCAGATTACAACTGAAAAGCTGGCATGGTACAAAAGCTGTGACGAAAGAGGGAAATGTGTCCATCTAGATCAAAGATAGGCAAATATCACACACACACACACACACACACTCACACACTAGTGGAGGACAGTGAAGGAAGATAAAATATGAACAGAGAGAGGGGGGGGGGGGGGGGGGGGTAGGGAGATAAAAGAAAAAAGGCGGACGGGTCACGTGGACAAACCGTCAGAAGCTGTGTGTGCAGACAGCAACAGCTTGCGGCAAGCTGTGTATACAGACAGTCCGTGTGGAGGGTTCATTACTCAAATGGAAATGACAAGTTCCGCTTTTACACCTCAGGGCTAATTAACACGTGCCTCTCCACGCGTACGCGCGTGCGTGTGCGTTTGTGGTGTGGGTGTGTGGATGGGGGATGGATAACAATAAGAGAAGAAGAAGAAGAAGAATAGAGAGAGAGAGAGAGAGAGAGAGAGAGAGAGCGTGGTGGGGGAGAGGGGGGGGAGCAATATATTCATACCTCAAATCTAGATGCTCAGGACAACAAAACAGAAAATGCAAGTCATCTTCATTGGCATGCTCGCACGAGGGAAATAGTACATTGGTGTTTCTGGCATTGATATAATTATCGGTACTGATGAACTGTGATATCTCTTCTCGGATAATTATTGATATTCAGTAAGAGGTATTTCTCACAAGCAGCTGATAGTTTAAAGGTTCTACCAAATGAACGGGCCTATTGCTATCTGATTTGAGCGTTTTCATGTCAGTTTTGTCATCGCTTGTCGGTCAGACGTTGATCTAGTTGTTTTAGGAAAACATTAGCATATTTGCCGCTTGTATATATTCTAACCAACCGAAATCCACCAGAAAACAAAAACTCATAAACACCTGAAACCAGAACTTTTTTTTCTACTTCCGGTCCAGCAGCATGTTATATGCTTTATATTGTAATCTTTAACCATCCATTCGTAACATGATTGGTCAGTATTCTAAACACTGTACAGATGAATTGATACAGATGGGATAACGGTTTGTTACCCTGTGACGCGCACGTTCATTTGGCGTCTTCATCTGACACCCTACCCTTACCCACCCCACGTTTGTACACGAACAGCAGATTTATCTCAATGCCAGATCTCAGCGTCAAATTGAGCAGTGGGTTGACATTGGACATCATAGAGGTTTAGAAACACACCGAGTTGTTATTCAACCTACACAATTTTTGCAAGATCCACATTAAGGAAATTTTTGCTGGTCTTGCTAGATCCTTAAACGTCATTGTCAAACTTGTTTACTACAACAAATGGAAGAAAGGCAATATTCAGCTTACTTTAAAAAAAAAAAAAAGAAGTTTAATTGTGTAACGTCGTCCTGGTTCTAACCAGCTAGATGGAACTCTTAACACTATCAACACAGACCCTCATTTTGCTCTATGTGCCCAGTTACCACTGCAGCCACAGCACTGAAATTCCCCCAGGACACCTGATTTTGACCACTTTTAATTAATTTTCCTTAAAAGCCTAAATCCGACAGCGACTTTACTTTTATACAGTGAAATAGAACTATTTTTTCATCTTCTTGATGATAAATATTTAAAAGTCAAAATTGTTAATTTTGTTGTTATTTGATCGAGTTGAAAATGACATACTTCGAACAAGGAGCACTGATTCAGTGCTTGAAGACGCCAACGGGTTGGTTGCTTTCTCTTCGAATTAACCAATGAAATCGACTGTTAACAGCAATGATGTGACGTAGAAAGGACTGTATGTGTACACTGACAGCACTGATTGAAAATTATCCAGGAAATGCAGTCATGTCTTTTTAAATGACCGTCGCTATCATTCTCGCGATGTGTCCTGAGTGACAGCTCACTTGCCGCGAGTATTTTCGCCCCACGTCGCCGAGCGGTAAGTCGGGAGCCGCGATCGTTCTCGCGGCGTGTTGCGAAAAGGTTAATGAAAAAATGTAAACATTTCATGGATATGAAACAAAATCAAAGACTTGCACCGATCGGTTATTTAAAAAAATGAAATAGGGTGTTTTTGTTTGCTTGTTTGTTTGTTTTTATTTTAAATTTTGTCTTCCAGCTTGCGGAAGTCCACACATAAATATAAAATGAATATAACTGTTCCATTCCTAGACTTAGAAAGAAAAAAAACAACCTCTAAAAGCATGGTTCCCAAAAGAAAACCCTTTTAGCAGTTATCGATCGAAACCAACCTAAATATAGTTATAAGTGGTTTTATTTTTTATTTTTTTTTACACCACTCTTCAATGATTGTACATCTGTTCGAAGGGGAATGAATGAGTCTGCCGTTTATATACCACGGAATGAACTACACATTGCAGATATAGATCTGTATTGGCTAATTGATGACATTCATAGTCGTGGCTATTGAATACGTCTATGTTTAAATGTTTGTGAGAGAGAGATTGAGATTGTGTGTGTGTGCGTGTGTGTGTGTGCGCGCGCGCGCGCGTGCGTGCGCGCACACGCACACACACACACACACACACACACACACACACACACATCTTTATAAATCAAGATTTGTATACGCTGGAGGAACCGCATGGAGTAATTTGCCAGCTTCCTCCTTACATGATGTCCCTCGAAAGAAACGTTTAAAAAAAGCACAAACCAAGCATATGATCTAAACTCTGCAAGCAAGTAAAGGTAATTTCTGTCAATACGACCCCTCTCTCTCTCTCTCTCTCTCTCTCTCTCTTCATTTGACACTGATAAAACTGATATTCCAACAATAGCTTTATTTTTTGTTTCGAACGTGATGTAAGATTTATGCATTTGTATGATGGAAATTAGGTGCTTTTGAACATGATGCTTGTGTTTACAAGCTGTATTTGTTTCTTTCTTTTTCTAAGGGGGCAGTATGTAAACAAAAAAGCCCCAAAATGTGACTCTATTCAACACACACACACACACACACACACACACACACACACACACACACACACATACACACACACACACACACACACGCACGCACGCACGCACGCACGCACGCACGCACGCACACACGCACGCACGCACGCACGCACGCACGCACGCACACACACACACACACACACACACACACGCGCACGCATGCACGCACGCACGCACGCACGCACGCACGCACGCACACACACACACACACACACACACACACACACACACACACACACACACATTCAACAGACTGAGTAATAACTCAATCTAACTGCACAGCAGTGTGGAAACAAAGCCCGTGTTCACCTCACCGTCTGTTGCAGCAGCCATCACTAATTCTTTATCTACTCTCATCTGCTTCATTTGGGTCTGTGAGAAAATCTGTGTCAGTAATTAATCACTCTTTCCACGGCCTCTCGGGCTCAAGCTGTCGCTCAAAGCTGTTCCCCTGGCAAACAGGGCGAAAAGAGCGCGTCGATTGGGTTTCACTTGCTGTGGCGCCTCGCACGAGTGAAGAGGGAACATCTTGAGGTCATTTGCGGGTTTGTGCCACACACACACACACACCACAATTAGGCTCATTGTGAAACCACCTCTATCTTCTCTCTCTTCTGTTTTTTTTTGTTTTTTTTTTTTTTTTGTCTCTTTTTCTTTTCTTTTTCTTTTTCTTTTTTCTCTCTCTCTCTCTCTTTTCCTTCCCCCTTTTTTTTTTTAACGAATATTAAAATAAAATTTAATCATATTCATCCATTTTACAGCTGTTCAGAAATGTTTAACGTATCTTTTGCACAAAAAGACATGGAAATCCTTTTCCATATTTTTTTTTGATATTTTTTTGGAAAATGTTTTAATGCGGGGACCCCTTATTCCCCTTTTAACCTCTCTGTCTGTCGGGTTCTGTCTGTCTGTCTTTTCCTCTCCTTGTCCCCCCCCCCCCCTCGCCCTTTTCCCCCCCCCCCTTTCCCTTCAAGTCATTTAAAGTCCACTTAGGGCGCGGCCCGCCTCTCCTCCCCCCACCCCCCCCCCCCTTCCCACCCCCGTCCCCAAAAGGCCCTCTTTTTTCGGGCTTTGGGCGTGTCCCTTTGAGGGTGAGTTTTACTCCTATGGGCCCTGGGGCCCCCTTAAAGACGGGGGTTTTTTCAGACTTAAGGTCTGTGCAGACTTGGTGCTGCTGCCCCCCGTGGGGTTTGCTATCTTTGGGGCGCCTACCCCTTGCGGAATTTTCCCCTTTCCCCTTCCTTTCCCCATTTCCCTTTCCGGGAAACCATCTGTTAGGGACCCACCGACCCAAATTTTGCCCGCTGGGTACGATAACCCTTACGGGTCGCCCCCCCCCCCTCCCCCCTCCCCCCCAGCTGTAAAACCCAGGGAACGGGCGGGAGTCCAGGGGTTTAAAACCCCAAAGGGGCGGGACTTTGGGGATCCTTTGTCTCTTTTGACATTCTTTACCGTAGAAAACAGCTTTTTTACCAATCCTGACTCACTTGCCCCAACCACTGAGTTTTGGGCGAAAGGGGCCCTTTAAAGCCGCCTTTTTCCTGTGGGGGAAGAGAGAGAGAGGGGAATCACTTCCCCCCCCCTTTGACAAAACCGTTAAGGCCAAGTTGCCCCAGAACAGACAGACAGACAGAAAGAAAAGAGAAGAGAGACGGAACAGCCCAGAGAGGGGGGCCCACGCAAAACACTAACACACACAGACACACAAACCCAAAACACACACACCCAACACACACACAAAAACACTTTTTCTCTTTCTCCCCCTCTAAATTTAAAAGCATAACGGCATTCCCCCGGCCTTTTTTTTGGTTTGCCCACGCACGGCCCGTTTTGCGCCCAAAAATTTTTCAATAAAGACAAAAATGGGGGCGCGTTGGGCTAGCAAAGGGTTTAACTGCCCACGTGTCACCCCCGCCAGAAAGGGACCGGGTTTGTAAGCCCGTTAACTTGGAGGCGTTGGAGTGTAAAGGGTGTCCCTTTGTATTTTGGGAAATATTTACGGGGTTTTGTGGGGTTTGGGTTTTTGGGTTAAAAACGTACTGACGAACAGGTTTGGCCTTTTGGGCCAAAAGTTTTTTTTTAAAACTGCATTTTTAGGTATTTGTTGAAAAAATTTAGGCAAGCTTTGTTGTAAACCGGGAAGTTTTTTTTCTAGAAACGAAAAAAGTGAAAAACATTTTGGTTTTAAACCGATTTACCCAAAAGGTTTTTTGGGTTCCAAAAAAGGAAATGAAAAAAATGTGCCATTTTAATAGTTTTTAAAACTATCGATAAAGAGGGTTTCCCTTAACTAAAATTTAAACGGCGCATTTTAAAAAAGCCCGGCTAAAGCAAAAAAAAAACCCAAACACGCGTTGTTGTTGGGAGCTGGCGGAAGCCAAAGAAATGTTTAAAAAAAAAAGGCGTTCATTTCAAGGGGGGAATTTAAACCCCCGGCCCTAAAATTCGTTTTTGAAACTTTTTGGGTTGTTCTTCCCAATTTAAAAATTTTCCCATTTTGGGATCAACTTGAGGGTTTGGGGTTACCTACAGATTTTGGGGTTCAGGGAAACCCAACCCGGTTTTTTGAAATAAGGGGGGTTTTATTTTCTTACTTTCAATTTCAACCATTTCATTTCCCTTCAAGGGGTTTGCCCTTATCAACTGTTTGGCTTTTTTCGAATGTTTTGGCAAAAAAACCTAGATAGGGTTTTGGGCAAAACCTTAGTAATCTACCAGGGGGGGAAGGGGAATAGGGGGCTTGGGGGGCCGGGGGTGGGGGGGCCCCTGTCCCGGGAAAGTCACCTTGCAAAAAAATTTGCCGTTTATACTTGAACGGCTTTTTTTTAAGTTTTTGAGGGTAAAGGGCTCTGCTCCGCGCTTGGGGGTGTGTTTTGTGTGGGGGGGGGTGGTGAGGGTGGGGGCGGGGGGGGGTGGTGGGGGGTTTCACACTGTCGCCCACCAGCGGGCCCCAGCTCATTCGTGGCGTAACGTGGTTCACCCCCAAAGCCTTTTTTTTTTTTTCCCCTTTTTCTGCCCGCCACCCCGTTTACACCCTCGCCAAGCCAGCTCGGGGCAGACGCGCCTCTGTTAGTCCACAACCCCCACCGGTCGATTTTTGGTTTCCGCTCCCTTTACGCAAAAGGTTGGTGGGTGGGGGTTGGTGGTTTTGCCTTTTGGGAAGCTGTTTAACAGTTTTATTGGGGAAAGGGGCCCCAGAAAAAGGGGGCCCTGGGGGGGGAAACCCCCCCTTGGGCTAAAAAATTTGCCTTTTTAAACATGAACGGTTTTTTTAGCGCAAGGGCCCTTTGGGGGGAAAATTTCCGCCTTGTTAAATTTTCCCTTTTTTATACATAAGGGGTTTTTTTAGCAGCAAGAGGACTGGGGGGGAAAAATCCCCCCCTTGCTGACTCCCTTTTATAAATTAACCTTTTTGTTAGGGAAGGGGCTTTTAATTTAGCAGCATGAGTCTAACGGATTTTGTGGGTCTTTAACGGGGGCAGATTGTCCCCACCCCCCCCCCACGAAATGCACCCCCGCCCCCCCCCACCCCCACCCCCCCCAAATTGCCACCTCCTCCCCCCCCCCCACCCCACGCAGCACCCCCCTCCCCCAAAACCACCCCCCCCCCACCCCATGCACACCTCCCCCCAGCATGCAAAATTTAAAATTTTCATTTTTAAAAGTTTTTTAACTTAAGTCACTTAAAGGGTCCCCCCAAGTTCAAAAATTAATTTTTAATTAATTTTTTAAATTAATACTTCAAGTTCTTAATAAGTTTTTTTGTTTAAATTTTTTTTAATTAAGTTCTTGATTAATCACCTCAAGCATAACTAGTAACCCTCAAATTAAAACCCAAAGTTCTTATTAAAGGGTTTTTATTTTTAATAAAAAAAAAATACAACAAATTTTTTTTTTATCTTAAATAGCAGATGCTAATAAAATTACACACACCCCAAAAAACGCGTCATCTTTGGGGATGTCTTGCCCCCACGTTTTTCATAGATTTTAAGGAACTTTTAATCCAAGAAACCCGCATTAAATTAAAAATTTTTGGCCCCTTTGGGAAAAATGTCCTTTTATAGGCCTTGCTTTATTTTTTGGGGCTTTTTTTTCTTTTTTATAAAAACCCAGATTTATTTTATTAAAAAATTTAAAATTTTAAAGGGCATTTTTAAAATGGTTTCAAAATGATCTTTTGTTTTTGCCCGGTTTTTGGCGGCAGTTGTCTTTTTCGGTTTTTAAAGGGTTTCGGGGTTTTGTTTTAACTTTTTTTTTTTGTTTTTTTTGGGCCTTTTTGGGGTTTTTTATTTTTTTTTTATTTTTTAATAACCATAAAAACGCCCCCGAAAGCAGAAAGGGGCGCCAAAAAATGGCAACATTTTTTAAGTTCAATATTCCTTGAAGGGATTTTGGGGGCCTTAAAATCACAGGGAGTTTTTAAAAGCTGCCATTAAAATCAACTTGTTCGGGCGGGGGCGGTGTTATGTTTTATGTTTAGTCATTTTCCTGTAACTTTTAATTTTTTTTGTCTGTTCCCTTGCAAATTTTTTTTTTCCGCTTCAAAACGCCCAGGTTTTAAAAAGGCCCTCCACCTAAATTCAGGGGTTTTCTGTTTTTTCGGCTTGGTTATTTTCTCCACCTGTTTTCAGGGGTTTTTGGATTCTGCTTTTTTTCCCCCAGATCGTTCTTTTTAAAGGGGAAATAAAATCTATATGTTTAAAAGTTTTTAAATTTCCCATGATTAATGGCAAATAACAATGTTCCAAATCGGGTTATGTTTTGATAAAACCCTGGGGAAAAGGGAAACTCAAAAATGACTTTTTTTTTTAAAAAACTGGATTTTCCTGCTTTTAAATCATAAAATAAAATCTGTTCAAAAACCCAAGGGGAAAAATTACTGACTAGTTTATTTACAAACAAAAGAACCGTTTCCCCATTTTTCACCATTCTGGGCCCCCAGCTGCGCTTCATACTTTTTATGATATTTAAAATGGTTTTTGGGCGGCGGAAACTGTTAAAATTTGTTCAATGCTGAATTCGGGTTCCCGGGAGGAATTTGTTTTTTTTTCCCCCCTGCTGTTTAAAAATTTCACCCTCTTTTTTTTGGGGCATAATAGCTTGAAAATCAACTTGGTCATTCATAAGTTCGGGCAGGTTTGGGGCCGCCTTGTAGCTTTAGTAGATTAAACTGTTAATTTTTTTTAATAATTATAATTATTTTATTTTAAAAAAATGAGAAACCAAAAAAAAACTGTTGCTAACCTTGTTTCCCCATTCTGCTTTTTATTGGAGGACTAAGTGTAGGATACTCAATGCTTGGAAAAACCCTGTTAAGAATTAAACCAGCAGATCTTGGCAAACTAGACTTTGAGGATTCAGCAAAGTTTGTTTGCTTTCTTTGGGAAAGCTTCGGTTCAAACGAAAGATTTTTAGTTAAGCAAGGAATAATTCCAAAACAAAAAAAAATAGGGTAAGAAAAAATCCTTTTTATAAAAATGGCTTCACTCCCCAAAAATTTAAATAGGGGGCGCTGGGTAAAATGGCTTGTTTTTAAAGGAAAAGAAAATTTCGCTTTTTTTGGGAAAAACCGGGGGGGGGAAAATTTGGACGGCGAGGGGAAAAAAGACATAACAAACTAGGGAGCAAAAGCAGCTGCAAAAGGACGCCATGAAAGGAAAGGGGATTTTGAGCAGTTAGATTTTTTTTTAATGACACACTGAAAAGACGGGGGCATCCCGCTTACACTTTTAAAAAGTTGACCCAAGCAAAAAAACAATTTTAAATCTATTTAACAGGCAAACCAATCAAAGAAAATTCCCCCCCCAAAATTTCAGAAAATTTATAAACCCATCAGAAAAACAAAAGATGCAAAAAAACACGTTTTTTGTTGGTAAAAACTGTTTTTTGTATTTTGTTGCACTTAATTTTGGGGCTAAATAAAAAATGAAAAAAAAACTTTTTTTCCCCCAAAGGTTTTTTGGAAGGGCATCAAAAATTTTAAAAACCCAACCCAAAGGGGGGCGGAAAGGAGGAAGTGAAAAAACAGAAAGGAATGGTTATCAAAAACAAGCAATTTGGAAAAAATTTTTATTTACCTGCCCCTAGAGAATACGGGAACCACACTTTTTTTAATACAATACCGAACGCCCAACCCCATCAAAGGGACCTTTATTTTTAACCCTTGAAGGATTAGCCCAAAAAAAATTTAAGAAACGCACTCCCCGTCATTGACAGGGCCTTCAAGATAAAAAGGGGAATTCGAACCATTAACACAAAAAAAAAGTGCTTTGCTTTTGCTTTTTTGCCATACAGCTAAATATCCCAGCGACCCCGCAAAACTTACCCTCGAAAGTTTTAAGTCGATGATGGGAAAAAAAATTTTAAAGCCCAAGTAAAATCAATTATTGTTAAAACCCAGATTTTCCATTAAAAGAGGCATTCCAGGATTTTCCAAAGATCACAGGCTTAGTCGAAAATTTAAACCCAAACATTAGCCGAAAGACTTTTCCCCTTTTCCAGTATCACAGAAGCTGATTGACAATTCCCGCAACACTGAATGGGTTAAAAGCCTGCCCTCGGGTTTGCGCGCAAGGGAAAAAAGAAAAATTTTAAAAAAGGCCCTAAAACCAGTACAAAAATTAAAAAGAAAAACAATAAATGTTTTTTTAAAGGAAAAGTCTTCATCCGGCAAACTTTTTCCCATTTGGTTTGAAAGTAAGGTCCCTTTTATTTACCGGGGGAACCCGAAGGGGACATTTCCGCATCAGGGCAAACCGACCCGGTTTTGGGAGTGTTGCCCATACGAAAAAAAAAAGAATTGAAAAAATAAAATCCCCCCGTTTTTATTTACGAAAAAACGGGACACAACAAAACAACCAGCCCCCAAAAGATTTTTTTGTAAAGGGAAAACTGCAGAAAAAATCCCCCCGGGGCCATTTCCCGCTTTAATTAATTTACGGTTCTTCCTTTTGCCCGATTGCATATAAAAAAACTCGGATTAACAAAAAACCATTTTTTTTTGTTCTATCTAATAAATTTCCCTTTTTTACAATTGTTTTGTTGCCCTCATGTAGTTTAAGATCGCATTTTTTACGTTTCATGATAAAAAGGGTCTTTGGGCCAAAAATGCTTCTTTGTAGTTGTCATCGTAATGTTTAAATGAAACAACCTGCAGATTTTTCCCTTTGCTTTTTTAAATTAAATTTTCTCCTGGCTCGAAAAACTGTACTTTTTTTGCCCTTTAAACCCCACAAACCCCTTTGGATCACCTTTCAAAAAATTTCATCCCTTTCCCATCTTTCCTAAAACCTTCTTGTTAGTAATTAAATTTTTAAAGGCGAGTCTTTGGGGATAATCGGCGTGCCCATACCTTTCCCGCAGGTCCTTTGGGCTACTTCCATTTCCTTGCCTTTATAGATTTTCTTCAGTGGGAATACTATAAAAAAATTTTTCTGTATCTGGGGTAAATCCCTTTTGGACTCAGGTTTAAAAGGGTTTTAAAGTAGTCATAAAGAAATTTTCTAACATAAAAAAGCTTTGAAAATTTCTAAAAACAGTAAACCCAATAAATACGGGTTTGTCTAAGGGGGACTTTTTTTTTTTCATATTTCCCCAAAAAGGGGTGATCATGAAATCTTCTAAAGCCCTGAAATTGGGTTTTTTAAATTCACTTAATTGCTTCGTTCTCTTTGGTGACAAATCAAACTTTTTGCGTTGTGGGGGATTTCCATAGCCCCTTTCCCAAAAAACAGCGTTTTTCATCAGCTTGAAAAAGTCTTTTTTGAAGCATCTGGGATTTAGTTCTGAGGTCAGTGTTCTTAATGATGAAGGGGTTCCATGAACTGTTCTTGTTTAAAAAACAATTATGCAAGGACAGCTTTTTAAATTTTTAAACCATGTCTTAAAAAAAATTTGGGTAAAAAAAGTCTGTAATAAAGGGAACAAAAATTTTTTTTGCCCCGGAAGATTGGGAAACAAGTTTAGGTGGCTCTCTTGATCCATCTTTGGGACTTTCTGCTGCAATGGATATTTAAATTATGTTTGGCCCTGGAGTTTAAATTGAGGTATTCAAAGCCAACTTCTAGAATGAAACCGCGCTGCTGTTTCGGGCTTTAAATGTTCAACCACTTTAATCCCTTTTTGAAATTATTCGTACCTGGAACATTTTAAAGTTACTTTAAGGGGAAGTAAATTGCGCCATTGCCCAACCATACGGGATTTTTTGCTCTAAAACATGAGTTAGTTAGATTTTTTAAAACTTGGATCATATTTTGTCCAAGTATTTGTTGTTTGTTTTTAAGTAAATAAATGCACCCCATACAAATTTTCCTCCACGAAATTTTTTTTCAATCATCTGAATCATTGGTAAATCCAACAAAAAATCAATCTGTACTCCAGTAAACTTTAAGAAACCCCATCCCAACTCCCCCGGGGCAGAAATATAATGCGGGGGAAAACCCGGGCTGTAATGTTTAAAGCAGGTTTCCCTTTAAAATTTTTTCAAAGGGTCCGCTAAAAAATTTACATCAGCCATCAGTAGGAGTAAAGATAGTCCCCCATTTTAAAAACACTTTTTAACTTCTGCCCGCATTTGAGAAGTTGGAAATGGGAAAGGGCCCGCTGATGCCCTTTTCCCTCTAAGACTAGAAAAAAACCAAACCTTTGGGGCGGAAGTGTATCTTCTAAAACCCTTTTTCCCAACTGTTCATGTACTCAAAAGGGAAAAAAACGCCCTTTCTAAAAAGATTTGAGTCAAAATATTCTTCTTTTTATTGGGAAAGGATTTTAAGGTTTTTTGCCAGGATTTAAAATTAAACCCCATCTTTTTTTTTGGGCATAGAGCCTTAAAAAGCATGTTATTTAGTTTAAAGCACATTTTACTTTTTTTTAAATGACTTTTCAATGCATGACCCCCTGGGGCATCGTCCACTGTTTCTTTTATAAGATGGGGGTCGAAAACCCTGCAAGTTTGAAAGAATACAGGCAGCTTCCATGTCTTAGGTTTCAAATTTATTTAAAAGATTGCATTTGTTTTGCGCCCCCCTTGAATTTTTCCGCAATGTGATCATGGTCTCTTACTTTTGGATTCTCTCGTCTAAATGAGAGCCCAAAACCCGGGAAAAACCAACCAAAATTGTGTGGCTGAGTCAAAACTGTTTGTTGGTTTTCAGGCGCCTTAGGGATTTCAAAAATTTTTAGATTTTTAAGAAATTTCATTGCGCACTTGCTGCATGCCCCTGTAAAAATCTTCTAGCCGCTTTTGGGGCCTTTCCTGAAATAATTCTGGTGCTGAATGGGCGCCATCCGACCTGACAAAAAATGAAGGGCAAATGAACAAATCTGATAAATTACTCATTAAGATGTTTTTCGGTTTTTGGGGTGCGGGCCCCTTTCATAAGGAAAAATGAGGGTTCAAATTCTGCGTAAAAAAAACATGGGGAAATGTTGCTTTTTTTTTTTCCAGTTTTTTTTAAAACTAACTTTAAAATCCAGGTGGGGGCGTTAATTAGTTTCTGTATTACAGTCAACGGGGCCCCGATACAATTTTTTAGTTCGCTTGCGGCTTGAACGAGGGGGGGCATTCTTTTTAAAAAACATTTTTTTTTACAGAATTCTTTTTTTGTCCCTTTTTGAATAGGCGCATTATTTTAAACCTTTGGGTTCGTATTAATGTGTAATGGGGTTTGCCCGCTGGTAAAAAATTTTCATTTGTAAGTCAACTTGTTTTTTGTCGGGCCCCCCAAAATTTTGGGGGATGTTTTGGGACACTTTAATTGGCCCCCAAATTTTGGGTTTTCCTCTTTCCCAAATGTGTATACTTTTAACGGGTTATGGGTTGTTTTTTCTTAAAAACCGTTCAATTTGGTCTACCTAACGGGGAAAGGACACCCCCCTAAATTTTAAAAATTTTAAAGAAAGGGTTATATTTTGACACTCTCTCTGCGTTTTTGGGGGGCCCTTTATGCAGCCTTTGCAAGAACACACCACAAAAAAATTTTATTGTCTGTTTTCTTTATTTTTTAAAAACTGTTTTTTTTGGGAAAACAAATTGGGGGTAGTGGAATGTAACCCCTTACCAACAATGGGCGGCTTTATTTTGCCTGTTTTAATTTTGATCTCTAAGACTTCGCCCTCTGACCAACCAAAGCCTTAAATTTTTGGCTTCTTCAGCCCGCAGCGTCAAACTGTGTAAGCATTTTGTCTCCCCAAGGGGGTGTTTTTTAAGCCCTTTTTATGAGAAAGAAAACCCCTGTTGTTTATTTTGGGGACCCGATTTCTAGATTTTCCCATTTATTTTTCATAGTCGTTTTAAACAGCTAACATTACAAAAACCCTGGGGGGGTCTATTATTATTTTATTTGGAAACTTGAAAAAATTGCATTTTACAACGCTTGCCGCAACGTTTGCGGATCAAAAAATCTAGATCAATACCTTTCCCCATTTGCTCTTGTAAACGTCCCCTCAGTTTCCCCTTAAAAAAATTTTCTTCTTGCCCTTCTTATATTTTTTCCCAATGTTAAAGCTTTTTTTCCCTAACTCAAAAAAATTTAAATTTTTAAAAAAAAAAAAATAATTAATCAGAATAAAATATAACGGTTTTTTTGCGTTTTTAAACCTCATAAATTTAAAGTATAAACCCCTTCGGTGTTTTACTTTTAATGTTTAGAACAGAGTTTAAAGTCTCGTTTATTTTTTTTAAAGCATTCCTTTTTTATCTCCCTCGGGGTCTGGCTGTTGAGAAAAACTTGCCTCCCCTTTTTTTGAAGATAAAACTTTTGTCTTTTGTAGTCTTCAAAATCGGCCCTGTAAATTTTTAAAATTTTCTTCATCCTAAATGTTTGAGTAAACAAGCGCTTTTTTTATTGTCTTTTAAAAACGAACAAAATTTTACCTTTATTAGTTGAACCTTTCCCTGGTTTTTTGGGATTTTGGGTTTTTAATTTTTGCCACCGCACTTACAGCAAATGAACACAGACCGAAAAGCAAAAGAAAAAACCTCCTAGGGGTTTAAAGCTGGGGGTTTAAGCCTTTTTGCCCGTTGCTAAAAACCCAACATCTTTCCTGCGATAGAGCACTTATAGTCGATGCTCCAGTAAAACAAATGAAACAGCTTTAAAGGAGCGAATACCTTCTTTTTTGGTTTTGCTGTTTTAAAAAAGGGTTTGCTCTATACTTGCTGCTTTTGGTAATGTTTGTTAATCTAAAGGTTTTTATTTTTTAGGGGTTTTCTACTATTTCTTTTTTTGGGGCCCGGCGCTGTAGGCACTTTTGGGGAATAAACCTTGAACAGACATGCTTTTTTAAAAATAAAAAAAATTTTAGTATTGTATATTTTTAAAAATTTTGTTATTTTCAAAAAATTCAGCTGCCCCTTTAAAATTAAAAACAAAAATACATTAAGCGGTTTATTTAAATTTTTCCCTTTTTTATCAATTTTAATTTTTTATTTCTTTTCTCACATTTTTTCCCGCTTTTCCCTGCAAATTTTTTATTATCCTCTGTTGACCTTAGGTCAATCCATAAACCGTAAATTTTGTTGTTAAATAACATCAAGGGCCCAACTTGGGGAAGATGTTTTAAACTTTAGACACAAAGGGCTGCTGTTTTGCTTTTAAACCCCCCCACCCCCAAAAAATTTTCTTTTTTCGTCAAAATGATTATAAGGTCTAAGCCCCCTAGCGTTGATTTGGTTGGACTTTCCATCAATTGTCATTGCAAATTTCGCCCATTTTAGGGTTTAAAAAAAATTTTCACTTGCTCCCTTTTGGAAAAGGTTCTTTTATCTTCACACAGCAATAAAAAACCTTTTTAAAACGATCTTGCTGGGGGGACACTAAAACTAAAATTCCTTTTAGTGTCTTTCCCTGCTTCTGGGGTTTTGTTGTATGAAGAATCACCTTTTTTCGTAATTTTTTGCAAAATTTTTACTGGTTTTGTTGCTCCCAAACAGCCTTTCTAAATTAGGGTTCTAAAAAACGTCAAAATCTAACGGATGTCCGAAAAAGCGTTTCAAATTTCTTCGGGGTCGTTTAACTGATAAAAATTTTTTTTTCGTTAAAAGTTAGTTATATGACAGTCTGTCTTTTTAAACGCCTTGAAAATATGGGGGGCATGCGCTTTTAACAACTCAAAAACTAAGGGGAAAGGAAAAACGATTTCCAAAAAGCAAACCTTTTCGGCTACATTTCTTTTTGCCGGGCTTCAGTTTCTTTAGCGCCTATTTAATTTTTTTAGTGCTTCTTTATTTTCGATTCCTTTGAAACGCAGATCAGCCCTTTCATTTCCCCGGGTTTGCCTAGAATTTAGAATAGGTTTTTAAAAAAATTTTCCATTGTTTTAAAGAAAAAATTTCTTGCCCCTCAAGTTTTTTAGAAATTTTTTAACAATTTTCCCCCCCCCAAATTCTTGGGCAAACTGTCCTGTTTGTGTTGTTGGGTTTAATCGAGTACTAATTTTTAAAGAAAAACGCGCCCAAACCCGGCAACCAAACATTCATCTGTCCTAGGTCCGGGAAATTTGACGTAAAATTTGAACTGCAACAATAGGGATGGAAATTTTTTTGGAAAAAGTAAAAAATTCCCCTTTTTTTTCCCCTTTACGCCCAAAAGGGGTTTTTTTCAGTCCCCCCCCTTCAAAAGGGGGGTCAAGAATCGAGCCCCCTGCATGTTAAAAATTTTTTATAAAACAAAAAATAAAAAAAAAATTTAAAATTTTTAAAAAACATGGCAGGCATTGAAGATGAAGAATTTTAAAAGTTTTTTATCGGGAAGACACATGAGGGATTCCCCTTGGAGCCGCCCCTCGGGGTCTCATTTCATGATGAATTAGCAGAAATCGGGTTAATTCCCCAACCCAAAATCGGTATAAATTAAAAGAAAGTAAGGTCAAAATCATTAAAACCAAATTTAGGCCAAAACCCCCGAAATTTTTTGACCCAATGATTTTTAATTAAAAAAATGCCATTTGTTTTGTGAGGAGCGGCCCAAAGGGCATTTTTGTTCAGCTTACCCAAATAAAAAAACCCCCTCAAAGTTTTTTTTAAACCGTGGGTTTTAATTAGAAATAACTCAAATGGGGAAAGATCCCAAAACGCCTTTGGGCCCTTTTTAGGCCAAAATTAAGGGCGGAGGCAGTTTTCAAAAATTCAAAACACACTGCCAAAAACTCCCAACAGTAAACCCAAAAGAAAAAAGGAACTTAAAGAATTAAAACAAACAGCAGGTGAAATTTAAAAAATTTAATAGAAACAGAAAACCAGTTTTTTTGAAGAAACAGCGTTAAAAGACTATACAAAGACTTTACCCTACCCATGCAGAAAAGAGGCCCCCTTTACATGCTTTAAGAACCCTCAGAGGCGAATTTAAAAAACAATTTTGCAAAACTAGGTGAACTAGATGGGCATTTTAAGAAAAGAAAAAGAAAAAAAATCGTTGAGGGGTGATGACGCCCAAAAATTTGGGCATGATAATTTAAAAAAAGAATAAACCCAAAAAACTAAAAAGGTCTTGAAAAAGAGAGATCAACAAGACTTTGAAGTGTAACTACTAAACCCAGACCAATTACGAATCAAGTGAATAGAAAAAGAAAACTATCCCAAAAAATTTTTTTTAAAGAAAACACAACGCTTGAGAAAAGAATCCCCAACCCCGTTTAGAGAGCAAGGAAATCACAATTTTTTTAACGTTATAACAGCCTTAGGGTTTTCAATAAGTTTCATGGGTGTTGGCTATTAAAAGGGGGGCGGGGGAGGGCCCAAAATCCCGTGGGCCTCCCCCACCATCGCCCCCAACCCGATAAATCAGGGTTAAAAAAAAAAAGCTTACATCTTTCGAAAATTAAAAAAAAAAAATTTTTGCCAGTAAAGCCCTGGAACCCCTTTTTTTCCCCGGGGATATTTGGGGGGGGTTTTTACGGCTTTTGTCCCACGGGAAGAAAGGGAGTTGGCTTTATGGCCCAGCACTTTTGGGGGATTAGTTCTCTTAAAGTTGGGTTAAAAAATTTAGGGAAAATAAAGACCGAGTAATCCAAGGCCAGTTAAAACAAAACAAGCGCTGTCTTTTCATAATTTAAGGTCATCGCGAACAGGTCCGCAAGCTTTGCGAGCTTCAATTTACTTTGGGGGGTTTGGGCTTCGGGGTTAGATGACTTTAAACCTTTGGGGGTTCTTTTAAATTTTTTGTAATATTACTGGCTCAGAAAATTTATGTCGTTTTTCCCAAACCCTTTGTTTATTGCCCGCAAAAAAAATTTCATTATTTTAGTTTTATTATTTTACCTATCTGGAGTCTGAGGTCTAAGGCGGGATGTAAAAACCAGTGCCAACAGCAAAGTCTACTTTCGATCTTGGTAAATTTTAAAAATGTTTGGGACCTTTGAATACTTGAAGGGAAATCAAAATGTAAAATTAATGGGGTCCCCCAAAATTTTTTAAGTATTGTTTTTTTTGCATCAAAGGGCCGTAGAAAGATCGTTATGCTCGAAACTTGCCCCGTGCTTGCGAACCTACAAACACCAAAAGTAAAAATACGAATAGGTCGTTTAAAATTTGTTTTTATTCCCTCCCCCCAGTTAAAGGCCCCTTTGAAGTGCTAAAAATAAATGTTGTCCATGCTGTTTTAAAGGGTCTTGCTCTATGGACCAGGGCCCCGAACCAAATTTTTAAAGGAGGTTTTTAAGACATATTTAACTTTCTGTTTCGTGCCCCGAAAAAAAAGGGGTGCCTATGCCAATGTTAAAAAATCCAAAATTTTGTCTAAAGTCTGTTTGATGTTAATATTTAATTCGTTTTAAAAATCCTTTTCAAAAACCTTTTATGTCTTTTCTGTTGCTTTAATGGATTTTAAAAGATTTGTCATTCGGGAATGGCGCTTGCAGTTTTATCAAAAAAACGTCTGAAAGTGTAATAAAATGAAACTGGGAAAAACTGACCTCACCCCAAAAGGGTCAGGAAAGAGTTAAATGATTAGCTTACGACACCCACACCCCGTTTTATGCACCCCAAAAAAACAACCCAAAAATTTAAAATGGTTTTATAAAACTGCAAAGGGTGACTAAAAAAAAGCTTTCTGGGGTGGCCCCCCCCCCCTTTTTTTTTCAAAAAGGGGGGTTAAGATAGCTCTTCAATGGAGTACTCAACTTTTTTTGAAAAAAGGGAGTCGGGTCACAGCAATGGGCCCAAAAGTATCGTTCAAATTTTTTTTGGGTTTTAGGGGCGGGCCCCCCAGGGAAAATTTTTTTCTCTTTATTTGAAAGCACTCTTTTTAATTTGTTTTAAAAAATGTTTGTAAAAAATAACAAATAAGACCGGCCCTTGTTTTTGGGAAAACTTTGGGTAACAATTTTCGGGGGCCCAAAAAGGTCCCGCCTGGAAAATTTTTACAAAGGCGTATGGTTTTTAAAATAACTGGAAGCCCAAGGGGGAAAAAAAAGATTACAAAATATAAAGGAGAAAAAAACGACGTTAAACGTAACAATACCTGATGGGTTAAAACGGGTTTTTTTCTCACTAAAAGAAGCCCAAAGAGTAAAATTAGAAAATTACTCTTAAAAATTAAAAAATGCAAATTAAAAACAAAATTAACATTCAAACCTGAAAAACAAAATACGATTTTTTTAAAGAGCTAGCTAAAATGCAGGGGTTTTCAACAAACAATTAAACCCACTTAAAAATTTTATGTTTCGCCAGATGGAAAAGTTTGAGGGGAAAAACCCCCTCGATCTTTGGGATTACATTCATTACTCTTTGTTTATTTGGATTAGCTGAGCCCCTGATGAAAACTTATAAGTGGGAAAGGCCCCAACTTGGGTTTTAAAAAGGGGTCTTCCTTTAGGGAAAGCTGCATATTGCATTATGAAAAAAATCAATTCCCCAATTTTCAGTTTAAAAGATTTGTTTTTGGGAAAGGGGTTTGGGGGATTTAAAATAAAAAAAAAAAACAAACGGGGGAAAATTGTGGGAAAAGTGATAACCCCACACATTGTTTTTAGAAAAAAAAATAATAAGTTTTTTTCTAAAAAAAAGTTTGCGTGGGCCAGAAGAACAGGAGTTACATTTTGCACCCCGTGAGGTTTATAACCCTTTGAATTAAAAGACCTTGCAGACTTTTCGGCTTTGAAAAAGAACGGGGAGATAGGCGCTTTGTATGGTTTTGAGTACACTAAAGATTTGGTTTTATTTTAAACGCAAAAGGTTGGCGACAGCAAAAAGTTTTTCCCCAAACTGAACAGGGTTTCGCAATCTAGAGGGGAAATAAAGGGTTTTTCCGATGAATTTTAAAAAAAAGTTCGAAAACCTGACCTCAAAAGGCAAATTAGAACCATATTAAAAATGGGAAATAAAAATTTTAATTCATAAGCCCCTTTACATATTTTTTTGGCCGCAAAAAAAGGGTTTTAGAAAAAGCATTCCCAAATCTGGCCCTTTACATGTAAAATTCCCTTTTTGGCCCCCACGACAATAGTGGGGAAAAAATTGGGAAAAACGCCGGGATGGAAAAAAGCAGAACAAACCTCCACAGAAAAAAAACCCGTTGTAAAAAAAACTTCTACAAAATTTCAGTTCTTTTTTCCCAAACAGAAATTAGGGGACACTTTCCCCAATGATAAATTTTAAATTTTTTGTTTTTTAAAAGGGGGGGGGATGGGGTTGTGGGGGTTTGTGTGACCTTATAAAAGGAATTTAATATTAGCTGGCAAAAATTAGACGTTAAACGCCTTAACGTTTTTGTCGTCGTTTTTTCCAATGGGGGTTTTTAAAGGGCAAAACAAAAAAGCAAAAAAATCATGTTGACTTAAAAGAAACAATCTTACAGAACTGAAATTTGGGTTAATCTTATTCACATTTAGGCCCCCTTTGGGTTTTATTATCCCGAAAATTTTAGAGGAGAGTATGATAAAAATAATAAAATGGGTTAATTAAACTCTGTTATAAAAATTTGGGCAGTTAAAATTTAAGACAAAAATCCTCATTGCCATTGATTTTGGGGGAACTGGTTGGGAAAAACAATATTTTTCCTCGACCTGTTACAAAACAGTTTATCGTTTTTTAATTTTAAAAAATATTGTGGTTTTTTTGTCCAACACTTAAAAGGAAAAAAAAGCTATCATGATAAAGGTTTATATGGACAGGGTGATGACATATTTTAAAGGGTTTATCCCCGCAATAAACGGGTATTTTTTTGAACGTTTTATAGGTTTGAAAGGGAAAGCAACACTATTTTTTTATAGATTTACTGTTCGGCAGAAAAAAGACATATTTAAAAAAAAGAAACACTTTGGGCCCAAACTAGCTTTCAGTGGAAAAACATGCCAGGATAAGTGTGTGGATTTTATGGGCCCAAAAAAATAACTCAATTTTTAAAAAACTTTTTGAGAAAGTTTTAAGACTGTAGTGTTATTTTTACATGAAAACGAGATCCCTTTGAAGAATGTTTTTCATGAAAAAGATGTTATTGAAAATGACCGGAAAAAACAGGATTAAAAAAAAACTGAAATCCGAAAAATTTTTGTAAAAAAGTAAAAATTTAAAAAGGATAACCCTACACGTTGTTTGTTTGTAGATAAACGGGTTTTTTTTGGGTTTTTGAATCTTACTTTTCAGAGAAAAGCATTTTACCAAACCTGGGGCCTTCGTCCGAAAATGGTTGAGGGGGGAAATGGCCGGATTGGTAAAATGCTGATTTTCTTAAACCCTCCACACCTCTTTTTCCCGCACGTGGTTAAAACCAACGCTTAAAAGGAGGATGGGGAGAGTCCACACAGGACTTTATGGGGTTTCATCCCTAGGGTGGGGTGGGTTAGAGGAATTTTCCCGGATCTGAGGTCATGGGCTGCCCTGAACACCCATAGTGGCCCCCAGGGTGGGCTTGGGTTGGGCACTACAGAAGGCATGTTGGAGGACACAACGGGTCCCCCCTTAGGGGCTACCCGGGGGCCTTCTTTAAGCTCGGCTGGGGATGGGCTGGGTTTCGCATTATTTCCTTCCAAAAAGGGCCTCAAAAGACTAAAAGCTAAAAAGTTTCAATTTTAATTTTTTAGGGCCAAAACCCCAGAGGGAAGCCCGCAACCAACCCGAAAAAATGGTTTGCCCCCCGGGCCGGTTAAAACACTTTATGCAGTGCTCCATCGCAAACCCCAACCCCATCTCCAAGGGGGCCGTCCCCCCAGCGATAAAAAGTAGACTCGCCCTCTCTCATACGGGTTAAAGGTCAACCCGTGCCCCCCGACGTTGAGCAACCATCAACACCCTTCCAGGGGAGATCCCAAAACCTTATCTCCCCCCCTTTAGCACTTTCCCTGGGGTTTTGTCCTTTTTTTCTCAGTGAGTGATGAAGCAACAAAGACACGCGGCGTTTGCTTCAAAAGGGTTTTTGGCCCTTTTGGACACCCACACCCCCTTTTCCCGGGTGGTTTGGGGGCAGAGTTTAGCAGAAAAAACCCCCGGGGGCTAATTTGGGGGTAAGGGGGGGCACAGATTTCCCCCTCGCACTACGAGTGACAAAAAGGGGGCTAGCCTTTTTTGGGGGGGGGGGGGGGACGGCTCTCCCAGGGAGCGTGACCCGGGGACGAGGCGCTGCCACTCGCGAACAACCCAGTGGCCTGCCCGTTTTAGCAGGGGTCCCCCCCCCCTTTTGGGGGGGCGAGTGGGGGGGGGGGGGGGGGGGTGGGAGGGTAAAAACGTCCCTCCTTGGGGGAGAGTGGGCCCGGGAAACCCACGTGCAGGGGCCTTTGACGACCTTTTGCCTCATAAAGTCTCCCCACCCGGCCTCGAGCCTCAAAAGGGGCCGTCGGGCCCTCAGCAATTAAAAACGGCCGCCCGGGGAGTTCCCCGACGACGGCCCCTTTGGGAAAAACCATCACACGACGACATCATTTTAAAATTTAAACCCGCACCGAACCCCTTCAGACAACCGCTTTAGCGGTCCCCAACGACTGCCCACCCCTCTAGGCTCCTGCTGGGCGGTGGGCCTCCTTTCCCGGGGCCCCCACCCGACCTAACCCAGAATTCTTTACAAAACCAAAACCGCCAGTCTTCAAGTCTATGCCAAGACAAACCCTCTCCATGTACAGCCTTTGGGGTGTGGCGATATCTTTTCCCCAAAAGTATTCTGCTATGAGGACGTTTAAAAATCATTTTCTTCTTCTTTCCCTTTCCCTACAAAACCCCCAATAAACCCCGCCTTATTCGGGAAAAAGGAAAATTCTTCCATACCGGGCGAGGGAAAGGGGAAGGAAAAGTTCCACTTTTGCTCACAAATGCAAACGCCCGGTTTTAAATAATGAAGTTGGTTTTTGGGTCTTGGTTTCGGAAATGGGAGAAAAAAACCCTTTCGATTTTCTTATCGAAAAGCATTCCCTAGTAGATTAACCCCGTGACCGTTTTGGACACAGGGTTTTAAATTGGTAAGGGGCAACAAGATACACCAGCGGCATTTTGAATGTGGGGAGGGTTTTAAACAAGGGTGTTTAAGGGGGGAGGGGGGGAGGGGGGAACGGATAGATTGGGAAGGGGTTTGGGGGGGGGGCGTGGAAGGGGGGGTGGGGTTTTGGGGTGTTTGGGGGGGTTGGGAAAAAGAAAATTTCCCCGTAGCCACCGCCGGGCCCTCCGAAAAGGGGGTTTGCGTCGCGGACCCCGGCTGGGAGGTCGTGGGTTTTGAATCCCATCAGAGTTTATGTGGGTTTTTCCCGCCCCGAAAGGCTCCTATCCGATTTTAGTTTGCTGCGGACTCAGGGTTGGGGAAAAAGGGGCCACACATTTGAGTTTTAACCACTTAAGGATTCGTTTTTTGAGAGTGGGTTTCTCAAATTTTTATGACCAACACGCGGGGCCTGGTTTACGCCGGGATATATTATGGGAAAGGGAAACGTAGAGTAAAAGCCCTGTCAAATTTGCTCAGATCGAAATGGAAATCTGTAGCATCATCTTAATCATCCTCATTCCATCAATCAGCAATTTTAAAAAATTTAAAAATTTAAAAAAATCTCCAAAATTTTGTTTCCCTTATGCCCGCTGCATGGTGACCCCCAAAATTTTTTGTCCTCTCCGCGGGCTGGGCCTTGGTTTTGGGTTTCCCTCAAGGTCCCCTGGTATTTGGCGGGGGCCATGGGGGGTGTCGTTGGAGGGGCGTGGGGGGCGCCCTCCCGGGGGGGAGCTCACTCACGCCGGCTTCGCGACTAAGCAATTATTGTCGTCAGTAGGGGGCTTAGTAAAGGGGGTTTCCTGGTTTTGTTAGATCAGAACAGGGGGGGCCCCTGAACACCACCCAAATGACTCGGCAGTAGTGGGGAGTGCCTCCTCCAGTTTGGGGTTTCCCTTTTAAGACCCTTTACATTGACTGCTCCCGTGGATTTCCGGTTTTCCGGGGCTGGAGCTTTTTTGCGGGGCCGACCCGGTGTGGCTGTGGACGGGGTGCGGGGGAGCGGCGTGGGGGCAATGGGCCCCTGAAAGGGGGCGCAGAGGGGTTGGGGCAAAAAAAAAAAAAAAAAAAAAAATTTACGTAGCCAGAAAAAATTTTTTGTGCCCCCACCCTTTTCCAAATCCTTTTTGTGATTGGCTCACTCTGGACACAGCTTTGTGTGACAAAAGCCCTTCACCATCGCAAGAAGGTGGTGTTTTGCACGTGCAAACCCGACGCAATGCCTCCCCTTTTCGCCTCAGCCATCAGGGAAGGGGCACGGGGTCACCGACGAAAAAAAAAGCTGTGTGCACCAAAAGGGGCCCCCCCCCCCCCCCCCACCTTTTTCCCTCCCCCCCCCAGCTACCCAAATCTTTAAAAGCCCCCCTTTTTTCCCAAAAGCTTTTTTTAAAAAACATTTTTAAAATAGAAAAAAAAAAACGAAATTTTTGTTTTTTGGGCCCTTTTAAAAAATAATTTCCATATTTCCCAAAATTCAACATTCTTCATGCCCTTTTTTTGTCCCCCCCCCCCCCCCCCCCCCCCCCCCCCCCCCCCCCCCCCCCCCCCCATTCCCCCCCCCCTCCCCAAAGAAAAAAAAAAATTTAAAATTAGAAAAAAAAAAGGAGGAAAAACCCATTGTAAAACTTTGGGTTTTTTTGTTGTTAATCAATATTTTTGGGTGTTGAGGGATTTTTTTTTTTTCAACAAAAAAAAAATTTTTAGGGGTTTTTGGCGGGTTTTACATGGGTTTTTTTTACAAAAAAACAAACAAGGAAAAAAACCCAAAAAAAATCTTTTTTGAAAAAGGGAAAATAATTTCCGTGTTTTGAAAACGGTTCACCCAAACCCCTTTTATCTATCGATCTATCTGTCCCTAGACCGGGCCCAGCTATCTTTCTATCTGTCTTCTCTTCATCTATCAAACTGTTTTGACGTCTCTTTTCAGTTTTTCGCCCCTCTCTCCCCCTTTCTCTCTTCTTCTCTCTCTCTCTCTAAGCCTGTCCCTCTACAAAATCGTATGCTTCTAATCCATCTTAAAAGCTTACCTAACTATCAATCAAAACATCTAAACCAAAAATCTATCAAACTAAATTTTTCTGTCCCACTCTTCTAACTTTCCCATCTTCTGTCTACTAACCCAATGTTTTTACTACCCAACCCAAAAATCCATCTATCTGTCTTTCTTTTTCCCATCTATCTAACTGCTGTCAAACTGTCTGTCCATTAAGTTTGTATGTATGTATGGTAATTTTTTGCCAACAATAAAAATCCCGGCTTTCCATCTGACTGGCTGACTGGGTGGCCCGTCTGCCGTTGAAAAACAATCTACCCGGCAATCATCGTGTTCTAATCGGCCTCACTAATCACCACCACTGCCTGAACCAATAGCCACGGAAAAAAAATGACCCCTCATCGCAAAAACATGTTACTAATTATAAAACCAAAGGGAAAAAAATGGGGTGAAACCCGAGAGAGAGAAGGGGAGAGAGGGGAGAGAGGACAGACGACAGACAGCAGACAGACTTCCCCGTACACCGCAAAGCACGGCACACACAACAACACAAACACACAAACAGAGAGGAGGGAGAGAGAAAGGGAGAGAGGGGAGAGAGGAGGGGGGGGTGGGGGGGGAAGGAAGGATAGGGCTAGGGTTGGGAGGAGGGCGGACGAGAAAAGGGGATTTCCCCCCCCAGCACCCCCCAAATTTTTCCCCCGAGGAAAGATCTCCAAGATTCCGTGTGACTGTCGGTAAAACCCCAAAAAAGTGCTGCAAACCCCCCTCCCCTCCCCCCCCCCCCCCCCCCCCCCCCCCCCCCCCCCCCGGCCCCCCTTCCCCCCCCACCCCACCCCCCCTCGACTTTTCCACACAACAAAAACCTTAGGCCCTACGTAAATTTTTGGGGTTCCGTGCCACGTTGAGGGAGGGCCCAAATGAGAGGGGAAAGGGAGGACTTTGGGGAGAGAGAAGAGAGAGAGGGAAAAAGAGAGTGTGGGAGAGGGGGATAAGATGCAATTTTATTTTTCAGCTCACTCCGAGAGGACCCGCAATGCCAACCCGAAAAACGTGGTTTGCCGGGTCACGGTTATCACATTTATGCAGTGCTCCATCGCAAACCGCACCACATCTCCAAGAGCCGTCCCTCAGCGATACAAGCTAGACTCGCCGTCTCTCATAGCGGCTGAAAGGTCAACTGTGCCGCCCGACGTTGAGCTATCACATCAACACCCTTCCAGAGAGATCCATTACCTGTATCTCCTCCCTCAGCACTCCGTGCTATGTCCTTTCTCTCAGTGAGTGATGACGTCAACTAAAGACAGCGCGGCGTTGCTACATAAAGGCTTCGGCTTCTGGACACCACACACCCTCATTCCCTGCTGGTCGGTGGCAGAGATCAGCAGAAGGCACCCCGGTGGCAGATGGGTGTAGGGCGGCACAGATTTCCTTCCTCGCACTACGAGTGACAACGGACTAGCCTGTGTCGCCGGGGGACGGCTCTCGAGGCAGCGTGACACTCGGTGACGAGGCGCTGCCACTCTGCGAACTACCCAGTGGCCTGCACGTCTAGCAGGCTCTCCTCTGGCGGGCGAGTGGGGGGGGGGGGGGGGGGGGGGGTGTGGAGGGTAAGAACGTCCCTCATGGGCGCAGAGTGGCCATGAACCTACGTGCAGCGGCTCGACGACTTGTGCCTCATACGTCTCCCGACTCGGCCTCACGCAGCACAGGACCGTCGCCACTCAGCAATTAGACGGCCGCCCGGTAGTCCTGACGACGGCCTTGGAAGAACCATCACGACGACGACATCATCAACATCAACCGCAGCCGAACCACCTTCAGACAACCGCTCAGCGGTCCTAACGACTGCCCACCTCCTCTAGGCTCCTGCCTGACGGTGCCATCCTTCCCGGACCCTCCACCCGACGCTAACCCAGACTTCTTGACCCAACCTGCCAGTCTACAATGTCTATGCCAAGACAAACGTCTCCATGTCACAGCCTTGGCTGTGGCGATATCTTGTCCCTAAAAGTATTCTGCTATGAGGACGTTAAACTCATTCTTCTTCTTCTTCCATACACCCTCATACCTCGCCTTATTCGGGAAAGGGAACATTCTTCCCATACTGACAGAGAAAGGTGAAGACAGTTCCACTTCTGCTCACACTGCAAACGCAGTCCAGTAATGAAGTTGGTTTCGGCTCTTGGTTTCGGAGTGGGAGAACCTTGCGATTTTCTTATCGAACGTCAGATCCCTAGTAGATTAACACGTGACCGTTTTGGACACAGGGTAACTTGGTAAGACAACAAGATACACCACGCGGCATGTGAATGTGGCGAGGGTTAAGCAAGGGTGTTGAAGGGGGAGGGGGGAGGGGGGGAAGCGGGATAGATTGGGAAGGGGTGGGGTGGGGCGTGGACAGGGGTGGTGGGGTTGGGATGTGGTGGGGTGGAAGAAGATGAAATTCACGTAGCCACCAGCCGCCGTGCCGAAGTGGTTAGCGTCGCGGACTCCCGCTGGGAGGTCGTGGGTTCGAATCCCATCAGAGTCATGTGGGTTTTTCTGCCCCGACCGGCTCCTATCCAAGTTGAGTTTGCTGCGGACTCAGTTGGGAAGACTGGGACCACACAGTCGAGTTTCATCCACTTAATGGATGCGTTTGTGAGAGTGTTGCTCAAATTTCATGACCAACACTGCAGGTGCCTGGTTGACGCCGGGATATATTATGGAAGGAAGCGTAGAGTACAGCCCTGTCATGTAGTCTCAGATCGAAATGGAAATCTGTAGCATCATCTTAATCATCCTCATTCTCATCAATCAGCATTTAAAAAAATAAAATTAAAAAAGTCTCAAATTCTGTGGCCCTTCATGCCCTGCTGTCATGGTGACCTCAATTTCGATGTCCTCTCCGCGTCTGTGGCCTTGGTTTGGTTCCGTCAAGGTCACTGGTATCGGCGGGTCCATGGGGCTGTCGTTGGACGGACGTGGTGGCGCCCTCCGGAGGGAGAGCTCACTCACGCCGCTTCGCGACTAAGCAATTATTGTCGTCAGTAGGGGCTTAGTAGGTGGTGTCCTGCGTATGTTAGATCAGAACAGGCGCCACTGAACACCACCGAAGTGACTCGGCAGTAGTGCAGTGTCTCCTCCAGTGGGTTGCCTCTAACGACTTGACATTGACTGCTCCCTGTGGATTGCCGGTGCCGGGGCTGGAGCTGTGGCGGGGCCGACCAGGCTGTGGCTGTGGACGGGGTGTCGGGATGAGCGGCGTGGGAGCACTGCCTCTGAGGTGGCGCAGAGGTTGGGACAAAAAAAAAAAAAAAAAAAATTCACGTAGCCAGAAAAAGTTGTGTGTACCCGACCAGTTGCCAAATCCTTTCTGTGATTGGCTCACTCTGGACACAGCTGGTGCTGTGACAAATAGCCGTTCACCATCGTCAAGAAGGTGGTGTGTTGCACGTGCAAGCTGACGCAATGCACTCCCGCTTATCGCCTCAGTCCATCAGGGAAGGTCACGGGGTCACCGACGAAACAATAAAGCTGTGTGCACCAACAGGTGCTCCCCCCCCTCCCCCACCTCTTCCCTCCCCTCCACCAGCTACCCACTCTTTAACAGCCCGATTTTTCAAATGCATTTTTAAAGAACAGTATTAATATAAAAAAAAAAGCGAAATTTATGTATGCCATTTTAACACTAAGTTTCCATATTTCAGCAAAAGTTGCAACATTCTTCAATGACCTTTTTTTGTCCCCCCCCCCCCCCCCCCCCCGCCATTCCCCTCCCCCTCCCGAAAGAAAAAAAAATTAACATTAGAAAAAAAATGGAGGAAATCTATTGTAAAACTTTGGTTTTTATGTTGTTAATCAAGTATTTAGGAGGTGTTGAGTATTTGTTTTTCAACTAAAACATATGTAGAGGTCTTTGCGTTTATACAGTGGGTTTATGACAAAAAAACAAACAAGAAAAATACCCAAAAAAATCTTGTGAAAAAGAACATAATTTCCGTGTTTTGAAGCGGTTCACATACCCACTCTATCTATCGATCTATCTGTCCATAGACCTGTCGAGCTATCTTTCTATCTGTCTATCTCTGTCAGTCTATCTATCTGTCTGACTGTCTCTCTCAGTCTCTCTCTCTCTCTCTCTCTCTCTCTCTCTCTCTCTCTCTCTCTAAGCCTGTCCATCTACAAGATCTGTATGCAATCTAATCCATCTAACTGCTTACCTAACTATCAATCTAATCTATCTACCAACAATCTATCTATCTAATTATCTGTCTACTCTTCTAACTTTCTATCTGTCTGTCTACTACCTATCTGTCTTATCTACCTACCTAAACTCCATCTATCTGTCTATCTATCTATCTATCTATCTGTCTGTCAATCTGTCTGTCCATCTATGTATGTATGTATGTATGTATGTATTTTCTGCCAACAATACATCCGTCTGTCCATCTGACTGGCTGACTGGCTGGCTGTCTGCCTGTCTGAAAGCAATCTACCAGGCAGATCATCGTGTTCTAATCGGCCTCACTAATCACCACCACTGCCTGAAGTCACAACTAGCCACGGAAAAAAAATGATCACCTCATCGCAAAAACATGTTACTAATTATAACCCGAAAGGGTAAAGAATGGGATGAGAACCAGAGAGAGAGAGAGAGAGAGAGAGAGAGAGACAGACAGACAGACAGACAGACAGACTCACGTACACACGCACGCACGGACACACACACACACACACACACACACACAGAGAGAGAGAGAGAGAGAGAGAGAGAGAGAGAGAGAGGATGGGGTGGTGGGGGTGGAAGGAAGGATAGGGCTAGGGGTAGGGAGGATGGCGGTACAGATGAAAAGGGCATTTCCACCCCAGCACCCCCAAATTTGCCCTCGAGGAAAGATCTCACAAGATTCCGTGTCGACTGTCGGTACACCGAAGAAGTGTCTGCACCTCCCTCCCTCCCCCCCCCCCCCCCCCCCCCCACTGCCCCTCATCCTCTTCCCACCCCACCTACCCCCCTCTCGACTTTTCCACACAACAACAACCTTAGGGCACATACGTATTTATGGGAGTTCACGTGTCCACAGTTGAGTAGCCAACTGAGAGGGCAGAAGGGAGGACTGGGGAGAGAGAGAGAGAGAGAAAGAGAGAGTGTGGAGAGAGAGAGAGAGAGTGTGGAGAGAGAGGGAAGGGGGTGGGGGACAGAGGGAGAGAGAGAGGGAGGGAGAGAGAGGAAATAGGTAGAGAGAGAGGGGGTGGGTGGGAGGAGGACAGAGAGAGAGAGAGAGAGAGGAAGACAAAATACGGAGAGAGAGGGGGTGGGGGTGGGGATGGGAGGGGACAGAGAGAGAGAGAGAGAGAGAGAGGATATATATATATATATATATATATATATATATATATATATATATACTATGTGAAGAGCCTCAATACTATGTGACAATGACATTGACTCGGGGGTCCGAGTTTTACATACCTGTAAAGAGATGCAGATGTTGTATCTTTAT
The DNA here is from genome assembly GCA_018398815.1 of Conus ventricosus. Taxonomy (NCBI): domain Eukaryota; kingdom Metazoa; phylum Mollusca; class Gastropoda; order Neogastropoda; family Conidae; genus Conus; species Conus ventricosus. The sequence goes on from CM031614.1 coordinate 52,345,818, forward strand.
TGGATGCTACTTGGTATATTTTTAGTGCTGCTGCGTTCTTCTATTTTGTGTGTCTAGACCACATAACGTGAATAGACATTAAATTGAAGACTACGCGCGCGCTCACAACACACACACACACACACACACACACACACACGAGCGCATGCACTCGCACGCGCGCGCACACACACACACACACACGCGGACGCACATACACACACTTTGTTGTTCTTGGTCTTTTTTCTTTTGGATATATATATATATATATATATATATATATATATATATATATATATTGAATTATAAACAAAGCTTGCTCTTATGTCTTAGATTGAAGAAATAGGGGGAGAGATAAGCATACACATCTGCAGTGGTAGATGATTCTGCCTAACTAACAGTATGTGCTTGAGTGGGTGAATGAAAAATAAAATAAATGCTTCTCAAAATGAGCCTTCAGCAAGCTTATAGTCTCCAAGGGGAGACATCCTCCAATAGGGAGGGAAACTCACTAACATATAACTCCTGGTCATATACCGATATTTCAAAACCTCAGTGACCGCGGAAAGTGGTAATTTGACTCCTCTGCCTTTTCAGTTTTAAGAAGAATGCTACCCCAGAAAAGGCGGGTGTGCAATACCGTAGTAATGTTTGTTGAGTTTTCAAATAACCAACCAAAGGTGCCACCTAAGAAGCAAATGAAAATCATGAAAGAGCAAAACAAGCTACATTTTCTTGTGAAAAGTAGAAAATATAAAAAGATATCCTCTTAGACACAAGTGCTGAGGGCCAGTTCTTGGAATGGTGCTCGGTACTTATCCTTGGAATTTATTAGTTTGTTGTATTTTAGTCCCTTGCGGATTCATTCCAAGAACTGGCCCTCAGCACTTGTGTCTTAAGAGGATATCTTTTTATATTTTCTACTTTTCACAAGAAAATGTAGCTTGTTTTGCTCTTTCATGATTTTCATTTGCTTTTTAGGTGGCACCTTTGGTTGGTTATTTGAAAACTCAACAAACATACTACGGTATTGCACACCAGCCTTTTCTGGGATAGCATTCTTCTTAAAACTGAAAAGGCAGAGGAGTCAAATTACCACTTTCCGCGGTCACTGAGAGGAACAACCAGGTTTCGAAATATCGGTATATGACGAGGAGTTATATGTTAGTGAGTTTCCCTCTCTATTGGAGGTTGTCTCCCTCTTGGAGACTATAAGCTTGCTGAAGGCTCATTTTGAGAAGCATTTATTTTATTTTTCCCCATTCACCCACTCAAGCACATACTGTTAGTTAGGCAGAATCATCTACCACTGCAGATATGTATGCTTATCTCTCCCCCTATTTCTTCAATCTAAGACATAAGAGCAAGCTTTGTTTATAATTCAATATTTCTTGCAGTCATTGCAACACCCAGCTGCTCTGTAAGTTGCTGGAATGGTGCTCGGTACTTATCCTTGGAATTTATTAGTTTGTTGTATATATATATATATAATAGAGAGAGAGAGAGAGAGAGAGAGAGAGAGATTTGGAATATAGATGAGTGAGAAGTGGGGGATGAGGAGAGAGAGGGAGAAAGATGGTTGTGGGGAATACCACTAGCTGGAAGCCCAAGCCGTTGAATCAAGGTCATATCGGTCCAGATGCCGATAAACTACGTGCCTTTGCCTGTAAATGGCCACATTCAAGGGAACAACTGGATCCAGTTGACCTCCGAGATGGCCCAGTGCGCCACAGGTGTCGACCAATAGAATGGCAGGCCAGACAGCCATTGGTCCATCTCCAAATCAGGAAGAAGGTTGGGGTGGGCGTTTCACTTCACTGCGCACTAGCTGTTTCACACCTGATCACCCACGTTAGTGTCAACTTTCTTTCTTTTTTTTTTCTTGTTTGGTGTGCCCTACAGGTGTTTTTTTTTTGGGGGGGATGGGATGGGGGTGGGGGTGTGGGTGGGTGGGGGTGAGGGTGGGGTGGGGGCGTGGCGATGGTGATATTTCCATTTCTGTTTCACTTGTTTTTCTGGCTTCTTTCTTCTTCTTCTTCTTCTGCTTTCTTTCGCTCTTTCGCTCTTTCTTTCTCTTTCCTTTTTTTTTTCTTTTTCTGTTTTTTTTTCTTTATTGTTTTTTACTTTTTTTTTATTCATTTATTATTATTCAAAGTGTCATTTGTAGGTGGCGCGTCAAGCAAGTTGGTGCGCGGCGCGTCAGATGATACAAACCGCGCGTCAAA
>CM031614.1:52358021-52370521 GCA_018398815.1 Conus ventricosus
ACGCCAGATTTAAATGTAGTAGCAGAGTTGGTGGACACCCCTACCAACGGTAATGGACTCGCCTTTTCCTTCTCCCCTTTCTTTTGTCTTATTTCTTCTTTCCCCCTTCTTCTTTATTTTAAATCTAAGTTAAACTGGTTTTCTATAAAGGATGGATCAGAAGAAAAAAAACAACTTTCCTTTCAGATAGGAAGGCAGGTAGTGTTGCTTATAGCCCAGCCGACCGCAAAAGGGCCATACCAGGGCTGTCACCGCGTTAAATTCCATTCAGATAAGTTTACCTTCAAGAATCACTTGTATGTCGAAGTGAACTAAAGATGGTGGGATTACAGTAGGCATTTAGAAGATTGAAGAGCGCCGTCGAGTTGTTCTCTGGTTGTGCTCCCCACCCCCCCACCCCCCCCCCCCGTGGGATTTGTTGTGACGCTGGAGTCCTGCGTTTATTGTGGGACAGAGGTGATCTCCCTTGGATTCGGTGGCCACGGAATGCTCATGTCTAGTGTGTGTGTGTGTGTGTGTGTGTGTGTGTGTGTGTGTGGTGTGTGTGTGTGTGTGTGTGAATGTACGTGTGTGTGTGTGTGTGTGTGTGTGTGTGTGTGTGTGTGTGTGTGTGTGTGTGTGTGTGTGTGGATGAGCGAGTGTGTGGATGGTTTGCATCTGTCGACATCTCTGTTAAGTGTGTGTGTGCATACTTCCATGGAATCATATGCTGTGCGTATGTGTGTGTGTGTGTGTGTGTGTGTGTGTGTGTGTGAGTGTGCACTGCGGGAGGGGGGGGGTGCACATGCACGTACGTGCATGGCGCACGCGCTCGCGCATGTGTGTGTGCATGTGGTTAATGAGATGGATAGATAGACAGATAGATAGATACATAAACAAATGAAAAATATAGATCGGGTGTGTTGCGTGCTGGATGGTTTGCATCTGTCAACATCTCTCTGTGTGTGTTTGTGCCTACTTTTGTCGTCAAAATGATCGTTATTGAGGGTTGAAGAATGAGCCGTCGAGCTTTTTTACATCCTACCCTCATAGGTGCATATTTGAGTAGTGTGTGTGTGTGTGTGTGTGTGTGTGTGTGTGTGTGTGTGTGTGTGTGTGTGTGTGTGTATGTGAGAGAGCGCGCTCGCGTGCGCGCGTGTGTGTGTGTGTGTGTGTGTGTGTGTGAAGTTAGAGAGATGAAGATGGAGAGACGAACAGAGAGATAGATAGACAGACAAATAGATAGTAGATAGATACATAAATGGATAGATATAAATAAAGATATAAATATGTATGCGAGTACGTACGCTGGCGGTGTGTGCGTGTGTGTGTGCACGTATGCGAGCACGCGTGTGTTTGTATGTGAAGTTAGAGAGATAGAGATACGGACAGAGAGATAGACACAGAGAGGTAGATAGACAGATAGATATATAGACATATGTGTGTTGTGTCTGCGTCTCTCTCTCTCTCTCTCTCCCCGAGAGATAGAGTAAGATATAGATATGTGTGGTGTGTGTGTGCGTGCGTGCGTGTATCTCTCTCCCTCTCTCTTTGTCAGTGCGCATTTTATAATATATATATTTTAGTGGGGTTTTAAAAAAGTTTACCCAAAATAAATTTTGATATGCTCCCCCCTTGGGGAGCAACATTTTTAAAATAGTTTTTTTAAAAAAAATCTAAAAATTTGTTTTGAGCGCGTTGCGCTGTCATCTTGACGCGCAACGCGCTCGAAACAAATTTGTAATTCTATTTTTAAAAACCTATTTTAACAATATATATATAATATTATATAAAAAATAATATAATAAATTTTTATAATTATATTTAATATTATAATATATATATATACATATATTATAATTTTCTGTGTGTGTGGTTGTTGGTGTTTGTGTGTGGGGTTGTGTGTTTCGTTCGTTCTTTAATTTTTAAAGCTATCCATTTACATTGATCTTAGACAAAAACAAGAGACAAAGAACAGCAACAAAAAATAAAAACAAAACAGAAAAACCAGAAAAGGGCCGTTTGTGTGTGTGTGTTGGGGTGTGGTGTGTGTGTGTTGTTTTGGGTTGGTTTTGTGTGGTGTGTGTGTGTTGTGTGAGTGTGTCGGGGTGTGTTTGTGTTTGTGTGTTGTTGGTGGTGTGTGTGGGGTTTGTGTGTGCGTAAGGGGGGGGGGGTAAAAGTGGTATTTTTTTAAAAATGTCATTAAAAGTGTTTGGATGTGGAGGGAGTGTAGTATACTAACTTTGCATCAAGCTATTTAAATTAAGAGTCCCCAAAAATGACCTCCTTTAACCACATTCTAAAGGGGGTGTGTGTTTTGGGGTGTTGTTGTGGTGTTGTGTGTGTGTGTGTGTGTGTGTGTGTGTTGCCGTGTGTGTGTGTTTTGTTTTGGGTTTTGTGTGAGTGTGTGCGTGTGTGTGTGTGCTTTGTGTGTGTGTGTTTTGTGTGTGTTTTGTGTGGTGTGTTGTGTGCGGCGTGCGTGTGCGCTGCATGTTTTGGTGCGCGTGCCCGCACGCGTGCGCATGCGCCCGCACATGGTGAAGATACATGCATAAGATTAAAGAATAGAAGTATGTGCGCGTGTGTGTATTTGTGCGCGCGCCCCAAGAGAGAGAGAGAAGAGAGAGAGGGGAAAAAAAGAGAGAGAGAGGGAGAAAGGAGAGAGAGAGGGGAGAGAGAAGAAAGACAGACGGGACAGACCAGACAGACAGACAGACCATGCTACGTGTATGTATGTGGTGTGCATGGATGTATGTATGGGGTGTGTGTGTGGTATGTATGTATGTATGGTATGTATGTATGTATGTATGTATGTATGTATGTATGTATGTATTTTGGGTATGTAAGGATCTATCTAAAACCCCCTCCCCCCCCCCCCCACACGCGCGCGCTCAACCCCCCACCCCCCCGCACCCACATGGGGGGGCAACGCGCGCGCCATAAAACACACACACACACACACACACACACACACACACACACACACACACACCCCACACACAAGTGTGATTCACGAAAAAAGGCAACATGTTGCTGTCTAATCACTTTATTTCTCAGCTTTCAGTCATAAGACTCGATACACCCCAAAACATGATCTGGGCCTTACATTGGAAGGCACCACACCATACAAAATTTGGAAAAAGAAAAGAATAAAGAAGCAAGATGTTTTGCTGTATTACGTCAGCTATGATAACTGAGAGGAGATCGATCCGCCATCGTTTCTATTTCAAAATTCTGAGGACCCATTTTTTTCTTTTTCCTTAATTTTTTTGGGTCCTTTCGTTGCAACCATTTGTGTATGAAACACTGAATTGTCATTCTAACTCTGCAGAACTGATGTTCTTCCATTGAAATCTTTTATCATGCCAAACTAGAGAAAGACTTTAGGCTATCGAAGAAACGGATACAAACGTGCGAAACTGAACAGTGTGATTTTGCATTAGTGCATAGTCTGAATATGCAAATTATGCAGTGCCCCCCCCCCCCCCCCCCCCCCCCCCCCCTACAACGGATACGACTGCATAGTGTCGAATGAAATGGGTCTGTCTGGTTGAAACACAGAAAGAAGGTTTATGGTTAAGATCACCCAGAGATGTAAAAGTCATCTCCCTTTTAAAGCGCCATCCACTTCCGATGACTTGACAGCCCAAACAACAAGCGTCAGTGCCTTCCGAATGCCAGACTTCCAATCCACTGACTGGAGACCCAGTCAAAGAAAACCGCATTTCAGCTTTCACCGTTATGATGAGGATTACAATTACTGAAGCTACGAAAGGTCACGCATCCTGTGCAAACCTACACACTCAAAAGGCTACCGACTCTGTCCGAATGACCCACGCCCCCCCCCCCCCCCCCCCCTTCCCTGCCCTGCACAATCTTCAAGGCTGTTATCTACGTCAGTTTCTTCCTGCAACCCCAACCACCCGCTCTACCTAATAGCAGTGCTGGAACCAATGACAAAACTGCAGATAACTGGTTCTTTGTTTCTCTCTTTTTTTTTTTTTTAATTATAATTTTTATTTTTTGCTTTAAAGCGTTTATACTCTTCCGACACTTCCTCTGCTGCTTCCAAAGTCAAACTTTTAACAAGGGGATCTCACTTGTTTCTTTCGTATCTTTCTCCTTCATTTTTTTTTCTTCAAACAAATACCGTTGCAATCCTTAGGAGACAATATCTTCTCTTTGATGGTGTTCAGACGTTTTGAAATGCCCAAATGCCAGATTTTTCCTCTGTGGTGGTTGGTATGAACAACTCTCTATCCCCTTATGATGCCACTTCTACATGGTCCCCTATGCTATGGACAAAGTCTGTTTCTCTCCCCCAATGGTGTCAATAATGTTACTGCTGTGCCAGTATTGTGCTTGGCATGGCTTCCTACACACGTTAACGATTCCATGATCCGATTATTCCATGATCACGAGCCTGGTTTAACACACACACACACAAGAGAAAAAAAAAAGAAAAAAGACAGAAAGGCAGAAAGAAAGAAAGGAAGAAAAAAGAAAGAAGAAAGAAAGAAAGAAAAGAAAAGAAAGAAAGAAAAAAGAAAAATTGACAAGTCTAGTTGACTGGCATATCACGAGGGAAAAAAATGAAAAAGACGTATGCTCTAACATCAAAGGTACGTGTGTGTGTGTGTGTGTGTGTGTGTGTGCGTGCGTGCGTGCGTGCGTGCGTGCGTGCGTGCGTGCGTGCGTGCGTGCGTGCGTGCGTGCGTGCGTGCGTGCGTGCGTGCGTGCGTGCGTGTGTGTGTGTGTGTGTGTGTACTCTGGGGACGAATCGGGCAGAGTCCGTCCATCCTGAGGTGTGTTGACGAGACACGAGGATGCTAGTTGCTAAATAACGTTCGTCCTGCCGTCGACAACGTTCACAACGTTAGTAGCATGAAGAACAAGTTGAACAAAGCGGCGGACACAACTTGTAATGTAACGGGCTTCGTGCAACGATGATGACAAGCGTACTTGGGGCTAATAGCTTTACATGCCATCCAAATTACCAAAAAGAAGCATTTGTTACAGCCCATCGCCATTTATTTATTTATTTATCTATTTATTTCTTTATGTTTTGAGAATGGATCAGACTTGAACGCCGACGTTACAACCGGGGGAATATACAGCGTCACGTTTGGACACGATGGAGCACGTAGGACGTCACGTTGCGGACGTTTCGTGACAACGCTAACAACAATCTTTTTCGAAACGTTTGCTTTTCAGAAGGCATCCTGCGGTAGTTGTTGTTTGTGTTATTTTTTTCCCCCCGCCTCCCAAATTAAACACCGACTCCTGCGCAATGTCTACACCAATGAATTTGATTCAGTTGTGTCTTTTTTCCCCCTTAAAAACACACACACACACACAAAACAACTTTTTTTTTTCATGTTGTGAGCAGTGACTTTGTAGTCGACAAGCAAGGACATCCTTGTTGTTGCTGGTCGCATATGTGTCGTTATCAGGTCCGTTCCGTCAAGGTTGGGGGGAAGAGGGGGGGGGGGGGGGGGGGAAGGTAAGAGGAAGGACAATGGACTGAAGGAAGGGGTGGGAGGATTGCGGGTGAGGGATGGCAAGGGTGGAGGTGGAGAGTAGGTGAGGTCAAGGGAGGAGGGGGGGGGGGGGGGGGGGGAGCTTGAGGGTTTCAAGAGAGCCTTAGTCAGAGGTGTCTGCACCGTACTCTTTAAACAGTCCACGTAATGGGCCAGACGAACGTAGACGGAAGGGTGGCTGTTGAAAAAGAAGGTCAATCAGTTATTTCGTCATTTACGCCAGTAATTCTGTGTTGAAGATGAACTGATCGAACAATGCAAACAATGGTGTCCTGCTGTCTGAATTGATTTCTCCAGTCATCATGTTCTGCAGTAACGGAGGCGGGGGATTGGAAGGCGAGCTGGGGGGGGGGGGGGGGGGGGGTTGAAGGTGAAGAAACACGGGAAATAAAGTTAAGAAAATATATTATAATGATGAAAACCATGCATGAGGAACCATCGCAATCCCTCCTGAGGGCAGATGTATGTGGTATTGCATGCTCCTAGGCCTTTCGTCCGCTGGATCGGACTCATCAGGGAGACACTGCCGATTGTGTCTATATTTATATTTCTCTCTATATATACATATATCTATAAATCTATCTATGGACACACACACACACACACACACACACACACACACACACATATATATATATATATATATATATATATATATATATATATATATATATATTATATATATATATATATATATATTATATAACAAACTAATAAATTCAAGGATAAGTACTGGCACCGTTCCAGCAACTTACAGAGCAGCTTGGTGTTGCAGTGACTGCTAGAAATATTGAATTATAAACAAAGCTTGCTCTTATGTCTTAGATTGAAGAAATAGGGGGAGATACGCATTCATATCTGCAGTGGTAGATGATTCTGCCAAACTAACAGTATGTGCATGAGTGGGTGAAGGGGGAAAAATAAAATAAATGCTTCTCAAAATGAGCCTTCAGCAAGCTTATATTCTCCAAGGGGGAGACATCCTCCAATAGGGAGGGAAACTCACTAACATATAACTCCTGGTCATATACCGATATTTCGAAACTTGGTTGTTTCTCCTCAGTGACCGCGGAAAGTGGTAATTTGACTCCTCTGCCTTTTCACACACACACACACACACACACACAGACGCACGCAAGCACGCACGCACGCATGCACGTAGCCACGCGACCATACATCGTCCACACAAACATCTACACACGTGCACATAAAAATACCTCACACACACACACACACACACACACGTATACACACACAGGGGTGGGAGCAGAAAACCATAGCTACACTGAAAAGGCCGGGGTTCCAGGGGGCCGCTTTAGGCTCCCGGTGGGGTGCAGGGGCAATGCCCTGGTGGGGGCTCTTTCACGATGATCATCATTAGAGTTGATATTGTTTTACATCTTTCTGTTGTTTTCTTACATTTTTGTTCAATCTTTTCATCTATTCGATGTGATATTACTACTACTACTACTACTACTGCTGCTGCTGTTGCTGCTACAATTACTATTCTTGCTGCTGCTGCTGCTGCTGCTGCTAGTGCTAGTGCTGCTACTACTACTGCTGCAACTGCTACCACTATCACAACTACTACTGCTACTGCTACCACTACTACTATTGCTGCCACTACTACTACTTCTACTACTACTATACTACTACTACTGCTACGACTACTACTACATTTAACTTTTGCGATTGCCTTATATCTTATTGTTGTCATTTCATAGCTTTGTCAAATAAACGTTTACCTCTATTCGAGATGCTGTTACTACTACTATTACTACTACTACTATTGCTTCTACTACTACTACTACTGCTGTTGCTGCTACTACTACTACAGCTACTACTTCTACTGCTGCTGCTGCTGCTGCTGCTACTACGACAGCTACTGCTACTACACTGCTACTACTACTACAACTACAGCTACTACTGCTTCTACTACAACAGCAATAACAACAGTGCAGCTACTACTACTACTATTACTACTACTACCACTACCACCACCACCTTTAACTGTTGCGATTGTCTTATATCTGACGGTTGTTATTTCACAGTTTTGTCATATAAATCTCTTTCTATATTCGAAGTGTTGCTACTATTACTACTGCTGCTGCTGCTGCTGCTGCTGCTTCTGCTGCTGCCGCTCCCGCTTCTACTGCTGTTTGTGCTCATGCTACTATTGATGACAATATTTCAGAACACTTCGCTGTAAAACGCTACCCAGCTATACGGAGCTCGCAGACTAAACAATCACAAAGAGAATTACAAAGGAAAAGCATCAACATACATGCAGACAAGGATAACTAAAATTCAGTTGAACGACATTTCCCTCTCTTCCTTCTTCCCTCCTCCAGAACTACCCAGTTCTCTACCATTAGTAAGATTTTTGCGTGTGAAACATTAAAGAAAAAGTCCCGCCATTAAGGCAGCCATACTCCATCTTACAGACTAAATTCTGAACTCGACTCAACTGTGCATCGTATGTGTTATTTTTTTATATCATCCATCCCATGGCGTGTTATGTTACAACACACACACACACACACACACACATATATATATATATATATATTACTGCTGAACAATTAAATAGTGGGAGAAAACAAGTGCAGGTCAACAATTCTTCAGTCATTATAGTAATGACTTGGCAAAGATTTGAATTAAAAAAAAAAAAAAATTAAAGATGAAAAAAAATGGGGGAATATTTATAAATATGAGAAACCCTTCACTAGCAGCCTGAGGGAACCATCGTACTCCCCTTCGAAGGCAGATCTATTTGTATTGCCTGCTCCTAGGCCTTTCGTCCGCTGGATCGGACTCATCAGGGAGACACGGCTGATTGTGTCTGTGCTCTTGGTGTCAAATAGAGACACACCAAAGTCCATAATTCTGTGGTGTTCTCATCACCAAGGGCTCAAAAAAGAATCCAGCAGCACCCCCAAAGCAGCCAGCGAAGGGTAGTAAATGGAACAAAAGGAAAATGTGGAGAGGAAAAAAGTGCTTAAAAACTAAAAGCATTATGCAAACAGTATAAAATGTAGGGGACAATCTTTGAGCCTATGCTTGAGGATCCATTCAAGGATGCAAGGGAGATCAAAAGATATGGAACAGTGTGAGTGGTCAGCTCTGCTGTTCAATAACCCAAGCATTGTGAGTGGCTAAGAATTGTACAGAACAACCTTTACGTGGATCTCCTAAGAGATGCAATCTCCCACTGATTGACCAAACATATTTTGCTGAACAATTAAATAGTGGGAGAAAACAAGTGCAGGTCAACAATCTTCAGTCATTATAGTAATGACTTGGCAAAGATTTGAATTTATTTAAAAAAAAAAAAAAAATAAAGATGAAAAAAAATGGGGGAATATATTATAAATATGAGAAACCCTTCACTAGCAGCCTGAGGGAACCATCGTACTCCCCTTCGAAGGCAGATCTATTTGTATTGCCTGCTCCTAGGCCTTTCGTCCGCTGGATCGGACTCATCAGGGAGACACGGCTGATTGTGTCTGTGCTCTTTGTGTCAAATAGAGACACACCAAAGTCCATAATTCTGTGGTGTTCTCATCACCAAGGGCTCAAAAAAGAATCCAACAGCACCCCCAAAGCAGCCAGCGAAGGGCAGTAAATGGAACAAAAGGAAAATGTGGAGAGGAAAAAAGTGCTTAAAAACTAAAAGCATTATGCAAACAGTATAAAATGTAGGGGACAATCTTTGAGCCTATGCTTGAGGATCCATTCAAGGATGCAAGGGAGATCAAAAGATATGGAACAGTGTGAGTGGTCAGCTCTGCTGTTCAATAACCCAAGCATTGTGAGTGGCTAAGAATTGTACAGAACAACCTTTACTTGGATCTCCTAAGAGATGCAATCTCCCACTGATTGACCAAACATTATACTGCTGAACAATTAAATAGTGGGAGAAAACAAGTGCAGGTCAACAATTCTTCAGTCATTATTGTAATGACTATATATTATATATATATATATATATATATATATATATATTATATATATATATATATTGTCTTTCGCATGCTTCACGCGTGTGAGATCAGTTTGAAGTTCTACCCGAAGGACTTCCAATAGACTGGAGTCCGCATGGACGACAACTCAGAAGAGACAGTAGTCCCCCCCCCACCTCCCCCCAACCAAGCTAACCGGATTGGGAATCGAACCCTGGACTTTGCATGCAACGAGAATGTGACACCTTACCCATGAGCCCCCCCCCTCCCCCTCCACCCCCCCCCTCCCCCCCACCCCCCTCCCCACCTCCAGGCCTCAGTCAATAATAACTGGGACTGGATATAAACACGTATGAATGTCTCGTTGGACGCTAATTATACTAAAACTACTACTACTACTACCACTAATGATAATAATAATAACAACAATCACAATAATGGCTACCAAACTAACAATGATAATAACAACAACAACAATAATGATAACAATATTAATGAAAAATATAATAATGATAATATTAAAATAATAATAATGATAACTGTTAGTCACTGTCACCCATTGTCACACACACACACACACACACACACACACACACACACACACACACACACACACACACACACACACACACATTCACTGAACACAACGGCAGATACTACTCCCACCGATGCTGATGCCGTAGCAATGCTGTCATTCTTTGTCAACCATTCTTCATTTTGTTTTCTTGGTTAAAACAGCAACAACAAAACCCACAGCTAACAAACAAACAAACAACCAAAATACCATCTTGACCCGAATTTGAATAGATACGTGATTGCTCGTTCTCCATCTTCATTGTCCTGAGATATCGTTCATCTCGCCTGAAGAAGACCTAAGAGGTCGAAACACGTCGTGTTTTGTCTTGTAATTTGTTTGTCCATATTGACTGGCGGATCTACTTTTCTATACTTCTTTTAAAATTGGCTTCAATGTCCGCCTGCAGTCACCTCACTTTGAAACAAACAAACAACAAACAAACAAGAACCATACTGATTCACTTACGTAAAATCCCCATCTTCACAATAGCGGTATATCCAGGTACCCAGGCCAATCACGGTGCCATCACGGAGAATGGCAGGGGTAGCGTGATCATTCTGAAAGAAGGATTGTTCAAACTGATGAGGGACACATCGCTAAAACACGAACAGTTAGAAACAACAGCACACACACACACACACACACACACACACACACACACACACACACACACACACACACCACACACACACACACAGTGTGGAAAATGGAAAGTAAAAAGCGAATTACATACAATACTGCAGAATGAATGTGCTGACGCACAAAGCTGGGGCATGGATAAAGTAAAAATACACAATACTGGAACATGGACAATGTGATGGCACACAAAACTGAAACAGGGATAATGTGATGTCGCACAATACTGGAACATGGATAATGTGATGGCACACAATACTGGAGCATGAAGAAAGGGATGATGACACACGATTCTGTAAAATGATAATGTGTTGACACGCAAAGACGGAATATGAGTAATGTGATAGCCTACATTACTGGAACATGGATAAAGAGATGACGACACGCAATATTGTTACATGAGTAATCAGGTGATGTCACACAGTAATTGAACATGGATAATGAGATGACGACACATGATACTGGAGCAGCAATAAAGGTCTTTAAGGCAGGAGGCTACAAATCATGGTCTGGAACATCTGTGATGTCAGGAGCATGGAAGCAGGGTTTACTGGGTGGAGCAGATGACTGGGAACGAACAGAAGACCTTCCAAAATGGGAGAACCATCCAGAGATCATCGGGAAGAGCGGCACGATACCGGATATTGTTCTCCACTCAGGTTCATCAAAACAAATGATTCTGATCGAACTCACTGTGCCATACGAAAGCAGAATGGAGCAAGCGCACCTCTACAAGACTGAGAAGTATACCAGTTTAGCGAGCAGTTTGAGGAAAGGCGGCTTCATGGCCCAGGTTTTCGCCATAGAAGTTGGCGCAAAGGAATAAGTCGGCTCATCAGCCTATGACCTCACGAAGCAGCTCGGGATTCCAGGTAAGAAGAGGACCAGAACCCTGAAGGCAATGGCAGAGGACTCATCAGCCTGTGACCTCATGAAGCAGCTGGGGATTTCAGGTAAGAAGAGGACCAGAACCCTGAAGGCAATGGCAGAGGGCTCATCAGCCTGTGACCTCATGAAGCAGCTGGGGATTTCAGGTAAGAAGAGGACCAGAACCCTGAAGGCAATGGCAGAGGCAGCCGAAAAGAGTTCCAGCTGGATCTGGTCGAGGAGGAACAAAAGCGAACTTACTAAGGCTTAAATTTCCCAGCACACAACAGGTGTCCCATTGGCAGTGGGGTAAGACATCCCTCTGAAAAGGCACGCCTTGATACGTCTACCCGTCCAAAACTTGCGGTTCGAATCCCGGCAGCGCCAGAAAAAAAAAGTTGCAGTAGAAGGGCGTCTGATAATCATAACCTGGAGGCGGCCTTGCCCCCTTAGAATGTAAGTTCAGGGCCGAAACACTCGTCTTAGGGGTTCTTCTTTGAAAACCTGCAGTCAAGCTCTCCCTACAATTTCTTCCTTCCTACATGGAACATGTTAAGAAGGGCATACGAAGCATAATACTGGAGTGTGGATAAAGTGCCTCGAACACACAATAGTGGAACACTGATATATCGATGACATGGTGATAACACACACTAACGCGCAGGTCAGACATCTGCTAAGCCATAACCTGTGAGACCCTCTTCTTAACTTCACTCATCCTAAGTCACTAATTCATTTATTCAATAAATCAAGCACAGTGTAGGCGTCGAAACTTTAGCAGATGTGGTATAGCGTCTATGGACTAAAAAGTGCGAGACGCACGCTGTGATACCTCCTTGATGAAACTGGAACTGAAACAAAGGAAGGCAGTGACATCTCCTTGATGAAGCTGAAACTGATACAAAGGACGGCAGTGACACCTTGATGCAACTGATAATA